>OY728136.1:1343020515-1344263281 GCA_963277665.1 Viscum album
AGGTCATGGAAACTTCATTTTGATAAAGCCATACTGAAAATTGGTTTTATCAAGAATGCATCTAAGCCTTGTGTCTACTAAAAGTTTAGTGTGATTGCAGTCATTTTCTTAATAGTATTTGTTGATGACATATTACATATTAGAAATAATATACCAGTCTTACAGTCTGTTAAGGCATGGTTGAATCAATGCTTTTCCATGAAAGACTTGGGAGAGGAAACATATATGATTGGGATCAAGATCCATATTGATAGATCCAAGAGATTGTTGAGGCTAATTCAAAGTTCATACTTTGATAAGATATTGAAAAGATTTAGTATAAAATAATCCAAGAGGGCATTGTTTCCTACATCACATTACATTCATCTTTCTAAGAAAATGTGTCCTCTTACACATGTGGAATGAAAGATAATGGAAAGTAATTCATAATCATCAGTGATGGGGTCTGTTATATATGACATGATATGTACTAGGCTGGATCTCACCTATACATTGAGTGTTTAAGGATGAAATCAAGTTGACCCAAGTGACCTTTATTGGATGGAAATATAGACTATCTTAAATTATATAAGGCGTACTAAGGATATGTTCCAGGTTTGTGGAGGATATGAGGAAAAAGTCATCAAGAGATATGCAGATGATAGTTACTAGGCTGATCAAGATGACATGAAGTCGAAAACAAGGTATATCTTCACTTTGAATGGAGGTACAGTGAGGTGGGATATCTCAAAGCAGAGTGTGGTCATTGATTCGACAATAGAGTCCGAGTATATTGCAGCTTCTGAGGCATCTAAAGAAGAAATTTTGATTTGAATCTTTATCTAGGATATGGATGTGATACCTAGAAGTAAATATCCCATCACATTATACTATGATAATACTATAGTGGTGGCTCTCAAAAAAGAGCCAAGGTCACATTAGTGGATGAAGTACACACATCAAATGTATCTCCTCTTTAGTTATTTTTCTCAAAGGTTAAGTTATAGTGAGTAGTGTTTCCATGGAAGACAACATGGGGAATCCCTTGAATAAATCCTTATCTCTGTAGAATCATGATCATCATGTAAGGTCTAGCGGGATAAAAGTCATAACAAATTGGATTCAGTCCAAGTTGGAGTTTGTTAGAGTTGGTTTCTTAAGAACCAACTAGTTTTACTTTTATTACATGAATATTTAATATATTTAAATATTAAACATCTTTTTATATATAATTCATTGTTCATCATGAATATATTGTAGTAATTTCTTAGATTATTTGTCACATTGACAAGGTCATATTTATTTCCCACTATAAGAGAACCTTGATGTGCTATGAAAATATTCCTAAATATAGTTTTGTGGTTGGATGACATTCTATATTGGGACCCATAGTATACAGATCATCTGCTGTGTGTACTCGTAAGTAGATGAGACTTTCCCTCATGATGTTCATACTTCGTAATATCCATAATGAGAGATTATGAGAGAAAACCCACCAATTGTAATTTTGAATGTTTTTGTGTCATCAGATATTCCTATCTTCGGGCATGTGTATTGATTCTTAGACTTTATGATTATTGTTAACATGTGTCAGTACTCGTGCACTTTAATTTACTGACAAAAATCATTATGCCAACATTTTGTGGGAAGTAAGGTACATTGGGTGCATCATGAGTGGCATATTACTAATGGATATGTAGAGGAAGGATTTCTGTCATTCCATTTATGGAAGTTGATATCTCGGCCCTCTGATTGAAATAGAACCGTCACACAAAATTCCATGGCCATGGTGTAACAACATGTTTATTTCAGGTAGTCAAATAACGACGTATCAAGCATAATGGTTGATGATGCTATCCTGAAACCTGCTTGATTAGATATTAAGTCAATGGGATTATATTACATAGTGATTTTCGGTATGTGGATATCATTGTTGTAACATTAAGTTATTTCTCTTTGGCTCCTTGAATCAATTCTAGAGAGTACTCTTGGCCTTTAGGAAATCCCACCTAATTCTAATGAGAAATAATCCTAGAGGGTCAGTGTTTCTATTGGTCTTAGTTAAATTATATTTGAATTTAATTAATGGATTAGATATTATACTCAAGCTAGTAGAATAATTTTATTCAAGTTAAATTGATTTCATAAATTAAATAAATATTTATTCAGTGGATTGTGGGTAAAATATATTTATTTATTTTATTGAACATTTAATAAATAAATATATAATTGTTTTTAAATAAAATATTTATTTAAATGAATAATTTTTTATTTATTTATTCATGTGTTCAGTAAATGGATGTGAGCTTTGAGTGGACCAAGGCCAGTAAGGTAGTAAAAGAAATATTTGCAATATGGTAAATAATTATTTAACTAGTTGGGAGAGGTTAATAAAAAAATTAATGCTACTATTATTTTGTGATGTGGAATTTCATTTATAATTATGTTTTGCACAAGTTGGAACACCATAAATAAAAAAGTGGTATTACAATTAAAAGCAATGGTTTTCTATAAGGTTATAAATGTATTTAATTTCTGTTATGAAATTAAATATTGTAACTGAATCCCCATTTTGATAAATACACTTGAACGTCTATTGTGCCATGTACTGATCTGCATGCCGGAAGAATTGATAATTGTAGAGATAAATAATTTTTCCCTAGAATCCCATTCCAACCCTTCTTAAGAATGAGATACATTATTCAAGGCCAAAGAACAAGCTATCAAGAACGACTGACACATGACACTCACTTCAAAGGGCTAGAACTCGAAGAATATGAAGTGTTGATCGAAGGCCATCAGAACACGTGTGGATCACTACTAGTGAGATTCTGGTTTGGATCCTCACAAGCACAATAATATAAGCTATAAGGGTCATTTCAGATGATCAACATCATCAATGAAGAAAATACTAAAGATCTAAGTATTCATTTCTTTATGAAATTAATTAAATTAATTATAAACATGATGTGCAAGATCATATCTAATGGTTTCTGGCCACTTCCTCTTTTTGTCCAAATCATTGATTCTATTAGGCTCAAAAGTCATTATCAAAAATGATTATGGGATATAACATATATGAAACCATATAATCATTAATTTATATCATATTAGTAATTAAAATATACTTTTTAAACCTTAAGAAAAACATTTTAATATATTGATATATACCTTTCCTTTAAAACAACATTTCAAAAATATAATTCCATAAATAAACAAAAGAAGAGTTTTTCTTTGAAAAAATCATGGAATATTATAAAGGAATTAAGACATCAAATAAAATTTGTAATGGAATGAAAATCCATAGAGATCGTATAAGTTATAATAGAATATTCATTTTTCATTTATAAATAAAATCAAAAATCCCGATATGAAATACATAAAAATAATCTTTTTGAAAAAACATGTAATAAAAGTAAAAAAGATTTATAAAATATAAATTGTCATTTAATTAATTCAATATATATATATATCCATAAAATATTTTAATAAATATGTTTATATAGGAAAAATATTAATAAAATAAATCTTTAAAACATTTAAAATGATGGTTTAAGGTAAAGTCTCCATTGACTTCATATTGAATTTCTATGTACATTTATTATCTTTATAAATATTAAAATTATTTTAATTATATTTTTTATTCATAACAATTTTTATGTATATTAATTCTTTTTATTTATCATATATCAATGTTAAATTTAATAACTTAATCGATTAAGTTCACATCAAACATTTGAGAACATCTGAGTTATAGGTTGCAAATGGATTAGGTACGTGGACTCTGGTCAAATGTGTAATTATTCCATCATCTCCATTTTTTATTCATTAAATAATTTTAATTTTTATACAATAAATAAAATTTTATTAGAAACGTCCATCATAATAAACATACATGTGAGGTGGTAAGGAAAAAAACAAATCTCTTTTTGGAGGTGGAAATCCACACGTACATAGGGGCGATGTTTTCATTTCCCATAAGATGGAAATGGGGATTGGAATTGTTTGTACCATAATCATAATAAAATTTTTAGTATATTGAATTTAATGATGTTGTTTTTTCACCATATTTATAGTATATTTGATGGAAGTAGAAGAAGAAATAAACTTGAAATATGATTGATATGACTTATAACTTTTTCTCAGTTAACGTCTCTGTATTACACCTTAATCCTTCTAAAATTGGTCATGTGGTGAGACCCAAAAGTCTTGAATTTCAGGAGGGATTTTGGTGAGTGATTTAGGTAGATATTTTCATTACTATAGTGCCCAAAATTTTTAAGGGAGAGGAGGTTCCCTTTTAAATGTGAAGGTAGGGGCTCCCTTGGAAATACCTAAATTATTAAATTAATATAAGTTATTTTTCTTGCTAAAGTGGTAAAAAATTAAAATATTTGTAATTTTGGATGAGGATGAGTCTAAATAATCTCATTCAGTAATATTTAGTCACTTTTAGGTGATTATTTCACCGTTATATCTTAGATATACTCCCTCCTATTAACCATTTTAATAAATATTGTGATATCAATTTTTTTTATAAAGGAGTTAATAAATTTACTAGAAAAGAAAAATTTACCAGTAACTAGAAAATGGTTGATATTATATTCCATATATCATTCAATTTCTACAAGATAATTTTTTTTAGGAATTTTTAATCATTAAATTAAATATTATTTTACATAATATACCCTCAAAGTCATTTATTAGTCTATTTAAAGAGTTTAACTTTAATGACATGAAGTTAGTAATGGAATTTGAATATAAACATTTAACACATGGAGAATATAACATATTTATCTAAAATGGAATAAATTAATTCATCCCAATTGTTTTACATTCAATGTTTTGTGTAATATTTTACTTGATTTTTCTCTTATTAAAACAAGAACTATGTGGAGAATCATCCTAGATACCATCCTGAACTGATACCCAACATATCCTGACCCTTCCCATACCTCTAGGGTATTCTCGATCCCCACAGGTTAGTGAATAGAAACTGAGAAAAAAAAACTAATGGAATAATTTTTCACAATATGAAGCCAAGAAACATGTCATATATATATACATAGAAGACAAAAAATAGTAGAGAAAATAGGAAAAAATATGTCATAACCGAAGGAAGAAATTTGAAATGATAAAACTCAAAAATATGTAAGAAAAATACATGGTAAATTTTGAAAATTAAATGAAAACCCAAAATAATAAATATATTCTTCATGTGATATCATTGTAAAACACCCACCAACTCACCACTGGCTACCTAGAATCAGCTGACAGAACCTTGTTTCATTACCATGATAACTTTACTTTTCACATAAATAGATTTAACATGGTTTAGGAACTATAATATTAGTACATTGGGTGTTATATGATAAGATCTATAGGTTCCCACCCAGGTGTTCCATAACAATACTCTGTATAATAATTCAAACATGGTCAAATTTAAAGAAAACAAGACATGATAATCAGTTTAGTAATTTTCTTATAAAAAATATTGTGAGAATTTTCCCATTTTCCACAGTTCTAAAAAAACTATGTAAAATAGTTTAAAATAATATCACATATATATATAATTTTTTTAAATAAGGTACCACATATCATATCAAATCCAAAATAGTATAAACCAAAATCCTTGGAAACATTATTCGAAGGATCACTACTCAATAGGTTAGCTAGAACACTTATACCAAAAGATATACAATCATGTGAATAAATTCCTAAGACATATTCATCCAATCTAGGGGTAGAAGAACACCCCAACAAGTGAACCAAACTACAATGTTAATAATTCCCCTGGAAAATAGGCCTAAGGAATGGAGGAGCACCCTATAAATGAACCCCCCAACAATGTTAATGGAAAAGGCCAATTACTACTCATTTCACTTAAGTAACCATGAATTCTCATGTTCATTGTTTTAAAAACCATTTCATCAATACCATTATTTTAAAACCATTTCATTAATATATTTCATAATTGTTTGAAAATATCTTTTATTTTTACATTATATGGGAAACTACCTCTTCATAAAAAACTACTTTCACGTACAAAAATAAGTTAATCAATCATTCAATTTTTTTCTAATTTGTTTTCATAATTGGACCAATCAAGGATCATCTAACATAGACTAGAAATGGAACCACCTACCCCAACATGGGTTGTGCATTCCCGAAATGTAAATCCACCAACAAGTAATGAATGAAAATGAAATATCAGAGGCCATATACCTAATTAACATATATTATAACCATTTTAAAAAGTTAAGTGTTCATTGGATATGATAAATGAAACATTAATCAATTATTTCACATGATTCCACAAAACCAACTCAAAGGTCAACCTCTAGGAGAATTTCTCACAAAAAATCAAGAAATGATCAAGAAGAACATCAAAAAAAGATCAAAAGATTAAAAAATGTAGTGTAAATATGATTATTATATCAATGGAAGTGGAGAAGAAGAATAAATATTGACTACCCAGAGAGGCACATCACAAAAACCATGAATATATAGCATCAAATGATTTGATCCCAAAGGAGTATAGGTATACAAAATCTTTCATGATTGAAATTAGGTTTCATGAGAGAATCATGCATGACGAATTAAAAATATAAGATGTATAACATGGATTATCTTAAAGGGATAAATTATTTATGATTTAAACTACTCCTTTATGGAATAATAATCTAATTACTTATGTATTCTCAAAAAACAAATCACCTCGTGTTAAAATCCCACCAAAATTATTTTACTGTGTAAAAGTTGATTTTATGAAATTTAAGAAAAATATAATGTAAAAATGTATTCTCTATCTTGCAAGATTCTATTAATATAAACCGATTTCCCAGTTTGTTCCCAATGACACATTTACATGGAAAATGTGTCTTAAGGAATAATATAGTCTTATAGGTAGTACTATATTTATATTCCACTATAACTCTCAAAATAAAATCCTAGTTCCCCACAAAGCTTTTCATCACATTTATACCTAAAATCCATTGATTAAAAAAACATATATTCCTAACATATAGTTCACTTTTCGCTTAAAATTATCTATATCCCGAATAAGTCCCAAAATGAACCCATATAAAAGTAGAGAGACAATATGTACATTAAAGAAGGTAATGAGAAATTACATACTCCCCACCATTGGTCTCTATGTGCCTATAAGGTCATTTGGAAGAATAGTTCTATGGAAATGGGTAAGTCTTCTTCTCCCTCACAAATTTTTCAAGATACCATGTTTTGTGAGAATCTAAGCAGTGTACCCATAACACTATGGGCAATGTAATTGACTTTACCCAAAGCACATTCAACTAAGAAACAAAAATCTCCTCTAGCATCTCTATAGTGAAAACATGTGGATATAACTCAATCTATTCCCAAATCAAAACATGAGAGGGTTTAGGATAGTAATTTGGGAGCTGAGATATTTTTAAAACATGAGGAAATATTATAAACTAAGACATTAATGATAATTTATAAGAAACCTTCCCAAGCTTCTTAGTAACCTCAAACAGTCCAACATTTCATGGAGACAACATTCACTATTTCCCAAGTTGATGGTGACCCAACTAATGAGAAACCTTCAATAATACCTAGTCACCAGTGAAGAACTCTTAAAGATAGTATTGAATATCTACATATTATTTATCTCAAATCTAATATGTAAAAAATCTCCAATGTAAATCTGGAGTCCTTGATTTTGTCTCCTGAACAAGACTTTGTTCCACAATTAAGGCATCTTCCACATATTCCCAACAAAGAGGTAAACAAAATGGGATACCATACAAGGCCTTAAAGGGATCCATTATGATTGAGTACTAGTTATTTTTTATTAAAAAACTCAAGCAGTCCAAGATGGAAATCACATGATCCACCATAATCCAAGTCGTAGACCCAAATCACATATTCTAGGATATGAATAGAATTATACAAATGACCATTAGTATGTGGATAGTAAGATGTACTCATCCTGACCTGAATCCCCTTTTTCACATGGATACTCTTCTAGAATGAGAAGGTAAACCAAGGATCCTGATCTGAAATAATGTAATAGGGAACTCCATGTAGCATCATAACCTCCTGCACATATAGCTTACCCAAATAATCTACTTTTTTTGTGTCCCTAATAAAAATAAAAAGGGTTGATATCATAAATCAATCAATCCACACCCAGATATAACTCTTCTCTTAGGGATGCGATGGTGATCTAACAAAAAAGTACATGGACACCACTTCCAATTTCTAAACTAGCACTGTAAGATGGTAAAGAAAATTATAAGGTTTTAGATTCTTGGCCATTATCAGTTGGAAGGTGTTAATGTTGGGAAACATAATATATAATGTCAAGATTCATACACAACCACTTGAATCATTGTCTCATGTCATAATAAATCTTTATAATTCACCAATGAATGGCCTATGAAGAAATATGATTGGAAAAAAACTATTATCCTCATAGATATTTAGATAACAACCCGATCTCTAATGTAGAGAATAAAACTGAATTGAGAGACCAACTAGAAATGGTCTCCCCACCATAAAGGGTTTCCCAAATTCCTCTAAACTCATTATCCTACCTGTGAACATATATATTAGACACAAGGATATATTATGATACATGAATAGTGGTCATACCTATACCTAAATCATTTTCCTGATAATTTGGATGCAGCTTATAAAAGAGTCCTATAAGGTTCCACTATACCATTGATTCCAAAAGAGAATGGGATATAACTTTCCTACTAAGAACCACTATAATAAAATTTTCCTTCCGTGAGGTGTAGCCAATATTGAATTATAATTTATTAAGGTATTACACCATCCAAATATATTTATGATTCAAGTATTTTTAAGAAAATATATACCTCATACTCTTATGAAAAAAATCCTATGTACCTCTCCCTTAAGATATATCATTTCCAATATTTAAGTGAATTCATAATTATGGTAAGCTCCAAATCATGAGTAGTTAATTTTTCATATACAACTGAAGATTAAGTGATCTATAAGCTAAACATGATTATCCTATATAATCACACACCCCAAAACATAGCCAAAAGAACCACAGTACAAAACATACTCAATATATAGCTCATGTAAGATCAAAATAGGAGAGGATGTTAGAAGATATTTAATTTAATAGAAATATGATTGAATTTTTTCACCACATGTTAAGTTCACCCCATTACATGTAAGGGTAGTAAATAGTAATGAAAAATTTGAAAAATACACAAAGAACCATTGATAATATCACATACTGCCAAGAATGTTCCAAATCTCAAAGACATTTCATGTTTCCTCCCTTGAAAATGCAGACTTCGTCTTCTTAGGATCAACTAATAAGCCACACTCAGAATTCATGTTCCCCAAGAACATCACTTCTTGCATCTTGAAGTTGCATTTAAAAATATTTCCATACAAATGGATACTCCATGGTATTTATAAAACCAAATAGAAATGGTGCTCGTGCTCACTATCAGATCTAAAATAAACCTAAATATCATCAATGAACACTACCACAAAATTGTTAAGATACTAATGGATAATATTTTTCATCAAAGACATACAAAATAAAGGAACATTAATTATACCAAACTCTATCACAAGATATTCATAATGTTCATATGTACTCTTAAAAATAACATTTGAAATATTAGACTCTTGAACTATAAGTTGATAATAACACTACTAAATATCGATATTTAAAACCATATTTCCACCTTTTAACTGATAAAATAAATCATCCAAATAGGGTAAAGGAAACATATTATTAACCGTTACCTACTTAAAATTCCTATAATTTATGCACATTTGAAGTCAACTGCTAGCCTTCATGTCACAGAAAACTAGGGCCTCCCAAGGTTAAGCATTATAGAAAATTAAACCTTTCACAATCAAATCAAACAACTAGACCATGATCTATTTTAACTCAATTGGTGTGGGTATCAAGAATAGA
Organism: Viscum album; assembly: GCA_963277665.1. Lineage (NCBI taxonomy): Eukaryota > Viridiplantae > Streptophyta > Magnoliopsida > Santalales > Viscaceae > Viscum > Viscum album. Next base: position 1,343,030,453 of record OY728136.1, read on the forward strand.
TGGATACCTGATGTCTGATCAATCATGAACTCCACAACCCTCTTTGAAGGAAGACTGGATAAGTCATCTAAGAATACATTAGAAAAGTCTCAAATAACCATGGGAAGATAAAAAAGGAATGAAAATTCATCGGGATCCACTGAAACAGTAGGTAAAAAAATACTGATCTCTCAGGGGAAAGGTCCTACATGACCTGAAATAATATCCCACTCTCCCTAAAACACTTAGGATCTCTCATCATTAGTATGGAACGGGACACACAAATGATAATAATCAACCTCATCTCAATTGTTGATTAGCCAATCAATCATGATAATTACTTCAAACATATCCAGATTAAGAATAGGGAAATCCTAAACTAAAACTACATCAGCTATCAATAACAAAGAAGTAGGTCACTAAAACCCCTACTCTTTCATCTTCCAAATAGGTTTATCTGATCCATAACAAAAGAGGTGAGTTCCTTTGGAAGTTTATTAATGCCAAAAAATGGGAAGAAATAAATTGGGTGGCACCAGTATCAAATAAATTTTTCACTATAAAAGATGAAATAATGTTAGTACCTATCAATATTGTTGAACATGCATCAACCTCAATTGGAAAGTCATACACTAAGTGAATGTTCATTACACAATATTTGTGTGGCTACATCCTTGTAGTTTTTGAATTCACTTATTGTGCCTTAATGACCTTTAGAGATGAATATTCCTGATAGTAATTTGGTGTGGACATCAACAAACATAACCTCTATAAATGATCATAGTATCCACAACCTTTTCACAACTTTATACGCGAAAATAAAAATTATAGGAGTGCTTGAACCTTCCACACAAATAGAATGTTTGGGGAATACTACATGATGTAACTGATGGTGTAGTGGAGTCCTACTACTGGGAAACACCTTCACCGCCATTACAATGAATATTCCCCTTACTCTTCTTACCATGTGTTCCACTAAAACAACCACTAGGTGGAAGAGAAGTTCCAAAAGATCCAACCATTCCTACCATATAAATATCTTATATCATTTCGCAATTTACAATCTCCTCTTAGGTAGATATATTCTACATGAATACCTATGATCTGATTTATGGTTGTAACCCATGTAGGTACTTTCTAACTTTCAACTAGTCATTCTTCACTACCTATAGAGAAAAAAAACTAGATCCATCAACTATTTTGTTTAATTCAACACCATTTAATACCCCTACTACAAAGAGAGTAACTTAAAGAATTTTACATCAATAGGGACTTTAACCAAAACATTTGGAATAAGAGGATCTTGAAACCCATATAGTATATGCCCTCCAACCTATCTTCCATTACTATAGAATCCCACCATCACTTTATAGGACCCTCATGTCTAAAATCCATGCTCTTAGACTCAATATTCCTTAGAATATCAAAGAATTTGAAGATATAATCAATCATTCCTATATATTCCTCTGCCTATTGGGGATCATTCGTACCCTTAACGGATTGTGGTTTCTCACATAAGAACTCCCTAGATCAATCCCTTTATCATAAAGCTCATGGTTGTTCCTCAATAACCAGGTTTTGGACATTTGGTACAATTTTTTTCATAGTAATATCTTCTCACATGATAGTCTTTATAATTTTCAGATCTGAAGGAATAATCCCTTAAAGATAGTCAACTACACCCTCATATGGAACCCATGGAAGGAGTCTTATAATCATATAACTATACAATAAAATAGAAGGAATGATCAGTCAAAAAGAAAAAATCTATGTGTGAACCAGAAAAACAAAAGAAAAAACTTAGATTAAGATCATAAACTCAAAATAGGAGACACACAACCCAATATTCCATGGTAACATGAGTCTCTTTGTGGAAAGGTCAGGCTAGAAACTCACTAAAACCGACCTATATTGTCCTAAAAATCCTATATATAGTGTAATAACTTCCCAATATTGAGAATAACCATGCTCTGATACCAAATAGTGACAAACTGACCTAGATACCCTCTTAGAGTAGTTCTCAACCCGACCTTTCACATACCCTATGGGAATTATTGATCCAAAAATGTTGGGGACTAGAACCTATGAATCTAAAACACGTAGGAGATGATTTTATCCAATAAGATATAGAGAACATGGAATTTATATATATAAATACTAGAGAGAAATGAAATACTAGAAAACATGAAAATATATACCATAACTAGAAGAATCCAGCAGAAAGGATACAAATCAGAGGTAATTAAACAACCTCTAAGGTATGAGTCCAATAGAATGGTATATACCCAATAAAAGAAATAGATACATAATGTAATAGTGTAGGAAAACACCACCATATCACCACAGGATTCCCAAAATCCTATGATAGAATCCTTTCCCCCTCACTATGGTGCCTTGACTTTCCATGCATCAAAATATATAACAAGGTCTACACATAGTTTAAGAGGTGTAAAGGGTGTGATATAAAAGGAAAAACGTGATCCCACCCAAGAATTCCATAAAAAGTATATGTTTTACAATATTAACATTATATAATTTAAAGAAAGAAAGACATGATGATCAGTTTAGAAGTTTTTTATATCAAAATCATCATAAAACTTTTCCCCTAATCCATAATTCTAATTGTCCCGGTAAAACAGTTTCGATGAATGTCACATATATATATATCAATGTAATTCAAATCGGATGCCACATATCATATCAAATACAAAAAAATATAAACCTAAAGCACAAGTAACACCAAAAAAGGATCACTATAGGTCTGTATAATTAGAACACTCATAACCAAACACAGACAATTGCATGAATCAAGAACATAGACGTATGAATCAAATCGTGGGGCATAGAAACACCCCAAAAATTGAACCCCCACAAATTTTATCAACCCCCTAGAATAGAATTCCTAGGGATAATAGTAACACCCTATGAGTGAATCACTTGATAGTGTAAACGATCCATTTCAATTACTGTACCTCCCCCTAAGTACCTAAGGCATCCCATGTGCTACATTTTCTAAACCATTTCATCAAACCAATTAATTTAATATTATTTCATAATTCCATTCCACAATAAATTTATAATACCTTTTCCTTTACCAAAATATGGGAAACCCACCATTTCTCAAAAAAACCATTTACACAGACACTCATAAATCAATCAATCAATCATTCCATTTTATTTATAAAATAGTTTTTCAAAACCTGATAAATCATCATTCATCCAACATAGGAAGGAGATGTAACCACTATACTACTCTTTGGTCGATCATTTAGACAATTAAAATCCATCAATAAGGCACACAAATACAATATTAGAGGCATTATAATTGATTCTCATATCATAGAATCTATTTAACAAGATATGTAATCGATGGAGAATATAAACATCACATGCCTTAAAAAACTCATATGCCATATCCCTGCCAACAAAAGGGTCAAACTCAAGGAGAATATCACACAATGGATCTTGAGAGCTTCCATAAGAACATCCCCATAAGTCCAATGGATCAAAAAACGCAACACAACAATGCTACCATGATTAATAGAAATGTAGAAGAAGAAATATCACTTAACCAAAGAGATGAAGCTCAACCACCATAAAGACAATGTTTCAATCAATGAAATCTAGAAGGAGTAGAGATATCCAAAATTACCATAGAGATATCTTCCATTCTCAAGAGAATCCCACATGTCATATTAAAAAAAATATGTTTTTTTTTCATGGTTTAACTTACTAGAATAAAGTATTTAAAGTGTAAACCACACATTTATGGCATAAAAACCTAGTTACATAAGTAAACAGAAAAAGTATCACCTATGGTTAAAAATTTTACGTGATTATTTAAGGGAATAAAACTTGGTATTCTGACATAAAATAAATTTACGGTGTAAAAATGAATTTTCCAGCTTGCAATTTTCTTATTTTGTAAACTCATGCCATGATATATACCCAAAAAACATTTACAAAATAAATGTGCTTTATAGTGTAATATGTTCTTCCATGTTGTATGAAACACATATTCTTTAGTAACTCTAAAAAACATCTTGATTCCCTATAACACTTTTAGTAAAATATAGAGCTGGACTACATTCATTCAAAAAAATTCAAATCCATGAACATTAGTTCATCTCCACTATAAAATGATCACCATCCTATAAAATCTTGAAACATACCCAAACAAAAAGAGAGACATAAGAAGTACCTGAAAGAAGGTAATGATATATTACACACTATTTCAGTTTTGCATATGCATTTTAGGTAATATTAAATCACTAAAAAAATTCATGATAAAAAAATAATTCATATTTCAAATAACCAATTATAACTTAATATTATATATTGTTTATTTATGTAAATTTATTATATATATTAATACAAAAACAATTCCATTTTTATTATTTGCATAAAATTATATTAATGTCACTATCAAATTAAAGTGGTAATAAATTTCCACATTTTTAAAAAATGGATGGATATGGTTGATAAAATTTTATAAAATTAAACAAATAAATTTTCTAGGGATATTTTTTCCCTTATCACATAATTAAAACCTTATTTTACCAATTTTACCCTTATTGAGGTGCAAATATTTACTATGGTTACTATTCATAATGACAAAAAATAAAAGGGATATATTTACAAAATTAGAACCTCATGATTGCAAATATGAAATCCATTTTTTATGATTCAATTTGTATGAGTAGAAAAATTAATTTTAATATTAGGGTGTAAAAAAGAAATGAAATATCATTTTTATAAAAAATGTTTTTTTAATCCAAAAAATGAACTACTGATAAAATGATATATAATAATAACTATATAATTAGTTATATTATTTATAACTGTATGTCACTTAATTTAAATTTATATCAAATGAAAAAAAATATTAAATTATATTTCATTATTTAATGAAATTAAAAGACATTTTTAATACAAGTGGTACCTCTAATGATTTACTTGAAATAAAATAATTTCAGAAAATTCTGAAAAATAACTCTAAGATAATTTTGACATTATGATATAAAATATTATAAAACAATAAATTAAATTTCCAGAATTTATAAATTAATATTTTAAAATAAAACTATATAATAAATGTAAACAAATTTAGTACAAATAAAACAATTTATTCTTTGATTGGAAAATTACTTAATGTTATAAAAGTGAATATAAATTTATAATCTCTAATTCAGAATTTTTTTTAATGAATTAAATTGATCAATTATCAAATTTTTCTTGTTTTCACTCCCCTTATTCTATTTCCTCACCTCATTCATTAAAACCCCCTTGTTCACTTAGATTTAGATATCAAGAGACTCTTCTTCAAGTTTAAATTTAATTTTGAATTCAATTTTTTTTTCAAAATGTTTCTCTATATATCATCATCTGACACAAATTATTTTTTATCATTTGAATCATCTAATAAATTATATTCACCATTGAGATATGTTGTTATTTCAGAAATTGTGCATGAGTAGCATGTGTGTCATCATATGATCCATGTCATCAAAACCATTCAAAATTTGATAACCTTATCGGGAAATGGAAGGTTCACATTCACCAAATTGTATTGTATGGTGTTTCAGTTAAACCAATCTAATCTAATTTAAACCCACATTCAAAATTACTTATTCCATGTCAGGTTCTTTCTTCACCATTTTAAATATGGGTCTTCTTCTCACACCATGGAATGTACCATGATAAAGTAATCCTCATTTGGAGTCCCAGACAATATCCAAGAACCTTTTCACTTATCTAGGTATAAACCTCCAAGATTTTTGACTTTACTTCAAATTATAACTATATGTATACTATATCATGGTCACCACTATTTTATTCACAAACAACCACTATTTGGTTTTCACTATCTATTTCACAAAAGATGTAATTTTTCTCATCATCAATGTTAATCTCACATATTCCACTTTTCCTTCAGTTTAATTACATGTATTTTGATCAAATATGAACCAATATACATTATACACTATCTTATTCTCTTATACTGAATTATTTACACATGATATACCATGGATTTGACCCTGATATTTTCAAGGCTGTCTATTTCTCATAGTTAAATTTATCTATTGAAATGCATTTTGAATGACCATTTTAAACTTGATATCCATAATTCCAAACTATAGAATGTAATTAATTACACTAAAATGTATATTTGTGTTTTTCCTTATATAATATTTGGTAGAATGTATATTTCATGAGAATTCAATCAATTTTTATTCCTTGGATAGTGTCATACACATTTTTTGTTTGACCATAGTCCAGTGAGGTTAATTGTACTTAAAATAAATTTAAACACAACTCCTCCACATCAAAAACTCATTATATGAAGATTGTATTACTAAAAAAAATTTAATGGGATTAATCAAAAATTAAATACCACTTAACACTATATTTTTAACATGATTTATGTACCTGCAACAACTAAAAACACTAGAAATGTGTCCACATTTTCTCTTCTCTAATTCATCTTCTTCAACTTTTGATCTAAAAAAACTCTCCCAAAGTCAAAACAATCACCCACAGTCCTATATACACTTTATATAAACATATTTTCCATTTTGGTCTCAAAACTTAATATGGGAATGATAAGAAAGTCATTGTCTCCCTAGTATATTGTTTAGGACCTCAACATTATTTGGAAATCCGTTATGTATGGGAGAGTTCCATAGGATATGTACCACCTTTGAAAGTACCTCTTAAACTAGTTCAATTTAAAATGCTATTAGATACCATTTATTCTATGATTATTATAAAGGGATTGGTATATTATAAATAAGATGTATGAGACCTAGGTTAGAAGTTATGTTCATTTATAGACCAAAATAATATATAAAGCCTCAAAGTTAATAAGGTAGTGATATTTCTATTATTTTTTATAAGTTTATAGTGACTACATTTTTCTTATTGTATAATTTTTATTTATGATTTATTTATTTTAATATTCTTTGCAATAGTGGGAGAGCGTGATTTCAAGTTTAATGTTGGAAAGTAGGTTTTAAATTCATGTTCATTCTTATGGTAAACTAGAAAATGTTTTAAAAAATGTGTATTAATTGATTAAATTACTACTATAAAATATTTTTTCAAAAATAAATTAATAGGGTAAAATAAGTAGTAAAAACATTGAGTTTTATTAATGTTATTACTTTGGTATAGTTTTGATATATATAGGTGTAATAAATATGGACTTATGAAAAATCATGGATCCAATTAACCTCCATCATGACAGATTCAGGTCACTAAGAACCCTAAGTGCACCTCATTGATCAGAAGATTCTATCTGCCATCAATGGGGGTCAACATAAATAGGTAGTAAGAAGATAAAATAGGGTATAGATAACAATAAAATATAGAAAAAATAATATTGAAGAAAATGTTATCAATATAAAATAACATTATAGAAATAGATTTCACATATAATTTTTATTCAAAAGTATATATTAAATACCATTCTATATGAAAATGTTTATTGTACTTCTTCTATCAGTAATATAGTTTAGAAGAGTTATCCTATGGGAAATCATATAGAACTAGGCCTAAAAGTAAACAAAAGTAAAAGTGTACATCGATAAAAATGGTTTATATTCCTAAACTGATCCCATCTCCCATCACCAACTCTATATCCCAGTTGGGTATGAGTGCAACTCAATATCCCTCAAAATGGTTTCCTTAAATAGTATCATAAATATAATATTTTGATTGATATATAATTCTAATATATAAAATACATAACTAATTCATCACTCTGTGTATTACTCAATAGCCAAAACATGTGAAAATGTAACTTATTTGGTAAATTCCAGAATGGGACAGTGTACCCATGGTATGAACAGTCATTGAGGATGAATTATTTATCACTATTTGTATTAGAATAATACTGAATGTTTAATTACAATCAATTCTTCTAGATGAATGATTACTTTTCAATAAAACCCATCTAGGTGAAAAATCCATCACCAATACAAGGATAAGGGTAAATGAGACACATTCCAGTGAATTATGAATCCATAATTCTTCATGGATAATATACCACCACTAACAATTACTTGGGGTAAGATATACCACCAATACACATTTTAGGTGGATGATATAATACTAATTGAACACACCATGGCTGGATGATACAACACTAGAACCAACTCCTTCCGTGGTCAATGAATCACAATCATCATTCTCAATGTGGAAGTTATATCACCATTACGGGTCCTCAATAAGACAAAGAACCAAAGATAAAAATTTTAGAATTGATGATATAAAACAAATACTAGTCTCCAGGTGGAAGATTCATAATTGAGACCACCCCCATTGGTAGATGGTATACCACTGACATGAATCCTTTAGTGGATGATGCACCCCGATCAGAAATCTCAAAGTTGATGATATAACACCAAGGAAGCTATTTAAGTAGATGATGCACCATTTATATCACATCATATGGTAGAAAATGAACCCCCTCCCCCATACTTGTTCTAGGTGGGTGAGCTACCACCACAAAATCATTAATGTGGTAAATTTCATTCTTCTAATCATTCACATAAGATATACAATAATTTAGCATATAAAAAAGTTATGCTCTCACTCCTCTAAGACGGTCAAAGTCTTTTACCTAAGCTATCATACCCCTAACCTAATACATACCCATTTTGTTTACTTCCAGGTAAAGGCCCTGAAAAATACATGAGGCTCTTATGTTTAAGTATTACTCATTGTTCACCCCTATAATGTTCCAAGGAAGGGATAAATTCTATAACCCACACAACATTAGGTCATTAGTAAAAATTTAATTAACGCACACCCTTGATGGGACCTATTATTGGTCCAATTGATTTAATAAAAATCATAGGTGGTGAAAATTTTCATATTAATTAATGTTTAGTGAATGTTCACTATGTGACACTTGCTTCATTTCATACAGTTCTTTCCACCCATATAAATTCAAAAGGGGATGTATTGGAATACCTACCAAGATCAAGAGAGTTCATTACAATTGAATGCCTTTTTTTGACGTGACATCAAGTGATAAGTTTCAAAAAAATATAAAAATACTTATAATTAGGCATAAAAAAAGATACATTGTTAAACATTGATAAAAATGGCTGTGTAACCCGAGATGGGTTGGTATCCTTACCTAAGGAATCCTCATCTGATAGAAAAAACATAAAACTGAGGATATGTGGATGAACATAACCATTTATAAGAGAGTAATGGTTGGGAGAAGGGAAGGGGGAGGGGATCCTAGATTAATATAAAATAATATATATAGATAATTTACAAAAAAATATAAAATTAATTAATTATTTCTTTAAAAAATTATGAATCTAGAAACTATAATGTTTAAAAAACTAAACATCGGGTACATGGTTGGCACTGGGCACCTGCTCTAGGGCCACCAACCACACAATGGACAAATTTTCCCCACTTCCCCTTCTACTGGTCCATTAGCTACCTGATACTAATCCATTAGGTAAATGATGGAATCTACCAAAAGATAGATATCTCATTACATAGTTATTTCTCCAAAAATGGTCCCCCAATCCTCCTTGTAACACTTATAACACACAATAATACTAAAAAATATATTAGTTTTGTTGAAAATTTTATAAACATCATATCATGTAAATATGAATGGTTTTATAGATTATGTATTTTTAAATTTCCAGGTTCACTTTTTAGTGTCTCCTTTAAAGAACCCATAGGGTGTGTCACCTAAGGTGAGTTAGTGGTCTAGGGTGATAATTTAGAGTCTATATAAGGTTATTATTTGTGAATATGATTATAATAACAAAAATATGAAAATATTTATGATTTTATTAGGTGTTTCTATATTTATGTATTCAAAATTTAGAAAATGTTTCCTTGACGATGTCCGATGGTGACACCTTGGGATAGGGTTTAAGATATTTTAGAGGTTGAATATGCACCTATTATACCTCCAACTAATACAGATGGAGGATCTAAGAATAATTTTGGTATTATTAGTATATAATAGGTAGTATAACCTGTTTTGGTATGATTTGTTCACATAGTGGAAGTTATATTTGGATTTTTACATTAGGGTGAGGCTATTATTGTATATTTCACCTAAGATTTTAAAATGATGCATCCTTTTTATATATAAATTACTAGAGTTTCTCATTATTACACATATTAGATCGAGGTGATTGAGGGAATTTTAAATCTTTTTGAGACACCATTTTCCAGAAACTAAATTTGGAAACCTCCAGGCTTTAGGGACCATCTTGGAGATTGTGGGGTGAAATGATTCACGTTAAGATATATAAGGGATATTAAGTTATGGTTACAAATAATTATTCTTCGAATAAATATTCACTAAGAAGTAAAATTTAGATTTGCTGTAAGATTTTATGAAGCTTCATCAAGGATCCTTATCATTGAAAAATTATATAATCCATTTCTATGGTATTTTATAGTTTTCTCTCTTATTAGATAGTATTGAATAAAAAAGGCTTGAAGGTTTGATAATGGGCTTTTGATGGATTTTATTCAACAAGTGATACATTTTATCCTAATATATAATTTTGATGTGGTCTATAATTCAATAAATATTGACAATATCTTAGTTAAGGATTGTGTAGAGGCCTCATTACCATTATTCATTGGTCAAAGTAGTGAACCTTCAAGAAGATTTGGTGGTTCTTATTACAATTGTTATAAGTATTTTACTGACAAGGTGAACCAAGGTGGTGAGTGGAAGTTTAGCTTGGGAATAGGTGCATCTCATCCTTCATTAAAATAAGCATCAATGGTATATTATCAATGTAGTTGACCTTGAAATTTCTATACTACTAGACCCAACCCACAAAGTGTATTCTATTATTTCATTGGGACAGGGAAACTAAAACATTATTCTAACATGATTCCATATCATGGATTATGGTAATTCTTCAGTTAGACTCACACTTCTCATTCTTGTTTAGGGGATCCTTAGTAGGCTGATAGTTAGGCCTTATCTAGGTGGCCAGGGAATGGAAGTGGTTGATAACTTTAGGGTTAACAACAATAGGTTCTCGAAGGGACAATTCCCTAGATTAATCAAGGATCATAAGAATAAGGATATTGATTTAAGGAATATTGGTTTTTTACATGGAAACAAGTCCTAATTGATGGGGAGAGGGTACTTCAATATTTAGCATAATTTTTATTTGCTTTAACCTAATTAGATACTCTATTTGACTCATATTCATAGTGAACCTTTTTTAGTTAATGTATTATATCTACTATGGGGTTTGATTTAGAGAATTCATATTTTATTTTGGAACTACATATTCTTCTTTGATCTTTTTAGATCATGTTAAAAAATTCTATATGGTTTTAATAGTGGTCAGTAGATATAGTCACCTATTCTATTTCTTTATTTAATATATGAGTTTCTTCAATGTTACCTTTGGAATGTATTAGATGAAGCACTTTTATAATGAAATAAATATCTACCCATGGCGTGTGTCCTTTAAATAAATCATGGGTGATAAGACACCTTTATAGTGGAATGAGATATCCAGGAAGGTAGAGTTTTTTCTGACTTTCAAAATATGGGAACTATCACTATGAAAATGTTTATGATGTTATTTCCAAATAATGAAGTTATTTTACCATCTCATTTTCCCATAGTATTAGTCCATTTATAGGACATATTCCTTGATTAATTCTCAAACATGACTCCTGAGAGTGATATTTTGTTTATGATTGATCTCATACTTACTGTCAACTACAAATTTATACCTTCTTATTCTATAAAACCATATGAGTTAAGAGAGACAATGTTATAATTTTACGATCTTATGGGAAAGGGTTTAATCCATAAAATTACATCTCATTAAATTGGGTTTCTTAATCTTTAGTAAAAGTGATAGAAACATAATATTTTTTATGTATTATTGAAGTCTAAACTAGGTTATTATGAAGAATTGGTATCCACATCCATGGATAGATAGTTTCTTCCAATAATATGATGATATCTCAATGGTTCTAAAAGATTATTCTATAGTAAATATTTTATCAAATTGATATTAAGATAAAAGATATAATGATGATATAATTTAGGTGAACATTTGTTCAATATGAATTCCTCAAGATTCCATTCGGTTTGATAAATAAATTGATGGTGTTCTTAGAACTCATAAACCATATTTTCCAACCCTAAATGGAATCCTTTTTGGTATTAATTGATGATATTCTAGTATATTATACTAAATTAAATTCACATAGGGGTTACCAAGATATTTTATTGAGAATTATTTGATCACATCAATTATATTCAAGTCTCATAAAGTGTAATTTATTATTTTAGAGGTGATCTTTCAAGTAAATGTTATCACTAAGGTAGAGATTTTTATTAACCCAAAGAAGGTGTAGGGAGTGAAATATAGGGATAAATACAATAATTTATTTGATATAAGTATTTTCCTAAGATTTACTATTTATTATAAATTATTCATTTAGAATTTCTCTATAATGGAAGAATTGATGATTATCCAGACCATGAAGGTGTAAAATTCAGTCTGAATGATCAATATAAAGAATCCTTTCAAGATTTTAAGGGATGATTTTTTTTTCTTGAAATTTTTAATGGTTATAAAATATATTATGATTCCTCAAGAGTCTACTTGGGTGTTGTTCTGATACAGAAGTGTCAAGTGGTCACTTATGGATCTTTTATGTTATGACCTCAGGAGTGGGACTACCCAAACCATGATCTAGAGTTATCTATTATGGTCTAAGATATAAATTTATGTTTATAATATCTAGTTAGTGTTAAATTATAAGTTTATATTTCATAAAATATCTTTTAATACATCTTATCCAAATATGACTTAAACCAAAAATGGAGTCATTGATTTGAGAATCTCCCTATGTTTAATTTTCATGTGGATTATTCCCATGGAAAGGTAAATGTCATATAATATTCTCTTAGTATGAATAATCAGGAATTTTTTGTTCAAGAATTTATCAGGAAATTGAGACTAATGTTCCATTTCATGTAGTGGAAGTTGGAAGTGATGAAAGGTTTAGACTCCCTTAATTTAACTCTAGTAGGCATTACTTCGTTACTAGTTGATTAGGTTAATTCTAATTAGTAGTATGATTTGGATTATTTCATAGTATAGGAAAGTATATTTAGTGAATATTTTATTCATGGTGGACTCGTAATAAGTATGGGTTTATTTATATATATATATATATATAGAAGTATGGTAGTTTCCACTTCTATGAGGGTGGAGTTGATGAGGGACTCCCATACTTATTTATGGGCAGTGAACCCTATGTAGAAGTAGAAGTACCAAAACATTTGGTGTGTATTATGATTTCCTACTTTGGGGAGGGAAATCACATGTTATGTGGCTCATTTTCTCACTTTACATAGGGATTATCTAGAGAACTAGTTCCCAAGTGATTTTTTTTTCGACTTCCAGTGCCTACATGGAATATTTATACTGTTACTATTGATTTTATTTTTGGATTTTCAAGGAAATTAAGAGTTCATTATGTGGTTTGGGTTGGTATAATATGTAGAAATGGGTCTCCAATTTCTTACATATTTGAATGATTTAGTTAGTGGATATCCTATGATAGTTATACATATGATAGATCACATATCATTAAATAACACCTACATGTATTATATCATATCAAGAAAAAAAATTCTTCACAATTATTGAAAGGGTTTAAAATGTATATGTGAACTCAAATGAAGTTAAATAAAACATAATTCTCAATTATAGATTGAATGTATAAGAGGAGAATCTATATATGTGAGGATATATTCATTGATTACATTATATAATGTTTTGGGGAAATGGATGACCATCATGAATCAAAATGGATTTTATACAACAATAACTATCAATATTTGATCAACATGTGTCACTATGAGTACTTATATGATCTACCACACCACTAATCCTTTGGTTGGTAGGAGGTGGATGGTTTAGTGATTGTTATGTTGATATTGGTGCAAGAGAACATTGGTAGGGTGTGGTTAATCATGAAATTGTTTTTTACCACTCATAAATGGAAGTTCTCATATACAAACTAAGGTAAATAAATCCTAGAGTTTACCATGGAATAAATGGTATTCTTATAGGTATCCCTTTAGTTAGGTTGTTCATTATTAAGAATGTGGGGGAATTTTTCATATTTATTTTTCAATCTGTTTCATATTTTTTTAGTGGGTTGGTATCATGTCTTATTGATTGACTCGTTCTCTAATACATCAATATATGAATGATTTACTTATTTTTTTTCAACTCATGAGTTACAAACCATACTCAATTTAAATAATTTAAATTTGGGTAGTTAAATTAGAGGTAGATTCATGTTTTAATGAAGGACTTGTGTGTATCGTAGAATATAGTGAAAATTTGCTTCAGGGAAATATTGTTCCTCTCAAACATGTGAAATGGTTGCATGGGGATATTAAGAAACACTCATAAGAAATAGAATCTTATAAGTTATAATAGTGGTAAGAACCATTCAGTAAGAATAATTAGATACACTTCTTGAGGATGAGTGTACCTTAAGGTGGTCTGTAATCAACTTATAGTTTGATGGAACAATTCAAGATTTTTTTAAAAAAAAATTATATTATAATGGATGATAATTTTTTTTTCTAGTTTTATATTATTGGTGGATTTTTAGAGGGGGTAATCTGGGACCTCATACTAAAATATATATTAATAATTCACTTGGTACTGGGTTTTGAAGATAGTCAAAAAAAAAATATCTAATGAATTGTTTTAACCATATCACAAGAAGTGAAAACACTTTTAAAATAACAGTTGTGATCATAATATCTTTATACAGTAACATGCACATAAATCAAATATAGTGATACACCATTTCATCACATGATGTTCTATGTAAGGTACATATATCACCATGTCATACAGAGTGATACATTACACAATCAACTATATATATTATCTATTATATAATCTTATTATTTATAATTTACAAAGATAAATACCAGAATTCTCAACATAATCAATGACATAAATTTAGTTAGTAAAAAATAAACTAAACATTATAGAATATTTTATATGTTAATAATGAATCATTTTTTGATAATAAAAGTGACAAAACAATAAAATATTGACACTTTCAAGTTTAGGGTTAGGAAAAAATATTTGCATATATATAGATATTTGTAAATTTAAAAGGATATGTTATACCATAACACATGAATTACATGTTTTTCATAGAATATGAAATCATAGAAAAATGTCTTCTGTTACATTGAGATATATACCATATATTGTACGAAGATATAACATACTATGAAGAATCAGATGATTAAATTAAATCAATGAAAAATTATATATAATAAAATATCAAAGTAGATTCAAACTAATATTAAATTTAAAAAAACCATATTTGAATTTATTTACAAAAAAAATATAGAATATTTTCTAGCATTTAGGTATAATAAATAACACCCAAACCATTGTTTTTGGGATCTAGTTATTTATAAAATTCAATAGATGTGAAAATATAAATCTATAATTTTTTTTCACTTACACTGATATGAATTTTCCCCATTTTTTAATATTCAAATGATATATTTAGACATTAAAATAATGTCAAAAATTTTAAGATCATTCTCTTTTCATTCTTAGATAATAAAAATTACCCAATTATGATGTTATTTTATCAATGTAAAATGAAAATATAATAGTGTTTATAATTTTGAAATCTTGAAATTTGTTTTATTCTCACGAACCAATATATTTTATCAGAAAATTCAATATATATATATATATATATTTATATATATATACATATAGAAATATAGTTTATATTTCTATGTGATATAACATATTCTAATAAGCTTAATAAAATTTTCCATGCCTAAAATGAAAGAATTAGTCTATGATATCTTGCTTGAATTTTTATCTATTAATCCAGGATATATATACATAAAATTTGAAGTCAATATAATTATTTCAACTCAAATTATATCCAAAATAATAATGCGTGAACAAATTTTAATAAATATAAAATAAAATTTATGTAATTAATCTCAAATTTTGATATTATGAAAGTTGTTAATATAATATCCAAAACATAAATTTCAAGACAAAAACGATAAGGTTCCATGCTTTACCTCTATTTATAAACACAATTTTTGTTGAATATAGGGATCTCCCTTTGGTTCACTAGATTTTATTTCACTATAAACAATCAAAATCAAATTAATGTGGAATATTATTGATTATAAACCTTGGATAATTTCCCTACTCTAATATAATTGAACAGACTAAGGGATCATGGAACACAGATAAATTGAGTAAATAATTTTTTAATACCCTTTTAATATCTTTTATTAATTAAACACTCCAACTATGTTACTAGTTAAAGTTGATCGATTCTATAAAAGATCACTTTTATCTTGATCACTCTCAAATAAAGACACAAATAAACAATAACAAACAAAAAAATTTCTTATAAAGCTCAAAAAATTTGTTGAGTGGCCAACATTTGTTGAGGGATGAGTTTTATATAACGTAAAATTGGTTCTTTTTTTTATTATCAAATCAATCTAATCAAAATTAAGGAGATAACCATGGGATTGTAATTATAGTGTATATCTAAAAAATTTGGTATACCTATTACATAGATATATATATATGAGATAATTTTAATTGGGTAGAAGATATATGATACTGAACAAGTTTTATTATATCATAAATAGATCATTATTCAAGATTTACATAACTTCTTGTTTAAAATTTATAAACCCTAACATGAAATTATCTAGGTAGAAATTAAAAATATATCACATAAGATAAAATTAAAAAAATCAAGAACACATAGTATTGATGTGGTCTGTTTATATCCATAATTACATAGACAAGTTTAACACATTTTCTATTTTCTAGATATCAATTATTGGGGTGGTAAGAGTATTGAAAATCCTAACTCAAAGTTAAGCTAAAAATTAAAACCCATTATCATAGTGTAACAATTAGGCTCAGATTACCCTGAACCAAACAAAATCTACTAACCACAGCCATGTTCCCCAAGATATCCTGAAATTTTCAAATATAATTAATGGAATTTTTTTTAAAATATATAGATGGGATCCCTATGGTATCTCCAAATATATGTTGGATGTAATAATATAAATTTTAATTAAAACATTGAAAAGGTAATCAAACTCAGTAAAATAATTTACATGAACCAATTCAGAAATATCATAATGATTGAAACAAAACAATATTAATAATCATAAAATGGGTATAAAATATATATCAATATGATTTTTACAATATAATACATATTAATAATTAATTTACATAAAAATTCTAATAAATATATCTAAACATTGAATGTGAAGTATTATTCTATTGGAATTAGTTAAACTTTTTCATGTCTCTTGATTTAGTTCACGAGAAAATGGTGGTGATAGTTATACATCAAAAGATGAAATATTGATCGAGAGGAATTTTCAATGGGTTCACACTTCTCCATAAGATTATGTGGTCAGTTCAAAAAAAAGATCAAATGTTTAGTTCATTAGATGAAGGGTGTGACTATGATTGGACCACTCTATGTTTGATGTTTTTTAAATAAGTAATGAATAAGGTCACAATTCATCTACCAGTGATTGGTGAAGGAGCTAAGATAAGCTATAAATAATGGGTGGTCACTATTTCTAATGGATATATTTCAATAAAAGAAAGGGTTTGGTAAAACATGATGACTGGTTAAAACCCAATACAAATTTGGGTTTGGACCACTAATTGAGATGTAATGTTATTACTTATTAATAGTATTCCATGTGGCCAAAAATTTATGAGTTCTAATATTTATACTATGATAAATAATACTTTTTATATTCTCCAAAGGAAATAAGATGAAAATCTAACCTAGATAAATTGAAAAGTTTTCTTTAGTTATCAATATGTTTTATACTAAATTTAATATTAGTTTGTGTTATTTTGGAATACATTGTTCATGGTGATTAAGGTTTTTTTAAAACATCCTATCTTCTTGAGATCCTAGTTAGGGAGGATTTTCATTCTACTACATGTGAGTTTTGGTGGTTCTAAACATCCAATGAATTGAAAATCTAATTTTCTGTGGTTTTAATTCTTGTGATTTCATATTTTTTCACTTGTATCCTCCCAAAAAGATGTATCAAATCCTATTTCAAGATAATTTAATTACTCTTAGAATACTTGAGTATCTTTTTTAATCTCTACCTTGACATTTCATGATATATTAGGAGTTAATAAATTGGTGTAATAGTGTCAAAATGATAGAATTATTGATTTTAATATGTTTGAAAAATGGTAATATGGATTTTATAGGATGTTGATGGAAGATTAACTCATCTAGAAGGATACGGATTTTCTGATAACTTGAACCTAATTAAATAATATAATAAAAGAAAAATGGGATGAATAGATCCTATGGTACTTATATTTATTCATATTTCATAGTAAAATAGTATTTCTCTCAAAATTTAGGAAAATAAAACAATTCTAGAACTATTGATATCAATAAAAGAAATGTATGAAATACAAATTGCATTAAACAATGTCTCTTGGGTGTAAAGATGTTAAACGTGCAATTATCACAAGGAATACCAAATGTGGACCATGTTAATGATTAGAAGCTAATCAAATTTCATCTTGGGTTAGTGAAATCCAATATCAAAAAATGATGTTTCTACATTACTTTTGTTTCCATATCTACTGGAGAGGTGGGAGGTGATGGTTACAACTATCAGTAATTCTATCATAAAACATAACATAGTGTTTTAGGATTCTAGGTATCAAACTAAAAATAAATATATTTGTTAGAGGGATGTCTAAGAAACTATCATAAGTGAATTTAATTATTAAGGTAGAGGATGGTCACCTGACTAGAAGATGAGTCATCATAAGTAAAATAAATCCATAGATGATAGTAAAAGTAAATATGTTGGTCCCAGACCCACGTTTAGGTTCATTGTTTAGAGGGTCTTCTTAAGAAATATTTCAAGGGTTAGAAATGAAACTATATAACACTATTCTATAGTTGTTCCATTTCAATAAATTCGTTGTATAATAGAAATGGTTTTATATTAATTGTCAATGTTTCAGTGGAATCCTTGGTAGTAAATTATAGATCGTTATTCCATTCTATATAAGAGAACCGATTAATGAGAAAAATTATCTCAAGCATTCAAAAAGTTGTAATTATTTGATTATGAGGTTCTTAAATATGTTATAAAACATGATGTGAATATTCATATATAGAGTAAAAACTTCTTTATATTGGAGGGAGTCATAAACATCCTAGTTTTATAGAAAAATTTCATTTCTATTGGATAGCTAGATGAAGATGTATATGGAACAAGTATTGTTAATATTGTATCTAAATTTACCTTTTGATCAATGGTTAGGAAAATGGGATTAAATAAGTTACATTCTATCTGACCAGAAAAATAAATAGATGTTGGAGGGAGATAACTATCACTACTATAAGTCTATATTTATGTAAAAATTGTATTAGTCATCAAAGTTAGAAACATTTGAATGATAGATAAGAAAAGGGAGTAAAAAAATCTAGATCATACTAATGATAAACCCTATGTGATTTGTATAATCAGGAAATACAGAAATATTTTTATTGATTTGAATAGAAGTATGCTTCATGGATGGATTCTTAATCTTATTCATTTAAAAAGAAATTTTATAGCCCATGTATGGTCTCATAGGGTTTCCTTATACATTGTCATAATTACTGATGGTGGATATAAAAGTGTGGGTATATTTTATTAATCAAAAGTCATAATTGTTTGGTGTTTTCACTCATTATAAGGCCATGGTTTAAAGGGGTACTATAATAAGGATCAAATCCCTTTGAATGGATAATAGAGATTAATATTGAGTAAGGTAATACCAATAATATTTCCAGAATAAGGGAATTGGGTATGAGTAAACTATTTTGGGTTCACTAGACTAAAATAGTGTGGATTATAGGATGACCATAACTATATCTTATAAGGAACTATTCATTTGTTTTTTCTTTAGTATGTCAAAATAAATTTTTGTGGAATTATTTAATTAGGTTGTGTACTTAGTATTTTTGTGGTTCTTGAGTAGTTTTTTTCTGAAAACCCAATGAAAAATTTTCATTTGAATGTTTTTTGAAATCTTTATAATATTTAAATTGATTATAAGGAGAGAGATAACCTTGAGGCTATGCATTATGTTTTTTATTTTAAGGGATATGAAGATGATGAGTTTGGGTATTGACTCTTGGATGAAAATCTCAAGTTGATCGTTAGAGAATGAAATGTTCTCTTAAATGAGAGGGTGTTATATAAAAAACAACCCATGGAATAGGTGGAGGTTGAGAACAAAGAATCAATATAATATATTTAATCTAATTAAGATGAATGTTCTAGAATTTCAAAAATTTATATACTATTATATTCCATTTATATGTTTTTTATAAATTATGATTATGGTTGATATACAAGATAGATTTAGGAAATCAGAAGCAAGACGGAGAGAACCAAAGTTTTAGTATTTTTACATTACTGCATCAAAAAAATATAGCACCAGAAATTGAATAGTCTATAATTGAATAGTAATGGTGTTCAAGAGTCACATTACTGCTAAATATATATGTTCATATGTATTTCTTGAATCAAACAAATAGTGGATATCTTCAAATCCTAAAAGAATAAGATACAGTCAATAATTTTTATATGTGGATTTTATAAATGTAATAATTAATGGATTCATTATTTTTAAATGAGACCTTAGAGATAATGAAATTAACTCATTGAAATAAAGTTCTTAAGAATAAGTCAAATTATTAGTTCAAGTAAGAAGTAGATAGAAGAAATAGGTATAAAGAAAGTCTGGTGATGAAAAGAGTACAATGTAAATAAAGAGAGTACTTTTTTGATATGATTTTACTGATAGTAAAACAAATGACAATTTAGGATATCTTAAGCATGGTTTATACCGATGATTATTTTTGGAAGAAATTTATATAAATACTTCTTTTCCTCATGGATATTTAGAAGAATATGTTTACATGAAGTAACCAACTGGTTTACAGGTTAATCCAAACAAGTTATTAGTGTTTAAATTTAATAGAAGTATTTATAGAAAAACTCAAAACCAACTCAATGGAATTTTAAACTATATTTTTTTATAGAATAAAAAAAATTAATGTAAAGTCTTTTTATCCATTGTTTTCATTGGAAGGTGTGGGTAGATGGTTTCATTATCATTTGAATATTATATATTTATGATATGCTTATGGTGCTTCCAAAAACTCATAAAATTCAAGAATTGAAGTCTGGGTTATCTATAAATTTTTGTTTGAAGGATCTCATTATAACAAAGAATATTATTTGTAAGAGTAATAAAAGGGATATGAGAATTTTGAGTAAAGTGTTGTCTAAAATGTATAACATCTACAAGGTTATTAATTTATTTTCAATGACTAGAGGAAAATCAGTTTTGATTCCTTGACCTGGACCTTTATGTATTCAAATGGGAAAGCATAATAATTAGAAGATGGGGTGAGATATATGGAGAAATATATTTAATTTGTATAATCCAGAGGTTTACTGTCTGAAACAGTATAAAAAACCTCTTATATTTCTTTGTCAATGGTAAATGTTATCTGATATATGGAAAATATGGGGAAGGTACCCTTGGAATCCATGAAATGGATTATTATATTTCTCAAATCAATAAAAGATATGACCTTATGATTCAGTCTAAATCAACCATTCCAATTTTATATATATGTATAATTTTTTGTTTACCCTAATACTTTCAATAGAAAAATAGGTTATCTATTTACATTTTTAGGGGAAATAATTAGTAGGATTCCCATGTTATAGCTAATGGTTTCACTCTAAATAATGGTATCTATTATGTGTCCATAAAAGAAGCTATAAAGGATACGGTTTTGTTAAGATGTTTTTAGTGAAACTCTGGGAATATCCTGATAGTGGTTTACATTACTATGATATCCAAAGTGTGATTCATTTATTGAAAAAATATGGTGCTTCATTTAAAGACTAAATATATTTACATTAAATAACTCCATTTTCAAATGTTGATTATGGAAAGAGACATAGATTTTGTAAGGTCACTAGATGAAAAATCTAACTGACATGCACACATTTTTTTATCCAATAAAGTATAAGGTGACATTCTACCTATGTGGAATTAGGGTAACTAGAATATGGTGTAGAGAACTACATGTATGTTGAAGGATGAAGATAGTTTGAATTTATTTATATGTTTAATATTTCCAAGTGATTATTGTAGTATTTTTCCAGTGAGATATTAATGAGATTTATGAATTCTCTTAATGTATTCATATCCAATTTATTTAAAGGAGATAATGGATGTAATAATTCCTTAGATGAAATATTGATCAGGAGGAATTTTCTATGGTTTTTCATTTTATCAGAATCTTAGGTGTTTGGTTCTCTAGAAAATTATATTTAAAATTCATTAGAAGAGGGTATTTATAACAATGTATCACTCTATGATTGAAAATTTATAGAAAGGAGATATGTTTAGGAGCTTCATTCATCTATCTGTGATTGGTAGTCTAGTTAAAGAATGAAATATAATATCAGTGATTACTATTGCTAATGGATGAAGGTCTATAAATGTTGGGGGTCTATAAAAATGAATTACTGGATGGACCCCAAAATAAATATGGGATAGGGCTACTTACAAAGATATAATTTTATTAATTAAAAATGATAATATATGTGGGGGAAAAACACCAGTTTTAATCTATATAATTCCATAGAAATAACATTTTTACTGTTCTCTAATGGATGTAGGATGAAAATATAATCCATTTAGATCATAATTCTTTCCTTAATTTTATATTTTTTCATTATTCTAATTATAGGGTGTGATATTTATAAAGTACTTTTTGTGGTCAATTAGTTTTATTTCATGATTCCTAATTCCCATAGATTGTAGTCTGGGACTATTATAGTAATGTTTTAGGTGAAGTTTGGATGGGTATAACATCTAGCCGATTTAAGAACCAATTTATAGTGTTCTAAATTCTTATCATTTCATATTTACTCACTTATATCATCACAATATACCCAAAATATGAACCAAAACCATGAGTTATATTCATCACTCAATCTGCAACTTAAAAAAAGGGTTTCACGTTCATCATGGTGAAAATTTAGGGGGTGAGTATATTATATCCCAATATAAAGTCCCGAAAACATCTATATGAATTCACTGTAAGTAAAAAACCATAAATATTAAATAATATAAAAATGATAATAAAATTAAATATTCAAAATAGATGAACATTTAGTGTATTAAAATAGTAAAGAAATATTTTTGTAAAAATTATACACTCAAATATTTCATAGTTATATTTTATATAACACATTGAATTACCCTAAATTTATAAATAACATATTAAATTAAAAATTTAAAATCAAACATATTATCATACCTTACTTTTGATAAAAATAAACACACCATACATCTAGGTAATTGAGGCACCCCATTCCTGCACTTTTGTGTCTAATGCTAAAAACACATACATTACACATAGACATTGATACAAAGTGATATGATCTAAGATAAAAATATTTTTTTACGTAATTTATATATGTAAAACCTTACATCTCATAAATAATCATCTAATCCCTTGAATTAAAGGTTCATTGTCCTCAAGGAATACTTATATATGAAACTTATTTTAAAAAACCTCTGAAAATTCTACTATAATTTAACCAACTCCTAAAATTTTATACTCATCTTCATATCCTAGTTAGTAAAATCATAATAAGTGGTTTAGTTCGAACACTTGGTATAGGAAAACAAATCATCATATCATCAAGGGTAAGATAATAAAAATTTGATAAAATTTAAGCATTATAAAAATATATTATTAAAATAATATGGAACAATAAGAGTTCTACATAAGGTATAATAGAATGACTTCAAATATCAAATGATCAAACATATACCATTACATAAGAGTAAAAAATAATGAGACAATATACATGATCCATAAAGCATAACATAGTCATATAACAAAAAAAGTGGAGAACAATTAACCATAGGAATCATAACATAGTGGATCAGACATCAATTCTTAATTCCCTTAATTTATCGGTCTTCACACCCTATTTATTATAGTGCATCATATATCACAACTTGTCTCCCATAGTGGATCAAGCATCGTTACTCATTTACCATTATTTTATGTGGAGATATAAATCATTACCCAATACATTGGAGGGTAATAAAGGACCCACCCATCAGAAAATAATCATCCATATATATATGTTTCACATTAAATTAGTCATTCTTCAGATCATGAAGAACTCGGGTAAAGAAAATGGATTTCTAAATTTTTTGAAATGGTATCATATAAAAGTAATTTAGGACACAAATCAGCTGATTTCAAAAGTTTTATCACCCATAATGATTATTTAGTAAAGTAATTTATAGTGTGACTCATATAATATATATCCATAGTAGATAAATCCTTTGAAAATTAAAAATTAAAAATTTGATGAAATTTAAAAGAGTCTTTAGAAAACATTTCATAAAACTGTCTTAAAGAGAATAGGTTATGAGTTGATTTCAAAATAGATTTTCAAAAAAGTGAATTATTTTTTTAAAACCATTTACTTTTAAAAATAATATTAAAAAATATATCCTTTAAAATTAAAAACATGTTAACTTGAGGAAAATTAAGTGGAAGATAAAATTTACAATAAGAAAAGGTAAAACATTTTAAACATTTTAAAAAATACCTTTATTGAATACTAGATCCAAAAATGTGTGGTAAATTATCCAATGGAATAGAGTTGGTGATAAATTATATAATCACTATAAACAATACATATTTTCATTTTAAAATAATAAGTGATATCATTTATATGAATATTAAATATATACCATGAAGAAAAGAGCTCACCTGGAGGGGATGAAAATTGTTCATAACGTCATAAAATTTTATGATGAGATAAATCCATAAATAAAATTTTATTTGATGTGAAAATTTAATTCACTTGAAAATAATGTGTAAATTACTTTTAGCATCATCAAATAGAAAAATAAAACAATATTGTAAAATCATACTCAATGAGGAACCATTCTGACTTATGAAAAGAAGTTGATCTAATGAAATCAATTACAACTTTGGTAATATTTGAATATAAAGATTTATAAATGTGTAAATTCATATAAACCATTAAATATCATGAATAAAAAATAATAATGATAAAATATTCCACATATTAATTACATACACTATATATAAGAAAATAGGTTCACTATATGAAACATATCTTATTAAAGGATGTTTGAGATGAAAACCTCTATCCTGTTACACCTGACTTCCATAAAAAATATTTAAAATTCTATATAATAGTAATTACCACCTTAGTAACCAATTTAAGAACCATATTAATATATATTAACATATACAATAATCATTTATAATGAGTTATTATACATTTATAAGTTATTGTATATTTGTATCATCAAATGTAAGTGATTATGGTTGGTTCAAGCATGCTTTAATATGTTAATGTTAATAACCATTAATTCATACCAAATTCATATTTAATAAATTATCCTAATTTTTAGAATTTATTATTTATAATTATTTTAAATTTTATAATTTCATTCCATGATATCTTTAGTCATGATTCATGGACATGGAATCACTTATGATCTTATTTCTGTACTTTTTTACAAACAAAAATAGATACAATAATAATGTGTTAAAAATTAATATAAAACCTACATAAAATTAATAATTTCGTAAAAATAATTTTAATTAATTAAATCCATTCTATAAATAATCCATGTAGGTTAATTAGGAAAATGAACCGTGTTATCTCATGGAGGGAGTAATCAATATGTACACATGGAATACATTTCCATTTTTCATAAAATTGAAGAAAGGTATATAATGATTATTTGTTTAATTGTCATAAAAATTATATATATATAATATATATTAATTAAATATCCACTTATAATATTCCATATAATGTATTTATGAGAAATTAAATGTGTCACTTTATTGAGGTGGTATTCCACACACACAAACGAATGATTTATTCATTTTTATAAGGAGAAGTGAAGGGTACTTGATAATCATTCAGTTAATATATAAAATCCATATATTGATGATACTTATGATACAATTTTATGATGGTATAATTTAGTTTTTGGTAGATTAAGGGGAATTGAAAAAATAGAAATGAAAAGGAGTGATTTAAGAATTTTTACCTTACTCTTTGGAATAATTCATTTGAAAACAGATTAAGACTTTAAGGGTTTTTCCTTTGAGTATATCAAAACCAATATTATTTTTCTAGGATTATTTTGGGGATTTGGGTATATTTTCTCTAAAATTTTCTATTTGTGTGAGGAGAAGTGGTGCAAGGAAGGGATCCTTTTATAATTCTGGGGAATGGCGTTTTTTGTAATAATATAAAAGGACATGTCAATAATCAAGAAAAGTGGCTCCAAAAGTATAAAATAAGGGATATGAGATGATTATTTGTCAATCCAAATCTTAAACACTAATTTGTGTACATGTTTTTAAAAAATTATATTTCTTTTATGCTTTGATTTTACCCTTTTACCATTTTTGAATTTCTACATTGTGCTTAATATTTTGTAGATAAGTAATTAATTTTTTAAGAAAAATATGAAAAGAACCAAATTAAATAACTGTTCCCAACTGATTCCATAAAATAAATACATTTCTTTAATATATTTTATCTAAAAGTGATAAAAAATAATTCTAAAATATATAATATATAACTAATTGAAACTATGTTAGAGAAAAAAATATATCTTATGTTATAAAATGCCAAATAAAAGTTTTTAAAGTAATGTTGATAATTATAACTATATAATTTTACTTATAAAAAATATATTTTCTAGAAAAAAATTTAATAACTTTTTATTTATTCTTATATCATAATGATGCCATATAAGTACTTGTGTTTGAAAAAATGATATTTTTTACTATTCAATAAATAATAGAACTTATTCGAAATATAAAAAAATTCACCTAATGATAATATTATAACTATAAATCCAAAAATAGAGCTCATTTTTCAATATTCTGATCATAAAAATTATGAATTAAACTTTTAAATATAAATACAATTAAAACCTATTTTAAAGGAAAATGATTTTTAAATTTTAATTGCCCATAATCTTACTTGCCATCAATTAATAATTATTATAAACATATTATTAAAATAAAACAAATAATTTATCCTTATTTAAAAATTATATAATTTATTCTTAAAAAAATTTGTTATGCAAGAATAGATATTTTCTAGTAAAATAAATTTGTTAGAATATAATTATATTTTTAGTTATTTAGATATTATAAATAAATTTTTTCAATGTCATGATATTAAAATTAGGTCATTTATTTTTATTCATATTAAGATTTCAAAATTTAGTTAATTTCATTTATGCCTTCAAAATAAATGTCTACATTACAAGGGTCTCATTTTCTAAATATCATTTTTCTTAGTAAAATGTATTGTGGTTCATTTTGGTTTTGTGTTGTGGGTTAGGAAATATATTCAACAAGCTATCTAATTGAATCTAAATATATACATAAATATTGGGGTGTTATGTTCCCTCCCCCACCACCACCACCCCCCTAAATAATTTTTTCCCACACAATTTTAATTAACACTCACTAATGAAAAACAGTAAGGGATATATATGAAACTAATGTCATATTTTCTACTAAGATATCAACATTAAAATCTTATATACTAGAAGACACTTATTTTCCCACAAAATAGGAATGTCTTGATAGTTTAGTTAACTACGATTTTTTTTTCAAAATATGGAACCTTGGTATTTTATAGGATATTCCCCAGAAAAACTTTCCCTGAGTTCATTTTCAAGATCCTAATTCCAACTAAATAATAAAAAAATATTATCATGATGATATCCTATTAAGATAATCCTCCATATGAAAAAAATAAAAATAATTCAAAAGATGTTTAATCCAAGGAAAATTTTTTCATGCCCTATAATACTTTCAGTTCAGTCAATTTTTCATTAAGTTAGATATTCTTGTACTTATTAAATAAATCAAAAAATAATTTTCCCAAAATTATAATTACCTTTATAAAAATAATATAATAAAAATCCATTAAAATATATTTTTTCTCAATTAAACATAATTTCAATCAAAATAATTTCATCTTGATGAATATATATAATAACATATAAATCTTTAGGTCTTAATCTATGTTATCAATGTTCATTTATTATTGGGTTCTCTAACCTAAATATATTCATGTATCTCATTATGGTTCATAAAGAGATTAGGAATTATCAAAATAATATCACATGTGAGTGTCAAACCAGCCTTTCAGTAAGGTCTCTTTACCATTCATTAGGTGAAGATTGATTTAATACCAAACCATTCATTTTGAGTATATTACCCATAGTTGAATCTATATCAAAGATTATACCCATTTGTTCTGTATTTGAGTAGATATTTCATCTCTATGAAAATAAATAATATATATTCACCAATATTTTATGATTTTATCCTTCATATATAATTATCCTTTTTTTCAATAATTTTGATTCATTATAATTAGAAAAATTGAACAAACTAATACATAAATAAATAAACTTTGATTTGATACTAACTAAGGTACCCTATAATTGTACTCTCATGTCTGATTATAAACACATAATTTTACATAGAGGATTTGATACTGAGTGAGATGAACCAAGATAAGTATATATTTATTTTTAATCATATAGAAATTTCCAACATTACATATCACAAATAATCACATAATCCTAGGACCTAAAGGTTTAGTTTCATTGGGAACTAACTATATAGGAAACATATTTTACAAAACTTTTAAAAAATTCTCCAAAATTTAACCACACTTGACCCACATATATAATCATCATTGGTTATACTATATTCAAAACATGGGGAATAAAATCATGAGAAAGGGGTGAACTAAAATTCAGAGTAATTGAAAACATATTGACATATCACCAAGGTTAAAATCATAAAATTTTGATAATACATGATCATGGGAGAAATATCTTATTAATAAATTTGAAAAAATAATTTTTTTAATAACTTATAAAAGAAGTACATGTGATATCAAATGATCAAATATATACCATGAAATAAGAGTGAGAAGTCATGGTATAATAAACATGACCCATTGAGTGTAACATAGTAATTTTACATAAAAATGTGGCACAAAAATAAGTATATAAATCATAAAATATTGAATCAAGAATCAGTTCATGGTTCCCTTATCTATTAGGCATCATTAACTATTTACCGTAGTTTATTAGGCTTCACTAAATGTTTTCAATAATGTATTGAGCATCATTACTCATTTAAAATTATCATTTCACAAGATGTAATGTTTTACCTAATGTATTGCTAGGTTATATAAGACCCAAATGACACATAATAATCATCTATACATATTTGTACCGCATGAAATCAATATTTCATCATATCACAATGAACCTATGGGAAAAAATGGGTTTCATAACATTTCCAAATAGAATCACTTAAAATGACTTAAAGACTAAAATCAATTGATTAAAATTATTAATTACACTATAAGAGTGTTTAGTAAAGGAATTTATAGGTTTATTTATATAATATAACTCCATATGATATATAACCTTAGTAAATAAAAAGTAAAATAGAATAAAAATGTAAAATTTTCTTCAAAAACAAATTCTTATCATTTTTTTTAAAGAGAACATGTTACGAGTAACTTTTTGAATAATTTTTTTAAAAGTTAAGTAAATGATTTAAAAAAAATTAATTTTAGAAATAATATTCAATAATAAATCCTTGAGTATTACATAATTGATAACCATATTAAATGTGTATTGGAATATAAAATGTGCATTCGGGAATTTAATGACATTTTCATTTTTGAAAAAAATATACATTTATTGAAACATACATCATAAAAAGTGATAAATATTCTATTTGAAAAGATAAAAATATAAATTTTACGATCAATATTTTTTTTTCATATTATGACTTCAAAATAATAGTGGATAAAATTAACATGGAATATTGAATATAGACATGAAAGAAAAAAATATCATTTAGAGAGTATGGGAATTATTCTTAACAAAGTAAATTATAAAGGAATAAATAATAAAAAAAACCTATTTTATGTGGAAATTTAATTCCCTTTAAAATAAATAAGAATTTAATTTTAAAATATTCATAGGATAGAATAAAAAATATTCTAAAACAATTGTCACAGTGGAAACATTATTAATCAAGAAAATATTCTGAATC
Organism: Viscum album; assembly: GCA_963277665.1. NCBI lineage: Eukaryota > Viridiplantae > Streptophyta > Magnoliopsida > Santalales > Viscaceae > Viscum > Viscum album. The sequence goes on from OY728136.1 coordinate 1,343,060,807, forward strand.
AAGAAAATTCCATAAGACTTTTGTAATATTTAAATATAAAGACCACATAATTTATAAAAATAAATTTAAGATTTTTATCATGAATAATTTATAATAATATTACAATATCCCACATTGGAGGTTCATACATCATATAAACACAAATATATTCATAACATGAAACATCTCTTAAAGAAAGGATTTTAAGACAAAAAACTCTTACCTTTTACTCCAAAATTTCAAAAACTCTCATTAACTTATTTTATAATAGATATAAAAATATTAATAACCTATTTAAATACATTATTCGTATGTATTACCCTATATACTCATCATTTATTTTGATAAGAACTATATTTATTACACATTAATTCCTGAATTATTACATAAATATACCAAAAATAAATCCAATAAGATCAATAATTATACTGTATTTAGGTAATTAGGTACATTACATAACAACTTAAAATAAGGGGTGCATCTCCGTTTTTGAAAAATTAATTAACATTCTCATAATATTATATCATACATAAAACTATATGGGATAAACAAGGGATTATACATAAGAATAGATAAGATATGAATCCCAATAAAGCAATAAAAATGGAATAACATGAAGATGATATTACATGTAATACAATTGAAAATTAAAATAGACATAATAATTGTGAGAATTTTAAACATGAAAAAAGTGACATGGAATATAATGGTAATATAAAGGCTACACGAGAATGTGGAAATAACTTTAAACATGATATCATAATCATAATTCAAGGATTACCACTAAGACATTATAACATAGTGGAAAAATTACAATGAGGGATAAGTTTCACTACCTAATACATTGAGTTAGTTATCATGAGACAAAAAAAAATACCCAATTCTATGTAGCGCTATATAATTCGGGGTGCACCCATGACATTCATATTATGAACATGTATAAGTGTTCCATATGGATTATTAAACATTGAATAATAATTAATAACATTTAATTCCATGATTAAGGAGTGTAGAATACATTCATGTAGTTATAAAATAAATGGATTTTAGGTATTTCTAGTTGAATACCCTTGAGTGGAAATATTGATGGAATTCATAATAAATACAATTGTCTTGGAAAAAATATATTTCAATTTTTTTAGCATAACAACAATACTTAAAAATTCATAAAATGGGTTAACGAGAGAGAAATGGGTATGTTATAATTTTTACAAAAACAATACAATTATAGTTACATGTAAAAACAAATCCCAACATTATTAATTAGAATTAAAATACATAAAATTAACAATATGTTTTAATAAAGGAGAGAAAGAGAGGATCCTTTACCTTGAGAGGGTGGTTCCAAAAGTCTTTGTGGGGATTACTGAGAGCTTAGGGGAACCATGTGAGGACTATAGAGAGGTTAATTCAATGTAATTACATTTTCACTGTTATTTTTGGATAAATTAATGTTAGATTGTGTGGTTTTATACGGAAAAAGATAGAGTATCTCTTTATTATTTTTCAAATGTAATTTTTGGAAATTATATAATAATGAAATCAAAACAAAAAACTATCCAATGGTTTTTTATAATGATTTAAAAAAATGGAATTAGTTTTATTTATATTATTAATTCAAAATTTTAAATTATTAATTCATTACCCTAGGGGATGTGTAAGTGAGTAATGTTCATTAAGAAATAATTTTAAAACATTAAAATATAATGTTGATTTTGGTGGATTCATAAATCCATTATAAAATTAATCATATAACCTTAAAATCTTTTTATTTTAAATTTGAAACTCATATTTTGTATTTTATACCATTTATATAATTCATTAAATCATTTTTTGGTCATTATGATGTCATAATACATATTGTATATTTATACTGTATTTAATTTTTACCCAAAAAATTTGACTGACTTCAAAAATTATAAACAATTAACCATTGGAAAATTTCATCACATTGATTCAAAAAATAATACTTATTTTATCTAAATAATTTTCAATAATTTTTATTTTTCACTTTTAAAATATTCATTGAATTTTTTCGAGAAATGCTAGGTTTTTTTACAATAACATTTTCCAAACCCTTATAAAAATTAAATTTGATTGGAAAAGACTTATATTATATTTTATATTTAATATAATTTATATAATAATAATATTTTATTAAAATATAATTTACTTTAAATGTTCATTAATTCATTATTAAAGAGGTCTTATTTGAAATTTCATATGAACCAAAAATATTTTTTTTTATCACATCAATATCCAAATCATTTATAAAGTAACAAAATTAAGAATCAAATATAAAAATAATTATATTGAAAATATAATAAAAATAGTCATATTATTAGGATATTTATATATATCCCATTAGTACACCAAAAAACGTGCTAAGTGTAAGGTGCATGATAATGATATTCTCATTGGGTAGTTTGACAAACATGGTTCAGGCCTTGATATTGATGATTTTGAACTTCTCTCGCAAACCGTTTCGATCATGATTTAGTTATTGGATATAAAATATCTCTTGGTCAAGGGTAAATCCTAATTATTCTATCTCCCTTATGTGCTCTAGTAATTGTGCTTTATAGGGTATGATCCTAATATTCGATGTCATAACTTCTTTTATCTATGTTAATTGGATTTATCGAAAAACTATATTAATAATAATCATATGATCAATATTAAATGGATATATTATCAATTTTTTATGATGATTAAGATTATTTTAAATATTATTTGATATAATAAAGACAAATAAGTGCTTGTGTTTTATATATTCATAATTGATAATGAGGCATTTAATTCAATCAAAAATGGAATTTTATTTATAAAATTTTAGGCCAATACAATATTCCCCCCATCAGAATTTTCTCCATTGAAATTTTCATTTCACACACTAAAATAGATGAGTGTAATTCTGTTTCATTTCTAACTACAATTCAAATATCTCTTATTCAAACATTTATCCTCTCTATTTTACTTTGATCGGGTGCATTGTCATATTTCACAGAAATTTGTCTTTTTGATCTAAGATCTTCACCAGCTTCTCCTCATCTGAAAGATCATCACCAATGGTACCCCATATAGATTTTGTACATGATAAGATTATGGTATTTATTTCCTCAAGAGTGATAAATGGAACACATCAAATACTTGATATAGATAAGGTGGAAATTTTAGTCGATAGGCTACCACTCCGATGCAATCAAGGACCTCAAAGGGACTAATGAATCTTGTACTATTATTCTAATTCTTCCAGAATTTCATGAATTTATTACGTGGATATATATAGAAGAATACCTTATCTCAAACCTCAATATCTAGTTATCATTAATGATTTTAATCATATCTATTTTATTGACTCAAAGCATCTCTATTGTGTTACTAAATGTTCATGAAATTTTCCACCATTTCATCTACCATTTTTAGACACTGCAGTTTGTGTTCCCAAACATCATCCTAGCATGCATGTGTTCTATAACTCTTCAAAGAAAGGGATTTATAGGAGGCCATTTGGATACTTGAGTGTATTCTATTATTTCATGAGAACTTGACCAAAGGATGATGTTGATCCCATCCTCCTCTAAAGTCAATTGAGAAAACTCTCAACATGTCCTTATATAAAGGGATAGTCTCTTCATATTGGCTATCAATTTTAGTGTGATAAGTCATTTTGAAGTTCAACTCAATATTTTTAACATGTTGGATTAATTTCAAGAACAAGGATGTAAAAAATAGATCTAAATAAGATAAAATTGATTGTGGTGGTCTGTGTAACCTCCCCACATCTCTAATGTATATCCATTCAATTTTATCAAGTGATAAATCCACATGACTTGCAATAAAGTGAAAAGTATTTGTGATATGATCCACCAAAACTCATATAGTATTAATTTCTTTTGATTTATTTGGATGAAATCTGATAATTTCCATGGCTATTTTTTTCAATTTCCATCTAGGTTTGGGTAATTCCTGCATCATCCCCATGGATTTTTTTTCATTCCAGCCATCATTTTCTGACAAAAACAGAACTATAATTTATATTATGTGATCTTCATCTTCATATTGTCCCAAAAATAGTTCTCTTAGAGATATATATACATATTTTTTGTCCCTATATAGATGGAGAAAGTCCATTTATGTGGTTCATCCAATAGATCCTTCTTTAATTGAGGATTTTATGGTACACATAGTCCTGACACAAATCATAAAAATCCTTCATCATTAATTTTAATCTCTAAGGATTTCCCATCTCTTACATTTTCTACCTTATTCTGAATTTCCACATTATATATTTTAGTATCCTTTACCTTCTCTATATGGGATGGTTGATAAATCATTTTTTAAATTATGGTTTTTGTTCCCACCATTATGATTTTCATATCCATCATTTTAATTTATATGAAGATTTAAGCCTCCTAAAATTCTCATTAATGATAAAATTTTAAGATATTTCTACTTAGAGTATATTCCACATTATTTTATTTCATAGAATAATAGTGAATTGAGTAGTCATGTTACTTAAATATCTTTAACCATCTTCACTGGTCCATATTTATCTCTTTTTGTGTGAATATATACTTAAGGATCCTATGATGCATATATATTTCACACTTCTCCCCAAAGAGATAATTATACCATATTTTCATTATGAAGATCACTATATCTAACTCCAGATAATGTGTTGGTTAGTTCTATTCTTTAACATTTAATTTACTCATGGTATAGGCTACCAATTTTTTATTTTTCATTAGTACACAACCTAATACCTCCTTCAAAGAATCACTTTATATCCCAAAAAGTTCTCCAATTGTGGGAATCATAAGTACAAGTGCATGGATAAGCCTCTATTTCAACTACTTGAAACTCTATTCATATTCATTATACCAAAAAACACTACTCTCTTCTGTGTTAGCTTTGATAGAGGGCTTGAAAACCTTTTGAAATTTCTCAAAAATCAACGGTAAAATCCAGAAATCCCAAGGAAGCTATGGATTTTTTTCACAAAATTTGGCCTTAATCATCCTTCAAATTCCTCTATATTGGTAAGGTCCATATAAATACCCCTAAATTTAATAATATGTCCCAATAATGATACTTTCTTCAACCATAAAGAACAATGGTTTTACTTTTCATAAAGATTATCTTTTTGTAGGTTTTTTAGAATAGTTCTCATATTCTCATTTGGGGCCTCCTAACATTTGGAGAATATTAGAATATCATCTATAAATACAAAGAAATTTTTTTTACAGTAATCTCTTTAGTGTATATTTATCAAGTCCAATGATATTTCTAGAGAATTAGTGAGTTTGAATGGATTTACTATGAACTCATAGTGCTTGTGCCATAAATGGAAGGAAGTATTGGGGACATCCTCCTTCTTCACCATTACAGGATAAAACCACAAATTAAGATCCATATAGGATAGGTTTTAGGATTCACATAGATGGTATAAAAAGTAATCAATCTGTGGTAGATGATACTTGTTCTTTATTGTGATCTTGTTTAGCTCATGATAATGAGTGAAAAGGCTCATAGACTCATCCTTATTCTTGAGGAATAAGACTGATACACCCCAAGGAGAAGCACATGGGAGTATGAACCATTCATACAAATCGTATTTTAGTTATTTATACATATCCTCAAGTTCCAAAACATCCTTTATACATAGAGACTTAGATATTGGCAAATCCCCATGTATAATCTTGATTGAAAATTCAGCCACTCAGCTATGAGGGATACTAAGAAATTCTTCATCAAACACTTTAGCATATTCCCACATAATAGGAATGTATTAAAGGAAGATATTTTACTTATCATCAATACTTTTATATAGATCCATTTTCAAATAGGAAAATAATATCAATTTTTTTTGTGTTTCTACTAAATAAAATTTATCCATCTCTTTGTACTTGTATAGAATCGGAGGATGAATAATGATATAGAGATCGATTTCCTTCTCACAAATATCTATGTTGGATCTTTGTAATGAAAGCCAATATATATCCAAATTTTCATAAAATTCCACTAAAGGGGGTAAAATAATTTTCTCTTGGAAGTACATCCCACATATTTTGACTACGGATGAGTTATATAGTTGGGATGAAATGATTTCACCATTTTCTATATTCACTGAAAACTCTACCTCCATATTTTATTGGGGTTTTTAAACTGTTCTACTAAATTCTATGATACAAAAGGATTCATTGAACTAGAATCAAATATTAAATTCTTTTTTATTTAATGAATAACAAGGGTACCTATCACCACTTGGTTTTCAGGATCTACCTCAACTATTGTAATAGAATAAGCTCACCCTTTCTTCCTTTGAGGTTTTTGTGTATCCTTGTCTATCACCACCCTTGGATTAGTGCATTGGTTTGTAAATTTCCCTTGTTCCTTGTAGTAAAAACATTGAGAATGGGATAATGTTTTAGTTGACCATTCCACTCTTCTATTACATTGGTGGGTTTCTCCTATTATAAATAACCATCTACATTACCTTTCTTCCCACACCAAAATAATTTCCTCATCCCCTTCATGAAATTTTTTAATTTCTTCTTTATACACTTTTGACAAGTGGGATGCTGAAATTTCATACTATAATTATATTTATCCTTCAAACCACAAGAATTAAACACTACATGCTAATTATTACCCCCATAATACCCTTGATATTTTTTATCAGAATTTCAACATTGATGGAACATCAGACTAATTTTTCATAATTATCAATGTCTCATTTTTCACGGGATATTTGTAGTCTCATTTTTCTCGCACTAAAAAGTGCTCAACTTTTCATTTATTGGAAATGATAGAGCTGGAGTTGAATCATTAATGTATTGTAAAGTTCAACTCATACACCCTGATGGATTCATGATATTTTTTATTAAGGTAAAATAAAATTCATTTCCATTTTAATTTGAGGATTGTGAGTAAAATATTTTCAAAAATAATTTTTGGGGATTCCTTTCACCCTATTTCTTCAATATCTTCTTGAAGAATCATATTTTTGGTCCATTTTAACCACTAATCAACTTCTCTGTCCATATGAAAAATATTCAGTATAACCTAATCTTCTTAGGAATATTGAAGGATGGGGAAGATCATTCTAATGGATTTTATTCTTTGTTCTGTGATTGAGGAATTGGATGATCCCTTGAAAGTCGAAGAACTTTGACACATAATGGTTTCAATTACATCTTCTTCATTCTTAGGGGGGGGTTTAGGGTTTCTCATGATCAATATTTATATTCAAAATTTAATTCAACTAAGATATTATCATCGTAAATTTTACAATTCCTTCTCCTATTGGGTTTTTTATCTCATTTGAGTTGTCCTCACAATGCCCTTTACATTGGTAGTTTACCTGGTTCCTCCTATTTCTGTCCATTGTCAAGAATAAAGGGATAATTAGGAATGAGTACTTTAAAACTATTAAAAACATAAATTGAGATCTAATAAAATTAAATTAATAACATATAATTGAATTTTATTCTTTATCTTAATAATTTATAAGGATTAATCTCTGTTAACCATTATATATTTCCTAACACAAACTTTAATGGAATTTTTTTGTTCCTATAATAATTGTTTATAATGATCTTGTCAATTTACCAAAGTATATACCCAAGGAGTGTCGAACTGGGTTTGTAGAAAGTACCATTTTCATACATCATTTCTATATCAATTCAAGATCAATTTCATGTTTTGACTATTACAAATAAGTACAAATGTTCTAGATACACATCCACTTGTAGTATCCCAACAACCATAAATTTTATTGGATACCAATTACTCGTTAAATTTAAAAAACAAATTATTTTTTATTATGTTTAGTATTAATTATATTTTTTTACCTTTAGTTTCCTAACAATAATATAAAAAATAATAAATCTATTATTTGATGCCATCTGTGACATCCATTATCTTTGTTGCTCATTAATTCATGATTTATTACATAAAGGTGCACACAATAAAACCTTAAATGTTTAGAATTGTAGTCTCTTTGGGTAATTTGGTACATTACATAAAAATTAAAAAGTTTAGGTACAAATCCATTATTGAAAACTTCCTTAACATGCTCATAATATTCAATCATGGTTAAAACTTCATGTGATAACCTGAGGAAATGCATAATAAAGGTGTGATCTATAAATCCCAATAAAAGAATAAACATAGAATAACATAAGGAAATTATTACATGATAAACAATAAGAAATTAAATGGGACAAAAAAAGATAATAATCATAAACATGGAAAAAGAGGCATGATATTGATAAATAATATAAAGGAAATATGGGAAAGTTGAAATAATATTAAACATGAAATCATAATAATAGGTTATGGATAACCGCTAAGATATCATAAAATGGTAGATGAATTCCCATGATGTATTAGGTTAAATTATTAACCCATTTAAGGATGTATCAAGTGAATATGCTATTACCTAATTCATTGGATCACTATATTATCTCTGTTGCACTTGTCACATTCATATCCTGTGCATGCATAAGTGTTCCACATAGATCATTCATAATAGGATAATATTTAATCCCTTATAATTTAATAATTATGGAATGAGGAATAAATACATGGAATTCAAAGATCAATGGATTATTGATACGTCTAGGTGAATAACATTTAATGGAAAAATTGATGGTATTCCCAAGAAAAAGTTTTTCCAAGGAAATATCATAGTGAAAATTTGGCAACATAACGATAGTAATTCAAGATTAATAAAATGGTTTATTGAGAAAGAAATTGGTCTATTATAATTTCTACATATAATGAAAATTAATTGGTACATGGAATACATATTATTACATAATGAATTTTAAATAAGTTACATAAATTGAAGAAGATGCATTAATAAGGAGGATGAGAATATCCATTACATTGAGTGGGTGGTTCAAAAAGTTTGGATGGAGCTTCTTGAGATTATTGGGGAACCATGGGAGGAATCTAGGGAGGGTAGGTCATAGTAAGTACATGATCCAAAAAAATTTAGTGAATATTAATCATAGATTGGTGGGGTTATATCACACTAAATATTGGAGTTCTTTATTTTTTTTTTCAAATGTAGGTTTTGGACTCTATATAATAAAGTAATTAAAAAAAACCGTACAATTGTTTTTCCCATGGTTTCCATAAAAGGGGATTTTTTTAATTAATTTATAATTCCAAGTCCTAAAGTTATTAAAATATTTAACTTAGTGATTTTTATATGAGTCTTGTTCATAAATAAATGATTATAAAACCATAAAATATAATATAGGTTTTGGAGGAATCCTAAAGGCCTTATAAAATTAACAAAATAACCTAAAAAACTAATTTTTTTGATGTTTAAAAATATATTTTTTATTTAACCCTTTTATTGTTTTTATTTCATCACCTTTGGGTCCTTATGATTTTATAATACACGCCATATATATATACCATATTTATTTTCAACCCGAAAACTAGTCTCTCTACATAAATTATGAAAAATTCACTATTATATGTTGTTGGTGTTATGATTCCTATAATAATATTTATTTTATCAATATAATTTTATAAATATGTTGATTATTAATTTTAAAATAATAATTTACATTTATTGACAAATGATTGATTTTTTGATAAAAACTGTTTTCGAGCACTTATAAAATTTAAATTTGACATAATTAAAATTATATTACCATTTATATTTAATAAAATTTAATTAGTAATAATATTATATTAAAATATCATTTATTTAAAAAATAATTAATTAATCTATAGAAATGCCTTAATTGAAATTTAATATTACCCAAAAATAAAATTATTGTTTTATCGCATCAACATCAAAATCATTTATATTGTAACAATAATAAGAAGTAAATAATAAATATTATTATATTGAAAATTAAATATAAATAGTCATATTATTATGGCATTGATACATATCTATTAATTATAATATCATAATACCTCATGGTAAGGTGCACAATACTGAAATTTTCATGGGGTTGTCCGAGATACAAAGGTTGGTTCATGATCTCGATGATTTTGAAATTATCTAGTAAAAGGTTTCGCTCATGATTTAGTTATTGGATCTTAGATTTCCATTGGTCAAGTGAAGATCCTAGTGATGTTATCTCCCTCAGAAACATTAAAACTTGGGATTCATACGGTATGACCATACTGATCCACACCATCACATCCTTTTTCTATGTCAATTGGATTTATCAAAAGCCAATATCTATACAAATAATATGATGAAGGTTTAATGGTTATATTATTAATTGTTATAATTCTTAAAAGGATTTTAAATATGATAGGATATATTAAAAAAAATAAGTTACTTGTGTTTCTATAACCATAATACATTATAGGGCCTTTAATTCTATCATAACATTAATTTTATTTATGAACGTTTAGTTTTTTAAATTTATAACCATTTATTATACATCTATTAGTATGTTGTAGTTTATTTTTATCATCGGATGTTATAAGTTTTAATTATTTCACACATTATTTAATGTATTAATCCTAATACATTAACAAAAAGTACATAAATCCTATATTGTCCATGTTTCTATAGAAGATTACTAATAATGGTGTAAAATTTTATAATTTAATTCCATGAGATCTTTAATCACAATTCATAAAGATAGTATCAGTTATGATCATGTTTTGATAATTTTATATGAAAACAAATTATTATATTAATATTGATTTCAATTTTAATATAACCATTATATAACATTAATAATTTCATAAAAACATTTTAATTATTTAAATACTTTTTTAGTTTCATAATATAATGATGATAATTAAAAAAATACATTTTTCCATTATGGTGGTAATCTTCACGTACACCCAGGAAAAAGTTTTGTCTTCCAAAGAATGAAACTAAGGTAGAAAATGGTTTATATTTTAATAATATAAAATATGTTATAAATATTATATTAATTCATTAAATAACCATTTATAAAAATCCATTTTATGTGTTTATAAAAATATAAATATATCATTTCATGGGGGTTGTAGTCCAAACATACGAATGAATGACATTTTCATTATTCTAAGGAGAATGGAAGGTTAAAAATAATGATTTAATAAATATACTAAAATTTTAGTATAATAATCATAAATATTTTATTTTTTTATTTTGGAATAATATAATTATATTATGAATAATGATACTTAAATAAATGGAAATGAACATGAGTGATTTGGAAGGTTTTACCTTGCTCCTTGGAATAACTCCTGTGAAAAATGGATTAAGGATTTGAGGGGTGGTCTTTTGAGGAGACCAAAAACTATAGGATCTTTCTATGAGTTTTGAGGAGGGATTTTGGAAAAATATTCCAAACTAAATGGATTTTTTTAAGTATCAGTGATGTGGTGAAGGGATGCTTTTATGAGTAATAATAGTTTCATTTTTGTAATAAAATAAATAAGAAATTCCACCATTCAAAGAAAGTGGATATATAAGTGGAATGTAAGGGGTATGGGATGATTATTAGTCAATAAATCTATAAAAAAATTATTTGGATATATTTTTGTGACATTTTTCTCTTCTTTTACTATTTTTTTCACTTTTACCATGGTAACAAATTTTTTTCCTATGTGATTTATTTTTTTAACTAATTGATTATTTTTTATTTCTAATATAAAAATGATATTACTAAATAATTTGAAACTAAAAAATATAAATATTAAATATATTTTATTAGATAAAATTTCTAAAAGTGATAAAAATTAACTCTAAAATAGTAAATTCACATGGCGTTAAAAACAATATTAGAGAAAAACATATCACCTAAGTTTGTAACATATTTTTTCTCACATGTTGAGTGTTGGAGTTTGTAACATCTTGGCATGAACCATCAGGTCTGAGATGAAGTTCCACATTACCTCATACCCACCTCCCTATACAAGAGGATTTTAATAAGAAATTAGGGTCGAAGTCCCTATGTGGGGAGACTATTCTCTTAGTATCATGTCATAGGAAAAATAATAGTAAACAATATAAATTATAAGTAATCATAGTAACATGTGAAAAACATAAAATTTCATACATTTCATAAAAATAAATAGCTCCCAATGTGGAAATCCTTACAAAGTAACAAGTCTAGAAAATAAAAAAATAATCATTAAGGGTCCTTCAGTGTCCATCCAGATCCACATCGAGCTCTATTCCCCCTTTATCATCCATACACAATTAGGCCCTTACCATTTTATGGATACCTAATTAAGTATACAAGTGTATCTAAATTCCAAAGCAAGGTGTGAGTACAAGACTCAGTAGGACACCACCAATGCGTCCTTATATGGTGTGATCAAGTATTAAAATAATTTTTCATCAAAAAAATAAATTCAGAACAAGTGTAAACACACAATATAGAACTATGTGTTTGTGCACTAACCAGAACGACACACACCCTCAATTTTATAAACAAAATCTCCATAGAAGAATGATTAAATAATATGTCAGAAGTAACCAAACTTGCCACTGGGATATTGTATTTATTTCTTAACAACCTCATGGAATAATATGTACAAGGGACTCTGTTAACCAAAGTCTCCATTTAGGTAATGTTTCTCAACAAGTAGGCATCAATGTTCCACTATAAAATTAACTATTAATCAATCATATGACCCAAAAGTCATCTTGGAATCAAGTGAAGTACTCTAAAATCAATTATACACTAATCAAATCGATGCTTCTTTTCTATAATCCTGAGTGCATCCTCACGATGGATCCAGCATGTCATTGTATCTCTACCCTATTATTAGGTTCCTCTTATCCATCTTCATAAATAAACATACTCCCCTGATAAGGGATAATATGTCATGATGGTCCACCTTTCTCAAGTACCACTGAAAACCACCAAGGCAAGGTAACATATATACAGTGTGAGCACACAAGCTGGTATAACAAAATATATAATCAGGAAAAATAAAGTAGAAAACATAAAATCATGAGATACCAATAATATATGGAAAATTGTACACCACATAACTCATGGAAACACAATGTGTCTCATGGGATACACATACACACCAACATGTGGTCATAATAAAGTATGAATATTAATTACTCTGACAAATAACATTAAACATGGAATCTTTTATAAACAAAATCTAATGGGGGTAGGGTACCTCAGACCTTATGTACAATCAAAATTGAATAAAATAGTGAATTTATGAGTTTAATGGCGGCATTGTATCCTCACTTCCTTTGAAAAGACAATTATTTTCAAAATTATGCTTATCGAGACGAACCCAACAACACCAATGATGCATCAATCCATTCCATATAACATGATATATTGAAGATGTAATTTTGAAAATAAATAATGAATTAAAATAAAAAATAATAATATAGAAATTATGTGAGGGAGATGAGAGTGATGTGGGGAGGATAATTCTTCCGGTACACTCTGTAGCCGCCTCCCTGTTCCTCCTCTTTTGACATTTTTTCCTAATTTCTTTCATTAGTTTTTTATTCATTTCTTTCCTACTTTTTTAAACTTCTCTCCTTATAACTCATGTGAAACCCTCATAAATATCTTGATTTTTTTAATTAAAACCCTCTCTAAAAATTATTAAATCATCTATTTAATAATTATTAAAATGTCATCTATATATATACATATTCTATATATACACATATATTTGGATATACATCTATGAACCCACATATATATATATATATATTAATTTAACCCATATATATATATGAATTATATATATTTATATACCCACATTCATATATATACACTCACACATATATATACATATATATTTAACGTATATATATTTTAGTTTATCACACAAACATTTTATTTTAAAAATTTCATAATAATAATAATAATAATTATTATTATTATTAAATATCTCACATCATATAAACCATTAACATATTTAATAAAACTCTTATTAAATTATGGTAATAGTAAATACATTTTCTTATTACCCAAATAATTGCATTTATTTGGACCAAGTAATAATATTACTATTATTACCATACCTGGCAGTGTATATTTAACCATGGTAAAACCTCACTCGCCAATTTGGTGAATTTTACAAAATATTAAATTACACATTAAATTTAAATTATTTTAAATCGACACAAATAATAAAAATAAAAATAAATATTAAACTAATAGTATTATTACTATTATTATTTAATTTTCCAACAATTATTCAGATACCAACAAAAATTATCAATTTTAAAAAGTAATTATTTTTTGAAAAAAAATATTTGAAGACATATATTCTATATTTGAATAGAAATTTAAAACCCAAAAAAGGATAAAAATTACCCTTACATATGATGTATCCAAACACCTAATGCAGACAAATATTATGTCAGACCTAGGGTAAAACCCTACACATTAGATTTAATAGCACTCTAATATCTCCCATTAAATACACCATTCACATGACATTCTATTTTTTTTTTGTAAAAATAGTGTTTCCAAGATAAAAATATATTTAACATTTTTATTCTATCATAATTGGGGCTCTACCGGACTTAGAAACCAAGGATAGATCAGGTCCCAACTCCAACAATATTATATGGAATATTCAAATGTTTTAATGGTGTTTTACCCATACATTAATACTTTAAATTGTTTATTAAGTGATTTTTATTGAAAATTTCATTTTTCAAATAAAAATACACAAATTATTAATAAAGAGGATTTTTATTATAATTAAAAATTAAGTATATTACATTTCACTTCCTTATGTCAACTTCTCTTCCCTAAGAAGTAACTTTTATAGTCTTGTTTGAACTACTCATTCCACTATACTCCAATATCATACTCTTACCCTTAGATATCTATAATAGTTAGAACATTAGAAACAAAAATTGATGATATCCAATTTTTGGGGTGACACAAGGTTATCCTATGAGTCTAAACATGACCCAAGGTATACCCCTCCTATCACTAACTATGTTCTCCATCAATGCATATTATTCACATTCATCATATATATACTAACACAACAACATTACCAGTTCAAATAATCAATTTTAATAAATATATATCACAATATCATGTCAACACATATATTTCAAACAAAGAGAGACTATCCCATATATATATATATAATAAAATCTTTTAATTAAAGAAATATTATGTGGCATAATAACAGGTATATATGACATGTCAACCTACATGCCTAGTACTGAAAAATAAACTCACCCAAAATATCATAAATCACTTATCATCATCATGTCAATCACTCAAGGTGATTTTTAATCAATGTATAGTGTAAAATGTAATTTTACCTACTTTATGGACACATGAAGGAAAATTATACCATGCTAGTCAAAGATTTTCACAGTTCTTAATCCCAAGTCTCAATTATCCTATCTCTTATCTATCATCTCTTAAATAAAGGAAAATTGAATAAATAGATACCAAATCCCAGTCCTCTAATAACATTTTTGTAACATTTAAAACCCGATAATTGGTTCTATGCCATAGTTCTACAATAATTAATATATGACTCCCCATACACATGAAGATGCCAAATAGTAACAAGGGTCAAAGTCCATCCATGGGGGAACTATTCCATCAGTATCATTTATAGGGAAAATAATAATAAACAATATAAATTATAAATAATCATACATACATGTGTAAATCTAAAAAAGTAATAAATATCATACTAATAAAAAACTCTAAATCTTTAAATCTGAATAGAGTGACAAGTACGTATAAATAAATAAATAAATAGAAGGATCCAACAATTTCTATCTGAGTCCACTTCCAACTCCATGCTCCCTTGATTCTTTATCCACTAAATTGCACTTTACCTATACTGGATCCCTCTTGAAATTTGCAAGTGCACGAGAATTCCCATGTAAGGTGTGAGTAGGAGAATCGGTAAGATTCCACCAATACGTCCCTAGTGTTCTCAATTACAATAATTTTATTCCATTATAATAGTAAATATATGACATGTTTAAAAACAAAATCCAAAAATGAGATGTTTGGCACTAACCAATATGACATAAACCCCCTGTTGGTCTTGCATTGACTCCATCTTGAAAGGATAACATAATATGTCAGAAGTAACCAAACTATCCCTTGGTCAAGTAAATTTTTTACTTGAAAACCTCATAGAATTTTGTTTGTATGATACATGGTTCACCTTGGTCCTCAGTTACAACATGTTTCTTAACATCTAGATATCATGTGTTCGACTCTAAATCAACTAAGAATCAAACATACTACTCATAGATCAACTAAGAAGCTAGTGCACTATTAAAAAATCAACTAAATAATGACAAACTGGATACTTGGCTTCTAATTCCTTGAGTGAATCCTAATAAAGTATCCATGGTATCATCATATAACCACCCTATTCCTAGGTCCCTCATCATAATCACACACACTCTCCCACTAAGAGATAATATGTCATGATGTTCCACCTATTTTCTAGTACCTTTAAAAACCACCAAGGCATGCTGACATGCATATAGGATGATCACACATGTAGGAATAGCATAATATATCATCCTAATAAATAAAGAAGTAAACATAACATCTGGTTATAACAGTAAAACCTGAAAAAGGATATAATAATATCACTCAAGAAAACATAACGGGTCTCATGGGAATCACACACCCACCCACCTAAGGTTATAATTAATTCAGAATATAAATTAGTCCAACACATAAAATAAAACAATTAAACATGTGTAAACAAGATCCAAAAAGGTAAGGAACTTCCTAACATGTGTAAAAAAGAAATTGAATATATTTGTGGATATTTAAGTTTAATTACACCATTGAATCCCCACTTCCGTCAAAAACAAAATCTGGTTTACAATTCTACACATCGATACTATTCCAATATCATTGATGAAACTTCAATTCAATCAATATCGCATGAGATATTGAATAGATAATTTTGGAAGAAAAAATAATACAAAATAATCAAATATATTGGAGATAATGGTAGATACAGGGGTGTGAGGTGGGGGGGATAATTCATCCTATTTTATCCTTAGTTATATCCCCATTTCTCCCCTTTTAACATTTTTCCCAATTCATCTCAATTATTTTTTAATTCATTTATCACCTAATTGATTATTATTTTTTACCTTATATCCTCATAACTCATGCATCTCCTCATATATCTCATGAATTTTTTTAATTTGAAATCCCCCCTTTAAACATTTTAAATCATCAATTATATATTTATTAAAAATCCATCCATCTATATATATATATATACATGCATCATATATATACACATATTTGCATATACATATATACACCCTGCATATATATATATAACGCCCATTTTTATATACACATTATATATATACCCACACACTCTCGTATAGATATACACACTCACACATACAAAGACACACACATATATATATTTTACACACACACACACACACACACAAATATATATATATATAATTATCACAAAAAAATATTATTTTCCAATTTTTTTAATAATAATAATAAAAACAACAATTATTATTATTATTATTAAATATCTCACATCATATCAAACATTAAAATTTTAAATACAACCTCTATTAAATTTGGGTAATATTAAATACATTTTTTTATACCCAAAACAAAAAGAATTTATGTGGGTCAAGTAATAATATCACTATTATTACATCACCTCCCAATAAAAATTTACCCATGGTGAAACATCATTCATTAGATAATAAAATTATAAAAAATAATTAATTACACATGTAATTTCGATTATTATTTTTCTTCGACACAAATAATAATAAAAATAATAAAATTATTATAATTAATATTATTGTTATTTAATTTTCTAAAAATTATTCAAATATAAAATAATTTTATATGTTCAAACAAATCAAAATTTTCTCATAAAAATTATTTTAATACTTATATTAATCATTTTATTAATAAGTCTTAAACTGAAAAAGAATAGAAGAACTACCCATATGTACAATGTTATAGAATACTAGATTCATAGATATATATTTTGTTTCACAAAAGGTAATACCCACATTTTAGATTTATCTTCAGCCTCAAATTTCCCATCTTAGACATCATTTGAGAGAAAGTTTGTTTTTTTAAAAATAGTACATGCATGATAAAATATATTTATTACTTTTATTATATTATCATCGAGGCTAAATAGGGACCTAAATCTATTGTTAACTCATTTACTAACTCCAAAGAATATTTCATAGAATATTTTGAACAGTTAATGGGGTTTTCACCCATGAAAAAAGCCTTTAAATCATTTATTAATAGATTATTATTGAATACTTACTATATTACATAAAAATAAGCATATATTATTAAGAAATATGATTTTTATTATCATTTAATATTATGGATATTACAGAGTTCTTTAAAAAAATTCTCATTTTGATGATGTTGTGTTGAAAACCTCCCACAGTGAATATGCTGTTATTCTCATCCATTATTGAAGAAATGGTTACCATATTCTTAATATACATTTTTAGATACTCTTTGGACCTATTTTTTCTAAGAATAATCCTATTACAATTAAACTTATTAGAAAGTGGTAGAATCCCTTTTTCATGCTATGATGTAATTTCTGACAGAGACAAAAACAAACTTCTAGAACAAATATTATGGCCAGTTAAAGTTTTAAATAAATAGAGATATTTTTCTATAATTAACATGACCCAAATATACATATGTTTCCTAGAAAATGTCTTCACAAAAACTTAATTTAACCTCACAATTTCTAGAGGCTGGGATAAACATTGAGGTTCTATTAATTTTCATATGAGATATGGTTTTCCATCATTAAATTTAATTAAAAATGATACAATGGTCATGTAAGAAATTTACCATAAAACTTGGGATCTCCAAATTAAGTTACTATAAATAATGTACACAATATTGATATACCTATAAATAAATTACATGTATGGAAAATGATATAATAAGAACAGACACACATATCCACATACATATCAGTACATAAAATCTAGTTTAAGTCTATCAAATGTATCATCCTAGGATAAAAACATATATAAAATATATGTGTCAGACTATAAATACCTTATAAAAAACTAATAATAAATGAATAAATAATCCCTTGTAGAATTAATTTCATATCCCACACTTCATCTCATAATAAAAATATCAACAAACTAAAAGGGTCAACCCATTCATCATGATCCATTTCCAGTTATCCCATATGATCTACGTCTTTACCACTACATAGATAGCTGAATATATATATATATATATATATATATATATATCCCATAATGAAATTTATAGGGTGTGATTAAATAATAATTAATAATCATCTACCAACCAACCCCTTAACTACTTTTCATAAGCTATAGTGTGTGTAACAAAATAATTGGGAAATAGGTATAAGAAGTGAAATAAGAATAATGATTTATTAAAGAAACTACACATGTACAACATTTATAGTAATAAAAAAATTTCATAAAAATATTACTCCCTATAAAAATATGATCTATTCTACTCAAACCTTCTCAGATCATCGGATCAAAATAAAAGGCAAATAGGGTTGGGAAATAATGTCACCCATCTGATCTAACCCTATCTCAATCACTGTCAAGGAACATATTCATTAAAAGGGAGAAATGGAATGGTGTATAATAGAGTTAGGATAGCCTAATGATAATCTATAATAAGTAATAATTGAATGATTAATCTACGTCAATATTATGATCCAATCTCACATCATCATCCATAGTATAAAAATATCAAACTGTTCATATCTAAAGACTCAATATCCCTTACATATATGTTGTTTCATAAAAATTATTCACATATATATAAAAATTATTAAAAATTTATAAACATACTAGTGATATCATATCCCAAAAACACAATTCACAACCCTCATACATAATTTCAACATGTAAATATGTAAATTTTCATTTAGTTTTAACTAATCATTAATGAAATTAAGAAATTATTCTAAACAAGTTAATCAATGATCTCAAAACATATCATGTATTACTAAGTGAATGTTAATATAACAACCATTTATAAAACAATAAAAAAATTATCAAATACTAAAATAATTATTTAAAAAACATTATTAATTAATGTGTCTCATTTTAAATAAACTCCGCATGGCCCCACACCATTATCATTTCAACCCTTTTTGAATATAAAAGAAGTAAAGGATTAAATTACCAAAAGTACTGAAATAATATTTTTGGAGTATAAAGAATATTGGATATTCCATAAAAAACAAATTTAGACACCTATCATCAAAGGAGAATTAGTAACTGCATGACTACTTTAGTGGGATAAAAATTGAAAAAAAATTGTCATGCTTACCATTAATTCACTTAAGTAAAACCTTTATTGCATCTAGACACAAATTAAAATAAAGGATTATATTATATTAAAAATACTAAGCCCTATAATGACGATATTATAGTTTTTTATAAGAAGAAAAGGAGGAATAATAATATTTTGGGAATTGTTAATGCCTTACCGTTCAATGGATACGGGTTTTCAACCAACTAGAGCCTATTGGAAAAAATGAATAAAGGTGGTTTCATTTATGGTAAAGAAATAATAGATGAGAACATTAGTTAGATTGTTTCATGGAAATGATTGTAAAATCAGTTTATGGGTAAGTGGGTTAATTTTAGCTATTAATTTGGAATAAATACATTTTATGCCACTAAAAAACCTCTAACAGGATTCCACTAGAACTCCAGTTGAACCAACTAAAGTTATAATGGTAAATCTGGAAGCCTCTTTGAAATTCACTTGAAATTTGATAGAATCCCACCGGTCTTCCAGTGGGAGGTCTATTATATGGCGACCCCCCCCCTCAATCTCATATTCAAAAAACATCCTCCAATCCTTCTCTAACTTCTTTCACCATATAAAACCTTAAAAAAATACATTATGATCTGAATAAAAAATATAACATTAGAGGGATGATTATATTATCCAAATATAGAAATTTAAAACCACCATAGCATGAGTATTATCACCCTCATGATGCTTTGTTTTGTAAACTGAGGGATTAGACATGGAAATTGACTTATTATCTATAATTCAAGATCACATGATTCATCTTGGATCTTTCAATGAAACTATTTGGATAAAAGATTTATAGATTATTTTGTATGATAATGGCACTATGTAAGGAAACCCTTCCATGAAGCATTTTAATCAATTATGATGGCTTGTGGAATATCCTTACTAATGCGAATATTCTATTCAAATTGTCCATATATCAGAATATAAAAATATATACTCAATTTTACCTGAGTACTCTAAATAATGCTAAATACCTTACCTAAACCAATTTGTAAACCTGGGATCCCAATCAGAAATGAAACTAGATGGTAGACCATATAACATTATTTTCTTCCTAACATTAATTATCATGGGTTTATTCAAAAATGATGTATCATTATTAGGTAGAAATTGTGTATTCTTATACTAGTTGTACTCTATCACTCATATAGTGTTATAAACTCTAGAAAATATCACAAAATGAGTCAAAAATACATCATAACCCCATCCCATTAACATATTGGTAGTGGTATAAGTTGATTATCACTTTTAGGTCTCTAGTATTCTTCCTTTACTTACTTAAAAATCTAGCATTTAGAGACAAAAACTACAATATATATTTTCTTATTCAGCTACAAAAACTAGAAATAAAAATCAGGATACATAATTATCATTCCTTGATACATTTCAGGTCTATAATAGTGAAGCTTCTTCATCACTTCCACTTTCAAACTCTTAAGAAAAAAATTATTCTATGGATATAAAGAAATGAATAAAAATCCTATAACCTACCATCAATGATCTCTCCACCATTGATTGATTATAATATAATGTTATACCTATGGTCAAATATTGGGAGTCCTTGATTTATTCCATGATGTATAACATATTATTGACATGGGTTAATTTTATCCCACTATGATCCTCAACCTCTTCTAAGTTAATTTCATCCATCAAATCCATGATCCACCACTATTATTTATCCTCCTTCACCCTCAAAAGGTATATTTTCCTTCTAAGAGCATTAGAAATGAAATTTATCTCCCTAATAGTATACTAAATATCAATATCTAACAACTATATATAATCTACCCATTTACATTTCTGAAAATTAAAATCCATTTTTAAGGAAATATATTTGAGTCTCTAGTAGTTTATAAAAACAATGAAACACTCACCATAGAGAAAATGCCTCCAATATTTCAATTCATGTAGAATAGAATCCAACAATAATTCTTGTTAAGGATAATATCTTTCAGGTGGATGAAATATTCTGGAAATATGTGACACTATCCAATTATCATATATGAAAATGAAACTGAAGATGATCCACAATGAGTCCCAACACACATAAAAACCTTCACCAAGGAAATGTAGAATAAAAATCAAAGTAGTGGTCAACCACTTCATTAACTCTTGGAAATTTCTTCACATTATAATGACCAATCACACTTATCGACATTCATTAATAATCCATCAAGGGTGCATCTATCCAAGAAATGTTATTTATAAATTGGTGTTAATATCATTTGTGTTTGTATAGTCTTATAATTTAAAACATGTTCAATATAAGAATCCATGAAATAATAAATTCCTCCTTTTTTGGATCCATTAAAATTGCAATAATATATTTGACACGCTCAAACAATTTAAATAAATAAATCTATACTTATTACATTGATATAATCACATAAATCAAATGATCTCATATAGACTCCTAGATTATTTAGATGACCCAATCATTCTCATCCCAACAATTTAAATAAACTATGAGATCATTCTACAAACATAACAATTTGTATATCAAAAAATAAATTAATGATCAATTTCATCAAATGAATCAACATAAATAGATCATTGGTCAAATTAAAATGCATTAATAGTTTTTTAAAATATGAATATTCACATTGAAAATAAATATTTGAAATATATTTAGGCCTAACCCTAGGCTGATGATTACCTGAATATAGGTATATATTGAAAAACTATCTTGCACACATTAATATATCAAAAAATGAAAAATTTTGGGTAATGGATACCATTTTTTTTTATTTCCTAGTTCAATTCTCATTGTTTAATATATGAACATAGGATTTCATCAGACATTTTCCTAAATAAGTCTATAGAACACCATTTTGGAGTTCTTGGAATAATAAAAAACTATCCATTGATCTTCCTCATCTAAATTTTTAATTCTCTTAGATCAGTTGGATCCACTCACAAAAGAATAATTTAAATGGGTTCCATTTCATAAAATATAAAAAGTACTTAATGGTGATGTTAAGGAAACTGTTGAATTATATATATAAATAAAATTTTGGAATAAGGTAAACAAATCCATTCTTAGGATGATGTCAAATGATTCCATATATATAACCTAAATATCTAAGAAATTCTTATAAGAAGGTATAACCAAAGTACATTAGGGATATTTTCTAATCTTCTCAATCAATTCCTCCTGAGGAGTATCAATATTTTTATAAGAATATAATATTTATACTTAATTTTTCAAAAGGGATACTAGTTGAGAAAATATTAATAAATGAAAAGAACCTATATTAAAGAGTAAAAGTTAAATTAGAGGATATCAAAATTGCCTCACTCACAATAATTGGCCCCTACTTTGCATTAGTAGTATATTTCTCTATAACATATAATCTTCATAAACCATTAGGCTATTTTTGAGATGGATATCCCTACATTGTAGACTTATTGATATTTATATAGGTTTGACTAACACATCGACCACCATATCTAGATATACCTATGGATGGTTTAATGCTTCCGATAAATGGAGTTACTAAATGTTCATGTGATACCTTAATTAAGTGAGATCATTGACCTACACTTCCAAATATGGATTTAATGTAGAGCCATTAAATATATCCAAACTAACCATATAAATTATAATTTTTTCACTTAAATAATATAATTTAGTCTTAAGAGTCTTTTATGACTGCATAGAGGACCTTTTTAGATAATAGGGAACAAAAAGTGCTTCACATGATCTACTCTAAACGACCTTATCATGATCAATTTCCACCTGAATTTTTTTATGACTTTGGGATGGTTATAAATTATACAAAAGAAAATAATTTATTCCTAAACTGTAATATTCCACTAGAATTAGTGGCTCTTTCCAACATAAATGTCTCCACACATTTTTGTGGTTGAACTAAAGTTTCAGTACATTCATTGAGAAAATAGATCAGTTCAATTTATTCCTCAATTAATGACTAAGAGATATTACCCAAGAAATTTAGATGAACCCAAAAATTATGATCTTACCATAATAGTAACCCCTAACCAGGTTGATATTGAGATCCATTATTACATTCATTTCCTTATCAATAGGAAGTGGTTGTCTAGGTGACATGTTCAAAAATAAAGTAGATCGAAATATCAAACCTTCTTACCAAATAATAATAACTCGAGATTATATTTTCATAAAATAAGTTTAGTCAAATCACATTCTTCACTCTATTACATTAATTTTCATCTCCTTTAAAAAAAAGCATTTTAAAATGGATTTTATAAATCATTAGAAATGAAATCACATGCTCAGGATATCATCTAAAAAATTGTAGTTATATTCT
This sequence comes from Viscum album, assembly GCA_963277665.1. Taxonomy (NCBI): domain Eukaryota; kingdom Viridiplantae; phylum Streptophyta; class Magnoliopsida; order Santalales; family Viscaceae; genus Viscum; species Viscum album. The sequence continues at coordinate 1,343,085,384 of OY728136.1, forward strand.
TTAAAAGTGACTATAAAAAATAGCTATCTACATTGTATACCTAAGAGATATCAATCAAGGAAATAAATTGGTGATCCATATTAACCAATTCATCACAAATAAATATATATGAAAAAAATATTTATTTAATGTTGATATTTCATTTAATATGGATTTCTAATTGATTCCTATATTAAAATAGATAAATATATACAAGAATGTGCATGATATTAAAAATGAAATATGTGTGCCAAACATCAAACCTATAGAATGATGCATTATATTGACAGGCATAATACTTAACCTAAAAAAGAAAATAAAGAAAATAATATCTTGAACAGCCCCTAGTAACTCAACCTACCACTATATTAATTTTAGACAAGCAATGTATGAGTTATTTACTAAGTCATGATGGCCATATATCCTAGTTACTATTAATCCCATATCAAGGATCTCTTAGTGGGAACTCATGTCATTTTTAACAACCATGACCCAAATACCCATACTTTACTTAAACCATGTCATCACACGACTAGAGGTTCACCACCTGATCACTATAGGTTGAGTTAAATGTCCAATGTCTATTTAGAATCATGTAAGAGATGGTTTATCCTCACACAAATTAAATAAAAAATATATATAATTCACTTTATAAATTCATCCTGACTCAAGGGGTCAATGGTCCTTGAGAAAATAGATTACATACAAATCAATAATATAACTATCAATAAGAAATATGTATGAAAAAAGATGCAACATGAAGAAAGACACATTTCAACATACATACCAGTCTAAAAAGTGAGTTTCAGTCAATAAAATGTGTCAATCTATGAAGAAAAAATATATACATTATGAATTTCAGGAAAATATTCCTAATTTGAAAAAACCATGACTCCAATTATGAATATTTGCATATAGACTAAAGTGGATATCTCATATTTCATCTCCTAAGTAGTCCATCAAATTCTCAAAAGGGTACACTTGTATGATACACTCTATATAAATCTTGTTATCATGCTCAAGGGATTTATCATTACTTATATCATGAACAAAAACATTTTCAAATTTTCTATAAGGAAACATATAGGGTGTACCCAATAAGTGGTCTCCACCCAACCCCTAATCCACATTCCATAAGATAAAATATTTGAAAAAAAATATTGGGATATGTATTAATATGTATAACATGAATAATGCTTTATTAGTGTAAATAAACATAGAAAAAAACTCTAAAAATAAAAGTAATATCATTAATTAGAAAAATCCCTATATCGGAGGTTCCATACCTTAAAACCTACTCTAAGACAAAGTTCAAAATAAAAAATGGACTTGTTTATACAACCATGTCACACATCCCAACCAAACCATAACTAAAACACACATACATTTTATATATAGACTCGTTATACCCTTAACAAAATGGTACATAAATAATATTGACTAATATATATTAAATCAAGCATTAAAATTCACAAATTTACTAGTGATATCATTTACTACATACTCAATTCACTTCGCTTATACATAATTTGAATAAGAAACCATGTCCAAGTTCATTTAATTTAAAATACTCATGAAACATGTTTGTTAGGAATTATAAACAAGTAAAGTGATAATCTCAAAATTTATCATGTATCACTAGGAGAATGTTATTATAAAAGCCATTTATATACTAATCAAAAAACGTCCTAAAATATCAAGAAAATATTTATAAATAACATTATTAATTAAAATTCTAATTCTAATTAAATTCCACACAGACCCGCACTATTCTTATTACAACACTTTATGAATATATAAGAAACAATGGGTCAGACTACAAGAAATAATAACAAAATATTCCTTGATTTCCAAAAAGAGAGGCTATGTCAAAAAGAAACCAATTTATAGAACTAAAAACACATGGAAAATATTAAAAGGGGAAAGATACAATCAATAATTTATTGATAATATTTAATGAAAAAAGGTGTAAAGTGATTGTTTAAATATATATATATATACATCACCATATTTAAATAAAGAGTCACCACATAGATATTATGTGATGTCAATTCATTTCTGAAGAAGGGTAATGATTCCTGTGCAATGGTATAGTATTATCGCATCCTTGAAGATTCATTACGGATATGAGATAGATACTCTTTCTGGATAATTAAGATTAAATTTGTGGATATACCAATCCTTTTCGCTCATATCAAAATAAATCAGTTCCCTTTGAAATCATGTATGATTAAATCCTTGACCATTACAATATCATGTGGATTGATAAGTGTAAATTGGTGATATTTTTGGTCACATAAAATTTAATATATTTTTCATGGTTTTTCTTTGTCATAAATTCATTTGATACAACATATTTATATTACTTTTCATCTAGATATGTACCTAGAAATAAGCATTTTTTTTACATCATTATGGATGTCCATTTTGATCTCTAGACTCATACGCATTTGGTGTCATTTTTATAAACAATTACACCAATCTCAATGAAATGGTTACATGGTGGTCATATAAATACCACCCATTCATACAATTCAATGATGTAGAATTTTACTCCAAGTACAAAATAATTTTGGAAGTTATTACTTTTTTATAGTCTTCAAGGAATCCCTTTGGTATCTTATGAATCTAATCCTAATAAGGGGAAATTCTCCTACATGAATTCATTATAGTGGTGTTTGCACCATATAAAATATTTACAGCGCCTCCTGTATAAAATATGTTGTGAAGGATTCTCATGTATCTTATTTATGAAGTTTTTCCCTCATAATTTGTATTTTCTTAGTACCCTTAAAAACCAATAACTTTTGAAAATCCTACCACTCACATAGAAATCGAATCTTATGTAAAATTAAGGCTTCTTAAATTACATATTGGCCTCATTCCAATGGTCTAAAATAATGTGGTATTTTATCTAAAGTTATTTCCTTCCTAAAAGATTGTAATTGTTAAAAATCATACCCCATTAACACCCCCTTCTTAACCAAGGACATCTACCTAGGATTAATTAATACAAATGACCTATTTGGACTATTTTTAGCATGTTAAAAATACCAAAAATATTATTAAATTAAGGCCTCCTCCATATCTAAATGAATTATAATATTAGGTTACCATATATGTATTTATTCCACCTTTGGATCATATATTACATTGATAATGGGAATTGATAATTCTATAATAGATCTCCCTTGGTTTCTCTCCGAGATCGATAAATTCATTAGGATACCAATAATCATGTATTCCATGATAAAAAGGGTTAATATCCTTTGTAGACCAGTGAAACATTTGTCATACATGGACACTTATCTAGACTGACTTGATCTAAACACATATAACCTCCATGTAATTGGTAAACCACCATGTATTATCATGATAGGCATGAGTTGAGTTTTTCATAGGATAGATTTCCCATATCCTCTCCCATGTCATTTTGGACTATCTCCAAGGCCATATAGAACATTGATAATCCCATGATTAGCCTCCCTTGCGTCTAATAAATGATCCAAAGATGCATACTATCTTACAATCTATTATAAATCCTAACTCTTCCACATTTTTTTATATTAACCATGATCCTAATATTTATCACCTATCTAGTTAATAGTATATAAGAGTTATACATGCACACATGCGCTTCTTACTATGTGTATTCTCATCAATTTACTCATTGATAATGATATCCATGTTTCCTATCAATGTTCTGTAAATACCATGGGCCTCTTACTTGATATAATCACTAACAAAATCAACTCATACCATGTTACCAATAGAAAAGATGAACCATAAAGGGATACTGAGGCATAGGTTTCATTCCAACCATTACTAGGTCCCATCAACCAAGTAGTGAACTCTGTATGAATTTAAAAACCCCAAAATAGGTCCTCATAATATGAAGTTCAACTATAAAACATAATTTTACTCCTTGTATGACTATAAAAATAACACCATTGGTCTTAATTTCATGACATTAAAATGATCATCACTGGTCATGGATGCATGACCCAAACAAGTAAAATATTTTTCATTGTTACACAACCTTTAAAGCCTCAAGAGTGGTCATCACTAAATAATATTAAAATTTATGAATTCTGTAATTAAGTTGTTCCAAACTTTGTGGGTTTTAATTTCATTTATAGGGATACATGGGAACACTACTTGAGGTGACAGTTTAATATCTGTTATTTTTTATTTTTTATTTCTATTAAACATATATTCAAAAACCACTAATATTAGTATTAACAATATTTTTTAGTAAAAAATATTGAAAAATACTATCAATATTGTATATTAGAGAAAATTTTGTTGAAATCATAACTATATATAAATATAGAGATACATTCTATGTCATTTATCATGAAAACCGATGTTCAAAGTCGCTTTCAATGACAATCTTCATAATAACCAACATCTAACTTAATTAAAAATATTTTATTACCATTATAAAGTGAATGTTTTGTTAAAAATATAATTCCTCACCCATTATAATTAGGTATAGTCATCTTTATAGAAAAATAATATCTATAAAAAAATGATGAATATAGATTAATTTCATTAAATAATTTTATTACAATAGATATATATATATGAAAAAAATACACATACCTTGATAAATGTTCTTTTTCCTTAATGTTTATTATTTTAGTAGATATATTCAACTTCAAGAGGGTATAACTGGTTTGAAAATCACTAATATGCGGGGTTAATCTATTCCTTAAATTTTATTTTTCAATATTCCATTAAGGCATTCTACTAATTCAGTATTGATCTTAACAATCAAAAATATTAAATAATAAATTGAATATATCATGTTTGTTAACATGGTTTTCCTCACAATGAATAACTTTATTCCTAGTGTGTGGTGGTTTTTACCTCATATGCACACAAATATACTTTTATTATAAATAATACTTATATGAGAGAGTATTTAATTGAACTTGATATAGAATACCACCACCCACCAGTGTAGTACAGTGATTTCTAAATGGAAATAATATAAAACCACTAAATATATATCATTTCAAAATTTTAAAATCTATTCATTTATTAATAGACTTGGATCATCTTTTTCTCTTCATGTCACCTCCTCTCAATAGTTGTTCCTACCCCTCCAAATTTATATTTCACACACATATATCAATATGCTAAAAAACCATATTTTATTATTTTTCACCTTTTAAATATTCACCTATCATATGAATATTAGTCTCTTATTTCTCAATACATTTGAATATCATGGAGAACTCCTATTGAATCCAATTAATATCTCAGATACTCCTATTTAGATGTCCTAAATAATCGATCAATGATCCTTCAAAAATTATTTTTTATACCATGGCCTAAAAATCTCTAAAAATATTGCAGCTTCCATATCTTCCAGAATCATGCAACAACGCGACATGTGTTGTGAAATAGATAACCCATATTATACCCTTTTAACTTCTATCATTGAGAGAAATTGAAAATATTTATTCAAATTAAATCATAGTGGGTTCCACCTCATCATTTACAATAGGTGGCATTTTTTAAAAAAATTCCTATCACTGCATATTACTGTTCATAATATGACTATTTTTAAACTATAATTCTCACTATGGTTTCCACTATGGAATTAGAATGTCCCTACACCCATTTATTTTTATTGAACCCTAATCCCACTTATCATTGCAAAATTCCAATAAATATGAAATGGTGAATATATAAACTCATCTTAAATCACTATACATTTACATGTTTATGATTTTTGGTCAGAGAAAATAACAACAAGCAATGTCTTATTTAATGTTTTTCTTTGGAAACAGATTCTAAAATATTAAAACATCATACAAAAAATGTAAAATTATATTTACTCTACAATTACACACACATGGTGGCATGATGATATATACAGAGTTCAATAAAATATAAACAACTTCAATTAACACATATGAATAACTTAGATAAAACATATACAAATTAATAAGGACAAATAAAAAATTCCACATTAACACATATACAAATACAAAATGACTCATACACTATCAATAATTTGTGAAATTTAAATGTCAATTACTCATAAAAAATCCCTTAAAACACACATATGTTGTCTATATTTTATCTAAAAACATAAAATCACTTAAAATAATCTATTGGACTTCTCAACTACCCAACTTCAAACTCTATCTAAAGAATATCACATTAGTGGATATTCTTTCAAATTTCTCTAACATCTAACTTTTCATGAAAGACATACAATGCCAATTTTCTCATATGTTGGTAGCTTCTAACTTCTATAATATATTATATATATTGCTTCTACTTCATCAGTGAATTTATTTATCATAAATAATTGTTCACCAATCATCACATTTGATTAAAATTAAAAAAACACAACATTATCCTCTAGAGGGCTCAATGATCTCCCCCATTGGATTCATTGACAATATGTATCATAATAAATAATCCCCCGCATGTTGAAAATAATACCAAAGGTAATATAAGATAGGGTACCCTCCAAACATTCTCAAATCAATGATTTTTGAAATAATAAACTCTATGTAAAAATGAGATAAATATATTCATAAAATAAATTATGATTAGTTAAGTCATTACAGTTATATAATAAACAACTCATCATAATTACTTTCAAATTTTCATGTTCAAATAAGTGAACATATTGAAAATAATTTGATAAAATCAATCGTGCACCTCTTAACACACACATAAAATAAATTCATGATAGAGGATAATGATTTTATCTCCCTATATAAAATATCAACTAAAGAGTTAAGAAAGATAAAATAGAGTACAATACTCAAATACATTATACCTCTATGTTGGACTATAGAATGATCTCCATTTTTCTACCTTAACATTTAAAATTTCTCAATTGTGAGAGGATTTGTTAAGATATTTGTAACTTATTCCTTAGAAAGAATAAATTATGATTTTAATGTTCTATCATCCATATTTTCATTTAAAAAAAGATATTATATATCAATATTATTTTACATAGAATTATGAAATGGATTCTTTGATAGATTTAGAGAACTTTTTTTGTCACAGTTGATCTTTAATGGGTAACTGGGTTGGGTATACACCTCAAAAATTTAATTTTTCATCCATAAAATTTGATTAGTTAGTTTTAATGTATCCACATATTCATCCTTTTTAAAAATAAAAGTTACCATGATTTTATTATTTTAATGGGAATCCACACTTTATTACCTAAAAAATACATTTATTGAATTTCAATTTATTTCATTTATAGCTCCACCTAATATACATATGAAACCCCTATCAAATTTACCAATAATTACTTCTTGTGTACAAAAAGTCCAATGTAATAAGTATTGTAAATATATGTAATAATTATTTTAGATATAGAAAGATAATTTTTCATTATATTTCAATGAAATAGAGCATAAATTGTGATATAAAATAAAATTTGTATCCATGATATAGTGAGAAATAATAGAATTTTAATGAGCTATATTGATTCCTTTTCATTCAAGAATTTTCCTTCATAAAACTTTCTCATATTTGTTCCCACCTATATAGTGGTAAATTCGACTCCAAAATCCATTATTCCCAAACTATTCAATAACTGTTTATCATAATTATCCTGTGAAATGAAAAAATGGATAGAAAAATTTGTAATTTGAAATCCCAAGAAGAAATTAATTTGACTTAAAAATGATATCATATATTTTTTTCCTTTTATTGAAAAAATATTTACACACATTTTCTACATCACCATAAAAAATGATATCAACAACATATACTATCACAGTGAGTGATGTGGAGTTGATTTTCTTTTTAAAAATTTTGTTTTACACATGTCTCTTATGGAACATCATGATTCTAAAATACTAATCTATCTTGAATTATGAAGATCTTGGACAATTGTTTAATCTATAATGATCCTCATTTTGTTTAAAAACTCTACCCCCATAATCATCAAACCAAAATACTTCTGATTTTTTAATGTAAACTTTCTCATTAGGTCTGTGATTTAAAAATGATAATGTTATGTCCATCTGAAAAAATTTGAAATTTATTTGAGAATAAATTGTATAAAACATTCTGATTATTTCCAATATATACATTATAGAAAATGTATCTTCAAAATTAATTCTCTATATTTGTAAATATCACTTATAAACTATTATGAAATTATTTATTGAAACACTCTCATCCTCATTAAATTTGTTTCAATGCACCCATTTTGTTCAAATAATATTTTTTTCAAATATTCTTAAAAAAATTTCCCATATATAATTCTTCTCTCTTTGATCCATATATTCATTCATGGATTAGATATATTATTTGTGTTTAAAACATTCATTAATACTTTTCACTTCATCTATAGAAATCAGGATGGTGTAACTAGTTCCCATGGTTCGTTGTTATGTTTAAACAACCATATTTTATAATACAATTATATTTTCAGGGTCTACATGCTTCTGTTATCTTGATCACGTACCTATGAACTTATGTATTTCTTCATAACTGGCATTTGCGTAGAATTTATCATCTTCCTGAGGTTTTTTAGTTTATTCTCTAACTTATATCAATTATGCATCAATAAAATCGTCCTTATTTTTATCATGTAATATTTCATAGTATATTATCCATTTTCATATACAAAAATTTAATCAAATTTAATATTTTTTTTATGTTTTATTATATCATCATTAGGAACTTCTATTTGGTGTGTTACTAATGAATATAGATCCATCATCCTACAAAAAAAATTTACTTCAAGTAATTCATTTCATTTTTATCAAACATGAACTTCCAAGTAATCTATTGTTTTCTACATTTGTTTCTTCCTAAACAACATTTAATTGAGAGATATATCATAGTTGATCATGAAAATTATCAATTTTCAATAATTACAATAGTTTTTATTTCATATAACCAGAAACAATCATGATTTTTTATGCTCCGTAATCTTGTTCTGTATATGTTAGAATGACCTTTATTCGTTTTTTTAGCTAATGATTTTGTTAATGGGTGTGTTTGGAACTAAAATAATGTTTGATTCACTATTTATGATGATATTAGGAGAACTATACTTTATCATATTGAGTACAACTATCTGACCTCATTATTTTTAAAGATAAAATAGTTTTTTTATCCATCATGATGAATCTTTTAAATCTATATAGATATAGGGACTTGTGGGACATAGGCATAAAACATTTAATTCTAAAATGATTAATAATGAATGTGAAGAAATTTAAATCACCACTTGGTGACTTATTTTACAATGTTCCACACACATCAGTGTCTACCATTTATAATGGTTCCTCTATATTAATATCAACTCCTTTATGATTTTTTCAGTCACATTACCTTTCTTATAAGTTTTAAAAATTGTTGTAGTGTCTTACATTAGTATAGGTATGTTTTTCATAGCTTCTTATTTGGTAAATTTCATTTTTTTTCTTTTTTTCAATATGGACACATTATATATGACAATAAATATTTTAAGCATTCAAGATCATATAATAATTTGATTTTTCTTCACTAAACTAAAAAATTTCTCAGATTTATAAATCTTGTTAAGAACAAAATTTTTTTTCTATTATTTTTATATGGCGTCCATTTTTCTGGAATATAAATTTATTTCCATCATAAATTTTTTTTATACTCTCAATAGGTTGTGCTTTAGTCCATCAATGAACAAGACATTTTTAATAATAAAATTATTCATATCATGACACCCAGATCAAACTCCTTTAACATTTAAATTTTTTTCATTAATAAATTTAGTATCTGCATCATCATATTTCTCTACATTTTTAATCTTTGTTAAGTTTTATGTCAAGTTTTAAGAGAAACAACTATCTCTATTCCATGTATTATTTTTTTCTTTCTTTAATATAATCTTCTACAATAATAGATTGATAAGTTTTATTAACCATTATTTTTTTGTGATGATGATTATATTTTATTAGTTCAAATTTAACACAATCATTTTAAATATTTCCATCTTCTCCATATCTTCCACATGCTTCTTTTAAGAAGTAAAAGTTATTTTTCATCTTAATCTTCTTTCCAGACTATTGGTAACTAAAATTGTTCTTATATTTTTGTGGTATTGTCTCCTATGTAATGTATGTACCTTAATTATAATGTGAATATATATACTATACTAATAGTTATTTTTTTATGTCCATTCACACCATGTCACCAAAAAAACCCAGATACCTTCTCCTTTAAAAAAATGTTTATTATTTTACATGATTTTGTCTCTTATAATTATAAAAGTGTGTTGAGTTTCTATCACTAAACCATATTGTGAAATTATTATCTATATATCTAAGGTTAGTGTTGACATTTTTTCCTAACTGTTCACTTTCTATATATGACAATATTTTTACATTTTTACCTACCTATATGGAATATCATATTGTAATTTTTTACTTGTATCTTGTGAAATCATGAATTGATTATGAAGAGGGTTGTCGATATGAATTATTTTTTCATGTTAACCAACATTAGTACAATAATTGAAGGATTTATACTTGTTTTAATATTCTAATTTGACTACAAAACCATTATGTTGTTACATTTTATTTCCTTTATTTAAATCTTAATAATATTTCCTATAAATATTTAAACCTTCTTATCCCGAATGATAATATTTTAATTAAAATAATAAATAATTTTTTTATGTATTCTCATGTTTCTATTTATTAACTTCTTAAATATGATTATCTTTCTTAATTTGAACCTAATTGAGTTCTCTTTATTTCTAATTGATATTAGTGTTCCCTTTTCTCAATTTTAAATTTTCTTTTAAACACATTATATTTTCCATCCTCATTTTATATTTTGTGGTTGGCTTTTCTTCTTCATTATTATATATATTTTTTAGTGCATGATTCATCATCAAATACATTATATTCTTCCATTTATTTATCTTTGAGAACATTTTGAGAATGTTTTGAATGTTCATCCGCATCATCATTTTAGAAATGACAATCGAAAACCCCTTCTTCAACTAATAAAGAATTCCTTCAAAAAAGATTGATAGATTTTCTTCTTCCCTTTCATCCATTACTGATTTATTTATTATGATAATCCTTTATAAGATTAATACTTTTCATTTTCTTACTCTTTATCTTTATCTTTGAATTTATTTGGGTAGTTGTTTGAGAAGATTCCAACTTTCCCACAGTTGAAGAATTTGAAGGGAAGCTTTCCTTTGTAATTACCTTCTCTTTCTATGGTTAATTTTATTGTCTTGAGATAAAGTATTTTATCATAGTCTTACATATTTTTTTCTTAAAATAAATTGAGTTTTTTCATCATAAATATCTAACTCAATAATAGATTTAATATAATTCAGTTTCCCTATATTTCGTTCTCTTGAGTAGTATCTCCTCCTATCATTTCATAATTGATGAGTGTTAGGAAACTCATCTATTGTTAAATACCCAATATATATTCATTATAATTATGGAATATTAGAATCAAAATTTTAAAGGGATAATTATCATGATATTCTGGAAAATAGTATAGTTATAAAGATTCTATCCAAACCCTCCAATAATGATTATAATCACATTATGTATTATGAAAAATTATCCATTATAATCATTTTACCACAATCATAAATATTTAAATTATAGTTTTCTTCATTATAGTTTCACTTCCTTTTCCTTTTTATTTCTTTCATAGATTATAAAAAAATTCCAAAATTTCAATAGTATTATTAAAACCCATATCTTTAGTTTATTTGTTATTTGATAATGAAGATATTAGAAAATTTAAATATTTTACATCATTCTCAACATTCATCTTGTTATTTAGTGACCAAGAACTGGTCTCTTCATTATAGTGAAACCTTCAAGATCATCATAAAAACATCCCATACTTGGGATAAAAAATATGGAATTATCCATACCTTCTATAAATGAGAAACTTTTCCATAAATGTTAAGAAATCCACTATGATTTGTTGAGATATAGTGTTCCATGGAAGTTCTAAATGATATCATCAAGGGAAATAATGTACTCTAATACTAATTGAATAGAATCAAGAACATATTAAATGAACTGAGAGGGGGTGAATCTGTGACTTATATTTTATTTTTTTCAATAAAATTATAATTCGTTTTGTTTATTCAGTAGTGATCCTACCAATAAAATATATCATATTAGAAATGGAACCTAACATGTTTGTAAATAGTTTTTATCTCCCTATAGATGATTATTTTCCCACTACATGGTGGTTCTAATATTATACACACACAGGATTATACTTTAGTTATAGAGAGTAGCTATAAGAAAAAAATACGATCTTGAAAATACTACAGAATATTGGGACCCACAATTTTAGTACGGTTCTTATTGAAGGAGAACAATACAAAACCTCTAAAGATATATTGGCTCTCATGTTCATAGGTTATTCTTTTCTTTAGTAAATTGGAAATCATTTTTCTTATAAAAATAGATCATATTGGTGTTTTTTTATAAATCATAAAATATATATTTCACCTAGATATATCAATAAGTGATTTAACATTATTTCTTCATTTGTAACCATTTAAATATTCACCAAAATATTATTTCCTCATTTATTTTTAGTTTTGATTCTTTTAAAGACCCGGTATTTAAATATCTTTAATATCTCTAATAATACACTTTTAAATATCATGAATACTCATTAAATGATTCTTTATATGGTATTTGAAATATCATAGCCCCAAAAGCTTTCTAAATATCTCAGCTTTTGCGTTTACATGAATCATATAGCAATATGACATATGTTGTGGTGTAGATTCCTTTTTCCTGGACATCAAATAACTTCCCGCGTTGATAAAAAATAAAAATGATCAGTAAAAATAAACCATGTAAAATTTTAACTCATTATTTCTCATAAGTGGTATTATTTTAAAAAATGACCCCCAGAATGGTAAGGTATTCATAATCTCATTATTTTTTCATCCACAATTTTAATTATGGTTTTCACTATAGAGTTCCATCTTTCTGTTCTTATTTGGTATTTTTGAATACTCATTAATGTTCTCATTATGATATATTGAGAAAATTTTCTTTGTAGAAATACAAACTCATCTTGAATCAAAATCCATTCCCATGTTTTGTGATATTTGATAAATTTGTCACACAAAAATTATTATCTTATTTAAATTCTTCTTCAGAAATAAATTTAAAAATCTTAATGTTTCATTCAAAAGTAGTCACAAATTTATTTAATATCAGTAATGATAAATACACAATGTCCTTTTGACACAAACACGACTCGAATGACACATATATAGCTTTCTATCACTCATACTCTACTACTGGATGAAGCATATAAAAAGTAATAATTACACATATTCATTTCCTCAATCACATATATGTAAATAGAAAAATGACTCATGCTTTGGAAACCCTTTATGAAATTTTAAATTCAATTATGCATACATAAACCCATCAATAACACATAAATTGTCTGGATTTTATCAAATATACTCACTATCACATTAAATCATCTCTAGGACATATAAACTACTCAAATTTATCTTCGAGGTTCATATGATTGATGGTATCTCCACCTTATTTAACATTTGACTTATTAGGAATGAAATCCAATTCTAATTATATCACATGCAATCCTCTTCCAAATTCTAAAATTTTTTTAATTGGAACTTCAACTTCATTAGTACTAGTCTTTAATGAGAATAAAAAAATCATCAATCCTCACACTTGATTAAAATTGATGAAAAATACAACATTATACTCTATAGATTTTAAAAATACTTCAATGAAATTTTTTGTACCCATATTTGATTGAAAATTAATCATCATTATAAGTAGAAAATGTATTATTCATAATCTAAATAAAAATATATCTATTCAGTTAAATAATGTATATGATGAAAAGTGAATACTTGAAAATGATAAATCCCAAGAAATAATCACTACAAAATAAATATATCATGATTCTTTAATAAAAAACATTAACTTGAACTGATTAAAATAAAAATTAATACAAAAATTTTAGAATTTTTCACCATATCAGAATTTGTAATTTTTTGTACCTATAGTTGATTAGAATGAAATGATTGTTAAAATTAGAAAACATTGTTCAAATCATAAAAATTTATATCTATTGTTTACACTAATATAATTAAATAAAAGTGTATACTGAATAATTATGAATACAAAGAAATAGTCACTAAATAAACAATCATATCAGGTTTCTTTAAACAAATAAGAATGTATCTTAAACTGATGAATATAAATATTAATAATAAAAGGTAGAAATATTCCACATTTAAATCATGTTATTCTATGATTTTATTATAATTAAATGGTTATTATAAATAATTTTTTTGATTGTTCATAATAAAAATAAATATATTTTGTTAACGAAAATCTATGAAGAATAATTCAAACATAAAAATAATGAATATAATGGATTTCTCATATCAAAAAAATAATTTTCACCTTTTTAACCAAAAAATATTTAACTAAAAATTAAAAATATAATAACTAATTCAAAAAAGGAAAAAAATTATCAACTTCTATAGATTTAAAGATCTGTGTTAAAAATAGTGTCTTTACATCATTTTTTTATAAAAAAAATACCTACATAATTTGAAGATTAATGAAGTGTTTCCAATATATCTTCTATGTTATAATTATATAAATAATATACTATGTCTATATATAAGTCATTTTTATCCTCAGATAATGATGTAATAGATGAATAAATATCTCATAATTCTACAACATCATCCACATCTTCATCACCCTAATGATTTTTTTCACTTAAAAAATGATAGACTACTAATCATTTGATGGGTTAGCAAAATAAAATATCATCTTCTCACACTTAATTAGTATAAATGTTTCCTATTGGTAACTAAATAATTTCAAATCAATAAGTGTAACTCTACATTTATATTTTGCACTCCACTATTACTATCAACTCAGTTACACTTAAACAATGGTACATGAAATTTAGTTTAATTGACTTCTCATATATCTACAACAACTCCAAAATATGATTTTATGAAAATTAATTGGTTTTTATGTTATTCTCTTGAAAAATTTATTGATATATCAATGGCCACTACACAACGGTATTAAATGGTACTCTTGTTACCCTGACTTTTTATGCCAAAATGTGAAATCATTAATTTCAAAACTAGACCATGTGATCACATTAACATATGGCCGCCCAGCTAAACATTTCATGATTTCTAATATAAAATAATTAGTGTTTACATTCTTATAAAACCACAAAAAATAATCATTTTGTGCTCATTCATAAATCTTGTTTGTTTTATTTTTGGATATCTTACCACAAATCCAGTAATATGTAGTGATATGTATGTTTTACCACACTTATGTTTCTAAAATGAATATATTTGATTACATCACTACATCACTTGAAAAAAAAACCTTACTTTTAATATATATATCCCCTTACCATCACTAATAATTCATATATTGAGATATAAAGATATTATCATTTTCTACTTCATGGAAGTAGTTAATTTAAAACTCAACAACCATCCATGATGTTTAATTTTGAACAATAATTTACTTCATTGGATGATTATTTTTAACATACCCCTTCATAATTTTTATATATTATCTAAGAGGATACATCCAACATAAATATAAAGGACTATATATCCTTATATTTCACGCAAAAATTAATTTCCAATAAACCATTATATCAAAAAATGATTGTGGTAAATACATCGCCAATTTATAAAGTATCTGAAAAAATTCATTGTCCAATGTATTTAATAAATTCAGATTAATAATTTTGTTGAAAATGAAATTTTAAATTTATCAAAACATGATTATTTCCTCTCCTATACGCATCAATAATATGCCACATAGTGAAACCAGTAGTGGTTGTTGCATCAATACATGATAATCATGAGTTTTCAAACACACTAACTTCAAATATATCAATGAAACCAAATTTTTCCCAATTGAAGAATACATTTAAGGTACTTTAAAACCATTTATACATTTAAAAAAATCACTCTTGTTTAATTTGTGACAATTAAGAGGTAAATATGATCATTTTTCCTTTCACAATGGTAGATAACTCCAAAAAAATTCCATTCATATTAAAACTAATCTTTTATGCAATCTATATTTTTTATTTCCTTTTATTTATAAAAAAGTTATAATTAAAATGCCACATATTTATTCCATTGCATGAAAAAAACAATGATACATTTTTTTCTATGTAAATATTTACTAATTTTTATTGAAAAATATATAATATTTATTTTATGTATTTGTTTGACGGCCCAAAATTTCCTTCTTAAAAAATGTAAAATTGATGTTTTTTATCTTTTTGTGCCATTATTCAGTTGAAAATGTTTATGTAGAAAATTGTAATCTAGTAAAACATTAAATACTTTTTTAAATCCTTGATAATGGTGATAAATTTTAAAAATCATCAATAACCCATATACATTTCATTTATTTAAAAAATTCTCGATATAAAGTCCCTTAATTTTAAATTTGGAATGATTTATGTCCCTTAAAAATATATCTAGGTATGTTTCGATATACATAATCTTCATTTATAGTAAAAATTACAATATAACAGAAAATAAAATACTCTTTTATATATTCATGAGAACCTATTAGACTTGACTCCAATAGAAACATTAAATCGTCAATAAATGTTGATATATAAACATCTATAACATTTCATGTCTATTTTGCTTCAAAAATAAACATTATCATCAAAAAATATGTTTTCTTCATACATATCTATGTGAAAGGTTGTGAACTACTATTATAATAGGTCATGAACTTTGTTGCATACTGAGTCTCTGGAATGGACTTATTCCATTTATGAAAATTCTTATTCTAATATATCTAACCTCATTTCAAAAATCAGTAAGTTTTTGATCAATTATTTTATATTGTGCTGAATTAGAATGGTGTTGTGGGTTCCTATTGGATGTTTTCTTACTTTTATACTATCTAAACTTCATTGTTTTAAAATAATAAATAAATACTTTAAATTAGGAATTATTGATGGTACTATATTACCTTAACTATGGGTTTGGTACATGTCCTTGAGATTGAATCACAGTTGGATCCATCATCTATTTTATATCATGATGACCCAAATTTTTTAAAACAAATGATAAATATAATTATTTCTTCCTATAGAGTTCATAGTTGGTAGGGAAAGAATTTATTTTCATATACCTAACTCTAAATGGAAATTATATTTTCTAATCTTAATTAGAATTTTTTTATCTCAATGCCTTCTGGAAGTAACTCATCCAAAAGTTCATGAAATTCATTAAAAAATCAATCTTTCCATTTGATTTAATTTAATTTACTCAATCTCAAAACATTTAATAACACGATTAATTTAGTACAACCTGGGAACATTGGTTTTTTATAATATCAATACAATCATTGAACACTTTATATTTTTTTAATGGTATCAACATATTCAGTTTGAATTAATTCATCATGAAAATCATTTGTCTCTTACTACGCATCCTCTCCAATGATACATCTTGAATTATTTTTTATTTCACTATAATAGATCCAGTTTGTAAAAATATGATTAAAGAACTAGAAAATCATATGGTCTCTCATTTATTTGGAGCCTAATTTTCTCATATTCAAACACTTTACGCGTGGATATAAAATCATGTATTTTTTTCAACATTTCATTTAGAAATTTCCAAGAAATCATCAACCACATTCCCATTTTCATCACTAGTTATTTGTTCATTTTTTTCAATTATGATCCATTAATTAAATATAACCACAATATAATATATCGATATATTAATCAAAATGTTTATAAAAATATACAAGAATGTATAAATTTAAAATTTATAGATTTAAATTATATAAATATATAAATATATAATGTTTTTAATATAATACATATAATAAATAAACTAATAAAATTAGTCCTATAAATATGTAAACATAAAAATAAAATTTTAAAAAATAGATATTTAATATATATATATATATACATAATTAAAGAAAATAAACATATAAACATATAAATGTATTAATTTAAAATATATAAATTCAAATCACATAGAATAATAAATAATAAACATATAAATATAAATTTATAGTATATAAATGTAAAAAATATAAGTATATAAATTTAAAACCTAGAAATATATTTAAATTTATGTATATATTTAAAATATATATATAATAAACTAAACATATATATAAATATATACACCTTTTTTATACCATATAAATATATAAATATATATATGCGTACAAATATATATGCACACATTAAAACATTTATAAACATATATAAAAAATAAAAATAAATAATTATTTAATCATGTTTAGATATATTTTTACACTTAAAACCATATATAGAAACATTCAATAAGTTATTCCTATCTATAAAAAATATACCTAATTTAAATCTATCTTTAATATAACTAAACCTTCAAAATATAGAAAATAAAAATTTAATACACACGAAAATGAAAAAATCTGTGGTATATTGCAATAGAAAAATTTGGTGGATGTTCCCAGGTTGGGAGGATCACTGGGAATGGAGTGAATTAGTTATCTTTTTTCCACATATTCTCCTTTTTTAAATTTAACATAATATGCTAGTTTATGTTTCTATACTCTCTTCTTTTTTCTCCTATACTTACCTGAAAGATATAAAAATAAAAGGCATTGAACATAAGAATCTTATAGGATTCAACCTTGAAATCCTAGACCATGAAGTGATTGTTTAATCTTTTAAATCATATATTATTATACTTTTATCATGAGAATTCACAAAACATAGTTTACTACCTTGAAATACTACACATTATGGAACACATTTTACTTTACCTTCCACTCAAAATACTTTTATAGTTCTCAGTTGATCGCCTTATATGATACAAGTGTATTGTATCCCTTATTTTATTCCTCCATCTTTGATACTCTTGATCTCAAATAATAGATTTACTAGTATCTATTTCTTTTTCATTGAATGTTATAATCTCTTAGAGTAATAGAATATCTGAAGAATTATCAAATTATTTTATCACTGTATTATTATATTAATAGATTCATGAATATTTTTTTTATATTGAATTTTTAAACTCTATAATATTACTCTTTAAGAAATATTCACATTGAAACTGATGTAATCTTGGTCAAATATCATCATTTAAATCCCTATTATACCTAATATATTTTCATTCCCGACACTCAAATAAAGGCAAATCTTTAAATTTCATTTAATTATATATATATATATATATTAACAAGGTAATATAGCTTATGGTGTGGAATTCATCTAATTATTTCCATATAAACTCTTTATTTCTTCTTATATTGGATTACAATTTGGCTTAAATAATTTTGATATTTGAATCCAAGAGGATCAGTTCATAATATTGTATAACGTTTCTCTTTTTATTATTACATTAATTCAAGAATTTCTCTAACACTTATTACATCCAATTTCATAGAGTTTTACTATTGTCCAAAAAATGATTGTCCCAATTCCCTCCCTTAGTCACAGCTAATACTAAAATAAATTTGTTTGGATGATTGATCCTCACAACATTCATCCTTCTAGTGAATCAAATTGATCCTTATATAGAATGAAATCATGCTTACGTAGGTAGAAATCATCCCTACATAATTCATAAATCATATACAGGAAGACTGAAATCATGCTTAAAAACTCAAAAATGATGCTTATGTAGGTTGGACATACTTAAAAAATTAAAATAGTTCTTACTTATGTCTTTTAATTTCCATACTTATGTGAGGATCATTAGTAAACAAATAACAAAAATATACCTTATAAACATTAATTTTTTATTTTTACCCCAATCCACATATTTATGAAAACACTCAATTAAATTCAAAACTTTTGTAATTGACCCTGATGAATTCTCATTAAGGTCACCTTATCTTAAAACATCAACAAAACCATTAGTATATATTTCAATATCCTTGAATTACAAGTTTCCTTTTGATGGTTTCTCCATCTTTTATGTTATATTCTTTCCCTTCTATATGTTTATTTTTAATTTCTCATTTAGTCAGCTTATTCTAAAAACATTTCTCTATTTTGGTATATAGATTCCCTTAATCCATAAATACATTTATTTATTTTAAGAATATTATCACATAATTCATTACATATATTGTCTTCTCCTTAATCCTTTTTAATTATATGTTCTAAGACGAATTAGTTATTTACTTTTACATTCATCATGATAGAATATCACTCATATATCTATATAATTCATCTAACATATGTTCACATTTTAATATATAGAATTTCATGGTGAAAACAACTATAATCATAAATTTTATGTTAGGGTCATCATATATCAGAATCTAAAGGTTGTTGAACATTAAAAATAGTAGCGGAACATAAAATAGGTTGATGAAACACAATCAATGGAGGTGTAACACTGATGAGGATGGTAGAACATGGAAAATAAATGTGTAAAATTATGATGGTTATAGCAATATAGTGGTGGAATGTGGATGTGGGAATATGAGTTGGGTTTATCATAATTTATATAGGTTATGGTTTCATAAAATTGAGGTTTGAAATTCTAGGGAGGAAAGAAATAATCATAAATTTCAATTTTCTAAAGGATATAAACATATATTATAGAATAACCGATATAAACCTATAATTTAACACTAGTTATTATATAATGAATATTAAAATTTTAGGTTTTCTCATTGGTTAAATAATTACTAATGTTAAATCCCACCAAAAAAGTGATTTTAATGTTTGTTATATTAATAAACAATATTAAAACCTAACACTAAAGGGTTTTAGACATAAATAACCTAATAATGTATTTCAAAAATATTTTGGTTGTTCATTACTATATAACTTATGTTAAATCCCAGACACATATTCTAATTTTTTTACTATTGGAATACCTTATCCTGGGCCTGATACTAATGCCAAAAATCTTATTTATTCTTCGGATAGTGATAAATTCTATATGTGTGAAATAATATATCTCCAACTCATAGTGTAACCAAACAAAAAGGATGATATGTAGAACCTATAAGAAATAAAAATGTTCACATTGATGCACATTATCAATCAATTTTTCTCATGATGAGATGTAATTGGTATCATTACTGTTAAGGATTTCATGAATAAATCGTAAATCTACAAGAGAGTCTGAAACTATGTAATAAAACCCTACATGGGATAAGCTTACCTCGCATCCTCATGACCATGAAATACAATTATGAGGATAATTTTCTCACTCTAAAGATAAAATACCTTTATAATGTATTTATGTGGATAATTAATGGTGAGCATGAATGTGTGGGGGATAAAAATGGTGAACTGATTTGAATGCATTTACCGATGAAAAAAATTGACTGACCATTTAATTTTTATTATGATGTTAGATGAATGGTTGCCTTAATTGTGGTATTCTCCTTTAGGATATCTTTAATCGAAACCACAAAATCACCAAATTCACTAACCAATTTCATATTCCATGTCACAGTTGGGGGAAATTTCAAATTAACTAGGTTCCCAAAAATCTATAGTATGATATACCAAATACATATTCCTCGATCATAATGATAGTTATAGATTGATTATTTCAATAGAAACTTTCTCTAACCTAGTACCTCTAATATCAGATAGTGTATTCCCTAATATAGGGATAAAAACTCAATGGTTCTATCTAAACCCTAGAGGTGTCTTGCGGTAACTTCTAGGAGATTAATCCTTGTAGGTTGTCGAACTGATAGTATGACACTAAGAAATATGTTTACCCTATCACCATGACTAAATTATTTTGGATATATTAATTGGAGTTCAAGAAATCCTATATCCCTTATCTTAGGGAAGGGTAGTAAGACATCATTTTTTTCCTTATCATTATCCAAGAGTTTCCCAAGAGGGGTCCTATTAGTCATTATCATCACCAATATCGCATGTGCTCATCCCCCGTAAATATGTTGAGTATGATACTTTAGAGATAAAATTACCCCTATGCAAACCAAGACAATTAGGAGAAGGGGTTGTTTGGTTTATTTTAATACTGATGATCAGGAGTAGTTACATACCCTAGTTCACATAGACACCCATGAATCCCCTCCATATATCATAACTGAAAAACCGATTTCTTTAGGAGGGCTACTAGAAATTAATATTGCCTCACAAATTGAATTTCCCCAATCATAATGATTATTTTATACATTGTTAATTTAAAGAAACATCCCAAAGAAAGTATCTCTAGGGGAATCCATGGTAGTGATATAGTATAAATTATATTCCACTAAATACTCTGATATCTTTGAGGCACATTAGCTTACCCTGCCTATAGGCTAAGGACCCTACCAAGTCACTCTTATCAAGAATTATCAAGTAGTGATGAGGTAAACATAACTGATGCCATCTTCAAAATCATCATCTATATAAGATGTTAATCTGGGTGGTGGAGTCCATCCCCATGTTTCCATAAAATATTATTCTATTGGTCCTTCCCAAAGTACCCATTATGCAGGTCCTCACCATGATATTGAATATATCAACTATAAAGGTCCTCCTCATAGTAGAAAATAGTAAATTATCATCCATATAGGTCCTTATCATGGTTTTGTGAAGTCATGTAGGTTTTAAGGCTCTCCCAGAGCACTAACCATGTATTTACTCCCTATAGAAATGCCAATATTGATCACAAAGGCCCTAATCATGACACCAATCAAGAAGGTCCTCCTAATATTGAAATGATTCACTATCCAATAGATCCTACCCTTTCCATGTTATCAAAAATTAATAAAAATAGGTTCCCTCCTAATTGAAACAACTTTTATAACACTATAACCCCATAGTTAATATGTTGTAGAGGTCCTAACATTGATAAATCATTTAACTAAAATGGATATCCTTTCCATAATGGTGAATCAAGAATCAAACCTGGAATTACTCCCCATAGTGCTCATTGTTAATTCCCTCATCATAATGTTAAATCTTATTGACATGAAGTCCCACCCATATAGAAGTTACTTTGAGGTAAACCTCATATATAGAGGCACTTTAGAAACAATTGTATGGTACATTATGAAACTCATCACCAATCAGTGGTGCCTCATCTTAATCAATGTGATATTTCAGGAAATGATCATCATTTGTGTTTTCCCATACTATGAACCCTTTTAATTAACTAGGTATGTTAATAATGATCCCATGCCTCTTGATAAAATAGTGGAGAAATAAGATTTATGGTAATATCAGGATAAAAACCCACTCTTTGAGGATAAAGAAAACTTTATTACCATGTGGAAATGAGAACCTAAATATAGAATATCAATCATGTTATGGACTATGGATAACCTTAAATATGATTCTCCAAATACATTGAAGGAATAATTAAAATCCTACCCATATCAAAACCTTTGGTAAACTCTTCACCTTCTAAATTCCAGATACCTACCCAATGAGTAGTACAGTTAGTATCTCAATAAATTAGATGAGATTTGTTTCCAAGTTAATATTGATTCTATCATGGTGTATTGAAATAAAAAATTCAAAATTTAGTGTGAGGTTCTCAAACATGCCTACCTGGATAGTTTAAAGGAACTCTACAAAAGTTTAATGAACCAAAAATTTATAATTTAAATTCCCTTTTTGAATGAATAAATGTATTTTTATGTATTGTTGTTATAGAAAAACAAATGCACATATTTGGTTATTTTGTAATATTATAATTTTTATCCTATCAGATTGAAAATACTATCTGTAATCATACCCATTGATAATAAATCAATTTAATAGTAGTTTTGTTTATTAAAATATATATATCGGTCTATGAAAAATTACCATTGATATAGAAAAAGCAATCAATGGCCTCGACTAGCAGAATAGTACCCGATGAATCCCATTTATCTAATTTTATATAGGAGATAAAATCCCTGGGAGTTTCCATTGATCAAACATAATCCAAGATTCAACAATATAATCATGACTGAAACTTTTTTTTGGAAAAGGTCAAGCCCATTTAGATCACAACCCAAACTATGATTGTTAAACCACCCCATGAAAATCTCTTGATCACCCACCATACCCTTAGAGATTTTTCAATGTAAAAAAATGCCATGTGACAAGACACTAATAGTATGAATTTTTATATGTTTATAATTATATTTTTAATTATTTTTACTTTTTTCAATAATTAGAAAACAATTTTATAAAAATTAGATGAAACAAAAATTTTATTTTTTAAGAAATATATAATTTTAATCAAGATAATCTATTTTATTAAATTCATATTATTTTTGAAATAAATGATATTTTATTATATTATTATTATTCAATAAATTTATTAAATATAAATGATAATGTAATTTTACAATGTGGATTTTTGATTTAAAAGATTAAATTATCATATTTAAATATTTTTTGGATAAAATAAATATTATTTTTTGAATTATCATGTCAAAATTATCCAATGGTTTGTTTTTCATAATTTTCAGAGACAATCAAAATTTTCAGTCAAGATTAAAAAATAAATAAACATATATTGTATATTATGAGATCATAATAATCCATAATTGATGTAATATATTCCATAAAAGGTATCCAAGACCAAATATATATTTCCCCGTTGAAATATTTTTTTAGGTTATTTTTTATATTTTATGAAGTCTTTATGAATCTCAAAAGTCCTATATTATATATTAAGGTTATAAAATAAAATATTTATAAACATTACTCATTTCTACTCAACCATGGGTAACATATTAATTAACTCAATTCATAAACTGGTAAAAAAACTACAACCACTTAACTTTTGGTGAAATAATGGACAAAAACAATGTTATGTTTTTTAGTTTTGAATATTTTATTCTATAGAGTCCAAAAACAAATTTTTTGGAAATATTAAAAAACTCTAATCTCTTTTCCTATATAAACACACCCATGATCCATTTATTTTTCACCCAAAACCCTAAATTCAAGATTATACTCTTTTATTCCATCTCTATATCCCCCATAAGGATCCCTAAAACTCTCAGTAATCTCCTCCCAATATTTTGGAAGACACACTCTCTTGTAAGGGGTCCTCTTATTCTTCTCTTTATTAAAACATCTTATTTTTATTTTTCCATTTAATTCAAAACATTTCATGTTTTATTATGTTCTTACATATCTTTATAAAATCCCTTATAAATTAAAAGTTATGATAGACCCCTTTAACTCTAATTATTACCTCCCATGAATCTATTAGCACCTCTATTAGGTTTCCAAAATGATCATGTGGTTTCCATGCCAAATTTGTTTTTTGTGAGTACTCATCCCCATTTCCACTCAAGGGTATTTACTAAGATAGACCTATCATTTATTTATTTGTTACTGCCATGTATGTATCCCAAACTCATAAATCATGGAATTAAATTTGATAAAATATTATCCTATGTTGAATGATATAGGAGGAACACTTATGAACATACATGATATGAAAGTGAAAGGTGGGATAAAAATTAAATTTCCCTCCAATGGATTGGATAATGTTTTCATATCATGAGATGACATGTATGGTGTGTGCGAGGTTATACTAAGAATACTATGTTATGTTTAATTATATTTTATCATTCACTTATTTTTATGATTTTATGTTTCAAGTTGTTTACACATTCACATGTTTTCTTTATGTTATCATCATATATCATACAATTATGTTCATGATTATGATTTCACCCATTTTATTTACCATTTAATTGATTATTAATTAACATGTAATAATTTATTCATGTGATGGTTTGTTTATTAAATTACCAGGATTTATATATCACCCATTTATTATGTATGTCCCTATTGTATCCCACGTTGTTTTAAAAGATAAATGTAATTTTAGATCATGTTAAAGAAGTTTTCAATAATTTTTTTTATAACACATTGATTATTTTATGAATTATTTTTTGGAAAAAATTAAATTTCTTTTATGAATTGAATTGCATGATACACCTATTTTGGCTAGATTTATACATAAAACCATGTTAATATTTCTCTAAATGAAACACGTAGAATATCTTGTGTTAAAAAAACACTATGATTATCTTGTGTTACACACAATATCGTGTTCTATCGATTGCATATGTTACATGCACGACCATGTTTCCCAAAACTAAAATATACTATTAATATTCTTATTAAACTCTAATTATAATTATAAAAAATATTTTGAATGGGGGTATAAATATGATTCATTAATTTATGAAAATGTTGTTTATACACTTTTATAAGATGAATACATTGGGGACCAACTAACGTGGAATAAAAATAAAACCCTTTTGAAAATATAAAAAATAATTTATCGGAAAACTATTTTTATTAATTAATTAATCCATTTTTGAGGAATGATTTTAATTATATATTTATATTTATATATATTATATTCAATCAGGTATTTAACATTTATCTTATTTATTGTTTTAGACAAGTGATACGAATAAATGCCATTTTAGGCATAAAATGATATATTTCTCTAAAAGGAAGTTTTATCGCCATTTAATTGAGAATATATTTCTAAAAACATTTGAAACTTTCTAAAATTATATATTTGAAAATAAAATTTATTATTTAAATCATATTTTCAAAATTATTTTATTGTGAATTTTTGCTATTTTTATTAAATATTTTATTTTTTGGACGAAAAGGAAAAAATATGGATTTTAATTGAAAACTACTTATTCATTTTATTTATTTATATTGTTAAAATATATTTGTAATTGGTATTAAATTATAATTAGTTAAATAATACTTCAATTAATAAAAAAATCACCGAAACTAATTTCACATTGAAATTGTATATATAAAGATTTCATGCTTTTAAAAAATTTCCCTTTAAAACACGTTGTTGTGTCATGTCAACGAGATGAATTTTAAATTAATTTATAAAACTTAAATGATTTAAATTTATAAAATTTGATTCCATATTTTTAATTATAATAATTTATAATACTTCTATGTTCATATTATTTTTTTACCAAATATATTGGTGAAATAAATTAAAATTAATTATAGTTATTAAGGTAAATATGAGTTTACTATGAGGGTAAAAATTAATATTAAGGGGGTAAATGAACTAGAAACATTTCCAAAACCCATTTTATGGAAATATTTAAACCATATACCATATTTTATAGAATTTTTTTCTCTATTTTTGGCACATTTTGTATTAGAGACCTCCCAATAGTGTTTGACTTGTGGTGTCTACATGAATGCCACTCCCCCTCTTCTATAAAATGGATCTCACCCCCTAACTTATTTGCACCTATAAAGACCATTATATAGTCCAAAACCTATCCAAATAGACATAAAAAATACCTAATATTATACTATAAGCCTCACTTTGGGTAGAAATTATACCAATTATTTCCTTTGCTGCAAACTAAAATGAGTTATCTGAAGAATAGGTAGCGTTCTTCAATAAGATTTTTTGTTTCATTTATCTATCCACCTCTAAAATTATTATTATTATATGGTAATATAAGTACCTCATTATCCAAATTATACTGATATTTTTTTATTAATATTACTACCCACACCCACTCACAATTCCTTCAAATAGGATATTCAATCACCATTCATGTATACGGAGAATTATCACCTCCCGAATTGATGTCGTTTATTCTTCCATTACCACATTTCATGGTTGTGAATAATAATGTATGTATTTTTTGTATGATATTTATTTTATTTATTTTTTCTGTATGATTATTTAATTAATATATAATTCATACCATTATACATTCCATTTTGTGGTAATATGATAACATAGTTTGTGGATGTGTGGACTATGACCTCCTCAGAGTGATGTGATTAGTTTACTCTTTACCTGGAAAGTATTAAGGACGTGTTTAATGAAATTATATGTTATATAAGAAATAAAAATCCTACCTGAATTATAATATATATATATATATATCTTTGTGTGTTTGTTGGTTTTTTAGTTTCATTTATTTTTATTTCTTTCAATACGACAACAAATTGAAATATTGTTCATGTGTGTGTATGGCCTACTGTATCCATGATCGATGTATTTAATTTCCTGTTTCTATATTTTGAATATTATTATAATTAAATATATACTAGATATATATGAAATTTATATCACTTTTTTTGTTATTAAAATAATTAATTCATGATCTAATTAATGGTATCAAGAATAAAAAGTTAAAACATGTATGAAAAACAAAAAAGTTATAACCCAAAATGTAACTTCAACATGTAATTATTAATAAATGGTTAATATAAAGTCATAATAAATTCACATATGGTATTATATATATGAAAAATTTTATATGATATATTTATAATAAACTTATATATATTATATATAAGATTTGAACAAGTATGTAGAGAGTCAAGACTTAAGGAATGATGATTTCTAGTCTCGCTTTTCTTTATGCAACACTTATGCGATAATCACCACTCATTTATTTTGTGGGGGGGGGGGGGGGGGTATACAGTACCCATTAATGTTTGATATGAAAATTATACTTAAATTTATATATATATTTACATATCAATTTTATGATCTCTATTTCATGGGATTTACGGTTCCAAATTTACCAGATCAATAAGGTAATTTTGTCTCAATTTGCCTACTTTGACACACAAGTAATGTTATGCACCTAATTTCCTTTAAGAAGTGTATATACGGAACATTGAAATGATATATCATGAATATAATTATTTTAATTATATTTTAAGATTCATTTAATGTTATTATTTCATGTTTATTTTGATTAAATGTAACATAAGTAGTAAAAGTTTGTGGCTACAATCTCATCATTTATCACGATTTTTTTATTATTATTCCAATGATGAAATATTATGATACATATCTCAACAATTATAATTAATTTTCTTCTCCTATATTTATTCATGATATATTAAATTAATAGTACCATTTTTACACACTTCGGTATTTAAGATAATTAAGAATATTGTTTTAAGAAAATATGAATTTATTTCTCTCTTTGGTCAGAAATTTGTTTTATTTAAAAACTATTTTTTCTAAAAATGTTTTCAAAAATGATTATAATTGATATTTTAAGATAATTTTCAAGGAAAAAGTTTTCTAAAATGATTTATGTTTTAAAAAGTGTTTTTAAATGCTCCTTTATAAATTTTCAATGTAATTTTGAAAGAAAAATATGTTCAAAGTGTTTTTTGTTTTATAATGAATTTTCCAACTAATAAAGTTAATTATATTCCAGAAATATTTTAAATAATATTTTAAAAATTATTTCCCAAATAAAATTTCATATGTTAGAGTTATATATTCTTTATGGATATAATTATCCAAGGATATCATTCACATTATTTTTCTGAATTGTTTATGTTTTGATGGCATGATGTTTATGGAACCCATTTATTTACCACATATCAATCATGTTACAAAGGTATTATTATGATACCCATTTATTTTATATGGTTTATTAATGATTAAAATATATTGAAATAAAACCAATTTAATTTCAAAGTGTTAATTAGGTTTTGAAAGAAAAATTTTATTTATGGGTTTTTATGATGATATAAAAACCCTTTTACTTTATTCCTATTGTCTTTAGTGGACATTGCTAATAATATTGAGTATCCCAAATAGTGTCAAGTAAGCTAATTATATTGTATATTATGGGGTGGCTCTGATAGTTCAAGGTAATCACATTACAACTTATATGATGGGGTGCTTAGATAATATCGAGTAAGCCCATTACAACTTATACAATGGGGGTGGCCTATACAGTGCTTCGATGAATTGGGTAAAGAGTTATGTCTCATGATATAATTATGTGAAACAAGTCGCAAAGATTTATACACTATGGGAATAATGTATACCCAGATCCACTATGGGATAAAGGTGTAACCTAATCCACTATAGGAAGAATGAGTATCCAAATCCACTATGAGTAAAGGGATTACACTAGGGATAGTGGTGTGTCCTGTCGAAGAGGTGTATCCTCTTATGAGTGAACATGATTACATGTTAATAATGTTATGAATGAACCTGATTACATGTTTACAATTTTATGCATGGTTACATGTTCAGAATTTTATATGTGGACCTAGTTGCATTTCCACATGTTTATTCGAAGGTCTAATTTCATTTCCTTAACTGAATGAGTAATCCTGTTTTTATTTACACATGTTCACAATGTTATTAGTGGATATGTATACTAAAATTCTATGTATTATCAAAATTTTATGCTCTCATGGCTCATGTTCTTTTATTTCTTCATGATTCATGTATTATGAGCTACCACACATTATTCCACGACTCAATATTATGATATTTAATATAAAGGGTATGGTTTTATATTATCATTCTCATGTTCTCATTCCCTTATACACATATTATTCTTATGAATTTACCTTGTTTACCCATACTCTGAATCTGATCTCAATCTTTCTTATACTTCATTTCCATGGGTTATGAATATAGGTTTCTATGTAGGAGTACTAAATGGGAGTATCTGTGTGGGAAACATTAATGATCATTCACCATCATATAATATCATGTTCCATGTTCACAAAGATGCTAATGTATTATGGTCCTCAGTTAGGTACTTATATAATGTGCTGGATATTTTTTTAAAATGATACAATTTCCATGTATGTTAGTCTAGTATGGATATAGTTGTTATCAATAGAAAGGTTTAGTCATCCTTTGGAAACTAAAATAAGAAAACGTTAGTGTGATCCCAAAGGTTATTTATAAAGAAATTTCTAGAGATGTTTCAAAGGAAAACAATAGTAGATATTTCAGTATTCGTTGGGTGGGTTTTCCTAAAACCGCTATTTGGTGGTTACTACTGATATTATTAGTGACTATTAAATAGTAGTTTTTGTACATTTTAACTCCCTTGGCCTATTTTATCCTCTCCCCTCTCATGACCCAACATCTCACCTCTCATTCATCCACCCATGACCCCATGACCCCATGACCACCCCCCTAGCCACCATGCATTTCTGTTAAGTCCCTCATCTTGCCATCATTGAGATGTCCCATCCCACCTTCATCAAACCCACATATTCCTATCACAACCCACCATTGATCTCTATAGTCCTACCACCATAGAACCCTCTCGGCCCCATTGCATGATGCTATTAAACCCTCCCTCCTCTATCAAACTATCCCACCCTTGTAAATTCAACCATCCCTCATAAATTCATCCTACCATTGTCTAGATCCTCCATCGATCCCCTGTCATCAATTCCCTATTATCAAGCCCCTGCGCCCCATCATGGGTCCCCAATCTGGTAGACCCCCTTTACCCACAGTGGAGTCCCCTCCATGTAAGATGTTCACATTATTTTATTATAATGAAATTATTTTATTCTACAATATCTACTATGAATATACTAGAGAACTCGTCAAAAAACACAGCCTTAGACAATATTTCCCTTTAGTGAGGTTCTAAACTATTATTGTTATTTTAATGACCATTTTTTCCCTACTGAAATCAATTTTTCATGAACCATGACTTCCACTTCTTGAAAATAAAAGCGTTCTGTTAAATTAATAATTTATTTAGTCCTCCAAGGAGAGAAATTTTTCACTATATTCACCCAGCACACATTTACATCTGGTGTGAATTTCATTGACTTTTTATAGATCATACCGCCGGATCAATCTCCCTCACTTTCCACCTATACAACTGCCCCATGTGTAGAGTTGCTTCCAACTCACTCTACCTTTGAATAGGATAAATACATGGTTATAATGGTGGTTATATTAGAAATACATATTTAATTCACCCCTTAATCACCCATGTATATGAAAGGTCCTTCACTATGGATTTCTGGTCCACCAAATCACAACTAAAGCTACCTAAAATGTTCCCATAGATTTAATTATCATTCAAGGATCTGTCCACTTTCTAAATGGGATCATAATTTACTATATCACTAGTAACAAACTGATCAAATTCATGGAAAATTAATGCATTTTTCCTGATCTATATTCAAATTACTAAGCTAGGCACTCCATTTCAATCCATGTGACCATAATGACATATTGGAACCAAATGTCCCAAGTGTCTTGATAATTAAAAAAACACTATCCAAGGCTCAATGACAACAACTTCTTTCCTATGAAATTCATCCCCTGCTATGATACATACCCACTCAACCGTTAGTTTATACAATATGACTTTGACACAAATATGATGGGATACATAATAGAAAATGAAATTGGTTCTAATATCATAACACATGTCTCATCCATCCAAATTTTTATAAAAACATATAAATGAATTATTTTGGAATGGCAGTTGTAATTATAGAAATCCTAGCTAGTAACTGTGAAAATCATAGAATGGAAGCTTCATAAATAGTTATGGTTTTTACAGTAGGAAAATGATATTTTCTATGAAATTTTGAAATTGAGATTCTTTCTGATGTATATGTATTCTATGTGCCTGATAAAATTTCCAAGTTGATTTTACTATATTTTTTTATCAATAACAATCCTTTTTCATGATCTTTATAAGTTCCTAGGAACATGGTTACATTTATGGAGCTAGTTTGAGTGAATTCACATTGTTATTTTGTAGAAATTTTGTAAACGTACAATGACCATATTTATTTAATAATAAAGAAAAATGTCATGATAGTTAAATCTATACATGATTTTAACCATACTTAAGCTTCTTATAGTTTTTCAATTCCCATTATTAATTGTGAAAACACTTCTTGGTTTTGAAATTTCAATGATTATATGCCTCATGTTATGCTTTCATCATATGATTAGAGTATCTTTCTTTAGTCTTTTTTCTCTAAATCGTTAATTTTTATAGGTTTTTAATCTTTTTATTTACCAAAAAAATATTTTACTTATATTTAAGAAATTTTTATTTGTTTGATTAGAAGTTTTCTTATCTCAAAAATATTTACTCCACTTTATTTTTCAAGAAGAATATTCTTTCTCATCATCTATATTTTCTATAATTTTATTCATTGGATAGTTAAATTCTAATTTTCTAATTTTACACAAATTGAATAATTTTAAATAATATTTACCATTGTATTATCATCCTTATTGTTTAGGAATTTTTAGATATAAGACACATGATTTTTTAATACTTTTTATCTTATTATCTATCATATTTAGAGTTAATAGTAAAATATTCTTTCCTCTACTTCATATTAGTTTTTCTCATTATTTTGATTGAAATTTCATTCTCTTATTTGAACTTATTCATAAACTAAGGGGATTTATTATCGCATATGTATCATGTCTACTTCATAGTTCATCATGAGAGAGTAGACTCAAATATCTTATAAGAAAACATTTGTATCAAATTTATTATGAAAAAACCATAATGGATTTTACAAAATTGTGGAGTCCTCTAATTTTTCTTCAAATAATTTAATGTTTTATGTAATTTCAATGATTTTTTTAAAAAAAATTCATTAATGGTTTCATATTTATCCATTTTCACATCTTAAAACCAATCACTCTAATTTTTAGTTTTGATTTTTTTCATTAATAGATTCATATTATCATCTAACCTAGAGTCCAATCATATATCAAGTCTATAGATGTATTATATAAAATAACACTTGATCGTAATGTATATAATGATCTTTCAAATTCATATTACCAAGTATACTCTCTTTTATTCGAGACTACTACTTCATTATTATTTTGAATTTATTCATGGTTGGTATTTCTCAATCTCCCATTATTATATTCTCTTTAAAGAAACATCATTTAAATTTTATCAATTAATATAATATGGGATAATTTTATTTTTTAATATTGGAAAGTCTATAAATTTATATTTTGAGATCACCAATCAATTTATCTTAAATATCATCGAAAAAATATTTTCATATCAAATTTTAAATTATAGAAACTATTATCTTATTGAAAAGTATATAATTTCAATTCAAATATCTTATCCAATATCCCTTTATATTATTTCATTTATTTTTCATTAAAAATATTTTTGAACTCATTGGTTTATAAGTTTTAATTATGTGAATTGTTTTAGAATTTAAATAATATATTTAAATTATTTTCTTTCTACTAAATATAGATATGTATAAGAGATGGATTGATATGGAAGATAGGTTTTCTACAAAATATTATAAGGGGATTAATAAATTTATGGATTTTACCAGTGTAATTTAGATGGATTTGATTAGTTTTCCATGAAGAAAATGTAAAAATAGGTATCTCTTCAAATGGGATAGTGTTATAAAACATCTATTTTTAATAGGTTTTGGAAAAACTATAAGACAATGAAACGTCATGGTGAAGAGACTTTTTCATGTCATCAATATGAAAGTATTCATATGGATGTTGACTCAAGAATAGTTGATCTGGGGAACATAATTCTCAATGATATGATTCTTCAGTTTCAACCAGAAGACAATAATATCTTAAATGGTGATGTTGGATGGAGTAATCCTCATTTTTCTATATATAGAGAATCATTAAAATTCTTGATGATGTGCATACTAAATTATGTCATGGATGTAAAAAATTTAGTAAACTTTTAGTTATTAAGGAATTGTTACACATGAAGGCCTTTAATTATTTGTCAGACACCTCATTCGACATGTTGTCAGTTTTGATGAAGAAGTTACTCCCTATCGGAGTGAAGATTCTAAAGTCATTATATCAAGCTCGAAATATGACAGATGACCATGGTTTTATATATGAGACTATTTATGTGTGCCTCAATAACAATATATTGTTCAGAAAAGAGATTAGACAATTAAATACTTGTAATATTTTCTATTAATCTATGTAGAAGGCCATTGACATTAATCAAGGTAGATAGATTCTTTCCAGCATGGTCTTGAATCAATGGAAAATAGTTTCCTCTAAGTAGGTATGTTATTTATCAATGAAACCAAGATAGAATATATTATTAATGTTAGCTAAAATTTCTAAAAATATGACTTGTAATTAAAAAATAAATTAAGAGGTTGATAAATTTACTCCCCAGTTATATTCTTTGTCATAGAAAAAGTTTCATCAAATACACCTATAATTTTACCAAGATGATCGTAACATTCAACTAGGTTTGGAGGCATATGGTTTAAACTCATTTAGGTCCATGGTTGGTGCGATACACAGTATGTGGAAAGTGGTGTTGGTTCTATAAAACCTTCCCCCATGGGTATGTATTAAGAGAACATTTTTTACTTTTGAATCTAACTATTTGAACATGAGGACCTTGTGATGAAATTGTTGTTTATATAAAAACTTTTTTTGATGAGCTGTAAGAATTCTAGGTAGATGGTGAAATGAATTTGATTCGTTAGCTAATGAAATTTTTAGACTCTGGGATGCTTTGTTATGGACAATTAAGGACTTCCCAGCATATATTAACTTATCTGGTTGAAGTAAAAAAAGAGAATTTTCCTACCATTAATATAATAAAAATAATAAATCTATATGGATTAAGTATTGTATAAAGTTGTAATATCTTGTTCATATATGCTTTCTTCCTCCATTAAATAGTTTTAGAAAAGAATTTATGTTGTTTTATTGGAATATAGAACATGTCCCTCCACCACAAATAATGTCTGAGTTCAAATCCATTCCCAACTTGATCAAGACAATATCCATACAATATATGATTTTCAATATTTTTTAGCTCCTACATTTGTTTCTATTCCTACTCTAAATAGTGAATGAAGTTATAATTAGAGGAAATGAAGTATTTTTTTCAAATTTCCTTATTATAAATGTAATATTTGAAGACATTTTTTTAATGTGATTCACATAAAAAAATGTATGTGATAATATATGTTGAACAATTATAGGAATCATGGGGAAATAGAAGGATATTACTTATGATTAAGGTTATTTATAAGAAATGGGATTGATAACACCTTTATATTTATAGTTGGGTGACTATAATCAGGCATAGATGCATGCTGCACATTACAAAATGAGTAAAAATGATAATCAAACCTTTTGATCATTTTTTAATATCATCAAGGTTCCAAATGGTTATTTATATAATATTTATAAGTATGTAAATATGATGATCATGAAATTAAAAGGGTTGAAAAGTCATGATAATCATATTCTACTTCAACATTTAATCCTTATAGCCATTTGTGATTTCTTACCTACCAAAGTTGTTGAGTTATTGAATGAAGTTTCTAATTTTTTCAGATAGCTCTATTTAAGGAATCATTGCATAAGTGATTTGAAAAAACTGTTTGATAATATTGTTCTTGAACTATGTGACATAGATATACTATTTATGCTGTATTTTTTTGATCTCATGGTCCACTTGACTGTGTATTTACCTGGTGAAATAATTTCTGGTGGTCTCATCCAATTCAGGTGGAAGTATACAATAAAGTGATATTTAAATACATTGAAATGGTTTGTTTACAAAAAATATCATCCATAAGCATCAATTATCAAGGTATATTTAATGGATGAGTGTACTGATTTTTGTGCTTTGTAAATTGATGAAATTTAAACAAAGTAAGATAAACCCTCTCATAATGATGAGGATCTAAGTAGAGAAGGAATAACATTTGATATACACAATGATGAGTGGGTTCAATCTCATCGATATGTGTTGTTTAATAATCAATCGGTTATGCCATTAATATAGTAAGTTTCATAGTTGATCTATTATGTATTATCATTCTATATATATTTTATTACTTATAATTTATAGTTTTTTCATTTAGGATGCATATTGCTGAGTGGAAATGTGAAAGGCCGTAGGAAACTTACCATCAAATCCAAAAACTTCATTTCAAAACATTTCATGATTAGTTCAAGACTCACGTACATATAATAATTTATTTAATATTTTTATAGTGCAACTTATTTGTATTTAAAAATACTTTATCCATTGAATTATGTGAAAATTATGATTTCAAAAGAGGTGTGATTTATGTACTCATACTATGAGCGATGAACTCAATGAACTAGCTGATTTATTTTTTATTACAGCTCATTACTACAATTCATAGGATGCTAATAGATTCTAATTCCATATTAGTGATGTTGATGTGAAACGATCCATGCATAACTATGGTATTGGTTGTTTCTTTGTTAATTCAGGTTATTATTATGGATTGTTGAGGGATATTATTACCGTTATTTATGTTCATGGATTAAAACACATATTTTTAAGGTGTTATTGGGTCGATCAGGTTTGTGGAATGAAATTAGATAACTTCCAGTTTACATCATTAAACTTTAACTATATGTTATATAAACATGACTGAGTAAGAAATGATCACTTTATGCTGACAACACAAGCAGAGAATGTTTTCTTTGTCGGTATTGATTCTAATTATAAAGTTGTGGGGAAAATGTTTATAAGAGGGGGTTTTCTGATTGACTGAGAGGAAGCATATGTTTTCGACTTTCTAATCAAACACTTTACCAAACAACTTTATCTATATGAGAATAAGATATACAATGGTCTAGAGAGATAACTGAAGGAGATACGATAGTATTTTTTGATCGGTGAAAGATAGAAATTTTTCCTTCTTAACGTTTGAAAAAATATTTATGAATTACATGTAAGAAATTTCCATTTTTAAATGTATAATTTTTATTATTTTAGTTATGTAACATGGTGGTCAGAGTTTTTCACCTGATGTTTTCGGTATATATGGTTTAATTTTTCTAAGTTAATTTATTGTAATTTTCTGTCAGTATATTTTTCTAACAGATTCTAAATTCTAATTAAAAATTAAGTTACATTGTAATTAAATTTTGTATTTCTATTTATCAGGATTGTGTACGTCTTCTAGAAGACATAAGGGTCCTAATATAGAGGTATGATCCTAGAACTCTAGAGCCTGATTGGATGTGTTATTTGACGACACATTTCATCTAGTTGGAGAAGGTGAGAGTGTATTGATTCGTCAGTTTTGGAATATAATATGAGACTCGAACATATTCCATCTAATTAATCATGGTTGTATTTGTTTCCCCTATGATAAATATTATGAAGGAAGTTTTAGGTAAATTCAATGTTAAATTTTCATGACATTTTTTTTATTACCACAGCAATTGACTACATTTTTGATAGGATAATTTCAAATCTTGTCTAGATGAGTTTATGGAAGTATGTATCAAAAATGATGAAAACTATAGAAGTCTTATATAGTAATGGTGAAGAGATATCACTGGAAACTATTTACAGGTGTGCCATAGAATCTATATTGGGTCCCTCTAAATGTTATTCCCACGCAGTGACAGGGTTTGTTTACGTTTTGGTCGATTGAGGCGATGATGGTAAAATTAATTTCTTTTAATCTAAAAATGGATAAATTTATAAATTTTTATTAATTTAATATATTGAATGTAGATAGATTCTACTCATCATTCATGTAATAGGGTGATATAGGCCACGCCTTCTAGACTTGGTATTCGACAATTGTCATGGCCCATACATGATGTAAGTTTAGAATTCACTGTTCATTTTTATATTAAACATATTTTAGTTTAACATGAATATAAATAGGTATTTGGTGGAACCCTTAATTATAGTTAAACCAGAATGGTGAGAAAACCGATTGGATGTCTATATGTATGAAGACTCACAGGGTGAGTGATCCTGATGTTGTTGGTGTTATCGTAAGAAAATTATTTAGTATCAAATTTATTTTTTTCATAGAAATTATTCATATTTGTTCATT
Organism: Viscum album; assembly: GCA_963277665.1. NCBI lineage: Eukaryota > Viridiplantae > Streptophyta > Magnoliopsida > Santalales > Viscaceae > Viscum > Viscum album. Next base: position 1,343,124,021 of record OY728136.1, read on the forward strand.
AATTAATTATTTATATGAAATAGGATTAGTTTGATTATGAGTTAGAAGAGTATCTAGTGGATAATAATCATAGTACTGTGTGTAGATATGAGATATTTAATCATGTCAAGGGGAGTGTTAGTCATGGTTATTCTTTGAATTATAGATCTAATGTCCCACGATGTGCAATTGTTAGAGCAGAGGTGATGGGTGCATGCATAGATGTAGGTACGTGCACATAGACTATGATATAAGCTTCCATACAGGCTATTAAACGTAATATGGGTGAGTAGTTTTAGCAGTTATGTGTAGAGTATAAGGATATATTATTAAATATGTCAACAAATATTGATAAAGTTATGACACAATGTCATGTTGATCCTACACAAGTGGTTACATAGGTAAAAAAGAAAATAAACCATAATCACATTGACTTTTATTGATATCCTTAAGATATATAATATGTATATATGTTGTAAGCTCTAGATATGGCTGGGGGACATCATAGTGAGTTCATTGGTGATCATGAATAGGATGAACATCATGCATGAGGCTATTTAAATTACCATTTTAATATCATACATGAATTAATAATTAAGAAGTATTCCCAAAACATGAGTTAAATTTACACCTCTTTGGGTTTTGTTATTTCAATTCTTGTGATTTAATTCATTATTTTAAATTTTACATTAATGTTAATCATGATATATTATTGGCCTGCTTTCCATTAATTCCAACAAGCTATAATTTACATTGATCCTAAAAAAATAGATGAGGTTTCTCCCACCAACCATGTAAATACCGGTAAATTTCAAGGAAATTTTTTTCTTAAATTCTTTGAGATTTTACGAGTATGAAGTTTTTAACGACACATGATTCTGAGGCCCGGTGTGCCCAGAATCAATTTCCAAAGTTTAGCTCGGGTACGTTCAGTGAACGAATGAGTGGGTTTTTCTATCTTTTGAACCGGTGCTCAGAATTGAAATATGAAGGCACTGATGGAACCGCAGTGCCGGTAATTACATAAGAGGACATTTACCATATATGTATTTGCACGGTAGAAGGAGTTTAATTTTTTGGTTTAAATAACAATTGAATAAAAATTGTAGAAAATTTTTAATTCTTTATCTTAAGTGGTTATATCCTACGTGGGGTAGTTAGGATGGGACCCACAAACTCTTAACTACCCATGTGAGGATAAATGTGAGGTGGGGCCCACACGATCCCTAACCATTCACAATCTTTAAACCCTTTAAACCTCCCATTAAAACCCATGTATTTTATTGGGTAACTCCTCTCCACACTCTACCAATTTAATTCATGCGAACACACATTAATTTAATTAATTGAACCTCATAAATTAATTAATTAAGTATTTGAATTTGTAATTTTGAATGCATGGAATGTTTTAATAAAATAAGGAGGAGCCTTATTTTATTTTTTGGTTGGCTTGTTGTGTTTAGAATTGGAGGAGAGAGATCTAGTTTCTTTTGAAGAACTTTGTCTTCAACGAAGAATGCCAACTCTCTGACGAAGAATGTTGATTCGGCGACCCCAGTTTCTTTATCCTCTTCTGCCTCCACGACAAGGGAGGAGACACCAACAAAGACGGATACGACGCCATCGTCCGTGAAGCCAACACTCGTCATCTTTTGTTAAGGTAGGGTTGTGTTTGGATTGTGTATGTTGGTTTTCCTTCCATGTTGATGATCCTCTTAAACCGCTTATTATCAGACTAATGCAGAAGGGACCAGACCAAACTAACACAGTCTGATTCCTCTGTCGTTCTTGTGAATATGTGGAGTTCTTTAAGAATTATTGAGAGGTGAATCAAGTTATGTTTTCGGAGCCGATCGGAGGCCCGAAAACATCATAAACGGCTTCAGAGCATCCAGGGAACTAGAAGCTGAAATTTTGAAGAGATTGGATCATCTAAATGAAGAACGGACACCACAGGAGGCATGCTGGCCAGAGGCTTCATTTCTGAAAAATTCCAAAATACACGGCGTGTCCTCCAGGAGAACACTCCGTGTAGTACAAGCATACTGTGGATTCTATTTTGGAAATTAGAAAAGTAGTACACGGCGTGTGACTCTAGACACACGACGTGTATTCTCCACAATGTTTTACAGAGGAGACTTCGATGGAAAAGGCGTGTATTCAGGTAAAATACATAGACACGGACAAAAATATACGTCCAAGTAACACAACATGTATTCTCTTCATAGAAAGACAGAACTGGATACGCGAGGCTCGGCATGTAATCTGGGAGATACATGGACACAAGAAAAACCACATGGCCAAGAGGCACGACGTATCTACATTCACCATGGCTGAAGCGGCTTCGTGATGTCTCGGCGTGTATTCCGCAAATACATGGACATGGGGTGGAGTACACTGGCATGTAATCCACCACACTTCCAGGCATGGCCAATGCACATGGAACTGACCATAAAGGTTTGGACATGGCGTGTAACCATACTACATGTTGTGTACTTACTGATCTACACGTACAGCCCTGCGACACGGGCTGTATCACATGGGTAGTATTCGGTGTCTGATGACACGACGTTTATCGATTACCTACACGCTGTGTACTTTAGGGAAATGTCTTGGTCGTCTTGTTCTCCGTGACTTGGGCATGTTTTTCTTGGTTTTTCCCCTATGAAGTGGGATGGAACTATGGGATACATCAACTATGCTCTTCGTGACAGTTGATGTACCGATCATTGACTCGAGGAGCGGACCCTCTGGAAATTGAGCGTGCTGTAAGCGGGAACACTAGAGCTGGCTGCGACTGCGACGACGATGGTGACTGTACTTGGATCCTTTGTGGGTTCGACTGCGAGGAGGACTGTACTTGGATCCTCCATGGGTTCGGTAGAAATGACGACTGTACTTGGATCCTACATGGGTTCAGCAGCGATGGTTACTTTACATGGATCCTACGTGGGTTTGGCAGCGATAACTTCTATACTTGGATCCTACGTGGTTTCGGCAGAGGAGATGATTCAGAGGCTACATCTAATCATCTCCACCCCTCTTCGTGAGTAGTATACCTGTGTGAGCTAATTCTTGACTTTCAATCATTATCTTAGATATGATTGTCTTTCTTTCCTATGTTGACTGAGTTGTACTTTCCTATGTGGACTGGGTTGCACTTGGGCTCGGGAGTTGGAGCCGAAATGGAATTGATGACTTAGGTATATGTATCAGCATATACCTAAGTAGAGTTGGTTGATACTTCATATTTGTATCTTTCCTTTGTGGTTTATCCTTTGTGGATTTTGGGAGACCTTTGGGGGTCTCTAGGTCCTTACTGAGTATCATATACTCACCCCCTCATGGGCTACGCCCACACTACGTTGTGTTGGATGTAGACGACGGATAGCGCGGATCGTGGTTGAGACTTGTGTGTAGCGGGACTGTTCCTGAAGGTGGACTACTTGACGGGATGTACTGAGAGCGGATGGCCAGACCCAAGGAGCTGATGAGAGAATATTTAACCCCCCTTCAGGTGGAAATTCCGGAAGATGTCACGGTGGTTGATTCTTACTTTACAGCTGTTGTACTTCACTTTTCTCAGCTGTACTGTACTTTCTGTTGGGTTTGTATACTGGCCCATTTACTCTTCAGCACTTACTTTGGTACTCAGTTTACTTAGTGTTTACTTAATCTTGTGTACTCTATTGTGTTTGTTTTCTTATATAAAGGCAATGGATTCCCATTAATTGGGATTTACGCCTTTGGTGCTAGTCGCCAACCCCTGGCCTATGGATGGAGGGCTTGGGTTAGTCACGACACGCGACCCGAGGATGGGTCGGGACAAATTTGTATCAGAGGAGTCGGTTCTACCACAGAACATAGGACTCTGATAATTTCTTCTATGTGAAGAAATAGTGTTAAGGGTATTGAGTGTGGTTATCAGTCCAGGGAGTCCAGTGTTGGGGCGACGACCGATGTATCCATACACCAGGACCCTGAATTCTGATTTCTGACTCAGTCCACGAAAACATTTATTGCATGTGTGTTTCAAAAGTTTTCTTTGGGATTACTTTTTTTCATCTCACCAGGTATACTGTATTAACCGAGTTTCACCTGTTTCTTTTCAGGATGGCCCCACGATGACAGCCAGCTAGGGTTCTGAGCTTTGTGCGAGATGGCATCCCACCGAGCGACGAGGCCTCGGTGCAGGGCCCCATTACAGCGGAGGCACCGACCATACCTATGCCCGTTGAGCCACCAATGCTACCAACCCCAGCAACTGAGAGTGCACATCACCTGAGTTCACTTCACGAGTTTCAGCGTGAGAGGCTAACCAGGTTCAGTGGAGAGACGGACCCTCAGGCAGCTGAGGATTGGCTGGAGCCTATCGTCTGAGTCTTCAGATTAGTAGGGACACCAAATAACCTCATGGTGATCATTGCGGCGAGTCTCCTACATGAAACGACAGGTAGATGGTGGACCCTAATGATCCAAGTGCACGATGAGGAATCACTAATTTGGATGGACTTCGAGAGCCTCTTCCGCTAGGAATTCGTTCCATCCACCCTCCGTGATGTGTGCATTCAAAAGTTACTACAGCTTCGGTAGGGTAGCATGACAGTAGCCCAGTACTCGGAAAGGTTTACCAACCTCTCAAGCTACTCCACAGACTTGGTACGGGACCCATTCTTCTAGGCCCGAACCTTTGAGCAGGGACTGAGGCATGAGATCAGGGCTTCGATGATCTCCCTCAACATTCTGATGCAGGCAGGAGTACTGGAGTGAGGCTTTCTTGTGGAGAGCTTCCTTGCTGATCCCACGCCAGCAGCGAGGCCTACCGCAGGGGGACATGTAGCAGAGTCTTCTGTAGCTGTCATTTGACAGATGTTGAAGTGGTCCAAGAGGAATAGGAAATCAGTTCGGAGACCTCAGGATACTATTTCGGATGTGTGGGGCACACGCACCAGAGCCAGTCATTCGAGAGATAGGTAGTGTTATGCATGCGGCGGGTAGAGCCACATGGCTCGTGATTGCCCGACCTGCCATGAAGAGGATTAGAAGACGGTTGAGGGACCACCCAGGCAAGGGCATACGTTCGATCGAGGTGGTCCGCATGGATCATGCGGATGAGGCAGAGGAGCTGGTCAAGCAACAGGTGGTGGATGATGCTTCGAGGCTCTACCACCACAACCACCAGGAGGTCCACCCCTGCTACAGGGAGCCGGAGGGCAAAGGCAGGCTCAGCTTCAGGAAATGGATGCTTATGACCACGGTGCACCAGAGATGATTTGAGGTACTATCTGTGTCTACTCCACCCTTGCTGCAGTTTTTATAGACACAGGGGTGAGTTATTATTTCATCTCCACTACCCTTGTTCGAAGCTCGGAGATTCCGACGGAGGCGTTGGCTCGATCCTTACAGATTGAGACTCTTATGGGAGCATACTCGACGATTTTTCACCGTTGTCGGCAATGTGAGATTACTCTAGGAGGCGAGATATTCTGATGTGATCTTCTTGTAGTGGCGTCAAGGCCTTACGATGTCATCTTGGACATGGATTGGTTATCTACGGTCCATGCTCAGATCAACTGTATTAGGCGCAAAGTGTGGTGTGTCCTCACAGATGGGAGTAGGTTCACCTTCACCGGCGAGAAGGGAGCCTTTGCAGTGCAGGATGGACTCACGCATAGGAGAGGACAGCCGATCACCGATCAGTTGGTTAGTCTCATCCTAGGAGCAGTTGATGTGCGGTGTCTGAGTTTTCATGTTGTGGAGGATCAGTATGCGGACATGTTTCCTGATGATGTTCTAGGACTACCTCCTCACAGAGAGGTAGACTTATATATTGACCTGTACCCTAGGAAAACACCGATATCTACTCCAGCATATCAGATGGCTCCCATGGAGCTTTATGAGCTGCGAGTACAACTGGAGGACTTACAAGGCAAGGGATTCATCCGACCTAGTTTTTCACCCTGGGCTTCCCCGATTTTGTTCGCCAAGAAGGCGGACGGGAGCTTGCGACTGTGTGTCGACTATCGTTGCCTGAATTAGGTGACCGTGAAGAACAAGTATCCACTTACAAGGATAGATGACCTCTTTGATCAGCTCAAGGGAGCACAATGGTTCTCAAAGATAGACCTCAGGTCAGGCTATCATCAGCTCAGAGTTCGAGATGAGGATGTGCAGAAGACGACCTTTAGGTGTCGGTATGGCCACTATGAGTTCTTGGTTATGCTTTTCGGCATATCCAATGCTCCGGGAGTGTTCATGAGTCTCATTAACATTATGTTCCTACCTTATCTTGATCAATTATTTGTGTTCTTCATCGATGACATACTGATTTACTCGACCAATGAGGAAGAGCACGCCTACCACTTGCGGGTTGTACTGGACACACACCGGGAGCACCAACTTTATGGTAAGATCTCGAAGTTTCAGTTCTGGATTTGAGAGGTCCACTTCTTGGGGCACGTCATCTCTGAGGTGGGAGTTGCGGTGGATCCTATGAATATTGAGGCTGTACTAGCTTCGGAGCCACCCAGGAGCATGACAGAGGTGAGGAGTTTCCTAGGTCTAGCTGAGTACTATCAGAGATTTGTTCCAGACTTCTCCAGAGTTTCAGCACTGGTTTCTGCTTTCACAATGAAGGATAAATCCTTCGTGTGGTCAGATAGATATCAGCAGAGCTTCTAGGAGCTAAGACAGATATTGACCAGTTCACCCATCTTGAGGTTACTAGAAGAGGGAGTAGGGTATGTAGTTTACTATGATGCATCAGGGACCGGACTCGGGTGTGTCCTGATGCAGGAGCGGGCTATGATCGCTTACGTTTCATGATAGTTGAGGTAGCACAAGCAGAACTATGCAACCCATGACTTGGAGTTAGCAGTAGTGGTATTCTCCTTGAATATGAGGCGGCACTATCTGATGGGCGAGCATTTTACAGTCTAATCTGACCACCAGAGTCTCAGGTACATCTTCTTGCAGAAGGACCTGAACCAGAGATATTGGCGATGGATCGAGTTCCTTCAGGACTGTGACTTTGAGATAGTCTATACTCTTGGGAAGGGGAACGTGGTAGCTGATGCTCTCAGCAAGAGGTCGGGCATTCAACTACTTGGAGAGGTGACAAAGAAGTTAGCCGCTTTGCAGATATCCTTTGTGGATAGATATGGGGAATCCTTTCTGTAGTCGCTCACAGTCACTCCTCTACTACTTTAGCAATTCAGGGAGGCACAACGAGGGGATGTTAACTATGATACGCGACATGCAGAGATATCCACAGGACGAGAACCTGATAAAATTTCTATAGGAGGAGAGCATGTAATCCTTTTCAGAGGACGTATCATGGTACCAGTTGCATTACAAGAGTAGGTTCTGAGAGAGTTTCACAATTCCCTATTGGCAGTACATCCAGGAGTAGTGAAGATGTACTATGATCTCGGACGACAACACTGGTGGTTGGGTATGAAGAAGGTTGTGGTAGAGTTTGTTTCACAATGCCTCACCTGCCATCAGGTGAAGGTGAAGCACTAGGTACCAGCAGGCTTGGTATAGCCTTTAGAGGTCCTGGAGTGGAAGTGGGATGGGATATCAATGGATTTTGGGATGAGACTTCAATGTACTTCCAGAGGACACGACTCTATCTGGGTGATCATCGACTGACTCACCAAGTCGTCCCACTTCCTACCTATCAGAGAGCAGGGCTCAGTTGAGAGCTTGGGAAGCCTCTACATTCAGGAGATCTTACGGATTAATGGTGTTCCATTTTCTATTGTCTCTGATCGAGATGCTCGTTTTACTTCCCGGCTTTGGAAGGGGTTTCAGGAGGCATTTGAGACGTAGCTACGCCTGAGCACCACCTTTCACCCTCAGATGGATGGCCAGACGGAGAGGACCATTCTAACTCTCGAGGACATTCTCTGTGCATGGGTCGTTGACTTTGGTCGCAGTTGGGAGGATCACATACCTTTGTTGTAGTTTGCGTACAACAACATCTACCACTCCAACATCCGGATGGCACCATATGAGGCATTGTACGACTGACCTTGCATATCACCTCTTTGTTGTACTGACCCTGGGGAGTCAGCACTCATCAGACCAGAGATGGTTCAGGCTACGATAGAGAAGGTGCAAATCATCCAAGAGCAGATTAGGAATGCACAGAGAAAACATATGTCTTATGCTGATAGGAGGCAAAGACCACTAGAGTTCGAGGATGGTGACCACATTTTCTTATGGGTCTCACCACGACGTGGGTTATGGAGATTTCGCTGGGGTGGCAAGTTATCTCAATGCTTCATAGGACCATTCTAGGTTCTCAGTAGGATAGGTGAGGTAGATTATCGCCTGGATCTTCCACCAGAGTTGCACCGGGTGCACAAAGTCTTCCACGTATCTCAGCTGAGGAGATACGTGCATGACCCGACGCATATACTCGACCATGGGGAGCTGGACATCGATGACAGGGAAACATTTACGGAGGTTCTAGTGGAGATCAAGGATCGACAAGAGCAAGTCCTACGTGGACGGTGAATTCCTCTAGTGCTCATCAGGAGGCAGCACAGGAACCTCCAGGAGAGCACATGGGAGCGGGAGGCTCAGATGCGTGCACAGTACCCTCATTGGTTTCCCTAGTTTATGATGTAGCTTTATGGGGACGTAAATCCCTAAGGTGGGAGTAATTTAAAGACCAGTAAATTTCAAGGAAATGTTTTTCTTAAATAATTTGGGATTTTACGAGTACGCAGTTTCTGATGGCACCTCATTCTGAGGCCCAGTGTGCCCGGAATCAATTTCCAAAGATTAGCTCGGGTACGTTCAGTGAACAAACGAGCGGGTTTTTCTATCTTTTGAACCGGTGCTCAGAATTGAAATCTGAGCGCACCGATGGAACCATAGCGCCGGTAATTTCCTAATAGGACTTTTACCGTAGATGCATTTGCATGAGAGAAGGATTTTAATTTTGTGGTTTAAATAAGAATTGAATAAAAAATTTAGAACAATTTTAATTCTTTATCTTAAGTGGTTATATCCTACATGAGGTAATTAGGATGGGACCCACAAACTCTTAACTACCCATGTGAGGATAAATGTGAGGTGGGGTTCACACGATTCCCAACCATTCACATTCCCTAAACCCCTTAAACCTCCTATTAAACCCAATGTATTTAATTGGGTAACTCCTCCTCTCTGCACTCTACCAATTTAATTCATGCCAACGCACATTAGTTTAATTAATTGAACCTCATCAATTAATTGAATTAAGTATTTTAATTTGTAATTTTGAATTCATGGCATGTTTTAATAAAATAAGGAGGATCCTTATTTTATTTGTTGGTTGGATTGTTGTGTTGAGAATTGGATGAGAGAGATCTAGTTTCTTTTGAAGAACTTTGTCTTCAACAAAGAACACCAACTCTCTGACGAAGAATGTTGATTCGGTGGCCCCGGTTTCTTTATCCTTTTTTTCCTCCACGATAAGGGAGGAGACACCGATGATGATGGAGATGACGCCATCATCCTCGATGCCAACACTCATCATCTTTTGATGAGGTAGGGGTGTGTTTGGATTGTGTATGTTGGTTTTCCTTGCATGTTGATGATCCTATCAAACCGCTTGTTATTAGACTAATGCGGAAGGGACCGGACCAAACTAACACAGTTTGATTCCTCCTCTGTTCTTGTGAATATGTGGAGTTCCTCAAGCTTTCTTGAACAGTGAATCAAGTTATGTTTTCAAAGCCGATCAGAGGCCCGAAAACATCATAAATGGCCTCAGAGTGTCGGGGCAACCTAGAAGCATATGTTTTTAAGAAATCAGATCATTGGAATGAAGAACGGACACCTCGGGAGGCATTCTGGCCAGAGGTGTCATTTCTGGAAAATTCCAGAATACACGGCGTGTCCTCCAGGAGCACACGCCGTTTAGTACAAGCGTATTGTGGCTTCCGTTTCAGACGTCAGAAAAGTAGTACACGGTGTGTGACTCAAGACACACGGCGTGTACTCTACACACTGTTTGATAGAGGAGAATTCGATGGACATGGCATGTATTCAGGGAAAATACATGGACATGGACAGCGATACACGACCAAGTCACATAGTGTTAATTCTCTTCGTAGAAAGGTAGAAACGTCTTCACGAGGCTCGGTGTGTAATCTGGGAGATACGAGGACATGGGAAGAACCACAAGGCCAATAGGCACGGTGTGTATTACCTTCACCATGGAAGAAGCGGTTTCGTGATGACTCAGCGTGTATTCCGGATATACACAGACACGGGGAGGAGTACACAGTCATGTACTCCACCACATGGCCTGTCATGGCCAGCGCACATGGAACCAACCCTAGAGGTTTGGACACGATGTGTAACCATACTACACGCCCTGTACTTACTGATCTACACATCCATCCCTGCGACATGGGCCGTATCACATGGGAAGTACCCAGTGTCTGATGACACGGCGTGTATCGATTACCTACACGCTGTGTACTTTAGGAAAATGGTTTGGTCATCTTTTCCTCCGTGACTTGGGCACATTTTTCTTGGTTTTACCCCTATGAAGTGGGACGGAACTATGGGATACATCAACTCTGGTCTTCGTGACAGTTGATGTACCGATCTTTGACTCATGGAGAGGACCCTCCGGAAATCGAGCATGTTGTAAGCGGGGACCCTAGAGCTAGCTGCGACTGCGATGACGATTACGACTGTATATGGATCCTACGTGGGTTCGGAAGCAAGGAAAACTATACTTGGATCCTACATGGGTTCGACAGCGATGACGACTGTACTTGGATCCTATGTGGGTTCGACAACGATGGTTACTGTACTTGGATCCTACGTGGGTTCGGCAGTGACGACTTCTGTACTTGGATCCTATGTGGGTTCGGCAAAGGAGATGATTTAGAGGCTACATCTAATCATCTCCACCCATATTTGTGAGTAATATACCTATGTGAGCTGAGTCTTGACTTTCAATCATTATCTTTGATATGATTGTCTTACTTTCCTGTGTAGACTGAGTTGTACTTTCCTGTGTGGACTAGGTTTTACATGGGCTCGGGAGTTAGAGCCAAACTAGAATTGATGACTTAGGTATATGTATGAGCATATACCTAAGTAGAGTTAGTTGATACTTCATATTTTTATCTTTCCTTTGTGGTTTATCCTTTGTGGATTTTGGGAGACTTTTGAGGGTCTCGAGGTCCTTATTGAGTATCATATACTTACCCCTGCATGGACTATGCCTGCACTATGTTATGTTGGATGCAGATGATGGACAACGAAGATCGTGGTTAAGACTTGTGGAGTGGGACGGTACTTGGAGGTGGAATACTTGATGGGATGTACTCAGAGCTGACGGCCGGAACCGAGGAGCCGATGAGACTATCTCCACCCACCCTTCAGGTGGGAATTCCAGAGGATGTCACGGTGGTTGCTGCTTACTTTACAGCTGTTTTACTTCACTTTTCTCAGTTGTACTATACTTTTAGTTGGGTTTGTATACTGTCCCATTTACTTTTCAGCACTCACTTTTGTACTCAGTTTACTTAGTGTTTACTTCAGCTTGCGTACTCTATTGTGTTTTTTTCTTATATAAAGGAAATTCCTTCCCTTTAATTGGGATTTATGCCTTTGGTGCTAGTTTCCAGCCCCTAGCCTATGGAAGGCAGGCTTGGGGTAGTCACGGCATGGTCCTTGAGGACAGGTTATGAAAAACCACGGTAAAAGTGGGTATGCAAATGTTTCACCTCTCATAGTTTTATTTGCCATATTTATCATCCTATTTTATTCAATTTAGTGGGGTTAATTTTTTGTTGTCACATCAATGATTCTACACAAAGTTTTTTGATTTTCAAGCTCTCCAAATGTATCTCATTGGTCTTTCTCTTGTTTCTTTAAGATAAATGCATTCGATTGACAGTAATGTGTGTAAATATAAAATTGCACATCATATTGGAAAATTTATTCCTTAATCACACATCTTCTATCTTTGGAGGTGTTCCCTTGATAATTCAAGTCCACTGGGAGAGAATGAATAAACCTCTATCCCAAAATCACTAATGAATAGGTAGGCATTCTCTTGGTTCTCCAATGAAGAATGTGAATGGACTTAATTTGATGGTTATTGAGCACATATTCCCTTTCCATTGGGGAGGTATTGATTCTTGGTTGAATTCATTTCACTTGAGGTATTTCTATGTCTCACAAGTTAGGTGGATCTTGATTCTAGTTTCAGTATCCCATATGGAAGTGGTGTTATCCACCAATCGCATCCCACAAAGCATGTTTTGTTACCACTCTTTCAATTCCTTAAGAGTGTTGAATATTACCCCCTTCATTATTTATTTAAATTCCAAAATTTAGGGGCTTTAAAGTAGATTAATGAGTTCCTTAAAATCCCTCAAACAACCCTTAAAATAGATTTCATCAATGGTAATTCCATAAAATCTAATATTTTTGAAAATGTTTATAAGAAGTTATTATGTATTTTTTTGTCCTTTTAAATTTTTTTCTAAATACATTAATGAAAAACAATGAAACAACTACATTTATCTCTTAAAATAGTTCCAATTTATTGTTTCAAAAAATTTGAGCACAAATATCTGTTAGTATCAGGTCATCTCCATAGGGATAGGTGATTGATTCACCAATTTCTATGTTATAAAACACCAAAATGAATATCTAATATCCAGGTAGATAGAAAAAATCCTCTTAATGACTTAAAATCGTATGCAACCATATAACTATTATTCAGAATGTGTATGAGGAGATGAAACATAAATCGGATGTGCAGTCTGCGTGGTATGACTGAATATGTGGATTTTATGGGTTTTGTTCCCTTTAAAAAGGTGTTTCAGGTGGTCAAAACCATCCAAAGGAACTCATAATGCCATTAAACCATACAAAAAACAACCATGTAGTGAATTGGAAAATCTTTGAGTAGAAATTACATCAATCAGAGGTGTTTTTTGACTGTGGTGATGGAAAACGCAATTCTGGTCTCATAAAACACCAAAACGGACGTGTAATGGTCATATCCATTGAAAAAAAAACATCGTAATGACATGATATAACAGGAAAACCATATAATTATTATTCTTGAAGTTTAAAATGAGAAGAAACATCAATTGGATGTGTGGTATGTGTGGTAAGGCTGCATATCTATATTTTAAGGGTCTGACGCTCTTTAAAAAAGTGTGTCGGGTGGTCAAAACTAGTAGAATGACCTCAGAATTCCATGAAAATTGAAAAAAAACAATTGTGGATTGAATTTTGAAATTTTAGATCAAATGATATGTCAATTAGAGGTCTTGTTTGACCGCAGTGATGGAAAACACAATTTAGGTGTTACAAAACACCAAAACAGATGTTTAACAGTCAACTCCATGGAAAATGACCTCAGAATAATTATAAATCACAATAAAACCATATAATTATTATTTTTTACATGTAAGTGTAAATGGAATGTCAATAGAATGTGTGATTTGTGCGGAACAACTAAATATGTGGCTTTTAACGGTTTGGTTCCCTTTATAAAGGTGGGTTGGGTGGTGAAAACCGGCCGAATGATATCAGAATTCCATGAAATAAGACAATAAAAACTATTGAGTGTTTAAAAAAATGTTCAGGTAGATGGTACATTAATATGAGGTTTCGTTTGATCTCAGTGATAGAAAATGATATTCGGATATCATAAAACCCCAAAATGGATGTTTAATAGTCAAATCCATAGAAAATGTCCTTGTAATGGATTTAAATCACAAGAAACCCGTCAAATTATTATTTGTGACATGTATGACAAGACGGAATGTCAACTGAATGTGTTGGGTGTGTGGAATTAATAAATATGTTGTTTTTAAGGGTCTGATGACAATTAAAAAGCTGTGTCGGGTGATCAAAACTAAAATAATGTCTTTAAAATTCCATTAAATCATATTAGAACAACCGTGGAGTGAATTTTGAAATGTTGGAGTATATGGTACATCAATTGGATGTGTTATTTGACCACAGTGATAGAAAATGAAATTCTGGTGTCATAAAACACCAAAAAGATTTTTAATGGTTATATCCATAGAAAATGATCTTATAATGATAATAAATCATATGAAAACCGTAAAATTATTATTTGTGACATGTAAAAGAAGACATCATGTCAATTCAATGTGCATCCAACATAGTATGACTGAATATGTGGATTTTAAGATTTTGAAGTCCTTTAAAAAGGGGTGTCGGGGGTGAAAACTAGCTGAACAACCTTAGAATGCCATGAAATCATATTAAACAATGGTAGAGATAATTTTTAAGTGGTCAAAAAAATAGTATGTCAATTTGAGGTCTCGTTTGACTGTAAGGACAAAAAACACAACTATAGTATCATAAAACCCCAAAACGGATGTTTAACGGTTATATCCATAGAAAATGACCTTAAAATGACTTGAAATCAATGAAAATAATCTAATTTTTTTTATGTGTATGGGGAGACACCACATCCATCGGTCATGCAGTGTTCATGGTACAATTGAATATTTGGATTTTAAGGGTTTGGTGCCCTTTAAAAAGGTTCTCTGGGTGGTCAAAACGATCAGAACGACCTTAGAATGCCATTAATTCAGAAAAAACAAAAATTTAGTGAATTTTGAAATGATCAAGAATACGATATGTTAATCAGAGGTGTTTTTTAACTACGGTGATAGAAAATGAAATCCCATTGCCATAAAATACCAAAACGGACATTTAATGTTCAAATCAATAGAAAACATCCTCAAAATGACTTCAAATCATATGAAAACTGTCTAATTATTATTCATGACATATACAAGGTGAGGGCACATCAATATGATGTGTGGTGTGCATAGTACAACTGAATATGTGGTTTTTAAGGGGTTGGTTCCCTTTAGAAAGTTGTTTTGGGTAGTCAAAACCATCCAAACGACCTCAGAATTCCATAAAATTAGATAACAATAAGGTTGGAGTGAATTTTCAAATGGTTGAGGATAAGGTACGTCAATCGGAGGTGTTGTTTGACTGCGATTATGGAAAATGAAATTCTGGTGTCATAAAACACCAAAACATACATTTAATGTCATACCCATATCAACAGACCGCATAATTACTTTAAATCGTAGTAAAATCATCTAATTATTATTCAGGACATTTATGAGGAGATGTAAAGTCAGCCGGACATGCTGTTCGCACAGTACGATAGAATATTTGGATTTTAAGGGTTTAACAACATTTAAAAGGTGTGTTGGGTGGTCAAAACTATCCAAACGACCTTGTAATGTCATGAAATCATACAAAGACAACTATTGAGTGAATTTTGAAATGGTTGAGTAGATAGTACATCAATAGGAGGTTTCGTTCGACCATGGTGATGGAAAACATAATTGTGGTGTTATAAAATAGCAAAATGGATGTTTAACCATCATATCTATAGAAAACAACCTTAGAATGACTTGAAATCATAGTACCACCATATAATTATTATTCAAGATGTGTATGAGGATATAGAACATCAATCTGATGTTTGGTATGTGCAGTACGGCTGAATATGTGGTTTTTAAGGGGTTGAATCCCTTTGAAAAGGTGCATTGGGTGTCTAAAACTAGTTTAATGACCTCATAATGCCATGAAATTGGAAAAAGTAAGTATTGAGTGAATTTTGAAATGGATGATTATGTAGTATTTCAATCGAAGGTGTCGTTTGACCATAATGGCTAAAAACGCAATTCTGGTGTCGTACAACACCAAAACATATGTTTAATGGTTAGATACATAGAAAAATTCCTTAGAATGACTTTAAATCATAGTAAAATTTCCTAATTATTATTTGTAACATGTGTGAGGAGACATAATTTCAATCAAATGTGAAGTATGCATATTACGACGGAATATTTGGTTTTTAAGGGTTTGACGCCCTTTAAAAAGGTGTGTCAGGTAGTCAAAACCAGCGAAAAAACCTAAACATTTCATGAAATCCGACAAAAACAACTAGGGAGTGAATTTTGAAATGGTCGAGTAGATGGTATGTCAATCGGGGGTGTCGTTTGACTGTAGTGATATAAAACACAATTGGGGTGTCATAAAACACCAAAACAGATGTTTAATAGTCATATCAACAGAAAAACACATCGGAATAACCTAAAATCATAGGTCAACTATCAAATTATTATTTGTGACATGTATAAGAAGACAAAACATCAATCGGACAAGTAGTCTATGCGATACAACTTAATATATGGATTTTAAGGGTTTGAAAACCTTTAAAAAGATGTGTCAGGTGGACAAAACCACTCAAATGACCTCAGAATGCCCTAAAATCAGACAAAAAACCGTGGAGCCAATTTTGATATTTTTAAGTACATGATACTTCAATTAGAGGTATCGTTTGAACTTGGGGATTGAAAACTGAATTCAGGTGTCATAAAACACCAAAACTGACATTTAATGATCAAATCCATAGAAATTATCCTCAGAAGGACATGAAGTCACTGGAAAAGTGTCTAAATATCTTTCGTGATGTGTATGAGGACACTATATGTTAACTGGGTGTGCGGTCTGTATGATATGATTGAATATGTGGTTTTTAAGTGGTTGACCTCTTTAAAACGGTTAATCAGGTGGTCAAAACCAACCGAACGACCTCATAATTACATGAAATCAGTCTACAACATCCTTCGAGTGAATCTTGAAATGGTTTGGGAGACAGTATGTCAATCAGAGGTTTCATTTAACCACGGTGATGTAAAATGCAATTCTGGTGTCATAAAACACCAAAACGAATGTCTAACAATCAAATCCAGTGAAAATGACCTCAGAATGACTTGAAATCACAATAGATCTATATAATTATTATTCGTTATGTATATGAAAAGATGAAAAATTAAAAAAAACATATGGCTTATGCGGTAAGATGGAATCCATGGATTTTAATGATTTTACACCCTTTAAAAAATGTTTCGGGTTGTCAAAACCATCCAAACGACCTCGAAATGCCATGAAATCACCCGATGACAACCACATAGTTAATTTTGAAATGTTCTATTAGACGGTATGTCAATCAGAGTTTTCATTTGATCTCATTGATGGAAAGCATTCTTTTAGTGTCATAAAACACCAAAACATGCATATAACAATCAACTGCATAGAAAACGAGCTTGATATGACATGAAACCATAGGAAAACCAACTTATTATTATTGGTGATGTGTACTAGTAGAGGACACATCAACATGACATGTGGTATTCTTAGAGAAATAGAATTAATAGTTTTTTGAATTATAAAAAAGTTATTCGAAATTACTAATATATTTTTAAAATAAAATAACTTATATCTGTAGTACTAATCATTAATTTAAATGTGTTATTTCATTTCAATTATTAATTTGGATAATTTTTCATGTACTAATTTCTTTATTAAATTTTTCATGTAGTTATATTTGATCATGGATGTGGATCTTGGAAGATCATAAGATAAATATATTTATGTTCCCATGGGTTAAGATATTTTGAAAATAGTTTTTTTTTATTTTTAAAATATATATTTTTTTTAGTATTATTGTGAATTTTGTTTTTAAAAAAATAAAAAACCCTATAGAAACCTCCATTTGGTGATTACTGTACATTTTACCTAGTCAAGCTACATTATTCATTGTTTGGTTGTCTTTATAGTGGATTATGATGTGGTCTATAATTATCGCCAAATAGTGGTCTCTATAGTCTAACATGATATGGTCTATAATGAATTCAGTTTGGCAGCCACTATAGACCATGTCAACCTCTTATATAGTGTCTTCCAAATGGAAGATGTTATAGGAAACAGTGACGGGCCTACGTTTCTTCCTTTTGGTAGATTCTATGTGGCCACTATATGCCTTTAGCGATGGATTTTGGCAGTCTCTACAAGAATTTATTCTACTAGTGTAATCATAAGGTTGATTTGAAGTATAAGAACATGTAATTTAGTTTTCTATGAAGCATTTAGAGTGTTTTTTCTCAGAAATTGTATCTTCTTTTGGATACTACAAGTAGATGTGGCTCTAGCATAGATGTACATAGGGTTAGCAACCCAGAAAACATTATATTGATCTAGAATTTATTGGTAACTGGAGCATGAAAATGGGCCATGCTACACATCTATTTTGACACTCTTTAGGGATATTTTTTGTACATTCAATTTTTTTTACAAACTATCATGATGGATTTAAAAATATTAAAAACCTAAGGTGACCTTGATTTAAAATAAGGTTTCATGATTTAGGAATTTTACAAGTGATTTTTCATGATTATATGGTTTTCTACTATGATAAGTGTTTTTGTCGCTATAATTTCTAGTTTTATTCAACATAAATAACTATAAGGAACTAGGTTAACGTTGAATGAGACTGACATTTTATTGATGAATATTCAAATGTAATGATAATTGGAGTAAAGGACGTTGTCATCATTCCTAACCAGTTTTCATAGAAAAGTATTAACAATGTGTACCTTAATCAAATCATATAATTACCAATATAGAGAAAAAAATTATTTCACTCATAATTTAGGTAATGGTAGCCATGGAGGAAGAAAAACTCAACTTTCTATATGTCAAAAATTTGGAAATAATCAATCAAGGTAATGTCTCAAAATAATGAGAATATTTATTATGTGTGGTGAAGAAGTCCACAATGAAAATAATTTCTAAGGAAAAATGAAGAGTTTAGTTAATTAATTGGATGGGAATTTTGGTATCTCTAAGGTATTACCAATAGTTGAATGTTCTAAGTTTGAACATTATGGGTACTATGAAAATAAATGTTTTAGGGGGAAATCTCATGAAGGAAATCAGAAAGGTATTATGAGTAATGGTGTTTATACTATTGATTAAGAGGTCAAGAACGACATGTAAAATGTATATTTAATTATGTTAGAATTTTTTATAAGAAAAGTTATATTGATTTTGATTAATGTTAATTCATATTTTATATTTTAAGAAATGGGGATTAAGGAATAAGATGATAAAGCCTAGAAAATCATTTGAGAAACAAGTTGGATGATTAATGTGTATGTGTCTTATAATTCAAGAATTAAGTTATATAAATCATTAAGTATATGTATTCATTATGGATTTGAAAAAATATATTAACATCTGATTATTTCTTAGAAAGGTGATCTAATGGAAATGTGATATTTTGATAAAGGGAATGTAGCCCTTAAGGTGTTCTTAATGTGAATAAAATTGTATTTTTCTTGGATGAAGAGATTGCTGATATGGATAATGTAAATTGGATGGAATTTATGACCTTATATATGATAAAGGATTTGTTTAAAAAGTAGTTTATGTTGTCATTAATGAATTGTACAATTTCAAAAAATTTATGGTATATATCCAATAATCTATGTTCTATGTAATGAATTAAGAATCATGTATATTTTCAATATGGTTTTATGGTAACTCTTGTTGTTACCATGTTTCAAGAAAATACATGATGAGTTTATTCACATATTTGTTATGCGATAATCAATAGCTAATGTATGATTTATAGTGGATAAATTTTAATCATAGTGACCTTGTTTATAATGTTTTTATTTTTTATCTTTTAGAAGGGTGAAAAGGCTAACCATTCATGAAAAGGTTTATGTTGAACTTTGGTTGAGTTTTTATATATTAGTTTATTATTTTTCCTTTTTATGATTTATCCATTTTGTATAATTTCTGATAAACATTTTTGCGAAGATACATAAAGATATACGGAATGACTTATCAGTCTATATATGGATCTTATGATCCGTTAGTCCTTCAGGGATAAAAAATTCACGTAAATTGATTAATCCACAACCAAAGGGAAATTGTGTTCTTATCAAAGGGGATAAAATCAAGTGACTATATATTCTCATGGAAATTCTTCAAATTTTTGAAAATGATCTTCAAAAATAAAAATAAAATTATTCATGTACCTTCATTTTTAAGGAACCGATGGACTTTTTGATCATCAATAGTTTCTGGTTTTCAGAACCTTGTAATTACATTAAATATTCACTTTATTGTGATCAATAACCACAAAATATCTCTATAATAATTTACACTTTTCTTTCGTGTCAAAATCTTCACCTCCCACTAATGTTTTCCTATTTAGAAACCGAGTTATGAGTTACTTTGGGTAACTGTTATGCTTACAACATTCCCTTTTAAAAGGATGTTTTAGTATTCATTTTTACAATGTGGGTTTCTATGAAAATAAATTTCATGTGTTAAAATGTTGATTACCTGGATGAATTTTTAGGGAAAAAATCATTTTAAGGTTGGTAGGATGTAACACCATAAATTTTTATGAATTATTTTTTTCGAATAAATTAAATTTATTTAATGCATTGAATTGAAAGTTACACCAAATTATGATTTCATTATACAAAATACCAAGTTAATATTGTTCTAAATTAAACACTTATAATATATTTCAATACACATAGTACTTTTTTTGGCTTCTCTTACAAACAATGTTGAGCTCCCTCGATATCTTTCATTAGATGGAAGATTGAGTTTTACCAAAAACAATATATATAATATTTTTATTATTATTGAAATATTATTATAATTATCATCAATCTATTTCAATAGTGGGTAAAAATATTAATAATTAAATAATGAAAATGTGGTTTACATATGTATATAATATTAATTATTTTGTGATTAATTAACTAGAAATTAAAATAAAACCAATTTTTGAAATATTGGAAATCATTTGCTGGAAAACTTTTTTAATAAATTATTTAAACCAATTTTTATTTCATTATTTTAATGATATATATATAGAGTATTCAATAGACTCTTTAAATTTCATATTATTTGTTTATTTATGTAACATAATGGAATAAATTCAATTTTAGTCATAAAATGATTTATTTTCTTAAAAGGATGGTTTACCTCTTTTCAATGGTACATCTATTTTAAAACTAAATTTTAAAAAAATAAAAAATTAATTTTAAAAAACAAAATTTATTTCATAAATAATAACATAATAATTATATGGAGATTAATTTTTTATATTTTTCTAAAATAATTCATTTTTTGATAAATAATCAAAAACACTAGATTTTAATTGAAAACTTGTTTTTTTATTTATTTATATAGTTAAATTATATTTTGTATTGGTTATAAAGTATAATTACATCTATAATACATATATTAATATAATTTAGGTCATTTTAACCAATTTTACTTTGAAATTTGATGTACAAATATTTCAATCTTTTAAACATTTTCAGTTTAAAAATTCATTGTCTTATCCTGTTTGAGGGGTTAATTTTAAATTAATTTCTTTAACTTTTGTGACAGTTATATTAAAACATTGATTCCAAATTTTGGATAATAATTATTTATAATTTCTATTATGGAAGAAATATGTTCTGACTAAAACTATTATTGAAAGAAAATAAAATTAATTATACTCATTAAGGTAAAAATGATTTTATTTTGTGATTAACCTTTAATATTAAAGGGCCAAATGACCGAGAAACATTTCCAAACCCCATTTTATAGACATATGTAGATCATATACCATATATTATCAAAAAATTATCATTATTGGAGGCACTTCATGTAATTTATACATCCCATTAGTATTTTATTTTTCATATTTAAAAGAATGTCACTCCCCCTCCTCTATAAAAGGACACTCACCCCCCTCACTTATTCACGCCTTCCAATTATTTTGGTGAATCCAACCCCAAAAAATAAACTCCTAAAATAAATCATATAATCCTATTATCTTACCTTTTTGAATAAATCAATTCAAGGAAGTCCTTTGGTCCAAACCAAAAGGAGTTAGCTGAAGATGAGGTAACTTTCTTCAATGAGAACTTTTGATTCATTTCTTTTTCCACCACATAAATTATTATTATTATATGATTATATAATAACCTAATTATCATCAATATACTGAGAATTTATATTTAAATTTTATAACCTACACCCACACACACTTCTATCAAATAGGATATGCATCATCGTTTATGTGTATGGTGGACTACCACCTCACGAACTGATGGCATTCGTACTTACATTACCACCTGTATAAGTTTTTAAAACTTTGGTAAATGATATTATCTATATATATATATATATTATTTTTTATTCTTATATTATTTTTAATTATTATATAACACATAATATAATTATTTCTATTTTATGGAAATTCAACAACATCATTAGTGGATGTTTGGACTACCACCTCCTCAAAGAGATCTGAGTCGTTCATGCTTACATGGAAGGTATTAATGTTGGGTTTATTAAAAATATATTTTATATAGTAAATAAAAATTCTAATTTAATTATAATATATATATATATAATTTAATTTTCTTTCATTCAATTCGATAAGAAATGGAAACAGCATTAATGTGTACGTACGACCTACCGTCTCCATAGGCGATGTATTTAATTTCATATTTATATATTTTATAGATTATTATAAATATATTTATAATTAATATATATGATAATTATATCTATTTTTAATTATTTTAATAGTTAAATCATGATCTATGTAAGATGATCAAGAACAAAGAGTCAAAACATATGCGAAAAACAAAACGGTTGTTACCCAAAACGTAACTTTAACATTAAATTGTAAACAAATGAGTAATATAAAGTCATAATAAAATTATATATAGTATTATATATAAGAATATTTTTCTGTGATAGATTTATAAATAAACTTATTTTTATTATACATGATGGTTGAATAAGTACGTGGAGAGTGAAGACTTAAGGTTAGGGGATTTCTAATCTCACTTTTATTTCTTGGAGAATTATACCACATTCACCACTCATTTATTTTTTGGTCTACATATTAACCATGAATGTATTATATGATCCTTATACTTAAATTTATGTTTATTTACATATAAATTTTAATATATCTCTTTCATTGGTTTTACGGTTTTACATTTAACAAACATGTAAGACAATTTTGTCTCAATTTCCCTTCTTTGAGACATATGTTATGTAACGCACCTATATTATTTTAAAATGTATATATACTAAAATTTGACATATTGTATCATGAATATAATTATTTTTATGATATTTATATTCATTTTATTTTATTTTTTCACGTGTATTTTGATTCAATGTCGCCTACGTGGTAAGAGTTTGTGGCTACAATCTCAACATTTATTGAGATTGTTTAAGATTATGATTTAAATGATGAAATATTATGATCCATATCTAAAGAATTCCTAGGAATTCTATTCTAAGTATTTATTCAAGATATAATCCTATAATGCTACCATTTTTCCACTCTTTGGTACTTAAGATAGTAAATAATGTATTTTTAAGAAAATACAACTTTATTTCTCTCTTTCGTCGGAAATATCATTTATTCAAAAAACATATTTTCAAACAATGTTTAAAAAAATTCAATGATATTTTAATATATTTTTCTAAGAATGTTATTTCTAAAATTATTTATTTTTTCAAAAGTGTTTTCAAATCCTTCTTTATATATTTTCATGTCAATTTTCAAATAAAATGGTTTTCAAAATATTTTATGTTTTAAAAATAAATTTTCGAATAAAAAAGAATAGTTTCTTCAAGAAAAGTTTTAAATGATCATTAAAATTTTATTTTAAATCTAATATTACATATATTAGTGTTAGATATACATTAGGTTATATTATCCAAGTATACCATTAACATTATTTCTAAAAATGGTTTATGTTATTATGGAATGATGTTTATAGAAGCTGTTAATTTTCCATGAGTCAATAATGATCTAGAGAAATTGTTATTAACCCCATTTTTTGTGGATTAAAAATGATTCAAATATATGAAATTAAAAACCACTTCTCTTACATGGGTTAATCGAGTTGTGATCTAATAATTGTATTTATGTGTATTTATGATGATGTGTCTGGTCCTTGTACTTTATTCATGTTGTTGTTCATTGAAATTTCATTTATGATGGGGTAGCCCAAAAACTGAGGGGTATGACCATTATAGATTATATTAAGGGGTTTTCTAGATATCTATGTGTAATCCTATTACATCTTATATGATGGGGTGGCCCTCAGAGCATTGGTTATTCTTGTTATGGCTTAAAAGTTGGTGTGGCCTAGATAGCACTCCAATGTATTGGATAAGGATTTATATCCCATGATATATTGATAGGAAACAAGTTAATGGGATTGATCCCATATGGGAAGAAGGTGTAACCTTATCCACTATGGGAGTAAGGTGTAATGTGGTCTAATATGGGAACAAGTTATAACCCGATCCACTATGAGTAATGGACTTCCATTATGTATGTTGGTGCGTCCCAATGAGTAGGTTTATTCGCCTATGAATGAATATGATTACATGTTAAAAATTTTATGCATAGACCAGATTTCATGTTCATAATTTTATGTGTGAACCCAATTACATGTTCACAATTTTATACTTGAACCTTTTTTCGCGTTTGAGAGTTTATGTGAGGGCCTGATTTAATTTACTTAACTGATTAAGTGAACCTATTTCTATTTAGACAATTTCACAATATTATAAGCTAATATTTAAACCAAAATTATTTGTCTTATGACAATTTTATACACTTTTGTATAATGTTATTTTATTTTTTTATTATTCAAGTCTTATGAACTTCCACTCTTTTTCCCATGACACAATATTATGATCTTTGATATAAAGTGTATGGTTTTATAATTTTATGTTCATGTTTACATACCCTTATTCTCATATTATGGTTATGTATTTACCCTTCATACCCTTATTGAGCATCTACTCTAACCATTTACTATGATTCCTTTCCTTGTGTTATGAAGAAGGGTTTTTAATTAAGAGTACTAATTAGGAAGATATTTGTGGGAAACATTGAAAATATTTTAACATGTTATAATATTTTGTTCCAGTATTTAAAAGACACTAAAATGTTATAGTCCTTGGGAATTTTCTTTTATAATGTTCTGAATCTTCATATAAAATGATTTAATATCCACGTATGTTAATTCAGGGTAACTATAGTTGTATTATTCATTTATCAAGTTAATATTTTATGTACCAAATTTTTCAGAGACACTAGGCTTCACATTCTTTTTGGAATTGTTTTATTTGTAACTTTATGTAATGAATCCTAAAATAAAGGGAATTAAAATATGCATTTTTATAGTTGGAATCAGAGTAAAATTAAGTTTTTTGCAAATTAGGATTAGAATCATCCAGAGAAATCCTTATGAATAATACTAAACATAATAAAACATACCTAATTTTTTTTAAATTATAGATTATGTGGTTTCTAATAAAATAAATTCCTATCAAGATACTAAAAGTAGGTTTAGATCTAGAACAGATATACATATGGCTAACAACCTCGAAAAAAATTGATCAAAACTCGATCATGAACTAGTGCATAACAACAAGCCTCACTTATCACATTCTTTAAAACTCCTTAGGGATATAATTTGGTAAATTCAAATGTTAATTTAAAACTATTATTAAGGGAACAAAATTTTTATAATATTATATATTATTAAATAAATCATGGATAACTTAAATTAAATCCTATAAATTCATAAGTAAAAAAATATATATCATTTATGAGTTATCAATTTAATATTCATGGTATCCCTTTCATTTTTTAATAGTTTAAAAATAATCATCCATAACATTTCTTCTATTATAGTCAATTATGGGATATATGAGAAGCCGAGTCAATAACCAATATGATCGAAAACATGATGACTACCTAAATGAGATACCTAACATGATGGGAACTTAAGTAAAATATCTTGTGATTATTCCAAACCAGCTATCAAAAATCATGATTAAAAACAAGAACATAGTTGAATTTCCAAAAAATTCAATGAGTATGAGAATGGAAAATTAAGTAACTTCTTTTGATAAAGGTGATAAAGGAAATAATACCCGATTTCATTTTGGAGAAAAACATGGAAAGAGCCACAAAGGGATATTCCAGAAAAGAAATAGGAGATAATTAACTATGGAAAAATTGGTCGTAAGTTTGAAATTACCATGATGAAATGAATAACATGATAGAGGGAAATAAATTTCAATATAAGGTACATTAATTTTTCTATTTCATTAATGTGGATAAGTTGGGAATTATCAAATTCAATTCTATATTCCATGGGCTAACAAGAATTATGAGTACCTACAATCTCAAAAACCAATGGAATATGGAATGTATTATGTCGAGATAGGACATATTGACTTAAATAGATGCAACCTATACTCCCAAGTTTTTTAAGTCATGTTGTATTTAAATTTATCCCATATTATAAGATTTTTTATGTTTCAAAGATCATTGAGACACCACTCAAAATTATTTGATATCAATGGGAAAAACTTCTTTAATTATTGTATCACAAGTTGATGCTTGTGGGAATTTTCTCATTTAATTTTATCCATATCCCATTAGTAGAATTTTATGTTATCATAGTTATATAATGGTTTCATTTTTATAAATCCAATATAAGTTGCTGGCAGAAGTAATTTTTTATTCGAATCGTGAATCACTCATTGCTTCTATACAAGTGAAATGGGGATTATGAATCTATTTTTGTGTCATCATCTCAAAAATGGATATTATTACCCTATAAGAAATATTATCTAGCTCAAATGATT
Organism: Viscum album; assembly: GCA_963277665.1. Taxonomy (NCBI): domain Eukaryota; kingdom Viridiplantae; phylum Streptophyta; class Magnoliopsida; order Santalales; family Viscaceae; genus Viscum; species Viscum album. The sequence continues at coordinate 1,343,150,616 of OY728136.1, forward strand.
TAGACTAAGGAAAATATTATCTTATAATACATTCCCATTGTAATGGAATAGACTAATGTGCTTCCGAGAAAATTTCATAGTCTTCCTTCTAGCCGAGAGGTTGAGTTTTCAATTGAGATTATACATGAGTATTTTTTCATATCCAAGACTCTATATAGGATGGATTTCTCTAGAATAAAGGATCTAAAGAAGAAACTATATGAGAATTTGGATAAATGGTTTATCTTTTCAAGTTCTTCACCATGGGGTGCATTAGTCCACTTTTTCCAGAATAAAGACCAGTTAATGCGCCTCTGAATTGATTATGGTGATCTCAACATGATCATAATAAAGAACCAGTATCCTCTACCAAAGATTTCTAATTTTTTCAATTGGCTACATGGATCCCAATATTACTCTATGTTGGATCTTTGGTCAAGATACTATCATTTAAAGCTAAAGAATTAGGATATAACTAAGTCAAATTTTTTATTAATTTTCTGGCATAATGATTTCAAAGTGATTCCATTTAGACTCACTAGTTCTCCAGAAATATTCATATACTTGATGAAAAAATTATTTAGTGATTACCTCAACACATTTTTTGTAACCTTTGTTGAATATATACTCATTTACTCTAAAAATAAGGACAAACATGAGGAACAGTTGAATACTATACTAAAGACCTTAATGAATTAAAAAATGTATGTGAAATACATTAAATGAAAATTATAGTTGGTTAAAGTAACAATATTGGGTAATGTTGTCACCAAAAAACTGATTTCAATGTACCCTTCAAAAATAGAGGTGGTTGAAATATTGTTATGGTCTCCCACTCTGATGGGAATCCTATGTTTTCTTGGATTAGCTGGGTACTATCATCGATTTTTGATAAAGTTTTCATGATTTTAAATCACCGTTACCATTCTAAATCAGAAAACTGTTCATTTTATATAGAATTATGAATGTGAGAAAATTTTCAAAGATATATAGAATAGGATAATCACTAAACATGTGCTCACATTACCCAGTGGTGGGGAAGTATTTTTGATCTATATTAATGCATAAAAAATGGGATTGAGTTGTTTGCTCGTGAAATATGAAAAAACTGAAATCCTTAACCTCCCACCATCTAAATATCCATGAGAAGGACTACCCAAATCATGATCTATAATTGGATACTATGATATTTACAATAATTATTTGTTGGAATTATGTCTATAGGGAGAAGTGTGACATACATGTGAATCATAAAATCCCCAAGTATATTTTCACACAAAAGAAGATTAATATGAACCAATGTATGTGGTTTGAGAAGATTTAAGATTATGATTGTTCAATCCATTACAATCTTGTGAAATAAAAAAGTGGTAGATGCTCTCCATATAAAGGATCCCAAAACTCTATCTGTGATGGGGATTTTGAAGAATCCAATATTATTAAACATGCAAAAGATGGACAGGGGAATAATAAAAGGATCTTCATCCCACCTTAATCAAATAACTAATCAACCATTCATTATAGATAAGACAAACATTACACTCCATAATTATTGAGGGTAAAATGACAAAATGATATGAATCATATCTACCAGGTGGACCATTTTTTGGGAGAATACCTGATTAGAACTGAAAAGTTTATCATTCTTGGCATGGAGTAGTGATCAGGATGGGTGACCTTCTGGGAAGTTTCTCCATGTGTTTGTGTGTGAGGAAAACGTGCACTGGAAAGAAAAATAATTTTCTTGTGGGGAAAATTTATTAGTATGATGACCCATTCATCCATATGGGTGGTCCCCAGGTAAGAGACCATGTGTATGTGGGGAAAATGGTGGTCCAAGATCCGATGACCATGTTATGGAAGGATGTTTATGCTATCATTGGGGACTAGATGTACCATTTAGTATGAGATATTGATCCCAACCATAAGTGTGGTGTACTACCTGGGTTGAGATATAAGGTCTATGATGAGGTCATTATGCTCTAAAGTGGGGTGAATGTAATAGCCCATAATGATAAAGTGTAAAATGAATAAATGATATGACTCATTTAAACAATGTGAACCTTTCTTTTTCGGAGCCTACCCAATTAGAACTCCAACGTTAAGTGTGTTTGTCTTAGAGTGGTGATTAGGATGGCTGACCTTCAGGAATTATTTTCAGGGTGTGTGTGAGTGAGTACAAAGAACATCAGAAAAGAATTGGCCTATGTGAATATTCTTTAATCGAATGACCCATTCAGGCATTTGGGTGGGCCCCAAGTCTGGGACCACATGTCTTTACAAAAACCGTTGGTACCTGGAGGGCTAGTATCTGACATACATGTTAAATTTGGGTGTATTTACTACCATAGGGGCCTAGTTTTTAAAATCAAGGATACATATAAAGATGTTGAGGTGATACGGAGGGGTGTATGTGCTGTCAGTGGGGCCCTATTGTTACAATCAAGGAGGACTATAAAGATGACGAGGTACTATAAAAGAAGATAGAGAATATTATAGTGTTCAACTTTGTTTAATATGGAGTTGTAATGTTTGGAACTCATATATGTGTCCCATAAAAACAAGAACTAAAGTGGATACTTTTGGATGATTTTTATACATCATCCTTTTAAATTCATCTAGGATGCACTAAGATGTATAAATATTGAAAGAAAAATTTCAGGTGGGATAACATGGGGAGATAGATTGTAGAATTTGTATCTCAAATCTTGGTATGTTATCTCTTCAAGGATGAATGAAAAAAAGTCTAATGGTATGATTAATCTATTTTCAATACCAGTGTGGAAATGGGGAAATATAAGAATGGTATTTTTAGGATTCCACAAGACATCTATAGGTAATAATTCCATCTATTTGGTAGTAAATCACTTTATAAATTCAGTTATTTACATTTATACCAAGTAAGATTTATCTTTTGGATAACTCACTATGATATACATAGGGGAAGTGGTAAGACTACATGGATTTCCTCACTCAATTATATCTGATAGAGATCTGATGTTTGGCTTGAGATTTTGTAGAATCCTTCAACAATCATTAGATATAGAACTGATATTCATCACATCTTATTAGTATTATATGTATTTTCAGTCTAAATGTACCATTAAAACTCTTGAGGAAATTATGAGATCATGATAAACATATTTCAAAGGTTGTTGGGATCATCACCTTCAACTAGTAAAGTTCACATATACAATAAGATTTCATTCATGAATTCAAATGAAACATTATGAGGCTTTATATAAGAATATTTGTTAGACTCCAACATAATTGTATGAAGTTAGAGAGTGGAGGATGGTGGGACCTAATATTATCCAAGAGATGAAAGAGAAGGTTAAAACCATTTAATATATACTAAATATGTAAAAATTTTATTGCAATTATTGGTATACAATCATTGATGAGACCTAGAGTTTGATGTTTGAGAAAATGTGGTTCATTATATATCACTACGGATAAAAATCATGAGTTTTTGGGAAAATGGAATGCTTAGTACTAGATAAATTCTCTACTTTTAGATCCTTGATCACATCAGAGTGGTGACCTATCGACTAGAACTCCCACCTAAACTCTCTAAAATACATTGTGTGTTCTATGTATCCCTATTTAGGAAGTACATTTCAGTCATCTCAAATGTACTAAATATAATTGTGGTACCATTAGATAATTATCTTTCATAATAGGAGTATCCAGTAAAGATCTTAGATAATTGACACCAAGTTCTACAAAATTAGACAACTCACTTGGTAAAATTAGTGTAGTGAAATAAAAATTTTGATGTAGCAACATGGGAACCAGAATAGGTGATAAAATAGAAGTACCCTAATCTGTTTTCATGTATTAAATGAAAATTTAGTGGTCAAAATTTATAAACATAGGAATAATTTAATGACCCAAAACTTAATAAATGAAATTCCATTTGTGAATCAATATGTTCATTTTTTGTAATGTGGAAATATAAAACACTTGCACTTCTTTGATTATTTTACACCATTATAATTTATAACCTATCATGTTTCGAATATATGTAAGCATCATAACCATTAATAATATAGTCATTGAACAGTGGTCGTATGATTATTATATATTGAGAGTTATGATAAATTCTATTTGATACAAATGAAAGAAGTGATGGCCTCAACCCATGGAATAATACCCTATGAATCCCATTTATCCAATCATTAAAGGGATATGGATTCACTGGGATTTTCCCTGACTAAGTACAAGACAATATTCAATAATTAAAGCATTATTAAACTACATGCGGGATAATTTCAAGCTCATCAGGATCACGACCCAAATCATACTTGTCAAACCACCCCTTTAAAATATCATAATCTAACACCGTAACCTAAGTGATTTTGATAGTGTAATAAAGTTATAGGTACAAGACCATAAAATTAAGAATTTTATATTTTTATATTTACCTATTAGGGTTATTTTTACTTTTCATAATGATTAGAAAATGAGTTCATAAAAATTAAATGAAACAAAAAATTTAATTTTTTTGGAAAATGTATTGTTTCAATCAAGACAATCTACATTAATTAATTGAATAATTTTATTAAAATAAATTCTATTTAAATAAATTATTTTTATTAAATTATTTTACCTATATAAATTATAATATGATTTTAAATTTTAATTAATAATTTTATAAGGGTTAGAAAACTATTATTATCAAAAACCCTATATTTTAAAATAAATATAGATTTTTGATTTAAAAGTATGAATTCTCATACATAGATATCTTTGGGATAAATTAAATATTATATTTTGAATAATCACATCAAAATTATCCAACAATTATTTTTTCATAATTTTCGGAGACATTCAATTTTTTTGGTCTAAATTAATTACCATATAAATTTACAGTATATTATGACATCATAATGACTTGAAAGTGATGTAATATATTCTATAAAATGTATTCATGTCCAAATATATATATCCTATTTAAAATATTTTTTTCACAAGGTTATTTGTTAGATTTTATAAACCCTTTAGGATTCCACCAGAACCTATATTATATATATATTTTTAAATAAATTCTTTATAAACATGACTCACTTACATATCACCAAGGATTATATTTTAATGATACCAGTTCTTAAGCATATGAAAGAATTAAAACAAACTAACTTTAGTAGAAACCATGGTGAAAACCCATTGGAAGATTTTGGTTTTGAATATTTTATTGTATACAATCCAAAACCTATGTTTGGGAAAGAATAAAGAACCCCCTCTATTTTCCTATATAAAACCACCCAAGATCCAATTTATTTTCACTAATAACCCATGAAATGTTACTATTATCTATCATTTTCTCTCTATAGCTCATCCAAGGTTCCCTTGTGCTCTCAAGAAGCTCCTCCCAAGCTTTTGGAATCACCCTCACAGGGTAATGTATCATTTCCTTCTCTTTATTCAGGAACCTTATTTTTATTTTTCATTTTAATTCCCAATTGTTCATATTGGATTTTGTTTATATATATCCCTGTTAATACACATATTATATCAATGTGATGAGAGACCCCATTCGATCTCATTAATCCATCCCATGAATCATTTAGTACCCATGTTATGATGTTGAAATGATCTTATGATTTTCCAAGAAACAATTTTGTTTTCTGGATGCTCATCCCCACATCCAATCAAGTGGGTTAAACTAGATGAAAATTTCCTTCATTTATTTTGTATTTACATGTATATATCCTCACTCCTTAATCTTCATATTAATTGTTATGAAATATTGTCCTATGTTAAATTATCTATGTGGAACAGTTATGCATGTACATGATATGAAAGTGATAGGTGGGCCTAGAATTATATAGTCATATAATGTATTGGGTAATATTTTAATCTCATGAGATTCCATGTATGCTTCATTATTGGTTATCTTAATCACAAAATGTTAGGATTTCGTGGTTGTTATCAAAGATTTTTTTTATGATTCCCTATTTTATGTTTTTTCCACATTCCCATTTTTCCTTTATGTTATCATCATATATCATAATTAAATGTTTATGATTATGATTCTCACTAATTTTATGTCCCATTTAAATTAATATTGAATAAAGTGTAATAATTTCTTCTTGTTTTTCTTTTTTTATTCTCGTACTGGGATTTATTTACCACCCCTTTCTTATGTATGTCCTCAGGGTATTCCTTGTAGTTTTAAAAGATAATTGGAATTTTTTATCATGTTTTGGTATTTTTCAATAATTTTTTGGTTTCCTTGAATTAAATTGATATGATATGTACCTAATTTAAAAAAGACTCTAGTATTCATAACCTTTGTGGATTGTGTTGTGTGTACCATTATGTAATAAATCATGAAATATATTTAATTTATTTATTTATTTCATACAAAGAGTCATTATTACCCCACCTAATGTGCATATCAGTGGGTGGGGTGAAGATAGATCTCTATATTTCTCTCTAATCCGTGCCCATTTTTTGGTAAATTATTTTTCATTATTAATTCATAAATAAAAGTTTCAAATTTATTATTTAAATATTCCTTTTTTTCATCTAATGACTTCCATTTGTACCTAAATCTCGGAAAATTCATACTCCAAAAGAGGGATCCATTGGAAGTTTTCTGCATCTAGTTACATGGAATGAAAAATGAGTCTCCAATTTGAGGAATTAGAAACCTATAATTATATAGTTACCTTTTATGGTAAGTAACTATCTCTTATAAATTACATTATTCCCAATTAATGATTTGATAAAATCTTAAAGGCCAATAATCCTATGATAGACTTCCCATAAGCAGTACAAGATAAATCCTATCTCACATGGATATAGAAATTTTTACCTCCATCAACACCACTAAAATCTTCAAATATATAACATAGTGGATTCATGATGTTATAATAGAAAATCCTAATGTGACCCATAGTTATATGGGGACTTTTACCTCCCCCTCCTCTATGTAATTCGGTTTTTCAAAGCTAGAAGTATCTTCAAAATAAGCACTATAAAATTTTCATCCAAATTTTTTTTTGATTCATATCCATTATTAAGAATGTTTTGGTGATTTTTTTTAATGATTACCTCAGTATTACTATCCAGATACTGCTTCTGGGGGAGTTTTAAGGAGATAGATCAATACCTTTCAAGGGGTATAAGAAAAAATGGTCTTCTATGAAAATAGAAATACAAGGGGATTAATATCTGACCCTTGTAGTGTTATCATAGGATGATAAACCCCCATAGTACACTAACATAGATGAGGATTTAACCCCTATATGATTAAATTTAGTGAATTTTTTTATGTAAATACTCACATAAAATGTGGAACATGATACTGGGGTAGAAGAACACAATGTGGACACTTCTATTTGAAATGTTATGTACACTAAAATATGTGAACTGGGTATGTGCATTGAGTATAAGAGTCAGGATCTTGATTTTGGTGCTCCAATGAACATTAAACTATTACCTACTTATCATACCTTATCTAGGGATACAGGAAAAATTTTAATAGTATCCATATCCTATTGACCACATGAATATGTTGTGCCTCCTTTTTCAAAGAATAATATTATCTAGTACAATTTTATGTTATAGAATATTTGTAGACTCTATGCCAAATTTATCAAAGGTAATATAACTATCCTAAAAATTATTTTTTTGTTTTTCAATCATTTTTAAGGGAATGTGATAACCCATTCCAGTATAAAATACAAATCTTCAAACATCACAAGAGATATTTGAACTATTTAAATCTAATTTAAGTCTATTAGACACATTATTCATATGTAATTTCCAATTCTCTTCATTTACCTCTAAATCTGAATCATCCACGATAAGGTCTTTATACTAACAAGACATATTTTCCAACATATATATGAACTTATCCATGATTAACTTCCTAGCATTGGGTCATCTTAACAAAGTACAATCTTGCTTATCGATCCACTCTGTATAGACCTTATTAGTGTCCATGCGTAGAAATGGCTCAGTCATCTTATCACAATACTTTTTCAAGGTGTTGATCAAAATATATTCCTCAAATATTTCTTCAAAATATAGTATAATAATTTCTCATAACTTCCCTTCACCTATTTTCTCAACTTAGTTAGGGTTGACAGCATTAAAAGACAGGTTTTTCACCTTGTAAACCTTCAACAGGTCTTCTCCCTACTCCTTGACCATTGAATATTTCGAGGATATTGTCTCCATGTGATGGGGTAAGTAGGAATATTCTTTGATCCCATTATATTTATATCCTTTAATAAGGATACCACTCCATGGGTCTTGATTTACACTTTGACCATTCCTCCTCCTCGTATTGGGTGACCCTCTACCATGTAATTCAACTACACTATCTTCTAGAAAATGTGAAGAAGACTGATCACAATATTCTATTTTTTGGAAACCCTACTCTTCATTTAGGATCTCTTCTTAGGATGCATCATGATATTTATCCATCCCTTCACTCTAATACCCTGCAAAATGGTTGTCTCACATAATTTTTGACAACTCCCATATCAATCTGGCCTTGTTCGGCACACTATTGCCTATTTCTTGTAGCCCCACCTTTCCAAAAGTTTCACAACCCTCTCTAACTTAATGTGACACATCAGTAGGAATAGGTCTCCCAGGTACTGTCTGCTATGACCCATCCCTTCAATAGAATATATTTTTTGACTACACATCTGCCACTTATGAAACATCCTTGGTATCAATGTTTCTTTGATCCAACTTCCCTAAATTACAAACCCCATCCACACCACCTAACTTAGTCGAGCCTTGCACATCCCTCTATGAGATTTCAAATCATAGTATTCCATATACATCCACGTATTTTGTATTTTGATTCACACAGAATAACTTTTTCAAATTAAGAGAATATGTGGATTCTCCATCAACCCCCACTTAGTCAATTGCGTCCACAGGTAAAGGGGATAGTGAATTGAGATTAAAACGGTCCTGAAAACCATAAAAATGTGCAAGTTCGCTTATGACATTAGACCTAGACACACTAGGACCCATCTCCAACACGGTGTCCCTAATCTATTGACAAACCTTGTTTTTTCTCTTGCACTAACACTACTGATGACCCATTTTTCATCATAGAGAATATAAGTCCACCCATGATTCAAAAATAATTTGTTATTCATACCTAAATTATTCTTTTAATTCAATCAAAACATAATAAATAGTAATTCCTGAGACATATATTTCTATAAAAATATGAGGGGAAACTGGGTGACAGGCCTCACTAGTTCTATAATCATAGCAAAGGAAGCAACCCATCAAGTTACGTAATATCCGAATTTTCATAGGGTTCTAAAACGAAGAGGAATATTTGAAAAATATACCCAAATAATTGTTCATAGACAATCTATTTTCATGAGAAATTTGTAGGAAACTGTAAAAGAAATAAACATTAAATATTTCAATTTTAGGGGGAATTGGACCAGCCCTTGATCATTTCACTTTTCGAAGAAAAACAAACCATATTATGCCTATTATTGAGAAACTTGATTGTAGCTCAATCATGCAAGCCCTAATAATCAAATAAAAAACTTACAAAAAATACACCAATTGTAGAGACCCCAAATCTTGACATACATGGAAATTACATTACTTTTGCGGAATACTTAACACATAACAAAAACAGACACACAAGGACCGTAATGGTTTAGTGTCTTTGGAAACTCGGAACGTAATCTTCTAATCGTGGTAAATGATCTTCAACATCTCCCATAAAGATCTTCCCTTTTGGTTTTCTTACCTAAAACATTTCTTTAAATCCAGAGGAAAATAAAACATATAAAGGGTGAGCTCAAATGCTCAGTAAGGGTATGCATGGATAAAATAAAACAAATCATATACATTTGAACTTAAAAACATGAACACAATGTTTAAACATCGAAATCTTGAGCAATGACATAAAACATGGCAGTACGTAAGGAATAAGTCATAATAGAACAGCAATCATGATAAAATAGCTTGTAAATAAAACTTGTAATTATGGAAAAACATTAAACACATGATATGATTTCAATAGTATCCAAGGAATTTCTACCAAGACCATCTTAGTGGACAAAGTCCATTTCTGAATCGAGTTCACTCCTCGTTCCAATCTAGTAACACTGAACAGGATTAACTTACCATTCCATCCATGTCTATCTCATGAGATATAAATCTTTACCCAATGCATTTTAGGGAGATATAGGTCCCACCAATCTCATAATTAAATCATTCTTTCATGTGCCACAAAATCATAAATCATACATCATAACATAACCCATGTAATAGAATGGGATTCGTAAACATCATGCCATCATAACATAATCCATATAAAAAATGGATATCATTTCTTAATAATAAGAATCAAACCATGTAAATAATGGACACATTATACTTGAAACATAAACATATTAAATAATGTCATTTTAGATGGAAAATAGTTTTGATAAAACACTTGAAATTAATTCTTGAGGAAAATATCCTGTCTTGTTCAAAATCATTTTCATTTAAAAAATGACATGCAATTTTACAATAAAAGGTTTTTTTGAAAATAATAATGAAATATTGTAGATGAATCTTCATGAAAATGAGTCTTTATGAAACCGTAAAAATCCATTCACGCAGTATAAGTTAAAAATAACATTCTCCTCGTACTTTTGTCGGAAAAGTTAAAAAGTTCCTCCTGTGGTAAAAAAAGTAAGATTCCTTTCATAAAATGTGGTAAAATTCAAATATTGTTTAAAATTACATTTAACATACATGAAAACATTTTTATAAAATAGGTACATTGATGATTACAAAAATCCCAGTAAATACTTACGAATAAACAATCTCGGATAAGTGCGAGATTGGAATAGTTATCCCTTACCTTAGGTCCGACATGTTTTGTACGTATCCAAAACTCCTATATAATGATTTAAATAATTTCACTGTCTTATTACATAATCATATTCATTGTTATGATATCATATATGTTTTACTTATGACTTTATATTACCCGTTCTTTTGTAAATTTGATGTAAAAGCAGCGATTTGGGTAAAATCGTTTCATTTATTATACGTGTTTCGACTTGTTGTTCTTGATATTATTACTTATATCCTGATTTAATTAATTCCATAATTTAAAACATGATTTATATATAATATATATTCAGAATATACATATATATATATTATAGATCGATAAATGGAATGAAATACACCGTTCATGGAGACGGTAGGTCGTACGTATGCATGAACGCTGTTTTTGTTTCCTTATTGAATTGAATGGAATTAAGTAGATGACATACATATATATTTATACATAAATCCAGTATCATTATTATGCCATATATTTCATGATTACTTATTATATATACTTTATAATCATTCATGAATGGTTAACATGGAGAATGAATCTCATCGCGTCGTGGAGACGCTAGTCCGTACGTACGCACGAGCAATGATACCATTCCCATGATCTTGGAATTTTATTTAAGTGTATGTATAATATTTCAGAAAAAATATCACTTTAAAATAATCATATATTGTTATTTATTTACACCATTATACCCATCAAAATAAGGTGGTGGTCGAAAATAGATTACACCACAGCGTGGAGATAGTATTCTGTACGTACGCACGTGCGGTGATTTCGTTTTCCGTAGGATGTATGGAAGGTAAAATAAGGTTGTTTAATATTTATAATAACATAGAAGTATATAATTAATACTTAATTTATTACTTTATAATGATACAACTAATGAAGAATAAGTAGAAGAAGAAAGAAACTTGAGAGAATCGGAAGAAGAGATTACGTCTTCTTCGACGCACCTCCTTTAAGCTTCCTCTTAAGGAAGTAGATTTGGACTTTTGAGAAGACCCGAACCTCCAGAATGATTCTAGGGAAGTGGAGAAGAGAAATGGGTAGGGGTTGGTCGAGCTTCAAGGCTCAAAAGGGTGTGAAGAGAATAGGGAAGGGGTTCCCTTTTTATAAGGGAGGAGAGGGGCACCTTTGGAAATACTTGAAATATTATTTTATAACAAAGTCATATTCGGTTTATAATAGATAAATATTGATTTATTTTGAAGATAATGTGGGTATGGATATAAATCCTCTCAAAAAATAGGTTTTAGACAAGTTTAGGTTACTATGCGAACCTTATCTTTTAGATTTAACTCTAAGTAAAATAATTTAACTTTTACCGTGTCTTCTTGTTTTCTTACACTATATGGTTAATAAACATACTATAACCAGCCAAACGAACACCAAGTGGTTCATTATTAATATATATAACCTTATCTAAGTCATTTGGCCGAACATTAGATTTTTAATAATATAATAACAATTAATAATATAATATTTGTTTTAAAAACTATTTTATGTCAATTTTGACACTATTTGGTAATTGATTTTTGTGAAAATCATAACAACATGATTAGTTCAAAAAAGGTTAATTAATTAAATAATAGATTGTAATACTAACCTAGAAAATTAGTGGATTTCATATAAAGTCTCAAATTACATTTATTTGGGGATTTATAATATCATATATTTTAATATTTCATTATTTAGGTAATTACTGCATCACCATTGTGTCATACATAAACTTAAATTATTTAATTTCTAAAAATTATAAATAAAATACCATTAGTTATGAAATAGTTTTATATTTCTAATGAATATTTATAGTAGAATTTATCTTATGTATAACCTTATATTAAAAATGTTTTAGTTATTAAACTTTGATTTTAACTATTTTAACTTCTTTTTAAATAAAATAATAATAAATGTACCAATCAAATCCATGTGGACCTAAATTATAATATTATATTCCTAATGTTGTTTTTGGTCGAATTAAACTAATCTAATAGAATTAGGACATGTGTTAGGGTAATAATAATACCATTTTTACACTTAATTACCCTATTTACTTTTAACCATGGTAAATAAAAGTAAAAAGTTACTATTTACCAAAAATTATTTTTATTTTATTGAACCACATTTTACTCCTTGAAATTAATTGTGTCTCTCGAATTTTTGAAATTCCACTCACAGAAGAGGTAAAATTATGTTTTATGTAAATTTTCAAATTCACCTAGGAGGTGGGTAAAAGACGGTGAAAAGTTCAATAAAATTTTTATATATGTAAAATTATTTTAAAATGACTCCAATGAATTAAAATGAACATATATAAGTATTATGTATCAATTTTTACCTAAATTAAATTTGAATAAAATAAATAATTATTTAAATAAAAAGTCGGTTTTTAAATAGTAACCCAGTGCTTTCACTATTCATCAAAAATTGAAAGTTTTTAGAAAAATACCAAAAATTCACCCTAGGCTAATTTCGATTTTAAAAATCCAAAAATAAAGTCCATTTTGAAAGATATAATTTATAAAATTTCAAAAAGTGGGTATTACTATTCATAACGGCTAGTTTATATAATATTTTAATAACATATCGTCGTTTAGTGAAACTCGATATTGCGTACAAAAAACGCTATTGTGGAACATCGCGATTGCGTCTAAAGCTAGCCAAGTCAGGGATTCGTGTAGTGAAAGGTCCTTTTGGTGTATCGTACAACACAAGATATCAATGAAATTAAAAGGAATATTTTTCATAAGATCTCGGGGTGTTACATTCTACCCCCCTTAAAATGAATTTCGCCCTCGAAATTCGTTGGGGTTATAAATGGTTTTCTAATTGAATGTTTATTTAATAGAAACCCACATAGTAAAAGGAATAAAAAACCATAACTTTAAAAACAAAATTATTAAACGTAACAGTTACCCAAATTAACTAATCATTGGGTTTCCACATAGGAGAATATATGTGAAAATATGGATATGGAGGAGAAATCTAACCATCATGTTCTGATGGAGAGTGGTAGAGGACATGGATATGATAAAGCCAACAGTCACAAATCCATAAATTTGTGATGATCTATGGTACCATCTGATTAATCAGATATGAGAGCACTAAGACAACATTTTTGGTTTTCAATATCATTTCGCTAATGTTGAAGAATTTTTGAATTAAAAGAAATACTTACTTTATTTCAGTTCAAACTCACCGTTGTTCGTGCCTTGAACAATTTCCACTTCATCTCTTAATTAAATGAAGTTGAATTTTTCATTAGTGAAGTGTTAGCAGATAATGCGATAGAATGATGGGTCATTCCATCTGTCGCAAACAAAAGGTTATAAAAAGTTATCAAATATACATAAGTCCATCTATGGTGAGATTCCAAAAATGGACTTATACTTCATCTATCGTACCACATAATAAATTAAAACTAGTTTTTACTAACCATAGACTTCCTATATGCCAGTGATAGAGGATAAAGGAATGTCGTACTTCGGTTGTGGGTTCGATTCTCGCATCCTTGTCTGACGTGACGGGTTGTAGCCCATCCTATGGGTTGTCCTTTTTCTAAAACTATACTATTATAAAATTACAAAAATAATATCTAAAAACAAGTACTATCCTTAAATAATACTCTCTTATGTCCAACATAATCCATTCCAATATTTAGGCTTATCCAAAATACATCTGTCCAATCTCATAGTGTAAAGAAAACGATTACTTGAAAGGTCACATAACAAGAATGTGAATACCATCATTTATCATCCATATATCATAAGATATATCTTGTTGGTCACATTCCAAACATGTGAATTCCTTAATCATGTATTCTTTTGAAACATGAATTACCATAGAACCTTAGTGAAAACATGAATGTCGTCAAAAGTTATCTCTTTCCACATACCAAAATCCCAAAAATTCTTTATACTCAAACCATGATATCACTTTTTCCTTATATTACTCATGAGCTCATGAATACTATCAAACATATTATTTTCTCTTTATACCTTCATTATGTGCATATCATCTACTTTACAAAAATATTTCAATCACTTTTCATGGTTACCGATGCCATATTCTTATGGAAAACCACAATGGACCAATACATAGATATTTTAATATACCATAAAAGTACCTCAACAACATTATTCATGAATAGAAATACATAAACACTTCAATCCACCCTCTTCAATGATTATCATGGAATAATTCCTTCCTTGATTTAGAAGTAACCTCTTAGGTCAGGGCATTTAGTTCGGTAATGCCCATGTTCTCCACAGATAAGACATTGAACTCCATAACAGTTTGTCACTCTATGACCCTTTTCTCCACACAGAAAACATATTCCACTCCATTTTAGGTATTCCTCAAGGTTCTTCTTCCCTTATTTATAAATTTCAATCTTCTTTTCTCTATTCTCCTCACCATGCGAACATGCATAAAATTATGTCTTCCTCTTATTTGATGACTTAGGAATACCACCAAATTTCACCATGTTAATCATATATCGCGATGAATGATTTGGCACAATCACAAAATCATTATTTCAAGGAATTAAGCAATTTTGTTGCTCATAGTCACCAATTTGTCCATTTGATTCAATGTTGACCCAATTCCCTCTGGTTCCCTCCATTGAATAAAACCAAAATCCATGGTGTAAGAAATAGTTAAAATAACGGGGAACCACATAATCATAAAAAGTCACTTATGGGATGTCTAACTTATCAAACATTCATTAATCCATGACACCTTATGTTCACCCAAGGTTATTCATGATCGTCAACATAATTCTAGGACTATAAACTATAGTTATACTAAACTTTAGGGAAATCCTTAGACAAACCTTAGAAATATATCTAGAGGTATCACTAAAGTTTTCTCATCCTTGTTTCCAAATGTTAACTAAACCTTTCCTCTGATACCAACTGTAGAGACCCCAAAGATTGATGTACATGGACATTACATTACTTTTGCAGAATACTTAATACATAACAAAAACAGACACACAAGGTCCGTAATAGTTTAGTGTCTTTGGAACATGGGACATAATCTTCTAATTGTGGTGAAAGATCTTCAACATCTCCCATAAATATCTTCCCCTTTTGGTTTTCTTACCTAAAACCTTTCTTTAAATCCTGTGGAAAATAAAACATATAAAGGGTGAGATCAAATGCTCAGTAAGGGTAAGCATGGATAAAATAAAACAAATCATATACATTTGAACTTAAAAACATGAAAATAATGTTTAAACATCTAACTCTTGAGTAATGACATAAAACATGGCAGTACGTATAAGGCCCCGACCTGAAACATTACTTAATCTTGAGTTATTACAAGATTACACCTTGAGGATCTTTTCAGGTTTAGAGTTTTAGAGAATTAGATCATAAAACATGCATTACATTCCAAATTTAAACAAAGTGGTTACACAAAAGATAGTATTCATTTTTCCCATCAATGGAAACATATTTAAAATAAAACATGGATTCTTTCTTGAAACTTCCTTGACACTATCATCATATCATGTACCTTTCCCTTGACCTGTGAAAAACATTTCAAAAAAACTTGGGATGAGCATAAAAAGCTCAGTATGGGTTATAAAAATATGTAAAGGAAACATCAGTTCATATATACATAATAATAAAATCATAATTTACCCATAAAACATAAGCACTTTAACATACCTCATCAAATCAGGAATAAATCATAGAAATCATAATACATAAAGGAAAATTGAGGCATTCATAACATTCTTACGTAGGGGGTAACCCTCTTGGTTACGTTTGGAATACCCATCACAGTATATTCCCTAAATCTCTTTGGATAAAACTTAACATTTCACTCCTTCGCGTTACCCAATGCATTGGAGAGCTATATCGGGCTCACCTGTCCTTATTTTATCACGGAACCACCCGTCTTCATAATAATGCCCAAGAACCTCAACATAATCGTATCACATAAAACATGCATAAAGGAAACATAACATTTCCACCTTTGAATCACAAGATATCAACAAAACACATTGATATAAAAACATTATGAAAACCATTTTCAATACCAAAATAAAAGAAAAGTAAAACATGGTATTTATTTTTCTTTTAAAAAAAAGGTATGGCTTGTAGAGGAAGCCGAAACTCAAATAATGGTCACGGAGGAAGATAAGTCATTGTCGCCGCATACGTACAACAAAAACATTCCCTTTTATCGTTTAGTAAACTATTCATATAAAAAATATTTCTTTTGGATAAACTTAAAAGTCAAAGGGGTTTATACACTGTATAAAAGAAGGTTGTGTATAAAAAAAAATTTGCCTCAATGAAAGGAGATTGAGACGAAGTCCCATACCTCGGGTCCGAATTGACTCGGTCGTTTTTTAATCTCCTGAATAATAAACTTGAGTTATTTTCTACTTTTTTAAGATCCTTTTTCAAGTTCATTATTCCTTTTATATCACTTATTTCCATGTCATGAACAATATGTAATTATTTAAGTTAATAACGGTTGTTTTAATGATCATTATTACTTGAGTCAAAAATAAACCCGTTATAATTACAATTTGTTCATGTATCCATTATATCCAGAATTATAATCATGATTTATATATCATATATATCATATATATCCAGTATATACATGCATTTATAATATTACATAATCATTTAGAGGTAAGAAATGAAATGCACTGTTCATGGAGACGGTAAGCCGTACGTACGCATGAACGCTACTTTTATTTCTATTTTGTATTTTATAGAATGGAATCATAATTATATTGAGGTATATTATAATTCCAGTGTAATATCATATATTATATCATAACTCCATCCTTTATACGTCCCACATATGGTATTAATGAATCAAATCACATTGAGGGGGTGGTAGTCCGCACTTCCTTAAATGAAGATATCGCGTTTACCCATAATGGAATCCATAAAGGTATGCCCAAAATGAAAAATACAGAAGCTTAAGGGAAAAATAAACATATTATATATCATATATAAATATATTTTCATCTTAATGGCCACCTTTGAAGGTGTTAAAAGAATGTTGAACAATCATCATTTCGGGAGGCCGAAATTCGCCATCCACGGAAACAGTATGTTCTTTAACCATTAGATGTAGGTGTGTGTAAGTGTAGCTCGAATACTTCTTATAAAAACATCCTAGTATATTTAAGATACTGGAGTTGTTACAAAAGAAATTAATAAAAAGAGTTTAGGGGGTTGGAGAAGTAATATAAAACAAAAGGACTCAAGTGAAGACATTACCTTAAAATCGGGTAACTCCCTTTTGTTTGAGCTCAAAGGCTTACTTGGGAAGACTTCTGCCCAAAGTGAGGCTTCAAGGTGTAAGAGAGGGATTTTGAGAGACAAAATGGGTAGGGGTTGGCCGAGACAAAGGCTTTGGAAGTGTGGGTAAGGAGGTAGAGGTGGGGGCCTTTTATAAGAGGAGAGGAGGGGCACTCTTGGAAAGTAAAGAAATGTTACTTTATTTTAAAATGAGTTTCGGATTCAAAAGGTCCAAAATTGATATAATTATAGAGTAAGGTGATAAGGGTTCTAAATATACTAATACAATAGGTTTTGGACATGTGTAGGTCATAGATTTGAAATTATCTTTTCATTTTATTTAAATCCTTTATTAATGAGGTAATCGCTGCATCATCATGATGTCATAAATACTTTAATTTATTTAAAGCATAAAAATTATAAAAAAAAATACTATGATGTAGGAAATATTTTTAGCTTTACAATGACTATTTATAATAAAAAATCTGACTTTTATAACCCCATGTAAAAATTGTTTTAGTAAAATAACTCATGTTTGTGTCATTTTTACTTTTACATTAAAACAAAAGTTATTTATGTCATTTCCCAACCAAAGTGGCTCCATGGGGTCCCCAAGTTGACACATGGATTGTCTTGGTCGGCCATGACACATCAAATGAGGTTAGGACATGTGTCAAGCTCATCTCATGTTATCAAAACATTATTTTTACCTTAAACTACACTAATTACCTCTAATCGCGATTAAGAACGTAAAAGTTACTATTCACCAAAACATTATTTTAATCTCATTGAACCACATTTTACTTCTTAATGACAACCATATATGTCGGATTTTTGAAAATCAAATCACAGAAGTGGCAAAGTTTAATTTAAATGAAAAATCAGTTTCTTTAACTACCACTTAGTGGTTTCACTATTCATCAAAAATTGATGTTTTTCAGAAAAATACCAAAACTTCACCCTAAGATATATTTGATATTCTGAATTAAAAAATGATGTCTATTTAACAAAATTAAAATCATATAAGTTACATTAATTAATTTCATAATTAATTCCCGATGTCATGACAAATAGCGTGTTTTTATGAAACAATAAGTATCAAAAGATTGACACAAGTTTAAGTCCAATTTCAAAGTGAAATTGATTCCAATGACCACCATTGGATTAAATGGTAAAAATATATTATAATTTCACTTCAAACCTAATTAAAAAGATAATCTAATCATATAAATAAATTATATTAAAAAGCGGTTTTGAATTGAAATACAACATTTTTCACTATTCATTAAAAAATGAACTTTGTCGAAAAATACCAAAAATTCACACAAAGTAAATTTTGATGTCCCAATCATAAAGAATAAGTTTATTTTGACAAATATATCTTATAAAATTGTCAAAAGAGAGATTTAAAAATGGTCTTCCATCAAAAGGCAGTAAAACAATCTTTTAAAAATATTAGTGTATTTCATGCTTAAGATTGGATTTATTTTCATTTTAAGCCTCTAAAACACTATCTAATTCACTAATATACATAGATAAAAATATCTGTTATTCATTACTTACTTGGGATGTTACATCCTTCCCCCCTTTAGAAAATTTCGTCCCCGCAATTTATTTACTTGTCGAATAAATGGGGGTACTTATCCCTCATTGCATTTTCAGATTCCCATGTTGACTCTTCCATCATGTGGGTTTTCCACAAAACCTTTACCTGATTAATCAACTTATTCCATAACACTTTCTCAATGTGTTCAAGAATCTGAACCGGTTATTCCTCATAAGATAAATTCTCTTCCAACTAAACTACCTCTGGACTCAAAACATGATATGGATCTAGCATATACTTTCTCAAAATCGAAACGTGAAAAACATTGTGTACCTAAGATAAAATCAGAGGTAAAGCCACCCGGTATGCAACTGATGCAACTCTCTCAAGAATTTCATATTGTCCAATGAACCTTGGACTCATCTTTCCTTTCTTACCAAATCGCATCACACTTTTCCATGGTGATATTTTGAGAAAAACATGATCACCTACCTCAAAAGATAGATCTTTCCTCCTATTGTCTGCATAACTCTTCTGCCTGCTCTGAGCTGTTCTCATGTGTTTCTGTATCAGCTGAACTTTTTCTTCCAACTCTTCTACCAATTCTGGTCCCATCAACTTCCTTTCACCCACTTCATCCCAAAAAGCTGGAGTTCGACACCGCTTCCCATATAATGCCTCAAATGGTGCCATCTATATACTAGAATGAAAACTGTTATTATATGAAAATTCAACCAATGAAAGATGTTGGTCCCAAATTCCCTGATAATCCATCGAACAAGATCGTAGCATATCATCCAAGTTCTGAATTGTTCGTTCTGACTGCCCATCTGATTGAGGATGAATAGTTGTTCTAAAATTTAATTCAGTACCCAACGACTTCTGAAGGCCCTTCCAAAAGTTAGAAGTAAACCTGGGATCACGATCAGATACAATGGAGAGAGGAACTCCATGTAACCTGACTATCTATTTAAGATACGAATGGGAAAGTTGATCTAGAGAGAAAGTATCTCGTATCGCAAGGAAATGAGCAGATTTAGTCAAGCGATCAACAATAACCCAGATTGTATTATTACCTCAAGATGTCTTCGGTAATCCCACAACAAAGTCCATGGATATATTCTCCCATTTCCACTCTGGCACTGGTAAAGGCTGAAGTATCCCTTTCGGTAACTCCCACTCTACTTTAACCTGTTGACATGTCAAACACTTCATAGTAAAATCAGCAATATCTCTTTTCATTCCATCCCACCAGTAATACTCCCACAGATCTCTGTACATCTTAGTACTGCCAGGATGAACTGAAAACGGAGAACTATGAGCTTCACATAACAAATTTTTCTTCAACTATGAATCACAAGGCATACACAATCTCTTCCCAAATCTCAAAACGCATTCATTATCAATATTGAATTCAGTCAACTTACCCTTCTGAACTAGCTCTATATTTTTCTACAACTCACTGTCTTACTTCTATGCTTTCTTGATTCTGTCTAATAGAGATGATCTCACTGATACCTGAAAAAAAACATAAGAACTTCCTGCTCCAACATCTTCTATGCTAAAGTTCATCAAATCCTTAACCAAAGGATCACGTTCCAAATGCAACATTGTTAATGAAGAATTATTTTTTCGACTCAAATCATCGTCCACTTTATTTGCTTTTCCCGGATGGTAATAAATTGTACAATCATAATCCTTGATTAATTCTATCCATCTCCTTTGTCTCATGTTCAATTCTTTTTGAGTGAATATATACTTTAAACTTTTGTGATCGGTATATATTTCACACTTTACTCCATACAAATGATGCCTCCAAATTTTTAAAGTGAAAACAACCGCAGCTAATTCCAAATCATGTGTAGGGTAATTTACCTCATGAGTTTTCAACTATCGTGAAGCATAATAAATTACCTGATCATTCTGCATTAGGACACAAACAATTCCTTTCAATGAAGCATCACTGTATATAACAAACTCACCATTCCAGGAAGGTAGTTCCAAAACCGGAGCATTCACCAATCTTCTTTTCAGTTCCTGAAAACAATCATCACATTATTTTGTCCAGATAAACTTAACACCCTTCCGAGTTAGATTAGTCATTGGACTAGATAACCATTAAAAATTTCTAACAAACCTTAGGTAATAGCCTACCAAACCAAGGAAACTACGAATCTTTGTTACATTTGTGGGTCTTGGCCATTCTTCGACAACCTTTGTTTTTGCAGGATCAACGGTTATCCCATCTTTAGAAACAATGTGAACAAGGAAAGAAATTTGTTGCAACCAAAACTCACACTTTCTGAATTTCCCATACAGTTTCTTTTTCTTTAAGGTTTGAAAAATAACCCTTAAATGTCTTTCATGCTCCTCCTTACTTTTAGAAAACACCAAAATATCATCAATGAAAACCACCACAAACTTATCCAAGAACTCATGGAAAATTCTATTCATTAAGTCCATGAATACAGCAGGTGAATTGGTTATCCCAAAAGGCATTACTACAAATTCATAATGGCCATATCTTGTACGAAACACAGTCTTCAGAACATCTGCTTCCTTTACCTTCAGCTGATGGTGCCCCGATCTCAGGTCAATCTTTGAAAAAAACCGAGCTCCCTGGAGCTGATCAAACAAATCATCGATATGAGGCAAAGGATATTTGTTCTTGACAGTGATGTTATTCAAGGCTCTATAATAAATGCAAAGTCTCATAGAACCATCGTTCTTTTTAACAAATAAAATAGGAGCACGCCATGCTGACTTTCTAGGTCGAATGAAACCTTTCTCTAATAGATATTGTAATTGCTCCTTCAACTCTAAAAGTTCAATTCGAGCCATTCGGTAAGGGGGTTTTGAAATTGGCTTAGCATCAGGAACTAAGTCAACAGTAAACTCTACTTCCCGATCTGGTATTATTCCAGGCAACTCATCAGGAAAAACATCAGGATACTCATTTAACACTGGCACATCATTAATCTGAACAGTTCTTTTATTTTCAACGATGTGTGCAAGGTAACATTCATTTCCATATTTTACATGTTTCTTGGCCTCTTGATAAGTTATCAAAATTAAGGGTTAATTATTTTACACAAACTGAAAGTCTTTCTGAAAAGAAACTTCTTTAGCTCTACAGTCATTCTTAGCATGATAAATATAGAGCCAATCCATACCCAGGATAACATCAAACTCTACTAGAGGTAGAACAATAAGGTTTTCAAGTAGGTTCTTTCCACAGATAAGGATAGGAAGATTTGTATAAATTTTTTATGCCTCAACATTTTCCCCAGGTGTTTGTACCAAAAGTTTAGGAGTCATTTCTTGAGATGGTATTCCCATTTTACTAGAAAAGGTTTTAGAGATGAAAGAATGATTTGACCCCGAATCAAACAACACACTGGCATAATCTGAAAAAACAAAAAAAAGTACCTGATACAACTTCATTTGATGGTCTGACATCTGCTGAAGTAGTTGAAAAGGATTTCACCACCCCTTTTTTCTTGTAGTCTAACTGCTTCCCATCACTCAAGCTCTTTATCGGACACTCGTTTTCATAGTGACCCATCTCGTTGCACTTAAAACATTTCACTAACTGTAAATCAAATTTGGTCTTACCATCACCCTGCTCTTTTTCAATGCAATCACGAGCCTTATGTCCCATCTTACCGCATCGGTAGCACTTTCCAGAATTCAGAGGACATTCCCCAGCATGCCTTTTCCCACATTTATCATAAACTAGAAACTTAGTTTTCTTACCATCAGACTTTTTTGAAGAATTCTTCCCTTTCTCCTGCCACCTCGGTCTCTTCTTCTGCTGGTTGTTATAGAACACTTGGTCATCGGTAAACTCTATTTCCACCTTCTCAGCACATCGAACAAGATTTTCATAACTTTTAAACTAACGAGATGCTAATGACCTTTGATATTTTGGTTTTAATCCTGAGTAAAAATGATTGATTTTACTATCAAGGTCTTGGATAAAATTTGGAGCATACCTTGACAATCGAGTGAACCTCTCTTCATATGCAGCCACTAAGTCTTCCTCTTTCCTCAATTACAAGAATTTCTTTTCCATCCTAAGTTGAACAACCTTAGGAAAATACTTCTCAAGAAACATACCTTTAAATTCATCCCAGTCGAGAGCATCAATCTCATCGGTGTCCCTGATATTTTTAACCATCGACCACCACTGATCTGCTTCACCCTCCAAACGGTAAATATAATGACTAACCTTTTGATTTTCTGAACACTCCATGACATCGAAAATCTTCTCCAGTGCTTTAATCTACCATTCAGCTAAGACAGGGTCAGATGATCCTCTGAATGATGGGGGATGTTGCCTCATGAAATGTTCCACCACTAACATGTTCCTCTGCCGTTGATCTGGCTGATCTCGTGCATGGATACCACCACCATTTATCGCTTGAGTCAACTGTTCCATTACTGCAACAAACTGTTCAGTTCCAATTTCGACCATCTCAAGATGCTGATTCGGAAGGCTATTTCCTTCTGTATGCCTTCCTAGCACTTCTTCCCTATTTCCTCTACGGAAAACCATTCTGAAAAAACATGTCTTAGATGAAGCAACATGGTAATCTTCAAATGCTATATCATTTCAATTTGACCATAAAAAAATATATTTTTGGATAATCATTTAATAGAATTCTAACTCCTAAAGTTATGTAAACCGAACTCTGATACCAACTATAAGGCCCCAACCTTAAACATTACTTCATCTTGAGTTATTACAAGATTACACCTTGAGGATCTTTTCAGGTTTAGAGTTATAGAGAATTAGATCATAAAACATGAATAACATTCCACATTTAAACAATGTGGTTACATAAAAGATAGTATTCATTTTTCCTATCAATGGAAACATATTTAAAATAAAACATGGATTATTTCTTGACACTTCCTTGACACTATCATCATATCATGTACCTTTCCCTTGACCTATGAAAAACATTTCAAAAAAACTTGGGATGAGCATAAAAATCACAGTATGGGTTATAAAAATATGGAAAGGAAGCATGAGTTCATATATACATAAGAATGAAATCATACTTTACCCATAAAACATAAGAACTTTAACATACCTCATCAAATCATGAATAAATCATAGAAATCATAAGACATAAAGGTAACTTGAGGAATTCATAACATTCTTACGTAGGGGGTAACCCTCTTGGTTACGTTTGGAATACCCATCACAGTATATTCCCTAAATATCTTTGGAGAAACCTTAATGTTTCACTCCTCCGCGTTACCCAATGCATTGGAGAGCTATATCGGGCTCACACTCCCTTAGTTTATCACGGAACCACCCATCTTCATAATAATTCCCAAGAACCTCAACATAATCGTATCACATAAAACATGCATAAAGGAAACATAACATTTACACCTTTCAATCACAAGATATCAATAAAACACATTGATATAAAAACATTATGAAAGCCATTTTCAATAAAAAAAATAAAGAAAAGTAAAACATGGTATTTATTTTTCTTTTAAAAAAAAGTATGGCTTGTAGAGGAAGCCGAAACTCAAATAATGGTCATGGCGGTGGAGAAGTCATTGTCTCCGCATACGTACGACAAAAACATTCCCTTTTTTCTTTTAGTAAATGCTTCATATAAAAAAGATTCCTTTTGGATAAACATAAAAGTCAAAGGGGTTTATACACCGTATAAAAGAAGGTTGTGTATAAAACAAAATATGCCTCAATGAAAGGAGATTGAGACGAAGTCCCATACCTCGGGTCTGACTTGACTCGGTCGTTCTTTAATCTCCTGAATAATAAACTTGAGTTAATTTCTATTTTTTTAAGAACCTTTTTCAAGTTCATTATTCATTTTATAACACTTATTGCCATGTCATGAACACTATGTAATTATTTAAGTTAATAATAGTTGTTTTAACGATCATTGGTACTTGATTAAAAAATAAACCCTTTATAATTACAAGTTTCTCATGTATCCATTATATCCAGAATTATAATCATAATTTATATATCATATATATCATATATATCCAGTATATACATGCATTTATAATATTACATAATCATTTAGAGGTAAGAAATGAAATGCACCGTTCATGGAGACGGTAAGCCGTGCGTACGCATGAACGCTACTTTCATTTCTATTTAGTATTTTATAGAATGGAATCATAATTATATAATGGAATATTATAATTCAGTGTAATATCATATATAATATCATAACTCCATCCTTTATACATCCCACATATGGTATTAACTAATCAAATCACTTTGAGGGGGCGGTAGTCCGCACTTCCTTAAATGAAGATATCGTGTTTACCCATAATGGAAACTATAAAGGTATGCCCAAAATGAAAAATACAGAAGCTTAAGGAAAACATAAACATATTATATATCATATATAAATATAGTGTTATATTAATGGCCACCTTTGAAGGTGTTAAAAGAATGTTGAACAATCATCGTTTCGGGAGGCCGAAATTCGCCATCCACGGAAACAGTATGTTCCTTAACCATTAGATTTAGGTGTGTGTAAGTGTAGATCGAATACTTATTATAACAAAATCCTAGTATATTTAAGATACTGGAGTTGTTACAAAAGAAATTAATAAAAAGAGTTTAGGGGGTTGGAGAAGTAAAATAAAACAAAAGGACTCAAGTGAAGACATTACCTTAAAATCGGGTAACTCCCTTTGGTTTGAGCTCAAAGGCTTCCTTGGGAAGACTTCTACAAAAAGTGAGGCTTCAAGATGTTAGAGAGGGATGTGGAGAGACAAAATGTGCTGGGTTTGGCCGAGCAAAAGGCTTTGGAAGTGTGGTTAAGGAGGTAGAGGTGGGGGCCTTTTATAAGAGGAGAGGAGGGGCACTCTTGGAAAGTAAAGAAATGTTACTTTATTTTAAAATGAGTTTCGGATTCAAAAGGTCCCACATTGATATAATTCTAGGTTAATGTGATAAGGGTTCTAAATATACCCATCCAATAGGTTTTGGACATGTTTAGGTCATATATTTTAAATTATCTTTTCATTTTATTTAAATCCTTTATTAATGAGGTAATCACTGCATCATCATGATGTCATAAATAATTTAATTTATTTAAAGTTTAAAAATTATAAAAAAATACTATGATGTATTATATCTTCTTAGCTTTCCAATGACTATTTATAATCAAAAATCTGACTTGTATAACCCCATGTAAATATTGTTTTAGTAAAATAACTCATGTTTGTGTCATTTTTACTTTTACATTAAATAAAAAGTTATTTATGTCATTCCCCAAGCAAAGTGGCTCCATGGAATCCCCAAGTTGACCCATGGATTGTCTTGGTCGGACCTGACACATCCAATTAGGGTAGGACATGTGTCAAGCTCATCTCATATTATTAAAACATTATTTTTACCTTAAACTACACTAATTACCTCTAATCGCGATTAAGAACTTAAAAGTTACTATTCACCAAAAAAATATTTTAATCTCATTGAACCACATTTCAATTATTAATGACAACCATATATGTAGGATTTTTTAAAATAAAATCACAGAAGTGGAAAAGTTTCATTTAAACGAAAAATCAGTTTCTTTAACTACCACTTAGTGGTTTCACTATTCATCAAAAATTGAAGTTTTTTAGATAAATACCAAAACTTCACCCTAAGCTATATTTGATATTCTGAATTCAAAAATGATGTCTATTTTAAAAAATTAAAATCATATCAGTTACATTAATTAATTTAATAATTAATTCCCACTGTCATGACAAATAGCGTGTTTTTATGAAACAATAAGTATCAAAAGATTGACACAAGTTTAAGTCCAATTTCAAAGTGAAATTGATTCCAATGACCACCATTGGATTAAATGGTAAAAATATATTATAATTTCACTTCAAAACCAATTCAAAAGATAGTCTAAACATATAAATAAATTAGATTAAAAAGAGGTTTTGAATTGAAATACAACATTTTTCACTATTTATTAAAAAATGAACTTTATCGGAAAAATACCAAAAAATCACAAAAAGTAAATTTTGATGTCCCAATCATAAAGAATAAGTTTATTTTGACAAACATAGCTTATAAAATTTTCAAAAGATATATTTAAAAATGGTTTTCCATCCAAAGGCAGTAAAACAATCTTTTAAAAATATTAGTGTATTCCATGCTTAAGATTAGATTTATTTTTATTTTAAGCCTCTAAAACACTATCTAATTCACTAATAGACATAGATAAAAATATATATTATTCATTACTTACTTGGGATGTTACACTACGTAAGGCATAGATCATAATATAACATCAATAATGATAAAATAGCTTGTAAATAAAACTTGTAATTGTGGAAAAACATTACGCACATGATATGATTTCCATAGTAGCCAAGGAATTGCTTCCAAGATCATCTTTGTGGAAAAAGTCCCTTTCTGAATCGAGTTCACTCCTCGTTCTAGTCCTGTAACACTGAACCAGATTAACTTACCATTACATCTATGTCTATCTCATGAGATATAAATCTTTACCCAATTCATTGGAGGGAGATATAGGTCCCACCCATCTCATAATGAAATCATTCTTTTGTGTGCCATAAAATCATAAATAATACCTCATAGCATAACCCATTTAATAGAATGGGATTATTAAACATCATGCCATCATAACATAATCCATATAAAAAATAGATATAATTTCATCATAAGAATAATCAAACCATGGAAATAATTGAGACATTATACTTGAAACATAAACATATTAAATAATGTCATTTTAGATGGAAAATAGTTTTGATAAAACACTTGAAATGAATTCTTGAGGAAAATATCTTATCTTCTTGAAAATCATTTTATTTTCACAAAATTCCATGCAATTTTAAAATAAAAGGGTTTTATTGAAAATAATCATGCAATCTTGTGGAGGAATATTCATGAAAATTTGGAGTTATGAAACTCTAAAAATCCATTCATGCCGTATAAGTTAAAAATAACATTCTCCTCGTACTTTTTTCGGAAAAGTCAAAAAGTTCCTCGTGTGGTAAAAAAAGTAAGATTACTTTCATAAAATGGGGTAAAATTAAAAAATCAGTAAAAATTGCATTAAACATACATGAAATTTTCTTAGAAAACAGGTACATGTATGATAACAAAAACCCCAGTAAATACTTACGAATAAACAATCTCGTATAAGAGAGAGATTGGAATAATTATCCCTTACCTTGGGTCTGGTATGCTTCGTACGTATCAAAACCTCATGTATAATGATTTAAATAATGTCATTTACTTATTAAATAATCATATTCATTGTTATGATATCATATATGGTTTACTTATGACTTTATATTACCCGTTCTTTTGTATATTCGATGTAAAAGCAGCGATTTGGGTAAAATCGTTTAATTTATTGTACGTGTTTCGACGTGTTATTCTTGATATTATTACTTATATCCTGATTTACTTAATTACACAATGTAAAACATGATTTATATATAATATATATTCATCATATACATATATATATATTATAGATCGATAAATGGAATGAAATACACCGTTCATGGAGACGGTAGGCCATACGTACGCATGAACGCTGTTTTTGTTTCCTTAATGAATTGAATGTAATTAAGTAGATTACATAAATATATATATAAATAAATCAAGTATCATTATTATGTCATTTATTTCATGATTACTTATTATATATACTTTATAATGATTCATGAATGGTTAACACGGAGAATGAATCTCATCGCGTCGTGGAGACGGTAGTCCGTACGTACGCACGAGCGATGATACCATTCCCATGATCATGGAATTTTATTGAAGTGTATGTATAATATTTCAGAATCAATATCAATTTACAATAATCATATATAGTTATTTATTTACCCCATTATACCAATCAATGTAAGGTGGTGGTAAAAAATAGATTACACCACGGCGTGGAGACGGTATTCTGTACGTAGGCATACGCGGTGATTTCATTTTCCGCAGGATGGATAAGAAGGTGAAATAAGGTTGTTTCATATTTATAATGACATATCTGTATATATTTAATACTGATGTTATTACTTTATAATGATACAACTAAAGAAGAATAAGTAGAAGAAGAAAGAAACTTGAGAGAATTGGAAGAAGAGATTACCTCTTCTTCGACGCACCTCCTTTAAGATTCCTGTTAAGAAAGTAGAGTTGGTCTTTTGAGAAGAGAAGAACCTCCATAATGTTTATAGGGAAGTGGAGAAGAAAAATGTTCAGGTTTTGGCCGAGATTCAAGGCTCAAAAGGGTGTGAATAGAATAGGGAAGGGGTTCCCTTTTTATAAGGGAGGAGAGGGCCACCTTTGGAAAAACATAAAATATTATTTTATAATAAAGTCCTATTCGGTTTATAATAGCTCAAAATTGATTTATTTTTAATATAATGTAGGTATGGGTCTAAATCCTTTCAACCAATAGGTTTTAGACTAGTTTAGGTTACTATTTGAACCTTATCTTTTAGATTTAACTCTAAGTTAAATAATTTAACTTTTACCGTGTCTTCTTGTTTTCTTACACTATATGGTTAATAAACTTACTATAACCATCCAAAAGAACCCCAAGTGTTTCATTATTAACATATATAACCTTATATAAGTCATTTGGCCGAAAATTAGATTTTTAAGAATATAATAACAATTAATAATCTAATATTTGTTTTAAAAACTATTTTATGTCAATTTTGACAATATTTGGTAATTGATTTTTTTGAAAATAATAAAAACATGATTAGTTAGAAAAAATATAATTAAATAAATACTAACTTGTCATATTAACCTATAAAATTAGTGGAGTTCATAAAAAGTCTCAAATTAAATTTATTTGGGTATTTATAATATCAATTATTTTAATATTTCATTATTTAAGTAATTACTACATCACCATTGTGTCATAAATAACTTAAATTATTTAATGTCTAAAAATTATAAATAAAATACCATTAGGTATGAAATATTTTTATCTTTATAATTAATATTTATAGTCGAATATATCTTATGTATAACTATATATTAAAATTGTTTTTTTATTAAACTGTGATTTTAACTATTTTAACTCTTTTTTATATAAAATAATAAGAAATGTCCTAATATAATCCAAGTGGACCTAAATGATAATATTATATTACTAAGGTTTTTTTGGTCGAATTAAACTTATCCAATAGAATTAGTACATGTTTTAGGGTAATAATAATACCGTTTTACCCTTAATTACCCTATTTACTTTTAATCGTGGTAAATAAAAGTAAAAAATTAATATTCATCAAAAAAATTATTTTTATCTTATTGAACCACATTTTACTCCTTGAAATTAACTTTATCTCTTAGATTTTGGTAATTACACTCACAGAAGTGGTAAAATTAATTTTTATATAAATTATGAAATATTCCTAGGAGGTGGGTAAAAGACGGTGAAAAGTTCAATAAAATTTTTATATATCTAAAATTATTATAAAATGAATCAAATGAATTAAATTGAACATATATAGGTATTATGTATCAATTTTTACCTAAAATAAATTTAAATAAAATAAATAATTATTTAAATAAAAAGTTGGTTTTTAAATAGTAACCCAGTGTTTTGAGTATTCATAAAAAATTGAACGTTTTCAGAAAAATACCAAAAATTCACCCTAGGCTAATTTCAATATTCCGAATCAAAAAATGAAGTCCATTTTGAAAGATAAAATTTATAGAATTTTAAAAAGTGGGTATTACTATTCATAACGGCTAGTTTATATAATATTTTAATAACATATCGTTGTTTAGTGAAACTCGATATTGCGTACAATACACACTATCGTGGAAGGTCATGATTGCTTGTAAAGGAAGGAAAGTTAGGGATTCGTGTAGTGCAAGCTCCTTTTGGTGTAGCGTACAACACAAGACATCAATGAAATTAAAAAGAATATTTTTCATAAAATCTCAGGGTGTTACACCAATGCTTTATGATGATTTAATATAGAAACTAACATTAAATCAATAAGGTAAGAGTAATTTCTAAACATTGAAGATAAAAGCAATAGTTGTGGAAAACCTTTAAGTAGGTTCGAAAAATTAGGTAAAATGGATATCTGGGGAAAAGGGGTAATGGATTCGGGTTCAGAGAAGTGAAGGTAATCAAATAGATGATAACCCTCAATTGGAGAAGAGCGTCCCACCCCCTCAAGGAGAGGAGGGACTGGTAGGACACCCATAGAAGCCTAGGTCATGCCGATAAGGGAGCAAAGAGGGGAGCGTTCGAGAATTTTTCTAATATTCCTTCTGATTGAAAATCCCAGGTTGTGCATAATATCTATCCTATATAGAATTATATTCAATAAAAAGTAACTATAAACTAGTAAGAGTGGATTACATTCATCCAAATAACCTAATTCCAAGACAATAAATCTATATACCCCTGGTATCCATGGATTATCAAGAAATACCGCCACTAGGGAATCATCAACTACAATTTCAAGGGAGTTACCTAAAGGAAAATAAAACCCATTATAAATAGTAGGCATAGACAAGCCGAACATATCATGTTCCACTCATTTTATCTACTTGAGCATTGGAATAGGTGATAATGACACCAAAACCACTTGAACTCCTTGAATCCCATACTGCATGGATGGAATCTATGGATAGGAAATGTGCACCGGTGCAAATGGAGATGAAATTATATCCTAATTAGGTGTACCTGACTCCTCTACAACCCAACATTGTGAACCCCATTGTACATATATTCTATCAAATGTGATATCTATAGAAACATCTCATTCACTATTCATCTCCATGTGGCCCTATAATGAAGAAATCATAGTAGTAAGAGGCCTAAAAACTCAAGTGTTTTGTGTGAACATTTAAAGTGCTATCATTTTCTTGGTATATAAATCTACCATTTAGGTTTATCACTTCTTGGGAAGATCTCTTATGGTGGGTTTTTTACCAATTTATATTCATTCTAATAAATATGACCATCCTCAAATTATAAACAACTTGAAAATTATATTGTTTCAGAATTCAACACCGGGTGGAAAGGCTTAACCTATTACATGAATATGAAATTTCTGTAAGAGAATTGTTTTATATTTTAATAGATAATCTCTTATATGAGATGAAAATGAATCACATTATCTTTAAATACAAGGGTGTATTGTACGAGCTTTTTAGTTGTAACATAATAGAATGAAGATTCCATTCTGTATTCAAAAGTCAAATCTCGACTGATACTATTGAAAAAAGAAAGAAATATTGAAAGGAGGAAATAGAAATGGTCATGTTCAAACCATCACTAATTCCATCTCCAACCTTTATGACCACTCACCGTCATGTAGAACCTCCTCTTGAACAAAAAACAGATTAGTAACAACACCCTCGTCGGGATGGAAAGAATGATAAAAAAACTATAAAAACTAGAAAAATAAAGTATATTCTATATGAAAGGAGAAGATATAGGGATTTTTAATTATCATTATCGAGAAAATTTTATTTGAATTTATTGATATCCAGTGTCTAAATGGAATTGGACTGAATGATCCTGTAAATTATTTTAATTCCCATTGAATGTTAGGGAATAAAAATTAATAATGTTTCATCTTTAAGGAAAACCTCTTAAAGAATATTGAAACTGGGAATTTATTGTTTTGTAAATACCCAGCATAGGTGACGTTTATATTTTATACTCCATAAAAATAATGATAAGAGTGGAAATAATTATTAAACATACATTTGAAAAAAATTAATGATTGGATACCCAAATAACTGGTTATCTAGAAGCTTGAAATAATTAGGGTATGACTGAATCAATTATCAGTGTAAATAATTGTCTATACGGAACTAGAGAAGATTTATATGTCATCATAATAATCCAATATTTATCATGAATGACATTATAAGAACAAGGAATAAGAAGTCAAACCCTTACCAATATTTAATCCACTCTAGACTCTCTTAGATTTATTACCCCATCATTAGGAGGATGGTAACCTACCCACCAAATGCAATTTTAATTTTATGGGGAGTTAAAATATTATTAAATATATTTCATGTACTTGAAAAAAACCTATTTTTTAGTTAATAGGACTCATATGATCTCAATTTCCCCCTTCAATAATTTGGATGGGGGTCATATAAGCTAGAGAAGTTGAAGTTATTGTGGACCCTAATATTCAAGTGCCATTTCCACTAAAGAAATACCTGAAGACAAGACTCAAATATTGGTTCCTTAACAAGTCCACCCCCCACAATTATGGCTTAGGGAATGAGATTTTACTATAGTCTACTTCGGCCCCCATGCCTCATGCGAGGGAGAATCCATATTGTAGGAAATAAAGACCCTCAGTACAAAAGTATGACATTTTAAAGCATCAATTAGTTGTCCCTACAAGAATATAAATCTTGGATACCCATTACATTTCCAAAGAGCTCAGGTCTTTTAGTATTAAGACTCATTAATGTCATCAAGAGTTCGGTACCTAAGTCGCTACATGAGAGATATACCATGTAGTGATGGGTTTCATTGAGTAATATATAGTCATTACTTAGAAAAATACCTAAAAATCGCTATACAAGGGAACATCAAGGCCTTTTACATATTTAAAAAACAAGATGATATTGATGTTCAATGAGAACTATTTGATGATGATTTTGGAATCAACCACATCTAGATATGGATTCATTGATTTTTAAGCCAGAATGAAGTTTACTTATCTCCCTCTACCATAATAATTTAGGTGTAAGAAAATAGTGAGTAGAGACCACTCATAAGAATTAATCTGAGAAGCCAATTCCCATATCTCAATTTGGATGAAAATTTCATGGAGGTTAGTCAAAACATGGCTTTGAATGTCTTATTGGGAAGGTCCAGACACCATATACATGTAGTAGTTCCCTCATTGTATAATTGATTCCTAAAAACTACATTAATGGAAAAGTTGGCATATTATATGGTAATGGATACCCATTCGAGTCTAGTGAATCTTATTACAAAGACATAAGGACCTACAAAAAGGAGGGGAAACAACTATTGGTAAATAACACCATACAGATTACTTCCCTTAATGCCTTGTAAATTTCCCCAATTAATCTATGGAGTGAACTAGATAATGATTTTTGTGTTTCACACCTATTATATTGAGGAGACAAATCCATATTAGGGTAGTCACCGTGTTGTGTTGTCTGATGGCATATATCCTTTGATCACATTCCATTCCAATAATGTTCAGACAGAAATCTCTATTAAACAATCGTTATCCATGGAGAAGGGGATCCCCACTATGCTAAATGCACTATCGAAAAAAATCATAGTTATTTTTATAAACACAACATATCATTTGGCAGAAATTTTTTAAAAATAAAATAATTTTTTTACGTATTTAAATAAATATTTATTTATTATTTATTTATTTATTATTTACTATTCATTATTTACTTATTATAATTTTTTTTCTATGTAATATTTACTATTATTTATTATTTATTCTAACATGCATAAAAATGTCATACATGGCATGCATTCCATATGGAAATTAACCAAAAATATTTGTTGAGTGAAATTTAAACCCTTCCCACATTGTTATTCGGCAAAGACTTTACCACTCGAGTATGTTATTTATATGATGAGTAAAAATAATTTAATATAGTTATATATATATATTTAAATAAAAATAAATACATATATATAAGTTATATTATTAAAAAATACTAAATCAATTTTATTAATAATAATAATAAATATGAAAAAATTAATTAATAAACAATAAATATAAAATAAAATAATTAATAAATAAGTAAAAAAATAATACTTAATAAATAAATAATAATTTATTAATAAATTAATATTTGATAAATAAAAAATACATAATTAAAAAATAACAACTAAATAACCAATACGTATTAAATAATAAATATATATATGAGAATTAATTGATAATTAACAATTAATGAATATATAACAAATAAGTACTAAATAAAGAAATATTAAGTAATAAATTAATAATGAATCAATATATAATATGTAGTAAATAAATAATAAATAAATAATAAATAACACGTTGAAAATAAATAACAAATTAGTAATAAGTAATAAATTATTAATAAATAAGATATTAACAACAAATAATATGTCATAATATATAAGAAATATTAAATTAATAAACTAATTAATAATAAATCAATATATAATAAATAAGTAGTAAATAAAGAATAATTAATAAATTAATAAATT
This sequence comes from Viscum album, assembly GCA_963277665.1. Classification (NCBI taxonomy): domain Eukaryota; kingdom Viridiplantae; phylum Streptophyta; class Magnoliopsida; order Santalales; family Viscaceae; genus Viscum; species Viscum album. Next base: position 1,343,186,505 of record OY728136.1, read on the forward strand.
AATTAATAATTATAATTAATAATTAAATAATAAAAATAAATAATAATTGATATATATTAGATATTAAATTTTAAATAGAAATTAAATATATAAAATCACAAATAAATTTATTTTAGTATAGTCATATATCTCATAAAAAATATATAAATTTAAATAAATTTAAATAAATGTGTAAAAAATAAATGCATGGAGACACACACACACCAGTAAACATAATGCATATAGATATATATACCAACATTATATATATAAATATTTATTAATGTATATAAATATACATAAATGGATATAAATATCTATAAATATATACACATATAATGAAATTTAAATAATTATATATAAACAAAAATTTATATTACATGAATATATATAGACACATAAATATTTATAATTTTATTTTAATATAAATATATAAAAACACAAGTAAATATAAATATATATATATATATATCCATATAATATATAAAAATAAATAAACATAAATACATATAAATATTTATAAATGTATATAAAAATAGAAAAATATGCATAAATACATATAAATATCTATGCATAGATACAATTATATATAATTTTAAATATATATTCATAAATATATAATTTATAAATAAATATACATATATGTTTATAAATACATTCAAATATATATATATACATATATATATTGGATAATAAATCACCAAAATAGGAAAAACCCAATAACAAAACACCATAAAATCTATATTAATGTAAATCCATAAAATAAAAACTTAGACAAACCAACATGAATATGAAGAATATCATAAGTGAAGCTAAAATAACATCAAATGTGAAAAATGAATTGTATGATTTTAAAAATATCAATTTTTGAGGCCTTATCAAAAAAATTTGAAATTGAAAAAATATGGATTTCAGATACCGCTAATTAGTATGGAAAAACTCTTCATAGTATTTGATTTGACATCTCATGGAGCCCAAATAGACAACTCAATCAATGTTATCATCATTTGAAGTTGATGTTCAATTTTCAACTTCTCAAAAAATGGTAATAAATTTATTCTTTTAATTATTGAAAAATTATTATCCAATTTCATGATATTTCATTTCATAAGCTTCTATTTGACTAGTTTTTGTCATAAATTGAGATCCAAATCAAAATTTATGGTCATTTTATTCCAAATTCTTATTTTCAAATAATCCTTGAATTATTTTAAGTTTCAAATAAATAATAACTAATAATTATAAATATATAATAATTAGAATATATAAATTAATAAAAATTATGAAAAATAAATAATTAATGTATAAATAATAAATAATATGTATTAATATAAAATAATATTTAAATATTTAATATTTAATATTTTTCCACTAAATTGGAAATTGTTTTCATAAAATGATCGCTAATTCATGAAATTTTTAAAAACCATTAAAAATAAAAAGTTTAAATAATAAAAAGATTTAGTGGTTTTTTTAGAAACCTTTACTAAAAATAAATAACAAAAATATAAAAGACATTTACGGTCAATTTTATAAAACTCACAGCAAGAAAAAAATTCGTGAATTATTTAATGTTGTTTTTGAAAACCACTACTAAAAACTGACCATGAAAATAATTTTCAACAGTACTACCTAAAGCATCTTATGTGGATCAATATCACCCACAATCACATCTATTGAAATATAGGTTTAATGGATATTCATTCAACACATCCAAGGATGTTTGATCAGCTGGGTATGAATCCTATAAAATAAATATGGTTCTTAGGCCTTGTAAGTTACATCTATATTGTGTTAGATACATCAAATGACCCCAAACATTCCTCAAAAATATGTGGTCTTAATTGAAATAATTATTCCACTATAGTATTTTATATATCTCTTGGGATCATTTTATCTTCTACTCTTGAAAATATTAAAGGCGATATGGGAAAAAGAAAGTATTCAAGGAAGGTGTCTTGAACACCATTTATGAACTCAAATAGTTGAATATTTATATAAAAGAATATATGTGTCCTACATTGATTTGGTCCAACATGAATCTTGAATAATTGTACAGATACATATCTTTCCTTAAGAATCTATGAGATATATTTGTGTGAAATTACACCAAACTTTCATGGATGGATCCCCTAGTATCTACTCAACACATAGGTTTTTCAAACAATCATTACAGCTACAATAGGTAAAAAAAGATGCTTCCAACCCATTGTTCCAAAGTGGAAGGTGAGGATGATAAACTGATAAAAAATCATTTCATATGGGAGGTTCAATAACCTAAATGGTTATCCAATATTATCCCTTTATAGAAAATTAATAGGCAAATAAAAGTCTGCATTGATTTCAAGTATTTGAATTGTCATTTTAAAAAATTTGATTTCTCAATCTCAATCATGAAACTATTGAATGATGAAATAAATAAATTTTAATCCTACTCTTTAATGGATGGGTATTATTTTTAAAACAAGATTCTAATGTCTCCTAAATATGTAAAGGACACTACCTTTAGGGTACCCCAAGGTTATACTATTATCAAGTTATTCCATTTGGATTTACGTATATTAGAACTACCTACCAACATTCCTTGCACGATAATTTCAATTCAATTATAAGGAAGACCATATAGTTCTATGTGGATGATATAGTTATCAAATATCGACAATTGTTTAAGAACATTATGGATCATGAAGTAGTTTTTAACAAATTATATCAACATAGATTAAGGATAATCCCACTGAAATTTCAATTTAGGGTAACATTAAGAAAAATCTATAGCATCATGTGTTCTATCAAGGAAACAAGTTCAACCCCAAAAGACCTAATAAATACTTCATATTAGACCCCCTAAAAACTCATGTAATTTAGGTAAATCTAAGGTTTCCTTTATTTCATAAAACCCTTCCTAACAACCTTTATGATACATTCTTTCCTTATAAAATGTTGATGAATAATGGGTCCATCTATCACTCGAATAATAATTGTGATAGAGCCTTCAATGATCTCAAAGATAACCTTATAGACTCAATTATCTTGATGTCATCCATAGAATAAAATCCCTTCATCCTTTATTTGGACACCCTAAAATAATCTCTTGTTTCCCACCATACTCATAAGAATTATACACGAAATGAGAATAGTCTATATTATCTCCAAAAGAAAATATTGGATGCTAATATACAATATAATGATATTTAGCATAATTTTATTACAAATAAATGATTTTATTTTTTATTTTTTTAAAATAACCAAGAGAAGGTTGTATGATGTTTTTCAAATTTCCATTAAAGACAATTAATAATTAAAACATTTTAATGCATCATGATGAATGATTGGAGATCAATGAAGGAATGATATTTAGGATTAGAGATTAATGGTGTGCATAATAGGTTGAGGTTTTGATAACTAAAGTATATGATGTATGCATGGAGTATGAACATGTTTGAAGAAGGTTGGAAATAAAATGATGATTTTTGAAATTATGTGTTTTTGTGACCAGTTAGAATATCAATGATTGTCTAAATTTAAAATCATTGAATTTTTTAAAGGTTAAACTTTATATTTTTTTAGATTATTATATAATTTTATATATTGTTTTTATATTGGTGTTTTAGTATAATTAATGTAAATATTTCATAATTCTTTCTAAAATTTTTAGTGTGAAATATTGGATGAATTTCTATTAACAATGCTATGGTGATTCACTATTGTTAATACTAGTAAATAGAAAATGCATATGGAAGTCTAAAAATATGAAACTTGCATTTGGAATTATATCATTCCACGACAACATGATTCATGTCATGAATTTGATTGGGGTTTAATAAATGGAAATGAAATTATTTATAAAAAATATATTGGGGTCGTCATAAGAGTGATGAATTCCAGGAACCCACGAATCATGACATAATGGGTTTCCAAGAAAATTATTATAATTATATGTTTTTAACAGTCACATCATGAAGTTAATGGAACGTCCGGAAGATAGTGGAAGGATTTTTAGGGATTCAATATTTCTAGAGATTGGAGGGATACTCTATGAATTCATTTACATGGAATTGTAAGGTTATTGTCCCATGGTGATTTACACACATATTGTAGGGTAGTGAAAAAGTTATTAGTTTATTTCCTAGTATAGCATTGTTTCAAAGAAAGATCTTCTAACTTCAGGAGATTTCTTGGACAAACCCACAAAATTCCTAATCACTTGTTATATATTTTTATTTTCAATTTATAAAATAAAATTTCAGGAAATTTTTGTTTGAGAATACATAATAAAATACGAAAACTAAATATAAAGAATGAATTCTAAAAGAATGAAAATTTAAAGAAGGGAGACACTCTTGGGAGATCCCTCACCGCGAACCTTCATTTTATTATTATTAGTTTTAAATTAAATTAATTAACACTTTTCATATTGTGTGTAAACATAATATTCTTCCTAAATTATGAATATATGATATACTCAATGATTTCCAAGTACACCACACACTCAACTCCTCAATTGATGGAAAATAATAAAAAATAATAAGTGAAGCCTTGGGTTCCAAGTGGAGACACAATGGCTCCATACCCAATAAGACCCCCCAATGGCCTAAATCTAATAAAATAAGAAAAATTAGTGATTATTGTTAAAATACATGGGTTTATTAATAGATTTCTTCCTTAATAAATTCCTTAAGTTGGTTACTCTTGATCATGAGTATTAGATATCACATTGAGAAGAGAACGGGGTGAGAAAAAAAGTGATATATTGAATAAGAGAGAAATGATAACACTTAAATTAAACTATGAATTGTGATTATACTATTAAAAGAAAATAAAACATAAAACTAAACTACAGTACAACATTGTCTATATCTTCATTGTAGCAGTCGATCCCTTGAAATGTTATGGATGTACAAATTTATATGGAAAGGGGTACCACATTTTCAATCCAAATTCTTCATCTAATTTTTTTTTCATGGTATACATTTTAAATTTGAAAAATTGGTAAAACATTTCTCCCATAAATTTCTTCCTCTATGCCATATGGATTCTCCTACCAAATTTCAACTTCATTTGAAAATGATAGATGAAGTTATAATTTATTTACTTAAAAAAACTTTTAATCCTCGATTTCTCTTAATATTCACATCCACCCAGTTATAATTAATTTATATCCATAAAGGAGGAATAATCACACATTTCCATAGTATGAAGAAATTTCCCTATGATGTTATATATCTCCATATAAAAATTTCAACTCAATTGGGACAGACTATCAAAAGATCCTTTTCAGTATTTTGAACAACATGAGGTTTAATCTACTAGGATTTAAAAAAGTCATTGAAATTAATGATTCAACTTATGAGGGAAAAAATAACATGTTAATTTGAATAAAAAGGAAGGTCAACAAGAAAATATTATTGAAAACTTGAGGTATTACATTTAAAATTAAAATGAGATCATTGTGTCTCTCGTGAAAAAAATTACTTTATTTCAAGGGAAGATGCCTAAGGATTCCTTGGAAGAATATTTTTTTTAATGTAAAAGGTTTTGGTGGCATTAGTTGTGAAAATGATATTGTGACTCTCATTATACATTAAATTTTATGATCACAAATACTCTTAAAAGTGTTTAATGTTTAATTTCATGTGACATTCAACTAACAAGATGAAATCCTTTTACAACACTTTGAAAGATCTATAAAAATATTTTAATGGAATTTTGGAGGCCCTAAAACAAGTATAGATGATATAATTAATCTATTTGAAAGAAATAGATATTTAAGTTAATTAAGGTAATGGACACAAGAATCATTGGACAACTGGTGCAGTACTACTGGCTAATTGCTAACATTCTCATGACCTCCCTCGCCCAGTAGGAACCTTCCAATTACCAAGTATTTGAGCACTAAATAATTGGTATAAATGGAATGTGAAACCTTTGAGAAGCAGAGTCCACTTTCCTACTATTAGAATTAGGTAGTGTTAATGGACTTCCAGGGATCCCACTAGATACTTGGTGGAGGCTACTAATTTACCAGTGGCATCATCCCAACAATTATGAAAATAACATTTATTATGGTCAAAATTCATTTAACATGGACATATTTATCAAAAATACACCCAAAGAATTTTATAACATTTAAAAATATATTATATCCTATAAATATAGATCATGGGTGGTGTTGGAAATATACAACAAATTACTTTCTCATCAAATCTCCAACGCCAATGTCCATAACTATTTCATTTATCTCAAATTTATCTCATTATAAATCCTCTTTCTCTTTAAAAATAATGTTCCAAAACTGGAATACCTAATCACACTGTTTTATTTTTATCATTCTATGATAATATTCTTCATATTATTTGATAGAATTTAGACTAATCTAAAAAGTGGTTTCATCTTAGAAATGACCTTATCCTTACCCTTTCTCATATATCTGGTGTTCACTACCATTAAAGGGAAGGACTTAATTTTCTTTCAATTATATTAATAAGGAAAGGGATTGTTCTTCTTGAGGATTCTTGATTTTACATTAATCATGTAGTGTCTATAGTTTTTCTAGTTTCTTAATATGACCAAAAATATGGAGTGATAAATTTGGTATCATGGCTACCATTAAAGCTAGGGGACTAATTCATTAAATCCTCAAGATATTGAGTTAGTAGATGTAGGGGACCAATTAGATGTATTTTTGAACTTCCTTACCAAATATATTATTTAATTTACATTCCTAAATTTTAATTATTTATTTCTTTATTTTTTTATTCAATTTTTTTATTCTTTCAATTAATCACTTAATAAATTTTTATATTTTTTGATAGTTTTAATTTTAAACTCTCTTAATCATTTAAAATAACTATTTATTTTTTCTCATGATTTTATTATTTTTTTGATTTTAAATTTGATTCTTTTATTTTTTTTCATAAAAAATTAAAGGTAAATTCAATCCCCTCTTCTATTTTAAACAAATTTGACGTATATATGAGTCATGTGAGTATATAAGGATTAATTATAAATAATAGTTTTTTATGGTTTTTATGAAGTACAGGGATGAAAATATACAAATAAATATTTAATCTCTGGGGAAACTATCAAAAGAATCCAATTATTATATTATAAGGTCCTCCAAATATCTTATTATGAAATAAGATAAATGATTTTGTATCCTTGATCAGTCATTATCTAATAATAGAGTTGGATATAAGTTCTCAATATTAAATATTAAAGAAAAATTTAAATAAGGGGAAGTAGCATTGTAATCAAGAATATAAGTTGAGAATTCTCAGTTATATTTACAAGGAAAATGGATTTAAGATCATGAACTTTTTATTATCTCTAGATAAAGGAAATGAAACACAAGGGATTCTATTTAATAGGGAATTTAAATACAATGTAATACCTTTGTTAGATTAAATATATTGGATCAATATGAAGTGATTTGATTTGGATGTAATGTTAAATAATATTGATGACTGGGTAGTAATAAATAAGAAAACCCTAAGTTGATTTGATGAGTATTAAATAAGGTAGAGGAATCCATTGATGTTATAAGATCATATTTTATGGGAAAGTTAGGTCTGAATATTCATATATCATCATCTAAAGGAAATCAATAAAACTATAGTGAATTGAAAAAGTGATATAAGTGGAGATCATAGAAACAAAACAAGTTAGTTGAGTTACAGTTTGAAATAAATTTAGGAATTAAAAAAGTCGAATAAAATATGTATGTATACCCATTAATGTTTCTTTAATAGGCTGTCTAGTCAAAAAATGGGATTTTTTAAAATAATTTATTGAGAGGATTTTGGATTGTGAAATAAAGAGAAGATAAAAGTTCAAATTTCCATGAGTAATAAGGTAAAATTCATATTATTATAATTATTATCCCTCTAATTGTCATTTTAGTAGTTTAAATAGAAATTAAAAATTAGGAATAAGAGTTATGTTATGGTAAAGTAATTCAAAACCTACCCTTGGTGGAATTTTTTAATGTTTTGGATAGTAAGGAAACATGATGAGTGAATGAAAAATGGTATTTTTGGGATGGGAAAAAATTATTGAAAAGAATAAGTATTAATATTCATAGAATGTGATATATCAAATGTGGTGAAAAAGGCCATATTTCAAATTATTGTTATGTGAGATGAATTTAAAGGATAGCGAGGAGGAATAATTCTCAAAATACCTATAAAAATAAAATTGTTTTGAAAAAGTAATAAATTAAATTAAATAATAGATTCATGTGTTTGGAAAAAGATGAATCAAAATATAAAATTTATTTCAAATAGAAATAAATGTTTTTATGTTATAGTATCATTCATGGAATGAAAAATAAGTAATTGTAGAAAATTAAGAAGACATGGGTATATGACCACATGGAGATAAAAGACTATTTATAGAGAAATACGTCTATTGAAAATGTGAATAAGTAATAAAATGAAAATATTTTTCTTACTGATGTGGGATCATTTGTTATAGAAATAATCGAATATTTAACAAGTTTAATAATCAAAAATATTTCCAAAAAATGATTGAATCTGAATACAAATGATAAAGAGGGTGATAAAAATCATAGTCATGAGGAAAAATTCATTAGTGATATTACTAAAAAAACTAGAACTAAGTAATATTTCAATGGTGATTGAAATATAATAAGTGGTGTATATATAGAAGAAAAATGCCAAAGTTGAATCATAAACACTTATAATAAAGTTACTAAACTAAAAAAAGATAAAGGACATGAAATAAAATATGTATAATGAAGTATGTATTAGTGGTTAAGAATAATTTCCAATCTCTTTGAATACTTAGAATAAAAATGGAAGCATGGGGATAAATTTTCATGGAAAACCACAGTTCAATATTTAAGGATGATCAAAGGTTAACCCTCTCCCCATTAGCTAAATTTATATATCTTATGATTGTAATGATAAAGGATTAATGGGAACATGTGATTCATGTATCATACACATTCAAAAGAGATAAATTCACACTGAGTGTTTATGATATAATATAAGAAGAATATAAAATGTGTGTACATTAAAATAAAAAATATTTGGATAAAAATGTATAAAACATATAAGAAATTTGTTTTAATGAGTGGAATCCCTAATGGGGAAAGAATAAAATTAGACCATAAAGGGATGATAGAGACAGAAGGAATAATTCTAATGAATCATGAAATTCATGTAGTCATAATGAAATTCAAGTTTAATTAAGGAAAAAAATGATCTATAAGTTGTATTGGTTGTTATTTCAAGTATCTAAAATAAATATTTGAATATTAACTGTCTATTCATTTCTGAAATATAGATATTTCAAAAATTTATTTAGAGTAAAACAGGTTCCACAATCATATCTAGGTTTGAAAAATGGAATCAACCCACTATTTAAATTCTATTAATAGTACTAGCCCATATGAAGTTGTGTTATTCCTACAACAAGTAGACATAAAATTTATTGTAGAAGAAACTAAAATTATGGAGAAATATTTTTTTTATTTTTTAATGAAAAAAATAAATTAGTTACTAATTCTTAATGTTTTTTAGGATATTATTATGATTCGAAAAACAAAATTAATTTTTTCAGCAGGTATTTGAGTTAACATTACTAGTTATAATCACATGAGAATGGAAATTTTATATTAACAAAGTAATGACATAGATATTAAGTACTATAACTAGATTCATAATTACTTGTCGTATCAATTGATTCACCATTAGGTGTCTCTCATGCTATTGTTCTTAACAGCTTATGCACTAACTAATTTTTTGGATGTGATTAAGATAATGGAAAACTAATTTTTAAGGGAATTAAATTTCTTATGTTGAAATATTTTAATGTAATATAGGGTGTTTTAAGGATATAACAGATGTTATCAACAAAGAGTTTTGTTACTTACATTGAGTTCCAACTTAATAGTCTTTTAGATTTTTTTGATGGCTCATTTCTAGGTGGTAAATTCACTCACTAGAATTTCATATAAAAAATGAATCTATCAGTGGAATATGGTTTATATTGAAGTTTTAAAAAAGGTATATTTAGGTAATTTAAAAAGTTTTATAATATTCATATTTATGATATAACAAGATCATCTAAGGTGTATATAAATGGGGAGAATAGTCTCCCTTAATCTGGAATTCATATATGAAAGAAAATATTTTGTTTTATCTTTTAAATATGGTGTAAGATGTATGTTTACAAAGGGGGAGTGTAGATGTTTTTTATTCCCTAGTATTTTTCCAAAAGTGTGAGAAGTTGAATCCCATAAAATCACAATGTGTGGAAGATAATTTATTATAAGAGAAAGGGGATTTATATGAGAATCAAAATCTGGTTGAGAAGAACCCCCTTTAATTGTTATTTATAAAGGAGAGTAAAAATTTTATAAGAATATTTTTATTTTATTAACATAGTGGGAGTGAAATGAATATAGATACTTTTTTTATAAATATTGTAGAATAATGATTTATGGTATGGATAGTATTATCAATGTAAATACCCAAGATTTGAAAACTTTTAAATTAATAATATCTTCAATATCTTGTGATACACACAACACCAAACTAATGAAACACACAACTTAAAAAAATGATAGATATGAAAATTAAATGAATAATAAAATCATTGTTAGATAAAAATATAATGATCAATTAAAATAATTATATATAATGATTTTCTTTGATTAATATTTTAAAAATATGCATCTTGAAGAACTTTTTAAAAAATGGGGTGTTGCATTTTACCTTAATAGATTAAATTGATCAGACTTGAAATTTTACTATAATAGTTAATATTTTCATTTATAAAATAAAATATGATTATTAATTTATGTATAAATTTATATGATAAAATATTAAAAATAGTAGAAGTTAAAAAACATTTTTTTTAATAAAATTAGTTTTCCATTTTATTTTTTATTTTCATTTATAATATAATTAATAAATTTTTGAGTTTTAATTTAAAAAAATAAATTTATTTTTTGAAACATGTTTATATTATATTTGGTTGATATTTTGAAATATTTCTAAAAAAATTTGATTTTTAGGTGTATAGTGCAAAAACTGTTTTTACAAATTACATGAATTTTATAATATTATTATATAATCATGAATTTTAAACACTTGATACATTTATTTAATTACAAAAATATATTTTATAATTCAAATTATAATTTTAAAAATGTTTTTTTTAATTTACAACCCCATATTTGAAATTTTAAAACATAATTTATATTTTTTTTAAATAACACTTTATACATTTAGTTTTTAAAAATTAATTTTTATTACTATTATAAATTTAATATAATAAATGGATTCAAATTTTGGAATAATTATGTCTAAATTATGTAATGATAACTAATTTATTTTAAATTATAATGTATAATTTACTTTGGTAAAAACTAGTTAACTAAGTAAAAAATCAAAACAAGTAAAATATGTTTAACCAAGAGGAAATGACTACAAACATAACTAAAACATGTGAGAAAATGGGTGGTTGTGAACTTTCTCAACTATACCCAATAAAATTACCATTATTTCTAAATTTCAAACTACTTTCCAATAGTTTTACTTCCCATTATTAATTTTTTTTTGTTATTTAAAAATATGTTATCTCTTTTCACTTATAAAAGGTGTACTCCTCTTCGCAATTCCACTTACACCATAACCCACTAAGTTCATAATAAACTCTTTGAAACCCTTTCAAAAAATTCCTATAAACATTAAAGATGTTATTGTCTTATAAAATTACCATCCCATAAAGGTTTAACCCCTTTTCAAAGGAGATAATACAAGAACTAGGGAATAAATTTCTAACTGGTCCTTTATCATTATTATTTTTTATATTAATTTATTAATAATAACTTAAATTAATTCATATTGGAATAATAACCTGATTAGAATTATATTACTAGTATTTTATTATAATTTTTGTACAAGCATCAACAACCTTTCCCTTTTCTATTAAAAAAATAAATCATCATTTGTGCATTGTGTAGAATACAGAATCCACGATGCAAAGTGTTTCATTTTCCTTAACCACCATAAAAGGTTGTTACTAATATGGAATTTAATTTATAAGTGTGGTATTTATAACATTTTTTATATTTTTAAATGATATATCATGTTACTCCTTTTCTTTATTCTACGTAAAATGAAATCATCATTTGTGCATAAATGTGGGCTAACACCTCCATAGAGAAATCGATTTCCATTTCACTTTAAAAACTATAATAAACGGATTTTCATGAGATTTCGTTTAATGGATAAATATTATATTTATGAAATTATAAAAATTCAATAAAAATAATTTTGATAACCTATTAAAAATATTCAACAAAACTATGGTAAATTCAACTATTAAAAAACAATGTTCTAATAGAAAAAATGGTCTCTTCATATTATATAATAAATTTTCATAGGATATATTATTATTATAACTATTTAAATTTATTATATATCACACTAAACAAACTAAATAAGATCGTTTTGATTTTGGTGTTGTAATATTACAACTAAATCACCTCATAATAATCAATTAATTTTTGTATGTACTTGTTTGGGTTGGTTTAACCACCTACATGATCATTATTATAATCTCGTTTTCAAGGATGACTATTTTAATTTAATTCTTGTTAATATTTGATATATATAAGTAAATAGTGATTTTTCAGGAATAGTAATATAAAAAAATTAAATCATTATTTTTTAAAACACCCTTCGATCAATAAGATCCATTAAAACATATTTGTCACAAAATTGAAAATTAAGGATCTTAACTAAAAATACCATGGAACAAAATTATAAAATTTTATATCTTTATTGAAAATAAATTATAGTACCCTGTATATAGAACCCTCAATTTTTGTTTCATGACCATTTATTCATGTATTTTGAATCTTTATAATGTTTTGAATAATATTTGGGTGGTTATGATGGGTTTGGATATGTTTTGTAGTCTTTTATAGAGGTGAATGGTTTGTGAGTATTTGGTAAGGACACTGAATCATATCTAAGAAACCACATATGGGAAGATAGTGGACACTCAGCAAGTTCATGGTTGGCATAAGTTTTGAAAACACCATGTGAATTCCCATGAGAAACTATGCATCTTGAAATAAAGGGAAATGTATGGTTAGTACATGGTTTTTCTAACTATGAAAGACAATCATATATGGTATGGTCTTACGAGAGTAGAACCTCATATTTGGAACACGGTTTTCCAAATCGTGTAGCCTAAAAATATGGCATACAGTTGTACCTCCTTGAAATGAGGATCTAATCCTAATTATCCCATTAATGACCTATTTTTTCCTAGTTTCTTTGTAACCTAAATTGCTTTTCACCCTATGCATGAGAGATGACCACTTCGATCCGAGATTAATCCTTAGGTGAACCAAAGAGAATTGGAGGCCTCGATTCATCGATAAGTACTCATTCTTCCTCATTCTTATTATATCCAAGGATATTCTCTCTCTTAGTACTATATATCTAGTCATTAGTGGATATATATGTGTGTTATTAATGGTTTTATGATGAAATAATGTTGGATATAGTGAATGGAACATGTTTTGTGATCAGATCTTGGTGTTTCATTGTGTCAATTTTCATTTTCTACAATCACGACGAGGTATTTGGCTTATTTATCTACTCTAATTTATTAAAAGTTGAATGATTGATTTTATATTGTTATGTTTGGTTGATTTTTTTTTGAAATCATGGTGTTATTTGATGGAAAGACTCATTTTGATTATGTTTTTTAAAATAATGGAATTTGGATTGATTTTTGGAAAACTCTCTTTGGTAAAAATTTTAAAATGGTGATTTTAAAATATTGGTTTAGTCTTGATACATGTAAAGAGTTAGTTAAAATACTTTAAATAAATTAATTTGTTATTGTATTAGATTTTCATGAGTATTTGGAATACGTGGTGGGCGTGAGTTCATTTTCATTATTCCAGACTCTGTGGAAGGTGCATGTTCTGTAACGACCCGAAATTTTGAATAAATCTTGTTCCCTAATTTCATGTGTTATTTTATTTTATTTTTATACTCAACAAAAATGTTTTATTTGATAAACATGATTATAATTAAAATGAGACCAGTGGGTTTGGACTGTTATATGACCATCGGTCAATATGACCACTGTGAACAAAATGTTTTGATTATTATCTCCAAATATAAGTAATCTTGGTTAACTATTATAGAAAGAAGATTTGATGGCCTCACCTAGTAGTCTTGGACCGATCGAATCCCATCTAACAGAGCTTGGGAAGGAGGTAGCACCATTGGGCTTTGCTCTGGACCAAATCCAAGCTGAACTTCATCATGTGAAGCTAGAACGGAATCGTCTTCGCGAGAAGTTCAAACTGATAGACATTACTACTCGGGCAATGTTGACTGAGCCGCCCCAAGATTCTATCACCCTAGCACACCTTACTCTTAGGTCCTATGCTGTTATTATAAGGGGCTATGTAATGAGACCATAACTGCCTTGTGTAATCCTTGTTTTAAATAAAAATTGGGATTTCTTATTATGATGATGTTTATGAATTTTCAAATGACTGGATAAAAAATAGTATGCATATTTTTGATGAATTTTCAAAAGGATATTTAAAAAAAAATGTTTGTGTAAACCTTAAATAATTTAAAATGTGTAATGATTCTCAAAAAATGGTCTTCTACAATTATGTCCAGTACGAAATTTAGAGTCTAATAAGATCAACATGATTTTTGATGAATAGTAAATTATGAATAGTGATTTTATGATTAGGATTAGTAATATGACCAAATGGATTAGTAATCTCACTTAAAGAAAGTTTTAAAATAATCTAGGCACCTTGATTAAGTAATGTGATTCAATAAAATGGTTAAATAACGGTTTCATAAATTATTATTCAAGTATTAGTTTTTTTCGGGTGAATAGTGTTTTTTAATTAAAAATTTAATTAAAAATAATTAGAAAATTATTTTTATAAAAAGGACTTTATTTTTGAACTCAGAGCATCGATATTATGTTATGGTAATTTTTGGGGTTTTTTCTGAAAAAATGAATTTTCGGTGAATAGTGTTTTTATTTAAAAATAAATTTAAAAATACATAGAAAATTATTTTTATAAAATGGAGTTCATTTTTGAAATCAGAGCATTGATATTTAGTTAAGGTGAAATTTTGGGATTTTTCTGAGAAAGATGAATTTTTCAGTGAATAGTAAAAATGCAGTTTTAGGGTTTCGGTATGTTTAATGAAATCATAGCTGTGTCATGATGATGTCATGAGATATTTTAAGGGTTTTCCGGCCAAGGGTGATGAATTATTGTTGTGGGGGCCCCATGTGGCCTAAATCCATGATAAATGCCAAGGGAGAGCACATGGGTTTGAGAAAAGCACATGTGAGGTGTCCCTTGGCCATTAATGCCTTGTCCCCTCACTTTCCCTATAAATACCAAGCCCTCCTCTCATCAATTCGACTCCCCACTCTTCCCCAACGAAGTTCCGGTCTCATTACCTCCCAAGGAGTCCTCCCAAGGTGCCCCCAAGCCCTCAATGTTCCAACCATTGAGGTTTAAGAATTACATTTTAAGGTAAGGGATCCGACCCCTCTCTTTCTTTTCATGTAATCTCTTTTATGTCATTACTTTTATGCTCTATGTTTTTATGTGAGAGGATGTTCTTTTATATTCCTCTTACTTCCCTTTCATGTTTATATGATGAGAGATCCCCTCTTAATCTCATCATTTCATTTTATGAAAGTTTAAGTGACGCCGTTAGGCTGCCGAATTTTTAAGGGATCCTTTCACCCTTCTCATTTTTCAAGTTCGATTTTCATATCAAGGATTTCAAGTTCTTTTTTAATTATGTTGGGGTATGATCTCTATATCTATCATAGTGATCTCTTATGATCATATGATGAGAGACCCTATTTGATCTTGCCAATTCATTTTTATTGAAGTTTATGTGACGCCGTTAGGCTGCCAAATTTTCATAAGAGAAATCTAATTTTTTTTGTCTTCCTTCCATGTTTTTCATTTCAAATGGTATGTCCTCCAAATTTCATTACCATGTCAATATATCCTTATTATTCCATCCCCCTACTGTTTTATGGATCATTTATGAGTGGGTGACCCATGTCCCCTCTCATTTCAATGTTTTCTAAAACCCCGAAACTTAGCCGTTATGCTGCAGAATTTTCCCCTCAAAATGCCTCTCTCTTTTCTCAAAAATTATTTTATGTTATAAAGTGAATACTAAAAGCTATTATTTATACAAGGGTATTCACATATATATCAAAATGTTCCATTTTAAATTCTGGGATTTACATACATGAGACCTGCTTCCCTTTCCGTGGGTTTAAAGTGACGTAAAGATCATGTCTTTAAAGCAGTTTTTAAAACGTTATGATTATGAAATGAAACCCATTTATTTTATGCTATGTGGGTTATTTATGAAATGTTTGATGATGATATATGTGGCTCACATGATAATAAAGGCAAATTTAAGTGTGCGCCCTGATAGCGCTCCAATGCATTGGGTAATGATGTAACTACTAGAGATTACAATTTTCACGATACCTTGGTGAATAACCTTGGTAATTTTCAAATGACACCTTGGGGATGGACCATGGTGATATGTTCATGATTGTCTATGTTAAATGATGTAGCCACATCTTCAAGTTATGAAAAATGTTGTTTTTATTATGAAATGCCTCATGATTTCTTTCTCATGCCTTAAAGTTCTTTTCATGTCCTTATTGAAGTATATCAAGTTCACATGTAAAATGTTCCTCTTGTTTCCCTTATTGGGCCTTCTTCTCACCCTTTCTTTTGATGTATGTCCCCAGGTTATGAGATGCAGTAATGAACCTAGAATGAACTTAAGGAGACGCCTTTCAAGTGTTTAAGAGGAATGTTTTATGTTGTTTTCATGTATTATGTTCCTGGTTTCCAAGACACTAGACCTTAAAGATCCTCAGTTTTGTGTAATGTAATGAAAGTTTATGTTATAAAATGGCGGGATGCTATAGTTGGTATCAAAGGATGGTTTAGTTATTTGTGGAAATTAGGATATGAAAACTTTAGGAAGAACCCTATAAAAAAGTTTAAATATAGGAAATCTTCCTAGTATTTTCGTGAGTATTGAGTAAAGGGTTTCCAAGAAAATACATCCCTGTCTGGATACGAGCAGGTAGAGGTGGCTCTGGCACAGATGTACATAGGGGTAAAACCCGAAAACACCGCTTTGAGCTAGACTCGAACGGGAACTGGTACACGACAACGGGCCTTGCTGCACTCTTGGTTACGACACTCCCGGGGGATATGCTTTGGTAAATTCATAAGCTTAGTATGAACCATTGTTAAAGGAACAAAGATAAAATAAAATAAAGATTCACATAAGAATATATGATCATGGATAACCTAGAAGGGAACCTAGGGGATCACAAGTTAGGGTATACTTTACTTCTACATGTTATCCTTAGATGCTTTAAGTTTCTTTTCATTATTATTGGCTAAGTATTTAAGCCCCTAATTATAGTTTCTTTTCTTAGTTAATGGCGGGAAATGGAAGAACATGTCTCAACAACCAATGTGATAGGAAATGCTACGATTGCCGTATTAATATGACAGAGATGATTAGGGGATTAAAATATGATTTTTATTTTGGAAGACATTCACTATTTTGGGGACCCTATATGATCGAGGTAAATAGATTACAACGGTATTTTCATTGAGGAGTAAGGTTGACTTATATTTGAAGAATCGATGAATTTAAGGTGGATTTATAGTAATTTAGGTTACTTTTGGGAATGATTAACCTATCTTGGGTTAAATACGTTTAGATTAGATACTTTTGTTATAAGATGTTAGGAGTGGTTGATGTTGTTTGGAGATGAACAATGAAGTTTATTTTGGAAGACTATGTTATCAAATCCTTCTTGTATTTGGGTTTCAATCTTAGTTTGGTTTATTTTGAGGAATTTTAAGGACCGTTATTTATGGAATGGACTATGATGAACTTTGGGTAGTACCATGGAACTTTGAAGATTTAAAAGTAGTTTCCATTCCTATGGGATTCTTTCTTTTTGAAGAATTGTTTTACCTTACCCTTTTGGTTTTTGGGATAATGTTTAAAGATAAAAGAAATAGATAGTTAATCTTTTGTGGATTATGTGATTCTCTAGAAGATGATTCTTGTGTTTTGATGAGACCAAGTAGTTTTGAATGCTCATAGTTTAGAGAAAAGATTAGTTTTGGGTAGAAACTTATTAAAGGATGAAACTCTACATGAAGGTAGATATATTTCCTTATGTTTTTGTTCTATGTTGTAAATGAATTCCTCAAAGTTATTAAAAGGAACGTAAAACAAAAACGTTGTTGGTTTACGTTTCCTACTAGGTAATCAAAGACCGCTTACACACATCATAATTTTGGGATTTTCTGGTGGTCAACTTCCCCCTAATCATGTTTTCTATCACTCTCCTTTAAGAACGTTACCCTTTGTTTTCTCCTCCATGTCCATATTTCCTACATGGAATCCTAGTATGAGTAAACTCGGGTGGCCTTTGTACTTCCTTTTTTTTCTTTTAAAGTAATGGTGTTACTGACTCTTTTTACGATGTGTGACTTTAATTGAAATTTCAAAACCCAATTTTAAAAATTGCGAGGACGCAATTTCTTAAGGGGGGAAGATTGTAACGGCCCGAAATTTTGAATAAATCTTGTTCCCTAATTTCATGTGTTATTTTATTTTATTTTTATACTCAACAAAAATGTTTTATTTGATAAACATGATTATAATTAAAATGAGACCAGTGGGTTTGGACTGTTATATGACCATCGGTCAATATGACCACTGTGAACAAAATGTTTTGATTATTGTCTCCAAATATAAGTAATATTGGTTAACTATTATAGAAAGAAGATTTGATGGCCTCACCTAGTAGTCTTGGACCGATCGAAGCCCATCTAACAGAGCTTGGGAAGGAGGTAACACCATTGGGCTTTGCTCTGGACCAAATCCAAGCTGAACTTCATCATGTGAAGCTAGAACGGAATCGTCTTCGCGAGAAGTTCAAACTGATAGAAATTACTACTCGGGCAATGTTGACTGAGCCGCCCCAAGATTCTATCACCCTAGCACACCTTACTCTTAGGTCCTATGCTGTTATTATAAGGGGCTATTTAATGAGACCATAACTGCCCTGTGTAATCCTTGTTTTAAATAAAAATTGGGATTTCTTATTATGATGATGTTTATGAATTTTCAAATGACTGGATAAAAAATAGTATGCATATTTTTGATGAATTTTCAAAAGGATATTTAAAAAAAAAAATGTTTGTGTAAACCTTAAATAATTTAAAATGTGTAATGATTCTCAAAAAAATGGTCTTCTACAATTATGTCCAGTACGAAATTTAGAGTCTAATAAGATCAACTTGATTTTTGATGAATAGTAAATTATGAATAGTGATTTTATGATTAGGATTAGTAATATGACCAAATGGATTAGTAATCTCACTTAAAGAAAGTTTTAAAATAATCTAGGCACCTTGATTAAGTAATGTGATTCAATAAAATGGTTAAATAACGGTTTCATAAATTATTATTCAAGTATTAGTTTTTTTCGGGTGAATAGTGTTTTTTAATTAAAAATTTAATTAAAAATAATTAGAAAATTATTTTTATAAAAAGTACTTTATTTTTGAACTCAGAGCATCGATATTATGTTATGGTAATTTTTGGGGTTTTTTCTGAAAAAATGAATTTTCGGTGAATAGTGTTTTTATTTAAAAATAAATTTAAAAATACATAGAATTTTTTTTTTATAAAATGGAGTTCATTTTTGAAATCAGAGCATTGATATTTAGTTAAGGTGAAATTTTGGGATTTTTCTGAGAAAGATGAATTTTTCAGTGAATAGTAAAAATGCAATTTTAGGGTTTCAGTATGTTTAATGAAATCATAGCTGTGTCATGATGATGTAATGAGATATTTTAAGGGTTTTCCGGCCAAGGGTGATGAATTAATGTTGTGGGGGCCCCATGTGGCCTAACTCCATGATAAATGCCAAGGGAGAGCACATGGGTTTGAGAAAAGCACATGTGAGGTGTCCCTTGGCCATTAATGCCTTGTCCCCTCACTTTCCCTATAAATACCAAGCCCTCCTCTCATCAATTAGACTCCCCACTCTTCCCCAACGATGTTCTGGTCTCATTACCTCCGAAGGAGTCCTCCCAAGGTTCCCCCAAGCCCTCAAGGTCCCAACCATTGAGGTTTAAGAGTTACATTTTAAGGTAAGGGATCCGACCCCTCTCTTTCTTTTCATGTAATCTCTTTTATGTCATTCCTTTTATGCTCCATGTTTTTATGTGAGAGGATGTTCTTTTATATTCCTCTTACTGCCCTTTCATGTTTATATGATGAGAGATCCCCTCTTACTCTCATTATTTCATTTTATGAAAGTTTAAGTGACGTCGTTAGGCTGCCGAATTTTTAAGGGATCCTTTCACCCTTCTCATTTTTCAAGTTCGATTTTCATATCAAGTCTTTCAAGTTATTTTTTCATTATGTTGGGGTATGATCTCTATATCTATCATACTGATCTCTTATGATCATATGATTAGAGACCCTATTTGATCTTGCCAATTCATTTTTATTGAAGTTTAAGTGACGCCGTTAGGCTGCCGAATTTTCATAAGAGAAATCTAATTTTTTTTGTCTTCCTTCCATGTTTTTCATTTCAAATGGTATGTCCTCAAAATTTCATTACCATGTCAATATATCCTTATTATTCCATCCCCCTACTATTTTATGGATCATTTATGAGTGGTTGACCCATGTCCCCTCTCATTTCAATGTTTTCTAAAACCCCAAAACTTAGCCGTTATGCTGCAGAATTTTCCCCTCAAAATGCCTCTCTCTTTTCTCAAAAATTATTTTATGTTATAAAGTGAATACTCAAAGCTCTTATTTATACAAGGGTATTCACATATATATCAAAATGTTCCATTTTAAATTTTGGGATTTACATACATGAGACCTGCTTCCCTTTCCGTGGGTTTAAAGTGACGTAAAGATCATGTCTTTAAAGCAGTTTTTAAAACGTTGTGATTATGAAATGAAACCCATTTATTTTATGCTATGTGGGTTATTTATGAAATGTTTGATGATGATATATGTGTCTCACATGATAATAAAGGAAAATTTAAGGGTGCGCCCTGATAGTGCTCCAATGCATTGGGTAATGATGTAACCACTAGAGATTACAATTTTCACGATACCTTGGTGAATAACCTTGGTAATTTTCAAATGACACCTTGGGGATGGACCTTGGTGATATGTTCATGATTGTATATGTTAAATGATGTAGCCACATCTTCAACTTATGAAAAATGTTGTTTTTATTATGAAATGCCTTATGATTTCTTTCTCATGCCTTAAAGTTCTTTTCATGTCCTTATTGAAATATATCAAGTTCACATGTAAAATGTTCCTCTTGTTTCCCTTACTGGGCCTTCTGCTCACCCTTTCTTTTGATGTATGTCCCCAGGTTATGAGATGCAGTAATGAACCTAGAATGAACTTAAGGAGATGCCTTTCAAGTGTTTAAGAAGAATGTTTTATGTTGTTTTCATGTATTATGTTCCTGGTTTCCAAGACACTAGACCTTAAAGATCCTCAGTTTTGTGTAATGTAATGAAAGTTTATGTTATAAAATGGCGGGATGCTATATGTTCCATTGGGTCACCTGGTAAAAACACACCATTAATATAATGATAAATGTTACTCATGATGCACTCTTGTATGATAATATACAAGTATATATTCATAAGTGGTGGTGTTTTTTATGATATAATTGTATATTCTAATATAATAGTGCATCATGAGCAACATTTGTCTACAATTTAGGGTATCTTGCTGGGGGATCAGTTGTACTCTGAATTATCAAAGTGTGATTTATGCATACAAGATACATGTTTCCTTGTCCATAATTTAAAAAAAAAATTGATTCTGTAGATACTGAAAAGATATAAGTTGTTATATCTTGGAATACATCAATTAATTTTTTTGATATATGTAGTTTCCATGGATTATAAGGATACTAAAACGTTTTTAGGTGATATTTCACATCTGAAATCACTGATAACTATTTTGAAGAGGAAAGGGATCCTTTTCTAATGGAATAACTAATATTATAAATCCTTTCAAGAATTTAATATTAGAATTATAGTAGCTCTTATCCTCACATTTTAAGAGTCTAGATAACGATATACAGTCTATTGTGATGCCTTAGGATAAATGTTGTGATGTGTTCTCTTTCTGGTATATCGTGTTGTTGTTTATGGTTAATGATTGTTGTTGTTTCATGATAAGAACTACACAACACATGATTTAGATTCATCTATTGTGGTCCATCTTTTGAAGACTTGGTAGAAATACCGCTTTGGTGATAAATCCATAGTGTTATCAGATCATAAGATCTTGAAATATATTTTCTCATAAAGATATTTTAATTTAATACAACACAGATGGATGGAGTATCTATAGATTTTTAACTTCAACTTTATGTATACACTGAGTAAAGATAACTCTATGAAAAAATAATTAAGAAGTAATTAGTTTGATCATTTGGTTAAATAGGCTTTAGACCAATGGAAATTAATGTGATTCATAGAATATATTCATCTATAATACACAGGCCAATGTAGTGTATCATTTTTAATCTTAGTTATATGTTAGATATTCTCAAGAATCTAATCCTAACTGTGTTACTATGAGGACAAAATCATTCTTTGGGTGACCATTGAGGGTTGGAAGTTGGATAAGGATTAAGTTTTATGATGTAGATATCAGATAGTCATATCATAGGCTATTTAAAAATGACTTCTTAGTGCCTACCACCATTTGATATGGATTGTTCACCCTGGGATTCAAAAAATGTATATATAATTGAAAGAACATTTTTGGTGAGTTGGAATGAATATATATATATATATATATATATATATTATGTCTTGATATTCCCCACTAATCATAAAGTAAAGGAAAAGAATCAATAGCAGGTGGGTATGTTACAGTATTTTCTGATTCTTATGTCAAAATGGGAGCAGATAGCCATGGATTTTGTAACAGGTATACCAGGATTGATTAGGAAACACCATTCCATATGTTTGATATCATATTGACTCACAAAATCATCTCGTTTCATTTCTACACATTAATCCAATATAATGGATTACATGTCAAAAATATATATCTGCGAGGTGGTGATATTTCATAGTATGCTAGTGTCAATTGTATCTGACCAAAACTCTAGGATTATGTATAATTTTTTCAAATACTTCATAAATCCCTTGAAACATAGTTTAATATGAGTAAATATTATCATCTTCAAATAGATATATATTCTGAACAGGAATCCAAATGTTGTAATTTAGGCTTATGGCATATGTAATGGATTTTGGTGGTTCATGGGAGAAGTATCTACCATTAGTGGAGTTATACTATAATAACAATTATGAGGACACGATAAATATGTATCCTTTTGAAGTGTTTTATGGTTGAAATTGACATTATTCACTTTTTTTTGTGGAAATGGGGTGATTCTTTATGAAATGTACTAGGCCTTGTGAAAGATACAACCAAAAAGATTCAATTAATCTGAAAGACGATAAAGATGGATCAAATTAATAAAAAAATATATACAGATCATCATCAGTAACCATTTTAATTCTAGGTGACTAATCATGTGTTATTGATAATATATACAAGGCATGGTCATCATTTTTTTGGTAATCAAGAAAATATTTCACCTTGCTACATAGGCCCTTTTAAGATACAAGAATGAGTTTGTGATGCGGCATGTCATTTGGATTTTCGCACCAGGGTTCATTTTAGTACACAATGTGTTTCATGTATCATTATTAAAGAAGTATCAACTTGATCCTTACCATTTTATTTGATGGTATCACATTGACCTAGATCTGGACACTAAGTTGATTCATGTGTCTGTAATGATTATGGATAGGAAAGACAATATATTACAAGGAAAAAAACATCAGTATAGTATGAGTTTTATGGAAACAATGCCGGATTTATGAAGAAACTTGAGATCTTGATAAAGAAATTGTAGAGTAGTGGCCTGAACTCTTCTTGGAAAATAGTGGGTTTCTACTTTACAAGGACAGAAAAAACAATTTTGGGTAAAATATAGCACACATAGTTTCAAGTGAATGTCCCTTTATTCATTTATTTTGATTATATATAATGTTTAGGATACGTTTTAGGAGGTTATAAGGGTTTCTTTCTTGTTTTTAGCCCTTTATGGAGGTGTACAGTTTGTTCATTGTTAGTATAAACTATATAGAATCTGCAGGAAACCATGCATGGGATGACAGTGGATATGAGAAGGTGCACAGATGGTACAAACATTTTATATACCATGTGAATGCCCTAAAAAACTATGAATCTTGAAATATAGGTAAATTCATTTTTGGCACATGGTTTTTCTAACCATTCAAGATAATTTTTTTATTTATGACCTTAAAATAGTAGCACCACACTATTAGAATCTGATTTCCAAAACACTTTAACCAAACATTGAGGTGTACACTTTTACCTCCATAAAATGTGGATCTAATCTGAATTAACATCTTAAGCCCTCATTTTTTACCTAGTGCATCTATAACCCAAAATTATTTTTCCCCTAGTCATGATAGATAATCCCCTTGAACACAATATTTATCCGTACGGGAATCAAAGTGCATTAAAGGCCTTGATTTTTTAGATGTACTTATTCATCCCCTTTATTCTTAGATAAAATGTTATTATACCTCTCCTAAGTATATATCTAGTCGGTTATGTATAGATCTATGTGTTATGAATTGTTTTATGATGAAATATTATTGTATCTAGTGAAGGTAATGTGGATTGGGATCAGATATTGTTCTCCTATTGGGTTGATTATCATGTTTTCCATCCCTTGTGAGGTGGGAGGATTCTCTCTCTAATAAACTTTATTAGAACATTAATTATTTTTTTAAAATTGATTTATTTTCTTGAACTTTTTGTAAATGTCATGGTGTTATTTGAGTGAAATTCTTGTTTTCATTAAGGTTTTGGAAATCATGGAAATTTCATGGATTTTTGGAAATCTCTCTTTGGTGTAAATTTTAAAATAGTGTTTTTAAAATTATAGTTTTTTTGGTAAATGTGAAGTGTTTTTTGAAATAAATTAGAGAATGAAATTTGTTTTTATAATGGACTGGCATGGGTGTTTGGCATACATGGTTCGAGTTATTTCATTTATTTAAAGTCCCCAGCCCCAAAAGCCTAGAGGAGTGCCTTACTTTATTTAACTGGTATAATAAATAAGAAAGTCACATCTCGAAGGGACGAATACTTTAGTAGAATTGGAAAACTAAATAAAAATATAATATTTACATTAAAACATGTAAGGAAAAACAACATAGAAACTCCATTAAAACCACCCATAAACACCAATATTATCCCTTCAAGTCATTTATAATATACATATTCGCATCCTGGGGACAAATAAAACATAAGAAATGAGTGATCCCAAAATCTCAGTAATGGTAAAAAATGAAGTGGAAGGTATAAACATAAACATTTAGGCATCGTGAATATCTAATAACACCTATCAATAAAACATAAAATGTTATATAATATGGAAGGAATAAAAGCTGATCAAAATATTGTCGTAATCACATTAAAATAAAAATTAACCATTGATATTATACTATTTGAATAATCACATGATTTATCAGTGGATAATATCACAATGAGGGAATTAATAATTAAAGATATCATAAATATACCATCAAGGCTTTAGCCAAGAAAAAAATACATAAATTGGTAAAAACTGGTCTAGTTTATCTCATGAGACCTACCGTTGCATCAAGGGGATATAACAGGCTCTTCTTATCACTTAATAAGTCAAATTTGTTCCCCATATGTTGAATAAAAATATATATTTAAATAAAAGTGTCCCTTATCACATTTAAATATTTGAATCATAATAATAGATGAAATTACTCTAATAAAATCATAGAGAAATTCTTGATAGAAATACCCATTTTCTTTGAAAAGAGTAGTTATTTTGGAAAATCATTTACATTTTTCATAAAAATCATATTGTAAACATGTATATACCATTAATTAAAAGTGAATGAAATTATATTTTAGGAATATTAAAAGAAAATTCATACTTAAATTTGGAAACTAAATTGAAAACATGTAAAAAAATTGTACAAGAAACTTTATAAACAGTCTACTTCAGTACGGTTTGAGGGAAAATATAAAAGAGCATTTCATGGGAAAAAATAATTGTTTGAAAAAACAAGAAATTAACCGAGATATTTATTAACGTAAAACCTTGTGATTTTACAAAAATATTGGTGGATTGAAATATATTAGGAAGTGTACTCAAAAATGGTTAAGAAAATGGAAAGTTCTCTTAAATCGAGCTTGATTATCAGGAGGAATTGAAAATTGAACCATATAAAACATGTGTTTCCCCCATAAAAGGAATATGAAGTGATCTTGATACATATTTCTAGAACATATACATATAATTTAGAAGAATTATATAAATGTTGAGTCAAAAAGGTTTTCCTTATGACTTTTTCATTCCTTATTGTTTTGAAAATCACAAACACCTTATACTTAAGAAAATCTATATTTTACTTCTATAAGGAAAATTTACTTCCTTAAGGAAATTTACCCTAACCTAGATTTCCTTACACATATCAATATTTTTCTTAAGTGTAAAAATCGGATTCATATCAAAACCTCGGAATCATATAATGATTAGATATAAACCATTCTATTTTAGGATCTGAATTCTGGATACAAACTCAAATAATGTTCCATTCCAAATTCTGGATACAAACTCTAATAAAGTTCCACTCCGAATTTAGGATAAGAACTCTAATAAAGTTACACTCCCATTTCAGGATACGAACTCTAATAAATTTCCATTCCAAATTTTGGATACGAACTCTAACAAAGTTCAACTCATAATTCTGGTCTCCGAAATATTACCAGTTCGACTCCAAACATTTTGTAGTTCGACTCTGAACTTCTATGAGTTCGACTCCGAACTTTTACTAGTTCGACTCTGAAATTTTTATAGTTCTACTACAAACTTCTATGAGTTCGACTCCGTACTTTTTCTAGTTCAACTTCGAACGTTTTCTAGTTCGACTCTGAACTTTTACTAGTTCGACTCTAAAATATTTCTTGTTCGACTTCGTACTTCTATGAGTTCGACTCCGAACATTTACTAGTTCGACTCTGAACATTTTCTAGTTCTACACCGAACTTCTATGAGTTCGACTCCGAAATTTTAATAGTTCTACTCTGAACATTTTCTAGTTCGACTCCGAACTTTTACTAGTTCGACTCTGACCTTTTTCTAGTTCGACTCCGAACATCTATGAGTTAGACTCCAAACATTTATTAGTTCGACTCTGAACATTTTCTAGTCCGACTCCGAAATTCTATAAGCTCGACTCCAAACTTTTTCTAGTTTAACTATGAAATTCTACATGTTAGACTCTAAACTATGTATGTTCAGATTCTGAACTCTAGTGAAACCAGACTCCAAATTTCCTTAGAAATTCAAACTCCAGATTTCTATAGAATCCAGGTTCTGAATTTCTATAAAACAGAATTTGAATATCCTTTTATTATAGTCTCCGAATTCCATTTTGGTTAGACTCTGAACTTTTGTTTGATTACATTCCGAAATTCAGTTTGTCTTATGCTTACACATGTTTTATTATAAAATGATGTCGTCCATTCTTTTTCTAACTAACCGTTGGTTGAGTGACACATGTATAGGTCCCTCCGAATTTTAGGGAAAATATGACCATTGGAGGAGGGATCCAACCATTGGAGCTTGATTCTGAACTTTTGTTATTAATAAGTTTTTGTGTAAAAAATATTTTTAAAATGGTAGGAATCAATGTTGGTTATATCAAAAACATAAATCCTATAAGACCACCAATTTTTGAAGGTAATGATTATGAGTATTAGAGAGATCGAATGAAGACTTTTGTAATCAATATAGGAGTAGAAAATTTTGTTATGTTTACTGGAGGTTATCAAATTCTTGATAAGGAAGTTAGAACTTTCACAAACCAAGAGAATCATGATTATCAATTAAACTATAAGGTACACAGCACTTTACTTTGTTCAATGACTAGGAACATATATAGCTAAATCTCTTCATGTGAAACAGCCAACTGTATCTGGAAGAAACGTGAAGTTACTCATTTTGGAACCTCCAAAGTAATTGAGACAAGAAGAGCTGTGTTGAGGACTGTGTATCATGGTTTTAATTTTCCTTATGGAGAACCCATATGCAAAGTGCAACAAATATTTATGACTATCGTGAATTTCTTACAATCTATGGGTGAGAAAGGTCTGGAGGATAATTCACTTGTAGACAATATCATTGACATTATGCCAAATGAGTGGGAGTCCAAGAGGACAACCATTGATGAAGAGAGATGCTGACAATATCAAGAAGAAGAAGGGGAATGGTACTATTGTTTTTACTACAACTTCTAATCACATTAAATCAAAGACTCATGAGAGAGTAACTTGATCCAAGTCTAAGAAGGTTTTTATCCAATATGAATCTAGTGGAAGTGAAGTCTCAGAGAATGAGTTATCAAATTTTTCTCGAAGGATGAACAAGAATGTTGGACAAAGAAATTTCAAATCCAGGTATAAGAAGAATGAAAGAAAAGATAAGAAAGATTAAGAGGTCACATGCTATGAAAGTAAGAGAGATGGACACGTACGACCTGATTTCCCTATGATCAAAAAGAAATAATGAAAAGAGAGGCATTCTGAAAGGATTATGAAGAAGTATTATAAGTCCAAAGCTAAGAAAGTTCTGGAAGCTAATGATACTTGGAGTGCCATTGGTGGTGACTCTTCAGATGAATATTCTGATTATGAATCTTCTAGACTAAAAAATCTTGGTCTTATAGCCAGATTAAATTTTAAAAATAATTTCTTTATGGATAAGGTAAACAACGCTGAATCATTGACTAATGTTTCTTTAAATTCTAATGATAGTAAATATTATAACTCTTCGGATGAAGAATCCTCTTCTGATGAAGAAAATATTTTACCTACCTATGAAGATGTTTCTAGGCTTATTGAACTTCTTGAGATCGAGAATTCAAAAATCAATAAAAAACATGATAATGAAAACTCTAGAAATACTATTCTCACTAAGGAAATATCAGATCTTTCAAAATATCTTGATAAGAAAAATGATTATTTTATAAGTGTTTCAAAAAATCTTGAGGAACTAAATTCTGAGAGGAATAAACTTTCTAAAGATCTATAAAAATTAATTTCTAAGAAAAGTGTCTTTGAGCCAAGCTCTAGTTACAAATCAAATGATTTTGAAGTTAAAAACTTGGTTATAAAGCTCAAGTTCGAAATTTTTTCCTTAAAGAAGTGTTTCTCAAGATTTACTCATGGTAAAGAAAATTTTGATAAGATGTACTCACAAATACGACATTTCCGAAACAAGTTCGGATTTGGTTATACCCATGCAAAAGCAACTTTTAGTAACAATTATTTTGTTCCTCAAAGTGCCCCATTTTTTACTAAGTGTCAATGTGGTGGTCACTATGAAAATAATTGTTCTTTAAACAAAACCCAATCTTTAGGTTTTCATAAGGCTTATTTTTCTAAGAAGATATGGGTACCCAAAATATTGTTATCTAAAAATCTCGGATCCAAACAAGTTTGGATTCCAAAAGGCTAATTCATTTCTTATTTTCAGGAAAATAGGGAAAATGCCAACAACAACACTAGGTACATGGATAGTGGATTTTCTCAGCACATGACTGGTAACAAAAACTATTTTGAAAAGATTATCAAGATGAAATGAGGAAAAGTAACTTTTGGAGATAATGCTCAAGGAGAAATTCTTTGTATAGGTAATATTGTTCTTCTTGGTAAAACATTGATTTTAAATGTTTTGTTTTTAAAGGGTCTTAAGCACAACCTCATTTGCATAAGTCATTTATGTGATGAAGGATACCTTGTAAATTTTAGGAATGATAAGTGCTTAGTTCACAATTCCAAGGAAGAGTTTATTCTCTCTAACAATAGGCAAGAGAATGTATACACTTTAAACTTAGAAGACCTTAGGAGCCAAGATTTACCTTTCCAAAGTGAAATGGAAGATTATTCTTGGTTATGGCATAGAAGACTAGGTCACTGTAATCATAGAAACTTATGTAAACTGTCTATGAAGAAACTAGTTAAGGATCTGCCGGAGCATAGATTTGATTTTTCTAAAGTTTTTTATCCTTGTAAATATGAAAAGCAACATAAATCTAGTTTTAAATCAGTTGGTGAAGTCTCAACAACTGATGCATTACAGTTGGTGCACATGGATCTTTTTGGTCCAACACAAACTGGAATCATTGGAGGCAAATACTATGTGTTTGTTCTAGTTGATGATTACACTAGATTTACATGGGTCTATTTTCTAGCAAAGATTTTTGAAGTTTTTTCTTATTTCAAAAGTTTTAGAGCCCAAGTTAACACTAAGAAAAACCTTCCACTGAAAACTATTCATAGTGATCATGGATGAGAATTCCAAAATTCTGATTTTGAAACTTTTTGTAGTAGGAACTCCTCAACAAGTTGGTGTAGTTAAAAGAAAAAATAGAATTCTTTAAGAAATAACTAGAACCAAGTTGAGTGAATATTCTACAGCTAGAAATTTCTGGGATAAAGCTGTAAGTACATCCTGTTATACTATAAATCGAGTTTTAATCAGTCTTTTTCTTAATAAAAATCCTTATGAGTTATGGAATGGTAGAAACCCTAGAATTTCCTACTTCAAGGTTTTTGGTTGCAAGGTATTCATCCTGAATACTAAGATAATCTACACAAATTCGCACCAAAATCTGATGAAGGAATTTTCTTAGGCTACTCTACAACTTCTAAGGCCTATAGATTTTTCAACAAAAACACTTTTACTGCTGAAGAAATAGTGCATGTAAAATTTGATGAATCTGATCCTTTTGTTTTCAAACCATCCCAACCTACATCCTCAGATATGTTTTCAAAAACTGATTTTCAACCTTTGATAGAAGATCCTTATGATAAGGAAAATGTTCAAGAAGATGCTTCTAAAACATTTACCCAAGAATAATTTCTACCCTATGTTGATGAACATGTTTTACAAAACCCATGTCAGGTGTTTCTAAAGAATCATCCCAATGATAGTATCATTGTTGATGTAAATCAACCTGTAAGGACTAGAAGTTCCTTGAGTAATGAAGTATAACATCTAGCATTATTTTCCCAATTAGAACCAAAAAGCACTAATGAAGCTTTAGGTGATGATGATTGGATCAAATCCATGCAAGATGAACTAAATGAATTCGAAAGGAATAAAGTATGGACCTTGGTTGAAATCCCTAAGGAAACTTCTGTTATTAGAGTAAAGTGGGTCTTCAGAAATAAGTGTGATAAAAATGGAGTCATTGTTAGAAATAAATCTAGACTAGTTTCTAAAGGCTATAATCAGCAAGAGGGAATAGACTATGAAGAAACCTATGCTCCAATAGCTAGACATGAATCTATTCTTATCTTACTTTCCTTTGCAGCATTCTTCAATTTTAACCTTTTTCAAATGGATGTGAAATGTGATTATCTTAACAGTTATGTTCAATAGGAAGTTTTTTTTGAGCAACCTCATGGCTTTGAAGACAAAAAATATCATGATCATGTTTTTAGACTTACCAAAGCTTTGTATGGCCTTAAACAAGCCCCAAGAGATTGGTATGATAGACTTACAAGATTTTTGATTCAAAAAAACTATGTTAAGGGAAATGCAGATCCAACCCTTTTTATAAAGAAAGATAACAAAAATGTTTTGATTGTTCAAATTTATGTTGATGACATCATATTTGGTTCAACTCAGCAATATTTAACTGACACCTTTGCAGGTATAATGAAATCTAAGATTGAAATGAGTATCATGGGTGAGTTAAACATTTCATTGGTTTTCAAATTTCTCAAAAACCAGAAGGTACCGATATATCTCAACATAAGTATATTAAATATCTTCTTAAAAAGTATGAATATGACAACACTAAGAGTATAAGTACTCCCATTAGTACCTCAATCTCTTTAGATCTTGATGAAGCTGGGAAACCAGTAGATCAAACATCTTTTAGAGGTATGATAGGAAGTCTACTATACTTCACAGCTAGTTGTTTAGACTTAATGTTTTCAGTATGCTTATGTACCATATATCAATCCAATCATAAGGAATCTCATTTAAAGTCAGTGAAAAGAATTTTTTTCTACTTAAAGAGAAACGCTGGATCTAGGATTATTTTATACTTCTGGAAATTATTTTGTTTTAAAAAGCTTTTCGGATGCTGACTTTGGTGGGTGTATAATAGATAGAAAAAGTACATCCGGAACATGTCATTTCTTAGGAGATTCATTAGTTTCTTGGTCCTGCAAGAAGAAACACTGAGTAGCACTCTCCACTACTGAAGTTGAATATGTAGCAACTAGAATTTGTTGTTCTCATGTGTTGCAGATGAAACACACACTCACAGAATATGGCTTGAGTTTTACTAAGACTCAAATTTTGTGTGATAAGACAAGTAACATTGCCCTTAGTAAAAACCCTACACATCACTCTCATGCAAAGCACATAGATATTTGGTATCACTTTCTTAGGGATCACACAAAAAAAAAGATATCATTCTTTAGTTTATCGGAACGCAAGATCAACTTGCTGACATTTTCACAAAATCTTTACCCTCCGATAGATTTGAATACATTAAAAATAAGTTAGGAATGATAATTGTGAGGTAATCCTTGTTCATTACCATCTTGTTGAACAATTCTCCTTACAGTAATAAACTCCTTTTTATAGGGGGAGTACATTATCATGTTAGTATAATCAAAACTTTTGTAGTCAGTTTTCTTTTCAAACTTTTGTAACCAGATTTTTTTCCGTAATAAGTTTTTCGAAATTTTCGGATCAAAAATTTATTGTAATAGAAACTTTCAGAACTGAAATGTTTATAATGGAAATTTTCAGAACTGGAATTTCTGTAATGATAGTGTTCAAAACTGAATTTTTCGTAATGAAAATTTTTCATACTCATACTTTGCGTAATGAAAATTTTTCATACTCATACTTTGCGTAATGAAAATTTTTGTACTCATAATTTTTGTAATGAAATTTTTTCGTACTCATACTTTTCTTACTCATACTTTTCATACTCATTTTTTCATACTAATACTTTTTGTACTGATATTTTCATACTCATACTTTTCATACTGAGATTTTCGTACTCATACTTTTCCTAATGAAATTGTTTCATAATCATACTTTTCATACTAAGAGTTTCTTACTCATACTTTTCATACTGGAGTTTTGGTACTCAAAGTCTTTTAAATTCTTAAGTTTTTTAGAGTTATTTTTTCATAGTCAAATTTTTTTCCTCAAGAAGAATATTACCAATTACGAATAATCTTTCTAGCCAATATGAAAGGTATTACTTCCTTACTTAAGTCTTTGAAATCATATTTTACATGCTGGTGTTTTCTTATGTGTTTTATAATTTTCAGATTCTACTTTTCTTAAATCCGAATGTTTTTCCAAAAACCTCCAATGATCGGATTCAAGCTTTCCTTGTGGGTATATTTTCAACTGTCAGATCAGATCAGAGAGTTTTTCATCCGTTAGATATTTTTTGGAAGTTTAAAGGTCAACTCCATCTCCTATATAAAGGGGACCCACGAGAGTCGTCCCACATCGGTTTTTCAAAGCTTTCACATCTCAAAGCCCTGACTCTCTTATTATGGTCGTTCTGATTTTTGTCAAAGCCCATTCTGAATCATCCAGAACCATTTGTTCTGAATGTCTGTTAAAGATACATCCCAATATATGTCTACCTAAAAACCAATCTCAAAATGGTTAGTTTTCAGGGAGAGGTTAGTGCATCCGGATTTCTACAAGCTTGATTCTCTTATATCTAAGAATATCAGATTGAATGGCTGGGAGGTTGTTTTCTTGTCAAAGGCAGAGAAACAGGATTCTTTTTATACATATCTTCTTATTGAGTTCTATGAGTCTGTTTCCTTCTAGAAGGAATATGGCAGAGAGTTATTTTCTTTTTAGTCTAATGGGAAGACTTAAAAATTATCTTACACCAAGGCTGTAAGCTTGTTGGATTTATCTTACGAAGGGGAAGCTGAGTTTTGCTAAAATAAGCTTCTGGATTATAAGGAAGCATCAAAAAAGTGAAGGCATTGAAATGTCTTGGAATTAAAGATACCAAGAATGCTAAGATTGCTCATCTCTCTCTGAATAATCAGATTCTGCAGTTGTGGGTACAAGGTTTTCTCGTACCAAGAAGGGGTGATAAGGATAATCTGAAGAAGAGTGATATTTACGTCCTAGATTTCATGGTAAATCTAAGGAAGATAAATTTGATGAGGCATGTTTTGATTACAGTTAAGAACATCAAAGAAGTGAATTTTAAATCTCAGATCATTATGTACCCGACCTTGCTCTCTAAGCTTATCATTAGGTGTCTTGATTATTTCAAAATTTATTGCTCTTCCAAGCAAAAAAATTGCAAGGTAATGATGGTTAGCGATGATACATTGAAAAGGATAAAGATTTGTTTTTCTGTTGAATCCGGAGAATTATACCCTTTATCTGAGGAAGAGGCTGAGGCAGCTCATAAAGATACACAAACTCCAGAACCATCTAAAAAGGCAGGGAAGAAGAGAAAGCCTAAGGAAGTGGTGGCTGATGACAAGAACCCCAAAGCTAAGGAAACCCATTCCGCACCTACCAATACAAAAAAATAGAAATCATATCTAGATAAGGTGGCTGCTAAATGGACAGAAGACAAGGAGAAGAGGAAAGAAGGGGATCCACAGTTCGTATTGGACCCTACAGAGGCTAAGGCCTTAAAGAGAGAGTTGCTGATGAGTTAGAAAAGCAAGAAAATGAGAAGAAAATGAAAAAGAAGATGTCTGAAGTTGAAGTTGTTCAATCTCTGTCGATAGATACTGAAATATCCTCTGAGAGGATTCCCATTCCGGAAACTTTTGATGTCCAACCATCTTTACCAGATACTCCTGGGAAGAACTATATCACTCTGGAAAAGTGTAAGGGTAAAGAGGTAGTTGATGAAGTAGAAAAACAAGCTAGTGAAGAAGTGGAGGAAGAGGTTGTTAAAGAAGAAGAAGAAGAAGGATGTGATGATCTAGATGACTTGATCAAACAAGTAGAAGATTATCAAGAAAAGGATGAATCCGCAAAATTAGTCACTCTGGGAAAGGGAGTTGAGAAAGAAAGTAGGAAGGATGATGATAAACAAGAGGAAGAGAAGGAAAATATTTTGTATGATGAGGAAGAATATTATGAGAAGAATTTTCTTGAGGAAGGAGCAGAAAAGAAGAAAATACATGAAGGCCAGATTGTTCAACTATCAGAAAGTGAGGAAGAGTCACCAGATGATCAACCCATTTCGAAATCAGATAAAGGTAAGAAAGTGATTATGGATACACCAATAAAAGATATCATCACAAAGAAAGAAGTTGATGGTTCTTCTAAAAAGAAGTTGGTGAATATTGATGAAGAAAAATCCCCAAGAAAGTTATCGGATTCGGACTCATCAGCACACGGTCGTGATTTTGTGGTTGAATCTCTAAAGAAGTTGGTGGACACTATTCCGATATTTCCCATTATAGACTCCAGATGCCAGATGCTGCAGCATAGCTTGAATTACAATTCATAATCCTTATCCATGGTGATGGAAAAGTGTGTGATGATTGAATCCAACCATAAAAATTTCCTTATCAATTATGATGTGCACAGGAAATCTTGAAGAAAAATCACTTTGTGTTCTAAGAAAGTTAAAGAAGACATGGCTGACTTTGATCGTTTTCAGAATGAGGTAAAAGATGCCTTTGACATGGAGGATAACAAGATTAATAATCTTCAGGATGAGATGATCATTGAGCAAAGTTCTTGGAATCAACAGGTCAGAGATCTGAATGGGAAGCTTAACTCAGTTTCTCAGAACTGGAAAGGGGAAATAGATTTCTGGATTGAGTTTATAGAGAATCTGGAAAAGCAAGATGAGTTACTGAAGATGCAGGAAGAGGCCATGAAGGCTCAGGTAGAAGTCTTGAAAGCTCAAGATGAAAGGATAAAAGATTTGGAGAGGAAAGCTGAGGAGGATCAAAAAGATTTAAAGATTCTGAAAATCTTATTGAAGAAGCTAATCCTGAAGGAAAAAGAAGACAAATATAAAAACCTGATCTTTTGTTGCATTTGTCTTTCCTTGTAAGAATTTTCTCAACTCTAATGATATTTTTGGCTTCTTGTATTTTGTGTTGTTATATACTAATGTTTCAGGTACCATATTTTTTTCCATTCTCTTAAATTCCTTTTGAAAATCACAAAGGGGGAGAAGAAAAAAGAATTACTCAAAAGGGGAGAAAGAAAAATTTTAAATGGAGAAGGAAAAATTTCTAGGAGAAGATATCCTTAAAGTAAGGGGGAGTTTCTCATTACGGAGTTTTTCATTACCATGATAATGAAAACTCCACTCCGGAAATTCAGAATTCAATCCTTAGAGTTCCAATGCCTACAGGGGAGTTAGTTTTATTCACTATCATCCATGAACAAAGGGAGATAAGTTTTAATTTCAAAGTCTAACGAAATTTTTCAAAGTCCTTATATTCTTTTTCATAAGGTTGTTTGTTCTTTCCAAAATGGGGGATATTTTTGAGTCAATAAGGTTTTCCTTATGACATTTCAATTCCTTCTTGTTTTGAAAATCACAAACACCTTATACTTAAGGAAATCTATATTTTACTTCTATAAGGAAAATTTCCTTCCTTAAGGAAATTTACCATATCCTAGATTTACTTACACATATCAATATTTTTCTTAAGTGTAAAAATTGGATTCATATCAAAACCTCGGAATCATATAATGATTAGATATGAAGCATTCTGTTTTAGGATCTAAATTCTGGATACGAACTATAATAAAGTTCCATTCCAAATTCTAGATACGAACTCTAATAAAGTTCCACTCCGAATTCAGGATATGAACTCTAATAAATTTCCACTCCCAATTCAGGATACGAACTCTAATAAAGTTCCATTCCGAATTTTAGATATGAACTCTAACAAAGTTCAACTCTGAATTCTGGACTCTGAACTTTTACTAGTTCGACTCTGAACGTTTACTAGTTCGACTCTGAACTTTTTCCAGTTCAACTCTTAACTTCTATGAGTTCAACTCCGAACATTTACTAGTTCGACTCCGAAATTTTTCTATTTCGACTCTGAACTTTTACTAGTTCAACTCCGAACGTTTTCTAGTTTGACTCCGAACTTTTATGAGTTCGACTCTGAACTTTTACTTGTTTGACTCAGAACTTTTTCTAGTTCAACTCCTAACTTTTTCTAGTTCGACTATGAACTTTTTTTAGTTCGACTCCGAACTTCTTTGAGTTCGACTCCGAACTTTTACTAGTTTGACTATGAACATTTTCTAGTCTGACTCCGAAATTCTATAAGCTTGACTCCAAAATTTTTCTATTTCTTCTCTGAACTTATGCATGTTCGACTCTGAACTATGTAAGTTCAGATTCTGAACTTTGGTGAAACCAGACTCCGAATTTCCATAGAAATTCAGACTCCAGATTTCTACAGAATTCAGGTTCCGAATTCCTATAAAACAGAATTTGAATATCCTTTTATTATAGTCTCCAAATTCCATTTTGGTTAGACTCTGAACTTTTATTTGCTTACATTCCGAACATCAGTTTTGCTTATCCTTACACATGTTTTATTATAAAACGATGCCATCCATTCGTTTTCTAACTAACCATTGGTTGAGTGACACATGTACAGGTCCCTCCGAATTTTAAGGAAAATATGACCGTTGGAGGAGGGAACTGACCGTTGGAGCTTCTCCTATAAATAGGATCTCATTTGAAATGAAGCTACAACATTGACACTGATCTTGGACGAAGTACTATTGAAGTGATTTCTAGAGAGAGGGGATCTTATTAACTCTTAAAGCTTCGTGCAGAATGTTTGAATAGCTTGTTCAAACTTTGCCTTATACAGACTTTCTTCGTGCGACTCTGAATGTTGGTGATTACATTCGAGGTCTTCTGGGGATAGGAAGACATAGGTTCCATCACCATGAAGTTGAGGACTTCCTTGCTAAGGAATACAGTGGTTCCAACTACCTTGGAGTTAAGGGCTTGTGGGGATAGCAGGACAGAGACTCTTATCTTTGTATTGAGGACTTACCCTATTTTGGGTAAGATAGACTTGCTTGAAAAGATAAATCAAGGTACCTTTATCCAAGGTTGTTGGATACCCTTCTCTTTGGGTTAAAAGATTTATAGCTTGTTACTTGTTTTTGTTACATGTTTTTCCACGGCTTTTTTTATTGTAAGGAAATTATAACCTTCTTATATTTCCTTACACTTGTACTATGATTCATTTATATTCTATACACTTTAAGGTAGAATATCATATTGTAAACTTTCATTAACTTTCAGTTTTCTGGAATCATATTTCCATATCCATATTTTCAGAATCATATTTCCAGAACCTGTTTTTCGGAATCACTTTCCAGTTTTATAAAAGTATATAGAACTAGAAGTTTGTAACTTCATACCTTGTTCCAATTATCCAATTGGTGTTATAGGTGTTGTGAATTTTCTTAGTTTAACTTTGTTAAACTTAGATCTTTCCTTGTTTAAAGAAATTTTTTTAAGTGTACAATTCACCCCCCCCCCGCTCTTGTATATTGAGCATATACATCGTTATTTCGATCCTACAATAAATATATAGAAATATTTCATTGGGGTAAAGAGAGATAAAGTGTAACTTGAATGAAAATTAGAGGTTCGGGAAGAAACACTTACCACTTCGTAAATAGTCAAACTATATGCCCCATAAAATTAATGATCATCAAATAAATAATTTAATACCATGAAGATCAATATTTTCATAATATGATACATTATAGGGTAGTATAATTACACTGCGCACAAGAAATAGTGTTGAATAGGGAATATCTCATTGAAATAAGAGAGATATGAGAGAACCCTTACCTTACGTCTGAAAGCACTCTCCACATGTACTAAATTTCCTAGATAATGAAATCTGATTATTTAATAAACTTTATCCAAAAAATACCTAACATTTATTTTATTACTTAAAATTTTATTATATTCATTTATGGTCTTTTCAATGAGTTTTAATATTCAATTTCATCAGTCATGAGTGTTCTTTTCCATGGTTTTCGTGATTGGTTCACCTATGTACATGTATACAAGATCACGTGAAATGGGAATAGTTATCAAGAATTGAAATTATATGTTATTGATTAACATATAAAATATTAATTTCTCATATATATCATTGGATTATTTTAAGTGACGATGAATCATGAGATAAAACATTTGTGATAATCATTTAGATTATTTTGGCACTTTTTGATCTTCAAAAACTAGTTCCGTCTTATGAATTAATATTATGTATATATACTAGTTATAGAACACTAAATAAATTTTTATTGCATATATTAAATTCTTTTTAACCATAATAAGATTTTTTGATCATCCCTGAATGAGTAATTGAAAAAGCAAAACTCATCGTCCATGAAGGAGGTAAATCGGCGCATCACGAACGATGTATCCATTTTTTTAATAAAATTGGAATAGGATTAGAGAATTTATGGCGGATTTACCATTGAAATAATAAAATTACATTATATATAATATAATAGAGTTTTCATGCATGTTTTTACATATGATGCGAGTAAAGGTTAAAAAATAAAAAATAAAATAAAATTAAAGGGTAGGACTAAGGGTTTTATCTCTTGAATTCATGTCCATGAGAACCTCCTTAAAAGGCGTGGTATTTGTATTTTGATGAGAACAAAGGCCCATGTACATGGGTAATAGACTTGGTAAGATTATTTTTCATGAATTGGAGAAGATTAAATTCTTAATTGTTGTGCGAAGAGGAGGTGCTGAGGGGTGGTATGTATAGTGGAGGAGAGAGGTATTTTCTCTTTATTTTTTTCCTTAGTCAATTATTTTTCATCAAGACTATGAATTGTTTGAGAATTATCACTAAATATATTAAAATAATGATAGATATTTTTATATTATGGTCTTAAATCATCCATAAATCATCTTTTACTCAATAATTCATGTACTTATTAAATACCATAAATTATCTTATTTCACTATTCAAAAAAAAATTCAATTATTTTTGAAAAAACCAAAATATTCACCCTAACCATTTATCGATGTTTAGAATTAAAAAATAAACTCCATTCTGTGAAAATAATTTTATATAAAT
Source organism: Viscum album (assembly GCA_963277665.1). Lineage (NCBI taxonomy): Eukaryota > Viridiplantae > Streptophyta > Magnoliopsida > Santalales > Viscaceae > Viscum > Viscum album. The sequence continues at coordinate 1,343,226,938 of OY728136.1, forward strand.
GAGAAATTTAATTTTTAACTAAAATCGTCATTTACTCGAAAAATATCAATTTTAAAATTAAAAATATTTTTATGAGTCTTTGAAAAATTCATTATGGTCTCATAAAATTATTTTATAATCATAAGAAAAAAATATTAATTTATGAATCTATTTTATGAATTTTTTTTAAATCATTAAATTATTTATAAAATTGTAAATAAGCATTTGTGTTTCATAAATACTTCAAAAATTAAATTATCATTTTTAAAACATTTATATAGTTATTCCATGATATAAATATACCATATTTTCATTTATAAGATACTTAAATTTTATTTATAATTTTATAGGTTATGTTACTATTAAATTCATAAATATACTATTAATATAAAGAAAATGTATTCATTATAAAAAACAGGGTTTTTTCAATATTTGTTGGAAAATAAATATTTTTAGAAAAATACAAAAATTTCACCCTAAGATAATTTTGAAATTGTTGTTTAAAAAATGATGTTTATTTTCTCAATAAAATTTATAAGTGTCAACATTTAATATTAAAACAACTGAACCATTAAAAGGTGGTAAAACTACCTTTAGAAAATATATCCTTTTAATGTATAAAATTGGATTCATTATTATCTTATACCTATAAAATCATTTTTATGAATGTAAAAAACTTGTTAAATATATAATATAATATTTTTTTAATTTGGTTAATTATTTTTATTCCCACCAATTTAAAAAGCTATGTTATAATGGAAATTTTAAAATAATGATATTTAATTATATATGATTATTCGTTTAAGCTTGGTGTTGTGTGAAACTTATGATTTTGAAGAAATTAAATTTAAAAAGAGACATACCTTAAGATGTTGTGGTGTTACATTCTCTGATCCTTTAATAAATTGCATCCTCACAATTTGAAATTGTATGTTAAATGTCAAATTTTGATACTTCAATATTTCTTTACGGTAAAACCACATCAGAAATTGGGTTAATAAAATATCCTATTAATAATAAGGAAAGGGAAATGAAGGTCACCAAAAAACTAGAATTTAGGGAAGGAAATAATTATTAAAAGTGAAAACATGGACATGGAAGATAAACATAATTATCATATCTCGATGATAGTGATAAAAAACATGGTCATTATAATGTTAACCATCGCAAAACCAAAAATCTTGTGACTGTTTAAAAGGTCGTTGATTTCTGAAAAAATAAAATTAAAGAGATAACATTTTTATTCGAAAATATTTTTCTTAGAGTTTAGGGATCCTTTTAATTTTCAGATCAAAACTTCCAAAAATAAACTTACTTGATTAATTTCCATTTCATAATCATAATCTCATCCTTTAGTTGTACTTCGATCTATTTTTACATCATCCCTTAAACCTGGAAATGAAAGTTCAAAATAAAATTTTCACACCTAAAACTATTTTATGAATCATAAGATCCACCAGTCATTCCTTCAACATTTAAATATTTACTGAATCCAAATTTTTTTTAAAAAAATATCCAATGAATCATACTTTAACCTAAAATAATAATATCTTATTTTCAAATGAATCCATTCCAACCTTAAGACATATCAAAAATAAATCTATCTAAATTAAAAATTCAAAAATTTCTCTAAATTTACAATATATGATAAACATTTCCCTAAATAAGCATAATTTCTATAAGTCTACAATAAATTCAAGTATGAATCTAAAATTAAATCCAACTTTCATTTATTAAAATATTATGCATCTGCTGAAATAACATTACTCACTTAATCACCAAATCATTTTCAAATACCAAGGTTATCTATTTGATAAAACAAAATTCCCTTAAATCAAAATAAGCTTTATCCGTAAGATATAAAAAATTTCATTCAAACTAGGACATCTTGTAGGGTATGGGTAGGTGTTGCGCCCTTGTATCCTTTCGGTTGTGGATTCAAACCATGTTTCCTTGTCTAATGTAATGTGTTTCTACTCAGCCTACACGTTTCCCTTTTTTTAAAACTATAGTACTATAAATTTCAAAATAGATATGATGGAAATTCTAGAAATAAGGTTAATAACTAATTTTATCAATACAATGCCAATATATAAATATTTCATCCATTTATTTCCATATAGGTCCTTCCTTGGAATAGATTTTATCCTATAGAAGAGGGAATTGACTTGGGTAATGCCTAGACTCTGCACATTTAAGTTAATGAACCAAAAATATATTCTTAGAATTTTTTTACTTCCTTACATTGTATTCCTTATTTTTCTTCAACAATTCGTTGATTTTATTCCTTCTCTCCTAAACATAAAGTTTTTTTTGTTCCATTGAGACACATTTCTAGGTGTCTCCTTCTTCATTTCTTGCATGATGGAAATCGAACCTTATTTTAATTATTGTATCCACCACTAGATCTCTTAAGAGACTCCATTCATCTATTCTTTGGTGAGTTCGAGATTTTGTTATGGTAAATGTTGTTAATAATATTTGTAAAAAATGATTGGTCATGAAAACAATATCTTTCACTCCTATCAACATCCCATTTGGTTCCTCATCACCACAACCCTATTCATCATGTCCAATGTTAGCATGACTCCTTTGGGATCTAGAAATTAACTAAAACCAGAAATCATAGTGTGAGTAAAAATAGTCATAGTGATAAAAACGTACAATCATTTCTAGAATATCATGAAACCTTATTTTCAACCTAATACACATTGGGTTTAACATCAATTATTATTTTAATTATATATTAAAATCCTTAAAAATGGTTTGTAAAAAAATGTAAATTATCTAAAGCATACCACTCTGGAGTGTCAAACTAGGTGTGTAGTAAGGCTCATTGTCATGTATTAGGTTACACCATGTTTGGATCAACACACCTTTTCAACGTTAATTCCCTTAAGTACATCTTTTCTAGAACCACATCCACATGTAGTATCCAGACTGGGATGTATTTTTAAGAATACCCAAATAATCTATTCCTTACAAAAATACTAGGATGTTGTTCTATGTGTATCAAAAAATTCTATCATAGGGTTATGTTCTATGATATATATTTTTTCTAAATCTTGTTTCCAAGGTTTCAACTAAACATCCTCTAATACCAACTATAAAGACCCTAAATCCATAATCATAGTGTGGGTTCCTTGCTTTATTACATTGGTATAATAAACAAGGAAGTCACATACTGAAGGATTTAATGGTTAAGTAGCATTGGAAAACTATATACAAATATAAGAATTTAATTTCATCTTGAAAGGAAAAACAACATAGAAACTACATTTTAAACACCCATAACTCATATATTATCCACGTAAGTTATTCGTAATATACATCTTCGCATCCTGGGGGGAAATAAAACATATGAAAGGGGTGATCTCGGAAACTCAGTAAGGGTGAACAATACAACAAAAGATATAAATATAAACAATAAGGAAAGGTGAATATCCAACAACATCTATTAAAACATAAACTTGATCATAATATGGAAGGAATAAAAGTTGACCAGAATAATTCCATAATCACATGAGAATAAAAATTAACCATGGATATTCTATAAGCCAAATAATCACATGATTTATCAATTACTAATATCATTATGATGAAATTCATAATTATAGAACATCATAAACATAACATTAATGATTCAGTGAAGACACCACACATAAATGGGTAAAAACTAAATCTAGTTTGTATCATGAGACCTATCGATGCATCGAAGGGCTATGGATGGCCCCATTAGTCACTTAATTAGTCTAGTGCATTCCTAATATATTGAATAAAAATATATATTTAAATAAAAGTATCCAATACCAATTTATTATTTTTGAATCATAATGATATATTAAAGTACTCTAATAAATTCAATGATAAATTCTTGATATAAATACACATTTTCTTTGAAAAGAAGAGTTCTTTTGAAAAATAAATTGTATTTTTCATAAAAATCATATTGAAAACATGTATATCTCATAAAATAAAAGTGAATTAAATTAGATTTTAGGAATATGAAAATAATATTCATACTAAAAATTTTAAACGGAAGTGAAAACAGCTAAAAATAATGGTCAATAGACTTTAGAAATGATCTGCTTCAGTGTTGTTTGAAGGAAAATATAAAGGAGTATTTAAATCAAAAAAAATAATAATTGTTTGAATAAAATCAGAAATGAAGAAATGATTTTTTAAATTGTGAAAATATTTATTTTAGAAAAATTTTGTTGCTTTAAATACAATATTATGTGTTCTTAAAAATGGGTATGAAATTGGAATGTTTCCATAAATCAGGGTTTCTTATAGGGGTAATTGAAAAGTAAACATTATAAAACATGTATTTCCAAATAATAGTAATATGAAATGATATGGATAAATGATTTTGGAACATATAAAAAATTTAGATTAATTATATAAAAATAAATAAGAATTACAATAGGGTAAAGAGATAGAAAGTGTAACCTGAATAAAAAAATGAGTTTTGGGAAGAAACTTTTACCACTTTGAAAGCAGTCGAACCATATGCCCCATAAAATTAATAATCATGAAATAAGACATTAAATACCATTAATATAAATATATTCATGATATTATACAATAATAGGTATTATATATACTCCACACACAAGAAATAGGGGTGAATAAGGCTGATCTTATAGAAATAATAGTGAGATTAGAAAACTCTTATCTTATATTTGAAATCATTCTGCACTTTTACTAAACATAATGGATAGAAAAATTATATTAATTTATTATTTATTTTATTATCTATTTAACTTTTATTTTATTTATAATAATTTCTTTAAGATCATTTATGTTCTTTTTTTATGTGTAATAAGATACAATTCCATCGTTCGGGAGTGTTCTTTTCCTTGGTTTTTGTGATTAGTTCACTTGTATACATGTATGAAAGATCACATAAAATTGTAATAGTTATCTAGAATAGAAATTATATGTTATTAATGAAAATATATAATATTAAATTTTAATATAAATCATTTCCTCATTTGGGGTGTGCATGAATCCTTAGATAAGATGTTTTTTATAATCATTTATAATTCTTTTCATTTTTTTGGTCATCACGCACTTGTTTGTCTTATGATTTAATATTATTTATATATACTAGTTCAAGAACATTAAATTAGTTATATTACATATGTTAATTTTTTTAAGCATAAAAATGGTTTTATTACCATTCATGAAGGCATAATTAAAAAAACTCATCGTCCACAAAGGAGGTAAATCAGCACCTGACGGATGATGTTTTCATTTTTGGAATAAAATGGGAAGATGAGAATAGAATTAAAGGTGTATTTTCTATTCGAATAATTATATTATATTATATATAAGAAACTATATTTATCATTAATTTTTTAAAATTGAGTTTTGGGAAGGATAATAAAAGAAAATAAAAAAAGTAAAGGATTAAGTGTTTTACCTCTTGAATTCTTCTCCTTGAGTACCTCTTTAAGGGGCTTGTGATTTGACATTTGGTGAGGAAAAATTATCTTAAATTTGTGTAAGATACATGGAAAGATTATTGGGAAATAATTATACAAGATTCATGTCTTTACATGTGTGAGGATAAGAGGTGGTGAGGGGTTGTATTGATAGTGGAGGAGAGGGGCGTTTTCTCAATATTGTATTAATTAGTTTATTATTTTGATTCAGGACTATGAATATTTTTGATATTCATCCCTAAACATATTAAAATAATTATTTATAGTTTTATATTATTATATTAAACTATTTATACATTTTCAATGACACAATAATTCATGTATTTATTAAATACTGTAAATTATTGTATTTCACTATTCACAAAAAATTCAACTATTTTTGAAAAATAACAAAACTTCACCTTAACAATTTATTTATTTGTAGAATTTAAAAATGGTATTAATTTTTTGATTATAATTTTATAAATCTGATAAATTTATTTTTTAAATAAAATCATCATTTACTCAAAAAATACCGAATTTAATATTATAACTATTTATATGACAATTTGAAAATTTCATTAATGTATCATAAAATTTTCTTATAATCATAAGACTAAAAAATATTCATTTATAATTCGATTGCAAGAAAATAATTTTATTTCAAATAATAATATTAATAATAAAATTATAAATAGACATTATTGTTTCATAAAAATACCAACACATAATTTATCATTTTTTAAACATTTATTTACTTATTGGATGAAATATATATATACCACATATTAATTTTTAAGATAACAAAATTTAATTTATAATTTCATAGGTAAAGATATTATTAAAATAATAAATTTAATATTAATATATATAAAATGAATGTTTTATAAAAATGAGGATTTCTCACTATTCAGTGGAAAATAAATATTTTCAAAAAAAAATACGACGATTTTACCATAAGATAATTTTAAAATTCCTCATCTTAAGATGAATTTAATTTTTTAAATATAATTTATAAATGTTTAAAAATATAACTTTAAAACTAGTTCACCATTAATAGGCAGTAAATTTTCTTTTAAAAAAATATATCCTTTTAATGTGTAAAATTGGATTCATTATTATATTATACATATAAAATAATTTGGATGAATGTAAAAATATTTTCAAAAATACATAATATTTAGATTTCATAATTTAGTTAATAATATTCATTTCCTCAAATTTAGTAGCTAGGTTATAATTGTCATTTTAAAATAATGATATTTAATTGTATATAATTATATATTTAAGGTAACTGTTATGTGAAACCAATGATATTGAAGAAATTAAATTTAAAAAGAGACATTAATTAAAATATAAGGGTCTTAAAATTTATATTGTATGTGACAATGTTGAAGGTTATTGTTCTGTTGGGGCACCTAGTATTGGTCACATTGTGTCAACTTAGTGGAATGATGAGAGACCACTCTTGAGTATCGAACTATCACCGGGGCATGCATGGCGAATGTAGAGACATGGTTATGGGTATTCCAAATTACATGAAATGGATTTAGATCATGATAAATTTTTCTTACTTGGAAATTGTTTATAGATTTTATATATATTTTTTAAATTAATTTTAAAGTATATATCTAACTTTTTATAATAAGTTTATCCTAGTGGAATGAGTTGGGAACTCATTAGTGAAATGTTATTGAGTTTAAACTCACCCCCTGTTTGGGAACTATTGTGAATTTGTACGTTTCATCTTTCAATACCTAGTTAATGTCAAGATATCTCAGTCCTTTGGTGATTATTCTTGATTTCATGGGAATGGCACATGGGTTTCGATCTTAGAGTAGGTTGGGTGTTGTTGGTGCATGTCTCTTCTGAGTTTTTTATTTTTTCAGTCTTTTGGTTCTCTTAGAGTATGTATTTTTTTCCCTATTTAAATTTAATATTTTTTTTATTCATTTGGTAAATATTGAGTTTTATTTTATTTTAATCTTGCATCATATATAGGTTTGGTTGGATTTTTTTATTTTTTGTTGTTTTATCTTATAAAAAGAAAAGAAAATCATCCGCAATTTGTTCTTGTGGACTTTGGAATTTTTTTCCAGCCTTTGATGTCTTTATGATGTCATCGAAGTCATAGTATCATTTATTCCTCTTCTAGAGAGAATTAGTATGTGTTGTATGTTAAATTATATGATCTAATATTGAGAAACTTTGGAAGAATAATGATTAACAACACTGCTATTACAAAAATATTTCAAAATGATCAAGATTACTCACACCCGATATTGAAAATAGATAATAACTAACTAACATATATATATATATATATATATAATTATTGTAATTAAATTTTATAAATGTTTTTAAACATGAATAAGGTTTTTAAATAGGTGATTAAGATAGTTATTTTTGATATGTAGATAGCTTCAATGCGATCAACTAAGAAAAAATTCAAGCTAAGAGTTTCATCTCTCAAATTTAATTTCCTAAGATATATTTCTTATTGTGTGAAATGAAATATTTTATATAGTTTAATTATATACAAATGAATTTATTTTACTATATTCGAGTAATTATTATGGTTTTTATGGTCCATATCGTGTTCTTTCTTTAAATACTTATTGATTCAATAAATAACAATGTTGTAGGGGTTTTTGTAAACTAAACGTTTTTGAGTTATAATGTGTATTATTGAACTTATTACTTAAAATATTTCTTTCTTTGAACAAGATATTTTATTTCATGTTACTATCTATTTATTTCAGGGGAAGTACACTTTTTATTAAAATATTCCTCCTCAATGAATTTATTCCCTTTAAAAATCATATCGTTATTGAAAAAAAAACATCTTCAATGATGTTTTAACCTCCCTATCTATATATTCCTTTTCCATAAATGTTCCCCAAAATATTTAAAATCTCAATCCAATGTTATCTCATGTGAAAATTCTATTTTCCAATTCCAATTTTCAACGAGATTTTTTATTACCTATTTTTATGATGCGGGTTTTCAATAAAGGTATTTTAAAATATTAAAAATGTTTCCAATCATATCAAAATAAAACATTTTATCTAACACTATACACTTATTTTGATATCATTATTCCATTTCAAGGATCTATTATTGAAGTATCTTTTCCAATGTACAGTTTTTTTAAATCCTTCACTTAACCTTTTTGAAACTTTTTTGTATTTTTCAAAGATTAATTATTGAATATTCTTTTTAAAAGTAAATGTTTTCAAAATGATATTGATTCAACTTTTTTAAACCTTTATGGATTTTATAAGAATTCATTATTTATATTTCTTTCTATATATTTATTTTTAAAATACCTTATTTTAAATTTTCCAAAAGGGACCTTTCTAAAAATGAATTTTAAATGTGACCCATAACGTTATCACTTACACCAATGTTAAAAACATTTTCTAAAAAAATATTTTATGATTTATCTAGAATTTTCCTCTTTATATCTTACAGTTTTATTTCATTGGATGTTATTTTTCATATATACCCCTTTAAATGTTCTTGTGAAACAAGCTTTTGGTGTGTTTGTATTTTTTGTATTAAATTTTGACATTCTTTATGTCAATTTTGGTGATATAATATGGAAATGTTTTAAGAACCCTTTTTTTCATTATATTCGTTCATTATGATGTGTTTAAGGACTTTCTCAAGTGGAACTATGGGTATGTATGATTCATGGGTGGGGTCTAATATAGGGCCCCAATTCATTAGTAAGGTTTATATTTCATAATATCTCAAGGGTAAACATTATGATTTATCACAATACAATGGGTACATGGGATGATTTATCCCAAGAAAAAGGTTACATAGGAAGATTTATCCCAAGCCATAGGGTATAAAAGAGGATTTATCCCATGAAATTGTTTACATGAGAGGATTTATCCCAAGCTAAAGTGTACATGAGTTTTTTTATCCCATGAAAAAATGGGTACATGGGAGTTTTTATCCTAATCATCTGAGTATAAATTATAATTATCCCAAGCCTAAGAAGGTATATAGGTGATTATCCCAATACTATTATGTGATTATTTTTTTGGTGGGTATCCATGACATCTAATTCTTATTATTATTATGTTTATGACACACAATTATGTCATAATATTCTTTCTATTATTGCAGTCCTTGACCGATGTTTAATGTTTCATGATTCCACACACATTTTTTATGGTATTTGTTTGTCCATTTGGGATTATATCTCCTTCAATCCTGACATATGGAAAATTATTATTATTACATAAAATTATAATAATATATTTATATAATTATTAGGATTCCTCATATGTTTATAGTATAACCACTGATTACATATTGATAAGTTTTCACTTACTGGGCATTTGAGCTCACCCCTTTCTTATGTTACTCATCCATAGGCTATAAATATGGTTATTACTTATGAGAAGACTATAAGGGATTTAAGTGGTATTCAATTAAGGAGAAACTTTCACATGTGTTTCTTATGTAGTTGTTCCTCAAATACATTAAAACTTATGTTCTTTGGTTTGTGATACTATTTGTGAGATGGAATGATTATTCATTTAAAATATTGGAAACAATGTGTGTTTTTATCTAGGGTCACTATATTTGGTATCAGATGAGGGTTAAGTTATTTTTTTTGGTTTGTTTAGTTACATTTTAGATAAGACTAGATAATATTATTGAAAATACTAGGTATATGTCTAAGGGATAAGTATATGTATGGGTTAACATCCCTAATTATTGGTAAATAAGAAACTATATAGTTCTTTTAGAAATTTTATACTTTTATGCGTATTAGAAAGTGTATTTGGATTAGTCTTAGACTCACCTAGGTGTAATCACCATGAAAAAGACTATTTGAGTCTTGAGTCAATCTTTACTCTAGTGAATGATGATTATGCCTATGAATGCACACCTGGAAAGACACTTCTGGGGGATATGTTTTGTTAAATCACATTCTCTTTAAAATGAATTATGAAGGATTTATTTTGTTATTTAATTTAAGGTATTACATTAAATAAGTGTGAGAGAACATAAAATAAGTAATCTATGTATAACCAAGAAATTTTTATAATTAAAAATGTGTAATATAGTTAAAATAAATTAATCATATGTTGAAATGAATGTTTCATAGGATAAGACATATTCAGATTGATATTTTATATTCAAATCATCATTTAATCTATTTTTATTGGATATTACCAAATCATTTTACTTTTAGTATTTGTTTGAAACAATATCATGAAAATGAAGCTAAGAAAGGTATGTATCTCGAAACAACTATTTGAAATAACTGAATATGGAAGCATACTTCAATGGTTGAAAAAAACTATATACTTTTGATAATGGAAACATTTTTAGTTTCCTAGTCTTACCTATAGTAGTAAGTTTGATATCTTAATATAAATTAAATCTTGACACTTTTTGTAATTTTTTTATTGAGTGATATTTATAAATGGTATTCTGGTAAATTATTAAATTGATAAGAATTATGTGAAACATCCAAGGATTGTTCATTTAGTTGTTTTGTTTTAAATAATTTGAGATATGTATTAAATATTATAAATAACCTTGAAAGTGATCTTATGATAAGGTTATATTTTAGGGTATAACTGTTGGAAAACACTTTATTGAGGTATAAATAACCATTATGTTTAATATATGATTGATGTTGATCTAATAAAGGGTTTAATAATTTTGTTAAAAGTGGGTTAGATAGTATTTATTTCCTTTTAATTTATTATTGATTTAATAAAAAGGTGATCAATGATATTTTTTGTGAAATTTATCCCACTTTTAAGATAATGATATATATAGACTGGTGTGTTATTTTATAAAATAGTAATTAAAAATTAGAGTTAATTTTTTGAATAAATATATTATTACAATATTTTTTAATGTATTTGATATTCAAATTTTTTTAGAAAATATATGTAATGGAGAATATATTATTATAGTATAAATGTATCGGGGATCATGATTTTATGAATGATTAATATGGGTCAGAAAAAGGTAAGTAACTTGGTATAGCCCAAGAGAGTAAGGCTGATATCATATTAGAAGTTATATCATGAATGATGGATATGTTAATATTAATCACACCTACTTTCAATAGTGAGTAATAATTACAACTGTAAGGATGAAATTTATTTAAGGGGATAGAATGAAATGACTTAATATGTAAGGTACCGGATCCACATGGATCAAACCTTTGCTTGTTTTCAAAGATGTAAGTTCTAGGATGAGGCATGGAAGAAGTATTGAGAAGTTTTTTTATGTTAAATCTATATAGGGGGATTACACATCATGTAACTAAATTAAACGATGTGAAATCCTATTCCACAGTTTCATCTAGAAAGCTTCATGACATGTCAACTTTTACACAGTGTGAAATAGGGATTCACAGTGTTAAATACTTTAGGGTATCGAAAAAAATTAATCAAGAGTCTACATATTTTTCGGTAGAAACTAACCCTAAAGAATTAAATTATGTGAAAGGGGATTTCATGTTGTGTAATCCCCCATTGCATTATGTTTTTAAAACATTTCATCCACTTGGGTGTTCACAACCCCTATGGATAAAATGATTTCTCTCGACTCTATGTGATCTGACAAAGCTTTCTTTAGCATTTTTGGGATTCTTTCTTCAAGGAGGAATCTGTAGCACTCTTCATTGATCCGTAGAAATAGTTCTTCGATATAAATTATGAGCTACCTCTGTTATTTCTATTTCTATACTTTATTTCTTTATGTTTCTCATTTCTAGGTGATGTAGCATGAACTCCATGTTTTTAATGGAGTTTTCTTGGTGGTTGGTTGGTGTGGTTGTGTCATGGAATCCTCCGGTGGATGTAGTTGTTGTAGAAGAGGTGATCGTGATCTATTGTGTTTATATGTTCTCATATAAAGAACATTAATGAACTTTTGTGGAATGGGATTTGTTTCTTCTCTATTAATTAATGAGAAATTGTAGAGCTTCCATGTTTTATCCCATTGGATCACAATGAAATTGACATAAATTAGTAATTTACCAGATTAAAGAATTAGTATCAATTAAATAGCAATTTGTTTGTTTCATACCATGATAACAGTTTGCCTCGTGATTTTCTAGATAGTGTGATATATATGCCCTTCTTGGTTTAGCATTTTGTTCTTGATAGAAATTGGTAAATAACATAAAACCTAAATTAATTGATAATTAATTTTCTAATTGGTTAAAGATGCATATTTAATAAATCTAGTTGTTGTTATAATTTTATGTTATTTAAATCGAAGCAGATGCACATGTTTAATTAGATTAGTTACTGAACCTGAAGTATATTGATGCTTGTTGATTAAGTAATTAAAGGAATTTTAAAATAATTGTTTAATTTTTGATATCTTGTGATATCTTTATGTTTATGTTCTTCATAGTTGGAACCTATGAACAATGAATCGGTTAATTCAAGATGGAATAAGAATATATTGTGTGAAAGAAGATAATGCCTTTTTAGGGCCTAAGTTGTTCTCTTGATTGTAAAGTACAATTTCATTATTCTTTGGGGTAGTGAGTTATTGTTGTGTTTTGGGGCTTCAGCCAAGAAAAAATACATAAATTGGTAAAAACCGGTCTATTTTATCTCATGAGACCTACCGTTTAATCGAGGGGCTATAAAGGGCTCTTCCTATCACTTACTAAGTCCAATTCATTCCCCATATATTGAATTAAAATATAAATTTAAATCAAAGAGTACCTTACCACATTTAAATATTTGAATCATAAAAATATATGAAATTACTCTAATAAAATCATAGATAAATTCTTGATATAAATACCCATTTTCTTTGAAAAGAATAATTATTTTGGAAAATCATTTATATTTTTCATAAAAATAAGATTGTAAACATGTATATAAAATTAAATAAAAGTGAATGAAATTATATTTTAGGAATAATAAAAGAATATTCATACTTAAATTTGGAAACTAAATTGAAAACATGTAAAAACAATTTATAAGAAGCTTTATAAATGATCCACTTCAATACTGTTTGATGAAAAATATAAAAGAGTATTTCAAGGGGAAAAAATAATTGTTTGAAAAAAAGAAATGAATAGATATAGTTATTAATGGAAAACCTAGTGATTTTACAAAAATATTGGTGGATTGAAATATATTAGGGAGTGTACTCAAAAATGGGTAAGAAAATGGAAAGTTCTCTTAAATTGAGCTTTATTATCGGGAGGAATTGAAAAGTGAACCATATAAAACATGTGTTACCCCCATAAATGGAATATGAAATGATCCTGATACAGATTTATAGAACATATACATATAAATTAGAATAATTATATAAATATAAAGAATAATTTCATTGGGGTAAAGAGAGATAAAGCGTAACCTGAATGAAAATTAGAGGTTCGGGAAGAAACCCTTAAAACATTGCAAATAGTCAAACTATATGCCCCATAAAATTAATGATCATGAAATAAAAAATTTAATACCAAGAAGATCAATATTTTTATAATATGATACATTATAGGGTAGTATACATACACCATGAAAAATAAATAGTGGTAAATAAGGCATATCTCATTGAAATAAGAGTGAGATGAGAGAACCCTTACCGTACATCTGAAAGCATTCGACTCTTTTACTAAATTTCCTAGATAATGAAATATGATTATTTAATAGTTTTATTCAAAACATAAGTAACATGTATTTTATTACTTGAAATTTTATTATGTTCATTTATGTTCTGTTTGATGAGTTTTAATATTCAATTTCACCAGTCATGAGTGTTCTTTTCCAGGATTTTCATGATTGGTTCACCTATATACATGTATACAAGATCACATGAAATGGGAATAGTTATCAAGAATTGAAATTATATGTTATTGATTAACATATATAATATTAATTTCTCATATAAATCATTGGATTATTTTATGTTAGGATGAATCATGAGATAAAATGTTTGTGATAATCATTTAGATTATTTTGGCAATTTTTGTTCATCACAAACTAGTTTTGTCTTATGAATTAATATTATGTATATATAAAGGTTATAGAAAACTAAATATATTTTTATTACATATATTAAATCCTTTTTAACAGTAAAAAGATTTTGTGACCATACTTGATGGAATAATTTAAAAAAACCCGTCGTCCATGAAAGAGGTAAATCGGAGTGTCACGATCGATGTATCCATTTTTTGAATACAATTGGAATAGGATAAGAGAATTGATGGTGGACTTACCATTGAAATAATAAAATAAAATTATATATAATATAATAGATTTTTCATGCATGTTTTTACATATTATGTGAGGAAAGGTTAAAAAATAAAAAATAAAAGAAAATTAAAGGGTAGGACTAATGGTTTTACCTCTTGAATTCATGTCTACGAGAACCTCCTTAAAAGGATTGGTATTCATATTTTTATGATAAAAAATGCCCATGTACATGGATAAGAGACTTGGTAAGATTATTGGTCATGAATTGGGCAAGAATAAATTATTAATTTTTGTGAGGAGAGGAGGTGCTGAGGGGTGGTATGTATAATGGAGGAGAGGGGTATTTTCTCTTTATTTTTTTCCTTAGTCAATTATTTTTCATCAAGACTATGAATAGTTTGAAAATTATCACTAAATATATTAAAATAATGTGGGAGAGTATTATATTATGGTCTTAAATAAGCCATAAATCATCTATGACTCAATAATTTATGTATTTATTAAATACCATAAATTATTTTATTTCACTATTCACCAAAAATTCAACTATTTTAGAAAAAACCAAAAAATTCTCAATAACCATTTTTTGATGTTTAGAATTAAAAAATAAACTCCATTTTATGTAAATAATTTTATATACATGAGAAATTTAATTTTTAAATAAAATCATCATTTACTCGAAAAATATCGACTTTAATATTAAAACTATTTTTATGAGTCTTTGAAAAATTTCCTTAAGGTATCATAAAATTATTTTATAATCATAAGAAAAAAATAATAATTTATGAATATATTTTATGAAAATAATTTTCTTTTAAATTATTATATTGTTTATAAAATTTTAAATAATCAATTATGCTTCATAAAAACTTCAACCCCTAAATTATCATTTTTAAAACATTTATTTAGTTATTCTAGGATATAAATATTCCATATTTTCATTTATAAGATACCTAAATTTTATTTATAATTTCTTAGTTTATGTTTCTATTAAAATCATAAATATACTATTAATATAACGAAAAAGTATTCTTTTTAAAAAATAGGGGTTTTTCAATATTTATTAGAAAATAAATATTTTTAGAAAAATACAAAAATTTCACCCTAATATAATTTTGAAATTTTTTTTAAAAAAAATATGTTTAGTTTTTTCAATAAATATTATAAGTTTCATAATTTATTTTTAAAACAACTAAACCTTTAAAAGGTGGTAAAACAGAGTTTAAAAAAATATATCCTTTTAATGTATAAAATTGGATTCATTATTATCGTATACCTATAAAATCATTTTTATAAATGTAAAAAATTTGTTAAATATATAATATTTAAATATTATAATTTGGTTAATACTTTTTATTCCCACCAATTTAACAACTATATTATATAGATGTTTTAAAATAATGATATTTAATTATTTGTGATTATTCGTTTAAGTTTGGTGTTGTGTGAAACCTATTCTGTTGAAGAAATTAAATTCAAAAAGTGACATACCTTAAAATATTGTGGTGTTAAATTCTCCAATCCTTTAATAAATTTCATCCTCACAATTTGAAATTGTACGTTAAAAGTCAAATTTTGATACTTTAATATTTATTTATAGGAAACCGACATCAGAAATTGGGTTAGTAAAATATCTAATTAATAATAGGGAAAGGGAAATGTGAAGGTCACTAGAAAACAAGGATTTAGGGTAGGTAAAAATTATTAAAAGTGATAACATGGACATGAAAGATAAACCTAAGTATCATATCTCGATGAGAGTGATACAAAACATGGTCATTAGAATGTTAACCATCACAAAACCAAAAAACTTGTGACCATTTAAAAGGTCATTGATTTCTGAAAAAATAAAAGTAAAGAGATTATTTTTTTATTCCAAAATATTTTTCTTAGAGTTTAGGGATCCTTTTAATTTCTAGATAAAAACTTCAGAAAATAAACATACTTGATTAATTTCAATTTCATAAGCATAATCTCATCATTTATTTTTTACTTTGATCTATTTTTACATCGTCACTTAAACCTGGAAATGAATGTTCAAAATAAATTGTTCACACCTACAAAAAATTTTATTAATCATAAGATCCACCAGTCATTCCTTCAGCCTTTAAATATTTACGGAATCCAACTTTTTTTTAAAAATGTATCCAATAAATCATACTTTAACCCAAAATAATAATATACAATTTTTAAATGAATCCATTCCTACCTTAATACATATCAAAAATAAAACTATCTAAATTAAAAATTCAAAAAGGTCTCTAAATTTACAATATACGATAAACATTTCCCTAAAAAAGAATAATTGTTATATGTCTATAATAAATTCATATTTGACTCCAAAATTCAATTCAACTTTGATTTCTTAAAATATTATGAATCTGCTGAAATAACATTACTCACTTTGTCACCAAATCATTTTGAAATCCCAAGGTTATCTATTTATTAAAAAAAGTCCCTAAAATCAAAATAACCTTTATCCGTAAGATATAAAAAATTTCATGCAAACCAGGACATCTTGTTGGCTATTGGTAGGTGTTGCACCCTTATATCCCTTCGGTTGTGGATTCAAACCATTTGTCCTATTCTAATGTAATGGGTTTCCACTCAGCCTACAGGTTTTCCTTTTTCTAAAACTATAGTACTATAAATTTCAAAAGAGATAATATGGAAATTCTTTAAATAAGGTTAATAAGTAATTTTATCAATACAATGCCAATATATAAATATTTCATCCATTTATTTCTACATAGGTCTTTCCTTGGAATAGATTTTATCCTATAGAAGAGATAATTGACTTGTGTAATTCCTAGACTCCATACATTAAAGGTAATGAAACAAAAATTTATTCTTAGATTTCTTTTACTTCCTTCCATTTTATTCTTCATTTTTATTCAAAAATTCTTTGATTTTTTTCCTTCTATCCCATACATAAAGTTTTTTTGTTCCATTGAGACATGTTCTTAGGTTTCTCCTTCGGAATTTCTTGCATGATAGTAATCAAACCTTAATTTCATCATGGTCTCCACCACTAGATCTCTTAAGATACTCCATCCATCTATTATTTGGTGAGTTTGAGATTTGGTTTTGGTAAATGTTGTTAATAATATTTAGGGAAAACTGATTGGTCATGAAAACAATATCTTTCACTCCTATCAACATCCCATTTGGTTCCTTATCACCACAACCCGATTCATCATGTCCAATATTAACATGATTCCTTTGGGATCCAGCAATTAACTAAAATCATAAATTATAGTGTGAGTAAAAATAGTCACACTGATGAAAACGTACAACCATTTCTAGAATATCATGAAACCTTATTTTCAACCTAATACACATTCGGTTTAACCTTGATTATATATTTTAATTATATATTAAAATCCTTAATAATGGTTTGTAAATAAAATGTAAATTATCCTAAGCATATCACTCGGTAGTGTCAAACTAGGTTTGTAGTAAGGCTCATTGTCTTGTATTAGGTTACACCATGTTTGGATCAACACACCTTGTCAGACTTGATTCCCCTTAGTACCTCTTTTCTAGAACCACATCCACATATAGTATCCAGACAAGGAAGTATTTCTAGGAATAACCACATAATCTCTTCCTTAACAAAATCCTAGGATGTTATTCTATGGGTATCAAAAAAGACTCTCATAGGGTTATGTTTGATAATATATATATTTTTCTAAATCTAGTTTCAAAGGTTTCTACTAAACATCCTATAATACCAACTGTAAAGACCTCGAATCCATATTCATGGAGCGGGTGCCATACTTTATTACATTGGTATAATAAACTAGGAAGTCACATCTTGAAGGATTGAAAAGTTAAGTTCCATTAGAAAACTATATAAAAACATAAGCATTTAATTTCATCTTGAAAGGAAAAACAACATAGAAACTCCATTATAAACATCCATAACTCATATATTATCCACATAAGTTATTCATAATATACATCTTCACATCCTGGGGGGGAATAAAATATATGAAAGAGGTGAGGTCAGATGGTTAGTAAGGGTGAACAATACAACAAAATATATAAATATAAATAATAAGGAATGGTGAATATCTAACAACATCTATTATTAAAACATAAACATGATCATAATATGGAAGGAATAAAAGTTGATCAAAATAATTCCATAATCACGTGAGAATTAAACATGACCATGGATATTCTACAAGCTGAATAACCGCATGATTTATCAATTACTAATATCATTATCATGAATTGAATAATTATATAACATCACAAACATAAAATCAAGGATTCAGTAAAGACACCACACATAAATGGGTGAAAACCAAATCTAGTTTGTATCATGAGATCTATCGATGCATCGAAGGGATATGGATGGCCCCATAATTCACTTATTTAGTCAAATGCATTCCTCATATATTGAGTAAAAAGATATCTTTAAAAAAAGTGTCCAATAATAATTTTTTATATTTGAATCATAATAATATATTAAAGTACTCTACTAAATTCACTGATAAATTCTTGAGATAAATACACTTTTTCTTTAAAAAGATGAGTTATTTTGGAAAATCAATTGTATTTTTCATAAAAATCATATTGTAAACATGTATATCTCATAAAATAAAAGTGAATTAAATTAAATTTGAGGAATATGAAAAAAATATTCTTACTAAAAATTTTAAACTGAAGTAAAAACACATAAAAATAATGTTTAATAGACTTTAGAAATGATCCACTTCAGTGTTGTTTGAGGGAAAATATAAAGGAGTCTTCAAATCATGAAACATAATAATTGTTTGAATAAAACCAGAAATGAATAAATAATTTTTTTAATTGTGAAAATATTTATTTTAGATAAATGTTGGTTGATCTAAATACAATATTCTGTGTTCTAAAAAATGGGTATGAAATTGGGAAGTTTCTACAAATCTGGGTTTCTTATAGGGGAATTGAAAATTAAACCTTATAAAACATGTGTTTCCCAATAATAGTAATATGAAATGATATGGATAAATGATTTTGGAACATATAAAAAAATTTAGATTAATTATATAAAAATAAATAATAATTACATTATGGTAAAGAGAGAGAAAGTGTAACCTGAATAAAAATTTGAGGGTTGGGAAGAAACTTTTACCACTACGCAAATAGTCGAACCATATGCCCCATAAAATTAATAATCATGAAATAAGAGATTTAATACCATGAATATAGATATATTCATGATATGATACAACAATGGGTATTATATATACACCACACACAAGAAATAGTGGTGAATAAGGCTTATCTTATCGAAATAATAGTGAGATTAGAAATCTCTTACCTTATATTCGAAAGCATTCTACACTTGTGTTAAACATAATGGATAGTAAAATTATATTAATTTATTATTTAATTTATTATCTATTTTACATGTATTTTATTTATAATAATTTCATTAAGATCATTTATGTTCTTTTTTTATGAGTAATAAGATACAATTCCATCATTCAGGAATGTTCTTTTCCTTGGTTTTTGTGATTGGTTCACTTGTATACATGTATGAAAGATCACATAAGATTGCAATAGTTATCTAGAATAGAAATTATATCTATTAATGAAAAGATATACTATTAAATTTTAATATAAATCATTTTCACATTTGGGGTGTGCATGAATCCTTATATAAGGTGTTTCTGATAATCATTTAGACTTTTTTTTCATTTTTTCGGCCATCAGGCACTAGTTTGTCTTATGATTTAATATTATTTATATATAATGGTTCGAGAAAATTAAATTAGTTATATTATATATGTTAGTTTTTTTATACATAAAAATTATTTTATTACCATTCATGAAGGCATAATAAAAAAAACTCATCGTCCACGAAGGAGGTAAATCAGCACCTGACGGACGATGTTTTCATTTTTGGAATAAAAGGGGAAGATGAGAATAGAATTAAAGGTAAATTTTCTATTGAAATAATAATATTCTTGTATATATAAGATACTATAGTAATAATTAGGGTTTTAAAAAGGATGTTTGGGAAGTATAAAAAAGAAAATTAAAAAAATAAAACAAAAGTGAAGGATTATGTGTTTTACCTCTAGAATTCTTCTCCTTGAGTACCTCCTTAAGAGGAATGGGATTTGAATTTTGATGAGGAAAAATTATATTGCATTTGCGTAAGATACTTGGAATGATTTTTGGGAAATAATTTTACAAGCTTCAAGTCTTAAGATGTGTGAGGAGAAGAGGTGGTGAGGGGTTGTATTTATAATGGAAGAGAGGGGTGTTTTCTCAATATTTAATTGATTAGTTTATTATTTTGATTTAATACTATTAATTTTTTTGATTTTTATCACTAAACATATTAAAATAATTATTTATAGTTTGATATTATTGGATTAAACCATTTATACATTTTTAATGACACAATAATTCATGTATTTATTAAATACTGTAAATTATCGTATTTCACTATTCAAAAAAATTCAACTATTTTTGAAAAATAAAAGAAATCACCCTAACAAATTTTTCTATTTGTAGAATTTAAAAATTGTATTAATATTTTTATTATAATTTTATAAATCTGATAAATTTAATTTTTAAATAAAATCATCATTTACTCAAAAAAATACTGACTTTAATATTATAAGTATTTTTATAACTATTTGAAAATTTCATTAATGTATCATAAAATTTTCTTATAATCATAAGACAAAAAAAATATTAATTTATAAATCTATTTTAAGAAAATAATTTTAATTCAATTAACAATATTAATTATAAAATTATAAATAATCATTAATGTTTCATAAAAATACCAACACATAATTTATCCTTTTTAAAACATTTATTTACTTATTGGATGAAATATATATATATATCCATATTTTAATTTATAATATAACAAAATTTAATTTACAATTTAATAGGTAAAGTTACTATTAAAATAATAAATTTAATATTAATATATCGAAAATGAATGTTTTATAAAAATGATAATTTCTCGCTATTCAGTGAAAAATAAATATTTTCAATAAATTTAGTAAGATTTTACCCTAAGATAATTTTAACATTCCTAATTTGAAAATGAATTTTAATTTTTTTATATAATTTATAAAAGTTTCAAAATATAACTTTAAAACAAGTTCACCATTAATAGGTAATAAATTTTTTTTTAGAAAAATATATCCTTTTAATGCGTAAAATTGGATTAATTATTATATTATGCCTAAAAAATAATTTGGATGAATGTATAAATATTTTCAAAAATATATAATATTTATATTTCATAATTTAGTTAATAATATTCATTTCCTCTAATTTATTATCTAGGTTATAATGGTCATTTTAAAATAATGATATTTAATTGTATATCATTATTCGTTTAAGGTAAGTGTGATGTGAAACCAATGATATTGAAGCAATTAAATTTAAAAAATATAAATTCATTAAAATATAAGGGTCTTAAAATTTATATTGTATGTGACCATGTCGAAGGGTATTGTTCTGTTGGGGCACCTAGTATTGGTCACATTGTGTCAACTTAGTGGATTGATGAGAGACCACTCATGAGTATGGAACTATCACCTAGGAATGCATAGTGAATGTTGAGACATGGTTATGGGTATTCCAAATGACATTATGTGGATTTAGAACATGATAAATTGTTCTTACTTGTAAATTTTTTATAGATTTTATATAAATTGTTTAAATTACTTTTAAACAATTTATCTAACTTTTTATAACAAGTTTATCCTAGTGTAATGAGTTGGGAACTCATTAGTGAAATATTATTGAGTTTAAACTCACCCCCTGTTTGGGAACTATTGTTAATTTGTACATTTCATCTATCAATACATAGTTAATTTCAAGGTATCTTAGTATTTTGGTGATTCTTCAATATTTCATGGGTGTGGAACATGGAGTTGGAGCTTGGAGTAGGTTGGGTGTTTTTGGTGCATGTCTCTTAGGAGTTTTTGATTTTTTAGGTCTTTTGGTTCTCTTAGAGTATGTCTTTTTGTTTCTTATTTAAATATAATATTTTTTATTCATTTGGTTATTATTGAGTTTTATTTTATTTTACTCGTGCATTATATATAGGTTTGGTTGGATTTTTTTTATTTGTTTTATCATATAAAAAGGAAAGAAAATCATCTGCAATTCCTTCTTGTGGACCATGGAATTTGTTTCCAGCCTTTTATTTCTTTAGTATGTCACCTAAGTCTTATAATCATGTATGCCTCTTCTATAGACAATGATTATGTGTTGGATGTAACATTCTATGATCTAATAATGAGAAACTTCAGAAGAATTATGATTAACAACACTTCTATTACAAAACCATTGCAAAATCATCAAGATTACTCACACCCAATATTGAAAATAGATAATAACTAACTAACATAAATATATATAATTATTGTAAATAAAATTTTTAAAAGTTTTTATACATGAATAAGGTTTTGAAAAAGGTGATTAAGATAGTTTTTTTGTTATATAGATAGCTACAATGCGATTATCGAAGCCAAAATTCAAGGTAAGAGTTTCGTGTCACAAATTTAATTTCCTAAGATATATTTCTTATTGTGTGAAATGAAATATTTTATATAGTTTAATTACATCCAAATGAATTTATTTTACTATTTTCATGTAATTATTAGGTTTTTTATGGTCTATATCATGTTCTTTCTTTAAATATTTGTTAATTCAATAAATACCAATGGTGTATGGGTTTTTGTTTACTAAACGTTTTTTAGTTATAATTTGTATTATTGAACATATTTCTTACAATATTTCATTCTTTGAACAATAGATTTTATTTCATGGTACTATCTATTTCTTTATGGGGAAGTACACTTTTGATTAAAATATTCCTTTTCAATGAATTTATTGCCTTTAAAAACCTTATCATTATTGAAAAAAAAATCAAACCATCTTTAATGATGTTTACCCTCCCTTTCTATATATTATTTCCCATCAATGTTCCCATATATATTTAAAATCTCAATTCTATGTTATCTCATGTGGACATTCTATTTTCCACTACCAATTTTCAATGAGATTTTTTATTACTAATTTTTACGATGCGGGTTTTCAATAAATGTATTTCAAAATATTAAAAAGGATTCCAATAATTTCAAAATAAAACGTTTTATCTTACACTATAAATTTATTTTTATGACTTTATGTGATTTCAAGGATCTATTATTGAAGTATCTTTTTCAATGTATGGTTTTTTTAAATATTTCAATTAACCGTTTTGAAACCTTTATGTATTTTTAAAGGATTAATTGTTGAATATTATTTTTAAATGTAAAAGTTTTCAAAATGATCTTACTTCACCTTTTTGAAACCTTTATTTCTTTTATAAGTATTCATTATTTTTATTTCTTTCTAAATATTTATTTTAAAAATACCTTCTTTTAAATTTCCCAAAAGTGACCTTTCTAAAAATGAATTTTAAACTTGAACCATAATGTTATCACCTAGACCAATGTTAAAAACATTTTCTAAAAACATATTTTCTGATTTTTCTACGATTTTCGTCTTAATATCTAATGGTTTTATTTCATAGGATGTTATTTTTCATATATCACCCTTTAAATGTTCTTGTGAAATAAACTTTTGGTGTGTTTGTATTTTGTGTATTAAATTATTACATTCTTGATGTCAATTTTGGTGATATCATATGGAAATGTTTTGAGACCCCTTTTTTCATTATATAGGTTTATTAGGATGTGTTTAATGACTTTCTCAAGTGGAACTATGGGTATGTATGATTCATGGGTGGGGTCCAATATAGGGCTCCAATTAATTAGTAATGTTTATATTTCATAAGATCCCAAGGGTAAACATTATGATTTATCCCAATCCAATGGGTACATTGGATGATTTATCCCAAGAAAAAGTTAACCTAGGAAGATTTATCAAAAGACATAGGGTATACAAGAGGATTTATCCCATGAAATTGTTTATATAATAGGATTTATCCCAAGCCAAAGTGTACCTAAGTGTTTTTATACCTAGAAAAAATGGGTACATGGGAGGGTTTATCCTAATAATCTTAGTATAAATGATGAATATTCCAAACCTTAGATGGTATATATGTGATTATCCCAATCCTAATATGTGATTAATTTTTTGGTGGGTAGCCAAGACATATAATTCTTATTCTTATGTTTATGACACACAATTATGTCATAATATTCTTCCTATTATTATGGTCATTGACTCATTTTTAATGTCTCGTGATTCCACACACATTTTCTATGGTATTTTTTTGTCCATTTGGGATTATATATCCTTCAATCCTGACATATGAAAAATTATTATTATTCCATGCAATTTTAATAAGATATTTATCTAATTATTAGGTCTCCTCATATGTTTATAGTCTATCACTTGATTACATATTGATAATTTTTCACTTACGGAGCATTTGACCTCACCCCTTTCTTATGTTTCTCATCCATAGGTTATAAAGATGATTATAACTTATGTAAAGGCTATAAGGGATTTAAGTGGTATTCAATTAAGGAGAAATTTTCACATGTGTTTCTTATGTATCTATTCCTCAAATACATTAAAACTTATTTTCTTTGGTTTGTGATACTATTTGGGAGATGGAATGATTATTTATTTAAAATATTGGAAAAAGTGTGTGTTTTTATATAGGGTCACTATAGTTGGTATCAGATGAGGGTTAAGTTATTTTTGTTGGTTAGTTTAGTTACTTTGTAGATAATACTAGATAATATTATTGAAAACACTAGGGATAAGTCTAATGGATAAGTATATGTATTGGATAACATCCCAATGTATTGGTAAATAAGATATTATGTAGTTCTTTTAGAAATTTTATACTTTTCTGGGTATTAGAAAGTGGATTTGGATTAGTCTTAGACTCACTAAGGATTAATAACCTAGAAAAAGACTATTTGAGTCTGGAATAAATCTTTACTCTAGTGAATAATGATTGTTCCTTTGAATTCACACCTAGAAAGACACTTTTAGGGGATATGTTTTGTTCAATCACATTCTCTTTAAAATACATTATGATGGATTGGTTTTTTATTTAATTTAAGGTATTACATTAAATAAGTGTGAGATAACATAACATAAGTAAACAACGTATAACCAAGAAATTTTTAAAAAGAAAAATGTGTAATATAGTTAAAATAAATTAATTATATGTTGAAATGAATGTTTCATAGGATAGGACATATTCAGATTGATCTTTCATATTCAAATCATCATTTACTCTAATTTTATTGGATATTACCAAATCATTTTACTTTTATTATTTATTTGAAACAATATTAGGAAAATGAAGCTAAGAAAGGTATGTATCTCAAAACATCTATTTGAAATAACTGAATATGGAATCATACATTAATGGTTAAAAAAATTATATACTTATGATAATGGAAAAAATTTGAGTTTCCTAGTCTTACCTATTATAGTATGTTTGATATCTTAATATAAAATAAATCTTCACACTTTTTTTTATTTCCGTTACTTAGTGATATTTATAAATGGTATTCTGGTAAATTCTTAAATTCAAAAAAATTATGTGAAACATCTAAGGATTTTTCATTTAGTGGTTTTGTTTTAAATAATTTCAGACATATATTAAATAGTATAAATAAAATTGAAAGTTATCTTATGATAAGGTTATATTTCAGGGGAAAACTATTGGAGAATACTTTATTGAGGTATAGATAACTATTAAGTTTAATATATGATTTATGTTGATCAAATAAAGGGTTTAATAATTTTGATAAAAGTTGGTTAGATAGTATTTATTTCCTTTTAATTGATTATTGATTTAATAAAAAGGTTATCAATGATATTTTTTGTAAAATTTTACACATTTTTAAGATAATGATATATATAGACTGGTGTGTTGTTTTATGAAATAGTAATTAAAAATTAGAGTTATTTTTTTGAAGAAATATATTATTTCTATATGGTTTAATGTATTTGATATTCAAATATTTTTAGAAAATATATGTAATGGAGAATATATAATTATAGTATAAACATATCGGGGATCATTATTTTAGGAATGATTAATATGGGTTAGGAAAAGGTAAGTAACGGGGTATAACCTAAGAGAGTAAGGTTGATATCATATTAGAAGTTATATCATGAATGATGGATATGTTAAGATTAATCACACCTACATTCTATAGTGAGTAATAATTTAAATTGTAAGGATGAAATTTATTTAAGGGAATAGAATGAAATGACCTGATATATAAGGGATAGGATCCACATGGATCAACCCTTTTCTTGTTTTCAAAGATGGAAGTTCTAGGAGGAGGCATGGAAGAAGTTTTGAGAAGTTTTTTTAAGTAAAATCTATAAGGGTGGATTACACATCGTGTAACTAAATTACATGATGTAAAATAATATTCCACAGTTTTTCCTAGAAAGCTTCACGACATGTAAACTTTTACATAGCGTGAAATAGGGATTGACAGTGTGAAATAATTTAGGGTATGAAAAATAAAATTTAATCAAGAGGCGACATGTTTTTCGGTAGAAACTGACCCCAAGGAATTACATTATCTGAAAGGGGATTTCCTGTTGTGTAATCCCCCATTGCTTTATGCTTCTAAAACATTTCATCCACTTGGGTGTTCGCATTCCCTATGGCTATAATGATTTCTCTCGAATCTATGTGATCTGATTACCCTTTCTTTATCTTTTTTGGGATTCTTTCTTCAGGGATCAATCCCAAGAATTCTTCATTGATCCATAGAAATACTTATTTGATATAAAGTATGATCTACCTCTGTTCTTTCGATTTCTATAAATTATTTCATTATGTTTCTCTTTTCTATGTGATGGAGCGTGAACTCCATGTTTTTAATGGAGTTTTCTTGGTGGTTGGTTCGTGTGGTTGTGTCATGGAATCCTCTGGTGAATGCAGTTGTTGTGGGAGAGGTGATCAGGATCTATTGGTTTGATATGTTCTCGTGTGAAGAACATCAATGAACTTTTATGTCATGGGATTTGTTTCTTCTCTATTTGTTTATGAGAAATTATAGAGCTACCATGTTTTATCCCATTGGATCGTAATGAAATTGACATAAATAAATAATCGGACCAGATTAGAGAATTAGTATCAATTAATTTTTTTTTACTTCATACCATGATAATAGTTTGCCTATTTATTTTCTAGATAGTGTGATATATATACCCTTTTTTGCTTTAGCATGTTGTTCTTGATAGAAATTGGTAAATAACATAAAGCCAAAATTAATTGATAGTTAATTTTCTAATTGGTTAAAGAGGCATATTTAATAAATCCAGTTGTTGTTATAATTTAATGTTATTAAAATAGAAGTTTATGCACATGTTTAATTGGATTGGTTAATGAACTTGAAGTTTGTTGATGCTTGTTGATTAAGTAATTAAAGGAAAGGTAAATTAATTGTTTAATTTTTGATATCTTGTGATATATTTCTATTTAGGTTATTCGTAGTTGGAACCTATGAGTAATTAATCGGTTAATTCAAGATGGAATAAGAACCTGTTGTGTGATAGAAGATAATGCCTTTGTATGGCCTAAGTTGTTCTATTGATTGTAAAGGACAATTTCTTTATGCTTTGGAATAGTGAGATATTATTGTGTTTTAAGGATAGATTCATTAATTTATGGTTGAGATCCTATTGCTATGTTATTGTCCTACTACTTGTGAAGTGATCTTCATATGATACTTGTGGTATATGGGGAAGGGAGTCCCATATGTGATGTGATCCTAGGATGGCAGACCCTAGAGGGATATTGTGGTACGAGGGGCAGGGAGGCCTAATTGTTGTGGAAGAAATTGACACCTAGAGTAGTGAGATGCATTGATTTTTTCATTTGATATTGGGGAGGACACTAGAGATGATTGAACATATTGAATATGGGCTTACTCATTGATATGAAAGTTGGATGCTTTTTGGATCTATTGTTTGTTTTTCTTATTTACTTTCCCCACTGCTTGCGGTAGATGGTTTTTCTTACCCTTCTTCTAAGAGAGGAGAATATTTGTGGGGTATGCCACATGCTTTCTATGTTTATCTTCTCTTAGTTTTATGGGTCTACACTTCTAATATTGGTGTAAAAGACTTGACGGGTAGTTAATCTACTCACTGTGTTGAGCCCCTTGTGTTTGGTAGCATAGAATGTTTTCCCAAAATACTTAGATGTACTTAAAGTGGTAATTTTGTTAAATAAATGAATAAATGATTAACCCATGGGGTTGGAGATTGATGTGATTAAGTGATAAGGTTATAAATCTGAAAAACCTTGGAATTTGTTTGATTATACATGGAGGTCTTGAGAATTTCTTGTGATGATAATAAAATGAAATGTGGAAATTTTAATGGTTAATTAATATTTAAGTAATTTATTAATGTAAAAATCGACTAATAAAAAAGGAAAAAGTAACTTAATTTAGCTCTTGAAATGAATGTTTTCTTATAGGATATCTAGTCTTAGTAGTTGTTTCTTGGAGTCTGAGAGACGTTAGACGCAGTTTAGTCTATGAATAAGATATTCCCATAGTGTGGTTGTGAGCCATTTTATATTCTCTATTTTTTTTGTTTCTATAGACTAATTTACCATTTTAGTTAGGTAAACTAAAACCCGGAGGATTCTGTGCTCTGAGGGTGTATTCCCCAATATCCCTATGGGAGGATAGATCGATGACTACCCCTTTGACCATGCTCTGTTATCTTTGTAGTCACTTTTTTTGGTATTTATAGTGGTTATTTTTTCCCATATATGTGTGTAGAGAGCATTAATGGATTATCGTTGTTTCACACCCATATATTCTTGATATAGATTCCTATGGGCTACTATAGGTATAACATTCATAGGATGTGATGGCTTTAGGATCCTTACTCGGTGTATGGGTTGTGCGGGTATAAGGTATAATACTTGATGTATGATAAATGTTATATGAGTTGTGGTGGCTCTCAGAAACTACCTGGTTACTTTTGGGAATGTGGACTTAGTGGTGTGTTTCATGAGATGTGTATTATGGTGCTTCTCCCAAGTGTATGTAAGCTATCCTTTTAGAGAGACATGCTCAAGACGTGTGATGTTGGGTAAAAGTGGAACACCAGTGGGGAAGTGGTAGTGAGGTACCCTTGATATTCTTTATTATATTATATTCTCTTGTATGTGGTACTTGGTGAGAGTAACCATAGTGATCTTGGGAACTTATTATACCTATTTATGTAATATGTTATTTTCACTTTTTGTTCATTGTGATTTAGCATGCTTTATTTACTTTTTCACGAGTGGATCCAGGGAGGATCCTACTGATTATACAATTATACTCACCCTATGTATATATAAACTGTTTTTATGGTCAGTTGAAGTAGGTAGGAGATCTGGCTGGTTACTACTAGATTGTTGGTTGTAGGAGTTTTTTGGGAACCGTGGTCACTGTTGTCTTTACTTTCTTTTGGTAATTAATTTTTTCCTTTTATTTTTAGTATTTATTTAATGGAATTACTTTTGGGTACATGGGTTTCTTTAATATTTTATTTTGAGCTTGATTTGGTTGTTTTCTATCTTATCTCTCTCTTTCGCATGTGTTATCATAGATTGTAATATCTCCCATTTGTGTGTTCATTATACCCTTAGTTCAAGTTTCCAACTTAGAGCCTACTATAGGTGATACTCGGGTGCCACTATCTCTCTTCTACCATTTCCGGCTCATGAGGGGTACTCCTTTTGTTGAGGGGGTCGTATCATAATATTTTGAACCCTTTAAATTAATAATAACTTCTATATATTGGTTAACACGCATCATTAAACTAACATAACACCCAACTAAAATAAACCATGAAATATTAAAATTACATGAATAATATAATCAATAGTATATAAAAAGATAATAATAAATTAAAATAATTATACATTATTATTTTCTTTTATTGAGACTTTAAATGGATGTCTTTTAAAGAATCATTTAAAAATTAAGTATAGTATTTTACTTTAAAAAATTAAATTTATGATAGTTAAAGGTTAATTGTTATATATAATATTTATATTTATAAACTAATATATCAATATTCAATAATTTATAACACTATATGAAATAAGATTGAAAATAATTGAAGTCTAAAAAGCTCATTTTTTAATAAACCCATCTTTTTATTATATATTGTTTCTTTATTTAGAAACTAATTTATAATTTTTATAATTTGAATTTGAAAAAAAATTGTATTAAACATTTCAATATTATCTTAAAATTATGTTTTGATAATTTTCTAAAAAATGATTTTTAGGTGAATAGTAGAAAATATTTTTTTCCATAAATAAATTACCGTTTATGACATTATTCGTATATATGTGTGAATTTGAAATTCATGAAACCATTTTATAAGATTAAATATGTATTTTATAAGTTATATTATAATTTTGAAAATGTTTTTTTAATATAAAATCCCATATTTCACATTTTAAAACTTCAGTTATATTTTTATAAAACAATTATAATACAATATACATTGAGTTTTAAGTAATTTTTTGTTAACAATCTTTTAAAATTAATATAATAACATTGAAATAATATTTTGAATCATTAATTCTAAATTATTTAATAAGTACAAATTTATTTTCAAGCATAAAGGATAAATTACTTTTGTAAAAACTATTTACCTTGGTAAAAATCAAAAGAGGGAAAAGGGGTTTAACCAAGAGGGAATGATCATGAACATGTTTAAAACATGTGTTGGAATTGGATGTGTAGACCTTTATCAAACTTATCCATTCCCCCCTCCATTATTTACCAATTTTCGAGTAAATTTTCTTCACAGTGACTTCCCATTATTAAAATGTTTTGGGTATTTACAAAAATGTCAACTCTTTTTACTTAGAAAAGGTACACCACTATCCTTACTTCCCCCCACACAAAATCCCACTTATTTCCACAAAAAATCTTCAAATACCTCTCCTAAAAATTATTATACACCTTAAAAAGTTTTTTTAATTTCAAAATACTATCCCAAAAAGGATTAACCCCCTTTGGAAAAGACATAATCCATAAAGTGAGGTAAAAATTTATAACATCTCATTTCTCATTTCTATTTCATTCTGTTTATTTATTATTCATGAAATTACATTAAACAATATTAAAATGACAAAATAAATATCATTATTATACTTATATGTTATTAAAATTATGCCATAAAAATTAACCACCTTTTTCTTCTCTATTAAGAATAAAAGAAAAACTCATTCATGCATTGTTCAAACTATTGCCTCCACAACACAATGTGTTTTGTTCTCATTCACCCAATTACAATGATAGACATAATAGGGAATTTAATATATATATATATATATATAAGTGTTATTGTTTTTAAATATTTTAGATTTTAAAATGATAAACCATATTACTCGTTTTACCCATTCTATGGAAAATTAAATCATCATCTATGTGTACTTATGGACTATTGTCTCCATTGAATGATTGATATGCAATTTTTATTTCACCACAACAATAAGTGGATAGTTATTATAATGGTATTGATATGTAAATATTATTTTTATGAAATTATTAAGGTTATAGAAAAACAAATTGGAAAAGCTATTAAAAATATTATCGAAACAAAACGAAGGTATTTTCAACCATCCAAAAGATAGTTATAAGAGAAAAAAAGATTTCTTTATGTTATATAATAAATTAATATAGGTTATATTCATCTATTAATTATCTAAAATTATATTATATCACACTAGTGGACAATTAATAATATCATTTTTTTGTGTAATTATATTATAAATCAATCAATTCATAATCAACAATTAATTATGGAATGTTCTTATTGGGGTTGTTTTAACGACCTAATTGACCATGATATGAATTAATATAATGGATGAGTATGGAAATTTAATTTCTATTAATATATGAAATAAATAAAAAAATGCATAATTTTTTTGGATTTTTTAATTTTAGTACAAAAAATAACTTATTATTTAAGAAAACACGTTCGATCGCTAAGAATCATCGGAACATGCTAATCATCAAATTCATATTTAAGGATTGTAACCAAAACATACATATAATTAGATTATAAAATTGTAATTAATTATAAAATATCAATTCTTATACATTTTTTAATCCAGGAATGTATAACACTTAGAGAATAATGGAAAAAAACACCGCTATTATGAAACTTGTTTAAAATGATCGAGATTACTCATACCAGATTTAAAAAAAACATAATAACCAACTTATATAAATATTGGGAGTAATTGTAAATTATGTTTATAAAAGTTGATAAAAATGTTTAATGTTTTAAAATATGATATTAATATTTCTCTGTTTGTTATATAAAATGTCATAGTGTGATCAACTAATCGAGAATTCAATGAATGGGTTTCATGTCTAAATTTTAATACACAAATAAATATTTCTTATTTTTTACCATGAGATATTGGATATTCTGTGATTACTACATAATTAATATATTTTACTATATTAAAGTAATTTATGGGGTTCTTCAGATCCATATCCTTTTCTTTCTTTAAGTGTCCATCGATTCAAAAGATACAAAGATATAATGGTTTTTTAACTCAACTCATATAATTATATTATATAATGTCTTCTTGAACAAATTTCTTAATATATTGGTTTCTTCAAACATAAGTTTTTATTTCAAGGTACCCTATATTTATTTCTAGGTAAATTAAAATTTGATTCAATTCATCCATATCAATTAATTTCTTCCCCATAAAAACTATATCATTGTTGTCAATAATTTACAACCTCTTTATTTTCCCCCAATTATAAAAAAATTCATTTCCTATAGATATTCTCATTTATATTTTTAAATCACACTTCTGTTTTATATCATTTGACCTTCCAATTTTTCACTACCAATTTTCAAAGGGATGTTTTTCTACTTATTTTAGAGTGTGGTTTTTCAACAAATGTATTTAAAAATATTTAAAATGTTTTTCATCCTTTCAAAATAAATTCTTTTATTTTATACTCCACATTTATTTTGGAAACATTTATTTAATTTAAAGGATCTATTATTAATTTTTCTTTTTCTATGTTAATTTTTTTGAATCTTTCACTTTACCTTTTTTAAACGTTTATGTCTTTTTCAGGGCTTATTTATTGAAGATTATTTTTAAAAGTAAAATTTTAAAAAAAATCACATAACCATTTCAAAAACATTATGAATTTTCCAAATGTTATTTATTGATATTTATTTTTTAATATTTATTTTGATAATTAATTCTTCTCAATTTCTCAAAATTT
The DNA here is from genome assembly GCA_963277665.1 of Viscum album. Classification (NCBI taxonomy): domain Eukaryota; kingdom Viridiplantae; phylum Streptophyta; class Magnoliopsida; order Santalales; family Viscaceae; genus Viscum; species Viscum album. The sequence continues at coordinate 1,343,260,823 of OY728136.1, forward strand.
ATTTTTCTTGAAATTACTTTTTAACAAGACCAATAACTTCATTACTTATGGAAAATTTGAAAAAATATACAAAACTCTTTTATGATTTCACGAACATTTCCATATTTATATATAAAGGTATTATTTACTTGAATTTTTTTTTTAATGTATAAAACTCTAAATTTTCATATGAATTACTTCATTGAGATAATTAAATTTTGGATATAAATCATTTTCATTCTCGAGGTTGATTTTGGTGATACCTTCTAGAAATGTTGTGAAACCAATTTTTTCTTCCATGCATTCTTTATGATGTTTTTAATAACCTTTTTCAAGTGTAACTATGTGTGTAGATGATTGATGTGTGGGGTCCTATATAGCCCACTAATTCATTAGTAATTTTTATATCTCATGAGATCCAAAGGATATACACAAGGATTTATGCCCAGCCAAAGCATACCCAAGAGGATTTATCCTAAGTCAAAGGGTATATTGGAGGATTTATCCCAAGTCCAAGGGTACACAGGAAAATTTATTCCATTAAAAATGGGTATATAAGAGGTTTTATACCTAGACCATGGTTATATTAGAATATTATCCCAAGCCTGAGATGTTACAAGAGTGATTATACTAAGACTAGTTTTTGATGTATTACCTTCTGGTTTTCTTAATGTAATATTTTTATGCTAATTTTTACGAAACACTCTTATTTTATAATATTTTCCAAATTATTAAGATCTTCACCATGTTTAAACATCATTAATATTTCCCTTATATCATGAAGCACTTGATAAATCAAGTTTAGCAACACTAAGAACCTCCTTATTAATCGGTGGTGTTTCAGCCTTATTCATGGGAAAATTTTTGTGTCGTCCCTCATCTATACCTCCCCAACCCATATAGATGTTGATTCAATGGGGAAGGTTCAGAATAATTCTACGCATATTAATAAAGTAATATATAAACAACATTTATAGTTGGATCAGGTCAGGGAACCCATCATAGAAGATGAGTAGAATTTCAAGATAATATGGGAAAAATTAGAAAAAGGTATAATATTGATCATTTTCGATACCATGGGAACCATCGAGTATAAAATTATAGAGATACTAAAATAATAATCAGTTTCTTATCCACATCACATTCCATGGGTTAATCATCAACATCTCAAGCCTAAGCATGTGTCTTATGAGATATATGTTAAAAACCTTGAGATAATAAAAAACACAATTTTCAAGTTGACATAGCTACCTTACCAGTTTCTCAAAACCATAAGTAAAAAAAGAAATAAAATTTCCTCAAATAGTATAACAACCTTGAATATTCACTTTAGAATCTTGTACTAAAAAATATACTTAACATTTCGGGCTTTGATACCAATGAATGTAGCCAAAAATTTTCCATCCAATACTTACATCATAAAAAGTATTAATTAGAGCACTTATATTCCCAAGGTCCTTATAGGGTATTATTTTTTAGAGAATTAGGATAAAATCTAAAAAACATGGATTAATAAATTATTTATGCATAAATAATAACAACATCTCCCACTAAACCCATATTTTTATATTACATATTAATTATTTAGCATCTCTCCCAAAATTATTCACATTATAAACCATTATAGACACAAATAATTTAACATAATTCTCTATAAACAAGTCGAAATAATATATTATAAGGGTTAGGTAAAATACTTATCAAAGGTATTCATAATAATTAACAATTTGAAGTCATTATTGAGATAAATTTTATCATAAGGGTATGATAACATAATCAAAGTGAAGGATAATTACATAAGAGAAATAATACCAATAAATACTTGTATCATTAATCTAGAAACATGGCATTAATATTTAAAAAATACAAGATTCATAAGATTCCATAATCAGGAGAAATTTTGTGCCAATCTTGATCAAAGGAAACATTAAAACCCATAGTAGGAATAAATAAATTATTATTGTATCATATAACATCATCTTTATATAAATATTTCAAATTGAAAAAACCATATTTTTGACATTCAAATATTGAGAACCCAATGCATTCAAAGGATATCACAGACCCCTCATATCTTTGGTTTATCAAGGAACCACCCATCCTTGATTTTTCCTAGAACGACTCATTCATGGTTAATAACATAACCACCAATCCTTGTTTTATAACCAAACCACCCTTCATTATAAACAATTCTTAATAACCATGTCATAATTAAAAAACAAGAAATAATGTATCTCATCATGAAAAACATATAAATTTCCATTAATGTTTTCATAACATGATTACATAATGGAAAAGAGATTGGTTCCATAAAAATCACTTGAAATAATAATAACCCATCTAGAGAAAGAATAAATATGATATCATTTCAATTTATCACAGTGGAGCATAAGTAACATCGATGGTTTTTTATATTGATTAATGTAAATTCCATTAAAACATCATTAAATTTTTTTTGAAGAAAATAACCTTTTCACATGGAGTAACATCAAATGATGTCGTCTAATGTGGAAAATTATTTTTAAATATCACTTGGTACATTTCTTAAGGAAAATATACTTTACATTTTTAGAACACTTATTTAAAATCTAAAACATTAAATAAATGATTTTATTTAAAAATAAAATTTGAAACAAAAATGAAGTATTTTAAACGTTTACTGGTCATGATGGTGGAAAATTCTATTCATGTCGAGTAAATGTTAAAAATAATAATTTATTATGAACATTTTTTAATGGGAGTCAAATTGACCCATTTAAAAAATGATAAGAAAATTTATTTTTAAACCCTTTTAAAAGAAAGTAAAAATTGTTAAAAACAGATTTGGTAATTTTTTTATTTTTAGAATGAAACATTTTAAAAAATATATATAAAAAATTTATATATAATATAAAGATTCTTTATCTAAAATAAATATACAATAACGGTATCAATTACAAACAAAATTATTGGAAATTCTAAAATAAATAATAGTGTTAATGGAAATTGAACATATAAACAAATATTATAACCCAGGGAGAAGAAATAAATTTATTTCAAAAAAATAAGATCACATTATTTCCTATCAAAGGACCTTCAACATAAACAATCCAAAAAATAAATGAGATTATATCATAAAGCCTTTTCCAATTTGGTAACTCCACAATCGTAATCCTCATGAATTAATAACATCATATTAAACATTAAATATCTTGAAAAAAATGATATTAATAATATAACATATAAAAGGGTTAGTAGATAGACATCATAAAAGATGATAGGTTCATATCATTAAACATATACCCCAAAGAAATGGAATCTGAGATGAATAATCCTTAGAAAAACAATATCATTGAACTAAGAGTCAATAAATGGGGAGATTATGTGAAAAAAATGTACATTCATAAAATAAATTTAAAAAAACAAAATCATTCAATTATTGGTAATTCCACAAAAAATAATATCATATTAAAAACAACAAAGAAGTAATATAACCCAATGGAAAAATATTGAGTTATGAAACACCTTACAACTTGGTAAAATCCATGTAAAATATTATTTGATTAAATAATTCAAATGGAATCTTTAAACACCATGATTTAGGAATTATTAAGGATATAGCATATAAATGGTTAGTATATACAACATATAAAATAAATTATGTGCAAAAATATATATATTCCTCAATGAAGGGAAATTGAGATGAAATCCCTTACTACTTTGGTAATATAACCTTCTAATGATATAAAATCATATGGATTTTAAATTAGAATAAGTTTCATGAATATTATCATTTAAGACATTAATGTGTAGTAGATACACCACACAATATAAATAATTGGTTAATATGGCCTATGTATCACAAAAATAAAAGTTAGACAAGAAACTCTTACCTCGAGTCCAAAATTTCCATTTATGTTCATTAAATCCAAGATATTAAGAATATATATTTTATTTTAATTATTAATAAAAAATATTATTTGAATAAAATATAATTAAATAATTTATTTTATTTATTTTAACGGAGTATTTAAATATTTAATTATTTAATACCACATCGGGTGTTTTGAGGACGTTCGTTCTATATTTTCAAAATAGATTCAATATGTTGATCATGGTCAAAGGGGTCATTGTTCCATAATATCCAGAAAAATAATTATGACATAATTATATTTTTTATATATCAATTATTATTTTAAATCAAAATATGAATAATTTAAATGAAAAATGAACTTCATTACACTCATGGAGATGGTAGGCCGCACGTATGCAGGAGCAACATTTTATTTTTTTAATGATCATTATGAAAAGAATTGATGAATTATTTTATATTTAAAAAAATAATATAATATCATAAATATAATTTTATTTATTTAAATACATTTATATATATCATCCATGTTTTATGGTGATAAAAATTAATTGTTTTGTGGAGTTGAGAGTCCACACATATGCACAAATTATGTTATCATCTTTCAATGAATGGAAGGGTAAAAATATATATGATGTATTATATTTTTAAGATTTTTTAATATTTCATTAATATAATTATAAACATTGAATCCAACATCATGAACATTCGTGAGAGGTGATGAGGTAAAATGAATTACATCGGTTCGTGAGGAGGCAGTTCATCGTACACATAAACAATGGTTTTAATTCTTATATGATGGAATATAAGGTGGATTTAGGTCATTACATTAAAATAATAACATATTATTATATATTATATACTTATATTATTATATCAGTATGATAGAATAATATATGAATGAGGTGAAATAAGAAATACAATGTAATTCTCAGTTAAGAAGGACACCTCTTTTTCAGGTGACCTCTTTAGGACTGCACTAAAGTCATTTATAAGAGGTTTTTACAATAAAAAAAAGATTATTGGTCATGTAAAGAGAATTTATTAAGTGATTTAGTTAGTTATTTTCTGTAAAAAAAATTGAAGGTGTTAATAGTAGAGGATGGAGGTGGACTTTTATAAGTGGGGGAGAGGACACACTTGGAATTTTTTGAAAGAAAAATGTATACCCTCATTTTAAACACGCCACAAGGAAAAATGGTACCATTATAGAGAATTAGATGATAAAGTTTCAAAATATTGTCAAAAATAGAAATTATATAAGTTTGTAGTCCATTTTAACCCTTATCTCTTTTGTTTAACCGCTGATAAACCTATTTTCACCTTAACTGTGGTAAAAACAAATTATTGTTTTCACTATTAATTAGGATAAATAATTCTATTTAAATTATTATATAATATAAATTATGATTATTCATAATACTGATTATATTTTACCAAATTAAATTAATCTAAGTGGAAAAATTGAATTTGAAATTAAACTCATAGTCTTAAAAAAAGAGGTTTTTTAATAAATGTATTTTTCGAGCATAAGATGATTTTATATACACTTTATGACTAGAAATAATAAAAATATTAATTTCAATTAATATTTATAGATGTAAAATATATAAATTTAACTTAAATAATTCACTATTATTGGTGTTTTTAATTAATATAAATGGATAAACATTTTTCACTTTAAAACAGTTTTCAGACAAATTGTGTTTTTAAGCCAAAAAATTATCTTATAATAAATTCCAGTGTAAATATGATTCAAATGTACATAATTAGAATAAATTTTACTAAAAATAATTATTATAATTTAAATAAAATTCTACTATTAATGGAGTTTTTAAATTACTTAATTTTTTGAAAAGGAATGATATTTTAAAAAAATAATTATTTTCACTATTCATTGAAAAATCAAAAAAATAATAAAAAATCACCCTTAATTAATTTATAAATTATAATTTATAAAATTGTGCTCATTTAATCAAATAAATTTTCTATGAGTTCTAAAAAATAGTTATAATATTTTCTCACAATAAAATAATTTAAACCATTTCAGAAAATATTTTTGATGAATAAATCGAAATTACTAAAAATTGAGTGGTTATTTACTAAAAAGTTATCATTAAATATATATTTAGTAGGATAAATATATATATATATATCATAAATTAATTAATCATATTTTTACTTACAAATTTAATAGCTTTGTTATAAAGGCCATATATTTTGCTGGTCGTTTAAACTTGGTGTTATGTGCCATATACACTATCGAACATAATGTTATTATTTTACAATCTTGGGGTGTTAAATTCACACACCCCCCCACCACTAATAAATTTAGTCATCATAATTTTAACATTATCTTGATAAAAATGGTTTTTAAATTTCAAAATTATATTCTTGACTTCCCATGTCATAAAAAGGGTTGTAAAACATCTACTTGAAAAGGGAGAGAGGGAAGTATGAAGTTAAACAAGAATAAAGAATAAATATGTTTCCATATAAGACACAATTAATGGGAATTAAACATATGGACATGGAATAAAATTTTAATTCCCAAATAATTTTTGAGACTGGAAACAATCACTGATCATAAAAAATTTCTTGATCATGAGAATGTTTATAGCCACAATAGCATAAACCAAAGAGTTGTGAAAAAATCCAACATCTCATTAAAATTGAAGGTAATAGGATAAAAGTTTTATTTTCAAGATATTTTTCCTTGACTTGAATAATTTTTTACCATCTTGAATAAGTACATAAGAAGAATATACTTACTTGAATAACATAATTTCAACTTTCAATCCATTTCCACCACAATCTCAATTTTTCTCCAAACAATGAGTATTCAAGATGATTTTCTTTCATGCCTAGAGTACTAGAATCCACTTCTAACAAATCATATAATTCAACAAAATGATAACATGATATTCCATATATATATATTCATTAACCAATACCAAAATGGTTTCAAAAAGGTAATATGTTTCCAAAAATGAATAAACCCGCATTTGGTTAAATAAGAAATTAATCTTTAATGCCTCAATAATATCACCCAAAGTTTATCTTAGATCATTTTACAAATAAAAATACATTAAATTTTTCAAAATATTCCTAACTAACATTGAAACCAAGATATTTGAATAGTTTTATCACCCATTCCTTCAAGGTTTTTTTAACATTTATCTCCAAAAAACTCCAATCAATTTTAAAGTAACATGCCAAAAAATTTATATTCTCTAATCAAATACTCCTCTTGATATACTAATCATTTCCATAAATAACTTGAATCACCATAAATCCATTATAAATTAATATATGCTTTTAAAAAATAATTAAAACTTTATTATTCAAATAAAATTTCATAACATTCTATTTACATTAATTATATAATGTTCACTAAAATAATGAACATATTTATTATTCACATAAACACAAAATATGTTTTAAACCTCATGGTTATAAAGGTTGTATGTTCTTAAATTATAATAACTCATAATTACCTTAACATAATAGATATTATAAATCCTAAATCTCACCAATACCATTAAAACTATATCCAAAAATGTAATGGTATTCTTCCTCAGATAATACTTCATATTAAACCTAAGGTCTATATATACCTTAACCCAATAAAAAGTCTCCCAAAATTTCAATAAAAATCTCAAAATATCATTATTTAGAACATCAAAATGGGTTTCTAATACATTGAAATTATGATTAAACTTAAACTTTAAAATCCATTATGGAATCCATAACTCTTCAAATAACCTCAAATGAAAATTCATAATCTCCAATGCTATGTAAACTCTTCTCCAACACCAATTACAATAGCCATGAACCTACACTTCATGACATGATGCGAAAAACATAAAATTTATATTTCTGTGTTTGATATTGATGAATTTGACCAAATTTTTCCCATCCAAAACATACATCATAAAAATGATATATTGAAACTCTTACATACCTAAAAACATTTTAGGGTTAGAGTTTTATAGAATTATGAAAAATTCTGAACAACATGGATTTAAAAAAAACAAGTTCATATAGTTCAATATTGACTCTCACTAAACCTAGATTTTAATATTCCATATTATTTAGTAAGTATATCCAAAAACTCTTCATTGTAGAAACCTTTCTATACAAAAAAGATATAACATAATTCTTTATAACCTGTAAAAAAAGGATCATATGAAGGGTAAACTAAAATACACAGTAAGGGTAAACATAATCATTAATAGTTGAATGTCATCAGTTAAAAAAGGTTGAGGATACTGATTTGATGACATAATCAAATTGCATGAGAATAACATAAGAGAAATCAAACCCATCACTAATTAGTTCATCAATCATGAAACATGGAATATGGATTAAAAAAATACAATGTTTATAATATTAAATAATCATGCACCTTGTGATGTTAATCTATATCAAACAAAATATCAAAACTGATATCAAGAATAAATAAAATGTATTGTAATCTTAGAAAATCATCATTATATCATTCTAACAAATGTAATAACCAATATCATATACTTCTATTTATATATAACCCAATGCAATGGAGGGATATCACAAATCCACCCATCCTTAGTATATAATGGAACCACCTATTGTTATTTATCAGGGAACCATCCATCCTTGTTTAATAATGTTACCTCCCTTTCTTAACTTATAATGGAAGAACCCATCATTATAAAAAAAACCTTGAACCATAACATAATCATAAAACATTAAATATTTCATCTCATTATAAATCTCATAGAAACATCTATTAATAATTTTATAACATGATTAACCAATGGAAAATAAATGGGTTCCTTTAAAATCTCTCAAAACAATCATAATACATCTAGAGAAAGAATAAGAATCGTATCATTTCAACATATCCCAATGGATCATGAGTAACATCATGGGTTTTTGACATTTATGAATGGAAATACCATTAAAAGATCATTAAAAACATTCTTGAATAATATAAACTTTTTATTTAGAGTAACATAAAAGGATATCACCTTAGATGGAAAATTTTTTTTAAATATCACTTGGAACATTTCTTGATGAAAATATACTTTCCATTTTTAAAACACTTTTTTTAAATATAAAAAATTAATGAAATAATTTTCTTTGAAAAATACCCTTTAAAATTGAGAAATAAATATTTAAAACATTGAGTTTTCATGATAGAATAAAATTATGTAAATTCAAAGTAAATGTTAAAAATAAACATTCTTTTAAAAAAATTATAAAGTCAAAGTGACCCTGAAATATCATGTTACCCGCTTTCAGGAATTTTCTTTCTCTTTATTCATTTTCCACTTTATTTGGGTGTCTTTTGGTCTCCTAAGTATGTGGGGAAATGAAATAAAGTTCTTGGATGTATATTTGTTTGAATCAATGGATTATAGGTATAAATGTGTTGATGGATTTTAAGGGCCTACCTGAGTTCGTAGAATACCCATGGTGGTTTTATGTTTTTAGCTGAAAAATGGACATTCACAATTTGCAGAAGAAATACACACCGTTTAATGGGATTACACATCGTGTGAAGCCTTTTGAGAGGAATACATGATTCTAGTACAAAACATGTAAGGATTAAACTTTATGTATCTGGTTTATATAGTATATTAGTAAAAGTAATTTTTTTTTGTGAAAATGAGACACGTTTCAAGGAATTTTGGACCTTCTGGGATTATAAGACATGTAATGGGATTACACATCATGTAATTCTTTTGGAAAGTGATTTTAGGGTGTCATTTAAGTAATTTCTTATTTCATTCATCCATGTGCTATTTTTTCCTCTACCTAAAGGCTCTCTAGGGAAATCATGGAGACCTCCGACCCTATCGAATCATTTTGTTAGGTGATTGGTCATTATTGTAGTTATGGTGCAATTATCCAAGTGAGTAATACTCGTGTTCCATATTTTTCTTAAAATCTGGTAGTACCATTGAATTTTGGTTTCATATTAATTTATCTACGATGAAAATTATATTTATTACTCTCTATATCTGTTATTATATCATGTTATAGGGGTCGATTTTGTTGTTGGATGCGGTGTAGTGGGTTTGTGTTCTTTGAGGTAAGTTATGAATTGTCATCTCTGTCAACTGTATTGTTTGTTTAATCGATTATGGGATGTATCGAATGATTCTAAGTCCTATTTTTTCATTGTATTCTTATAGTGGTTAGATCCTATTGTGGGTGTGTATTACTCTATTCTGAGGTTTGTGGTTCTGTAACTAGTCTATGATAGATGAACAACATTGCTCTTGTTTATATAAATTGTTTTATAAATGAAATAACATGATTGATTGATGGTTTTGTGTATGTGAAAATATTTTTTCTATAAAGGATGGTTTCCCCTAATTTTGATAAATGTAAAACATATTGTCAAAACATTTTGAAATGGATTTCTAATTTTTTTTCAAAGCCTGATTTGAATTAAATTGTTTTATGAAATTGTTTAGAAAATAGAGAACATGGGAAGCCTTGGGGTACTTAATTGTAATGTGTATTAAGAGTCATAGATCATTGATATGACCAGGGGGGTTCACTCATGGTGTATTCCTATACTCCATAGGTCTATCATTCTAGGGATTTGATTGATTTTTTATGAGGTCCACTTTATAGGGTTTCCCTATACTCTCTAGATTTGATACATATATCTAGAGTCTTGATGGGAACAATTATCTATGTTTAGGTATGAGTATCCAAGTTATCCTAACCTATAGCTCTATGGTGTGAATTTACATGTGCTTCTGAATTGTATTATTTTATCTTGTACTTCTATGGTTTGATATGATATGTGATACATGGTTTTGTTTGATTTGATATATATATTTTTTATATATTTATATGAAATGATTTGAACTATTTTACCAAGATTATTTTAGAAATTTGAAAAGGGGGAAATTATTTTTTTCCCATGATTTGATACAAAAAACTGTTAAATTTTATATCATTCATTTATTTAAAGTTGATAATGTTAATATTATTGAATAGAGACTTATTATGGAACACTTGGGTGGGATTCTAAAGATCATTTTATCTCACACCTGGTTCACCCCTTTTAGGGGGAAAAGACCTTTTTCTGGATTTCAATGCAGGGAAAGGCAAGGTGGCACAGTGAGTTGGAATGGTTTTCTATCATCTATGTTTGGGTATCTAGTGGTGATATTGTGGGAGATTTCCCACAATATCACATGGTATAGTCAATTTTCATTCTAGTTTTTCTTTGATGTTAGACCTATACTTGGGATGTTCTGACATCTTTATAGTTTTATCATTTTAATTGTCTTATTTCTATTATGGAATATATATTTATTTCTTATATTATTTGTCTCTATTATATATGTATTCCATTTTGTTTCTTTAGGTTGGGAGAAATTATTCCCTCTGGTTTTTTTTATGCTCATGTGCTAGTCTACAGTCTATGGGGATCGTGAATTCCCTTCATGAATGTAAAACATCAGGTTGGGTATGAGTTTCAGAGGGTATCTGGGTCAGTTTTATCATATATTTGTATCAAATGTAGTTTTTCATCAACAATCCTTTTCTTGGGACATTTGTTAGACTAGAGATAGGATTTTTAAAACATGGGAGGTATGATATAGTGACTCTCTATCCAGATCTTTTTGTGATAAGACTCAAGTTACCATGGTATGTTGTGATGTTATTCTCTTATTTGGAGTTCTTGATCTTAATATTAGTTTTTTCTCATGTATTTCTTGCTTAAACCAACATTTTTCTATTATTTAATCATTTATTCTATTTTGGTGTTCATTGGTATTCCTCTAAGACTTATTCTACAGGTTCCATAAGAGGGTGTAGTGGATTCCCCTCAATGTAATCTTCCCATTTAACAGAATCTTATAGAGGCCATCATGGGGGCAGTTTGTGTTTTTCAACAGAATCATCCGTATGTCCAAAATATAATTATTCAATTACAATCAGAATATGTCGGAGAAATAGATCAATCAATGGAGTTCTTTCATGAGAAACCATTATTTATTAATTTATTAATTAACCTCAAAAGGTGTATGGATGGCTAAAAAATATCAATATTTTCTTATAATTCTTGGATATATTTGATATTATCAAGGTGAAGTTTATGGAATTCAGAGTTGAGGGTCACAAAAAGTGATGGTGGGATTCCATGGTACCATAAGATATGTATGAGTTCTTGGACTAGAATGGTTTTAAAAATCACATCTTCTAGTAGTATTTTCAATTTCCATTGATGATGGTGAAGACTCTTGAGTTACTGTCTTCATAGTAGGGAGGAATTCAGTTTTGGTGTATACCAACCATTTTGTTGAGCTGGTTTTTTTCTCCACTAGTAAAAAAATGAATCGTTGAAGGAACATAAGTCACTAAAGGGTTTGTAAAAAGATATCAAATCGTAGGTATTTGTGTAGGATCATTATACCTTGGTGGAGTTATTAGATAGAGTGTTGATTTTAGTGATGAATATAGTAGGATAGGTTTCATATTTTTCCTCTTCCCTTTCTCCCAGTTCAAAATTCAATGCCACACAAGTTAAAAAGAGGAAGTGATAAGATAATCATAGTAGTGGAAGAGGTGGTTCTCAGTGGAGGGCCTCCTCTATAACTTCAGTTACATCTGGAAGTGTTCCCCCATCATCCTATTAGTGTGTCAAGATTGTAAAACCCCATATTTTTTTGACTATAACCTACAGATTTGTGAAATAGTTTTTGTTTTTTATTCACATCTGAAGAATTTTTATCAGGCTATGTATACACCTCATTATGGTCAGGGATTGTTGGATTCAAATGATACTATGAAACATTTAAATGCTTCAAACCTACAGGTCTCTATCCATAGGCCTTGGTATTTATGTGCCATCACATTGTAATTGAGTTTTCAGTGAAGGTAGATGTGGGACCAGTGATAGAGAGAGGTACTATCTTTATTTCATCTATAGTATATGTTTATTTATTTGATACGGGTTCTTCTCATTCATTTATATGTAGATATTTTTTTATTTGATCAAACATCTAAATGAGTGCAAGTCCTCTATTACGGAGTTAACCTCACCTATTATTAAGAGGCAATATGAGGGACTTTTATGTCTTTATTCTCCATTAGTAGATAATGAAAAGTTAGTATAGGATTTCTTCATTCTCAATCTAGATTTATTTGAAGTCATCACCGATATGGATTGGATTTTCTCTCATCATGATGATGTTGATTTTTATTTTTCATGTGTCTCGTTTCTTGTGTATGATGGGAGCTCATGAGTGTTTTAGGGAGAGTGGTATGTGAGGTCAAGTCATACATGACCTTACCTCCTACATCTTAAAAGATTGTTTTCTATTGTAATGGTATATTCTGATAGTGTTTCTTATATTGTTTACATTCTCTCTATTTTTTAGGACTTTCTTAATGTTTTCCCAAAATATATCTTCAAAATTCCTCCATAGGGGGTGGTAGAGTTTAGAATTGACATGGTTCTAGGTATGCAGCTTATTTCAATACCTTCTTATCATATTAAAAAAATATAGATTAATTATATCAAGATTCTGTAAGATGATCGTATGGAGAAGGGTTTTCTTTTTCCTAGTGTTTCACCTTGGGAGCCCTTGTTCCATTTACCAAAAACGAAGATTTTTCACTCAAATTCTGCATAGACTATATGATGTTGAACCGGGTAATGGTTAAGAAAAAAATATCTCTTTATTTGTGAAGATAATTTGTTTTATTATTTAAGGGGGGAAATTGGTTTTCAAAGATTTATCTTTAGTTGTTTTATCATTATCTTAGAGCATAGAAGTCTGATATGGTGAAGATATATTTTTAGAGCAGGTATTTCCATTACAAATATCTTTTGATATCGTTTGGTATTTCTAACACTCCTACAGTTTTCAAGGATTTCATGAATCAAATTTTACATTAGTATCTCAACAATTTTTAGGTAGTCGTCATGGATGATATTTTAGTTTATTCGAGATATGACCACAAGCACGGTCACTATTTGAGTTTGGTTTTGAAAATCATATGGAGTCACCATTTTTGTGGAAAGATTTTGAAATGAAATTTCTAGATTCAAGAAGTGAATTTATTAGGGAATATAATTTTTTGTTGTGGCTTATCATTTGATCTTGAGAAGGTTAACGTTTTTTGTTTTGGGAAGATCCACATAGTGGTTTTGAGAGTTAGAGCTTCCTTAGTCTTATTATATATTATATATGATTCATAAATGATTTATCTAAGTTTGAATCACCTTTTACCACACTTACAATGAAACGGGCAAAATTAATTTGGGATGAAAAGTGTCGGCCTTCTTTCGATGAGTTTAACGAACTTCTAACATGAGCCCATAATTTGATCTTACCTGATCCCTATAAGGTATATGTGGTTTTCTATGATGTTTATAGTGAAGTTTTTGGTTTTTTTCTTATAGAGGATAATCATACGGTGAATAAAGACTCTATTTAGAAAATAAAACTTGAGAAAAATTAACCCACTCATGATTTAATGCCTATCATGGGCATTTATGTGTTTAAGTGTTGGTGGCACAATTTTTTATGTATATTTTCACTTCCTTTTTCTAATCACAAGAGTCAGAGCTATATATTATCTTATAAATAATTCAATCTAAAATAGAGGTGGTGGGTACAATATAGTCAATATTTTTACTTTGACATTTCCTACACCACATGGATGGGGAATGTTATTGTATATGCTCTTTGTAGAAAAGTGCCATCATAGGCTGTTATAGAGTCAAAGGAAGAGTATAACCTTATGGGGATCTTCGCTCAATTGCATCTGGACCCTATGGGTGATTTTTCATGTATGGTTATTATTATTTTTCAATTCCCATTATCTCTCCTTGAGTTTGTTATATGGATTCAGTAGTAGGATAATGTGTTTATATGAATTCACAAAACTATTTTTTGTGGGGAGATTGTTTCTAGGGTGTATCTCTTTTCAGATGGTATTCTTCATTTTGGGAATCGGTTTTTCATCCCATCATCCTTGAGGAAATAAATTTTGTTTAATGAACATTATTATTCATGGGTTATTCATCCAGGCACTATAAAGATGCATTATTATAAGGCCCCAACCCCAGTTACACAAATTTGGGGCATAATTTTATTTCATTAGCATGATAATAGGAAATAAAATCCTAAATGACTACTCAATTTAGTAGCCTTGGGAAATATAGATACAAACATAACTTTTAAATTAGATCTTTAAATGAAAAAAAAAAACATAGTGTCTCCTTTGAAAACACTCATATACCGTAGATTATCCTAGATGTTTATTCATAATATACTTCTTCATATCCTAAGGAAAATTTAAACATAAGAAATAGGGGATTTCAAATGCTCAGTAAGTATAAAGAATATAGAAAAAGGTACCATAAATTAGCATAAAATTTTAAGAAAAGGTATAAAATAGAAACACAGGCCTTTTAAACATAATATTCAGTATAATATGGAAATAATATATCAAATAATTCCTATTTAACATTCACATGGATAATCTACTTCTCGAATAATCACATGTAATATCAATAACTAATCTCATAATTAGGGAATGCATAATTCCAGATATCATAGCCACATCATCAAGTAATCATGCAAAGACCATACATAAATGGGTAAAAATTGGAACTAGTTTATCTCATGAGACCTATTGATGCATCGTGGGGATATAGAAATCCATTCACATCACTTACTAATTCCAATGCATTATTCATATGAAAATGTTGAAACATTACATAAGCTTTCATATTAAAACTAGCATACGAAATATAAATTCCTTAACTATAAACCATAAATTGTATCAAAATATTAAATCCTTAGTGAAATATATGATAAAACCATAAATATAATAGTGAAGGTTGTATCATAATAAATCAACCTCATTAATAAATAAAATTGAACAAAGTATGTTGACATAGATGAAAAAAATATAAAAAAACCGTTAAAAATATTTGAGAAAAATATCTATTTCTTACATTGAAATCATTTAAATGTAACTCAATTATGAAAGAAAATATTTCTTTTGAAAATAACCTTGTATCTTGTAAGGGAATATTAAAATTGATGGGGGTCATAACAATAGAAAATAACTGCTCTCATCATATAAGTTAGACAACATTCTTTCCATTATTTTTCTAAAAGGTTATAAAGTACCTCATTTGGAAAATGAAAAAAATATTCCATTAAAAACATTTTATAAAATGTCAAAAATGGGTAAAAATTAATTTATAGAATTTTATATAATATTTTTAATTACATTTTAAGAAACATGAACATGGATGATAAAGATGAACTAGTAGATACTTACTTACAAACAACCTCAAATAATAATGAGACTGTGAAATTAACCCATAGCTTATAATTTACATTAGTAGAGGGTGATTTAACCTCATTTATAATGGTTAAAACATGTTATTAAGTTATACAAGGACCATATCCATATTTATGATATCATATATGATCCTCTTATATCATTTTGTTAATAATATTTCAGTATTACCAATGTTTCGGGTGTTAACTACTTCGTTTTTCTATGTATGTTTTATAGTGTAAGTCAGGATTATTATGAATTAGATATATTTTATTCATATAAATAATCATATTAAGTTCATAAATATTATATTTACTCATATTATAAATTTTATGATCATTCTTGAATGGTTAATGTGGATAATGAATCTCATTGCGTTGTGGAGACGGTAGGTCGTACGTTTGCATGAGCGACTATATAATTTTATTAATGGTTAAATGGTTTGGAATTGTTTTTATATTAATTATACAGAATAATTATATTTTCATATTAATTATTTATATCAAATATATTCATTATTATTCCATTACAAATAATGTAGTGTTGAATAACAAATTACACCACGATGTGAAGACGGTAAGCAGTACGTACACATGCATGGTGATATTATTATTTGTAGGACGGATAAAAGGAGAATTATGGTTGTACCATTATCATAATAAAATCTTAGAATGTATATTATACTGGATTTATTACTTTATGAATAAAAAAACATAAGAATAGGTAGTAGAATAAGAAAAGAACTTTGAAAATGTTTATAAAACAATTACCTCTTTTCAGGTATCTCCTTTTGATTTGAACAAAAGAACTCATCTAGATGGCTTTATTCCCAAATTATGGACTCTAGGATGAATTGAGTGGAATTTTGAGGTGAATTGGGAAGTTTTTGGCCAAGATAAAGGTCTTTATAGTAGTGAATAAAAGAGAAGGGTAGGTTCCCTATTATAAGAGAAGGGATGGGAATTTTTGGAAACTCCAAAACTATTAATTTTTTATAAATTTATTTTTGGTCTAAAATACTATCAAATTGATTTATTTATATTATATGATTATTATGGGTCTAAATACTCTAATCCAAGGACTTTATAAAAGTTTATGTCACAAAATTAGCCTTATCTTTTGGGTTTAACCCTTAGTTAAACAATTTAACTCTTACCGTGTCTACTTGTATTTTCAAACTATATGGTTAAAATAGTTTCTAGAAAATGAAAAAATAAAATAAATGGGGTCATTAATAAAATAATCAGCAATATAATAGTAAGTTGTATAAACCATATATTTTTATTATTTTAATAAAATTTAACAAAATTATATTTATTTTAAAGTATAATTTATGTCTATTTTGATACTATTCAATATTTCCATTTCTAAAAATATCAAATCAACATGATAACTTCATAATAGTGATTAAAATTTGTCATTAACATGTATATGTTATCTATAAAATTCTTGGATGTCATTAATTAACTAAAATTATATTTATTTTAATATTTTGAACATCATTTAATTGGTAATTGTATTAATAAAATAATTTATGTTTCACGGTCATGTCGTCATTAATGGTAATTATCTAATCACTAAAATTTTTAAAAAAATTACTATGAAGAATATAATTATATTATATTTATATATAATATTCATAGTTAACCATGTCACTTATTTAACCTAATATTAAAAATCGTATAGTTATAAAAAATATTAATATGACAGTTTTAACGCTTCTTTAAATAAAATATAACAAATGTCTAAATCTAACAAAAATGGCTTAAAAAGGATCTTATTCTATACCTAAAGTTGATTTCAGTCGAAAAAAAACATATCCAAAGAGATTAGGATAAGTGTTAGGGAAATTTTTTATTTTAATAATATTATTTTTACATTTAATTGCCCAATTTACCTTTAATCATGATAAATAAAATCCAAACATTACTATTCACCAAAAGATTATTTTGATTTCATTAGACCAAATTTTTCATACTTATTAGAACCATGTATGTACATTATTTTAAATTATATTCAAAAAATTTGTAAAATTTTGTTTAATTCTAATCTGAAGATGTAGTTATAAGGTGGGTAAAAGTGGTGTTCAAAAGTTCAATAAATTTTTATTTCTAATTCTATGATAATAATGATTCCAAAGACCAAAATTGTGTTAAAATAGATTATTTATCTATTTTTGACTTTAAAATCAATTTAATGTAAAATAATTATTTAAATGAAAAAGGCTATTTTTAACAACAATGCAGTATTTTTAATTATTCATCGAAAATTGAAATTTTAGAGAAAAATACACAAAATTCACTATAAACTAATTTGGATATTTTTAATTTAAAAATTAATTCTATTTTGAAAAATTAAATTTATAAATTTGAAATTATGATTAATATTATTAATAACTGCTTTTCAAATGGCTATTTTGATCGGTCATGGTGTGCTCGAACTGAGTATAGTGTGTCACGCAATCTATTGAATTGTTTAAAAGAAGCGTTTTAGGGAATATTGGGGTGTTACATTCTTCCCTCCTTTAAATAATTTCGTCCTTGAAATTTCTAAATTTTCACATCATATAAAGATTCAGGTGTTTCTTCATCATATTTTCCTCTGGTTCCCATGTTGGCTCTTCCATTTTGCAGTTTCTCCAAAGAAATTTTACCAGATGAGGCATCCAATTTCTCAAAAGATGTTCTCTTGTGTAAATAATATTGGTATGAACTTCAAAGAAATAAAATAGGTTTCAAGTTATATTTCATCATTAGTGAGTACATATGTTGGTTTTGGAAATTATTTCCTTAATGGTGATATGTGGAACATATCATGAACATTGGAGAGACTCAGCGGCATTGCTAAATGGAAAGCTACAACTCCAATTCATTCCAGAATATCAAAAGTTCAGATGTACCGGAGACTTAATTTACCCTTCTTACCAAATTGTATAACACCCTTCCATAGAGATACCATCAAGAAAGCATGATCTTTCACATGAAATTCCAAATCCTTCCTTCAATTATCGATATATCTCTTTTTCCAAATTTGAGTTGTTTTGATATGGGTGTGAATAATATTCACCTTTTCCATCATTTCCTCAATAATTTCAATGGCTCTCAGTTTTCTTTCACTGACATCATCCCAACAAGCTGGTGTACAAAATCTCTTTTCATATAACACTTCATGTGGTTCTATCCGAATACTTAAATGGAAGCTATTTTTATAGAAAATTTCTACTAGTGGCAAATACTGATCTCATATACCCTTAAATTCAAGGGATCAAGATCTCAACATGTCTTCTAAGTTTTTAATAGTCCTTTTTGATTGTCCATCAGTTTGAGTGTGGTAGGCAGTGCTCAAATAAAGCTCAGTATCTAGGGCCTTTTGAATACTTTTCTAGAATTGTGATGAAGAATGGCGATCATGATTTGAAACAATTGATAGGGGTATTCTATGAAGTCTTATAACTTCATTAATATACAGTCTTCCTACACTTTCAAGTGGTATATATTCTCTTATAGCAATAAAATTCATTGATTTGTCAAGACGATCCACAATAAACCATATCGAATCATTTTTTATGAAACTCTTCGAAAGCCCCATGAAAAATTCTATCGTGATATCATCCCATTTCAACATAGTTTTATAAATAGGTTTCATGAATCCTCTAGGATGTTATCTTACATCCTTAACCTATTGAAAAACAAAACATCTCAACAAATAATCATAAATATCTCTCTTTATGTGGTTACACCAAAAATGTTTCTTCAAATATCTATACATATTAGTTCCACCAGGGTGTATAGAGAAATTTGATCTATAAGCATCATCCAATAATTCCCTTTTTAGATCAGGTATAGAAGGAACAAAAATCAACTTCAAAAATTTCAAAATTCCATCTTCATAGAAGAAGTTGATCAATCTCCCATCAATCATCGCTTTAATTGTTTTTGAAAATCCTCATCATAATATTTAGAACCTTTTATCCTTTATAGTAAAGAAGGTTTTGAAACCATTTGAAAAAGTAGAGATATTTCAATTTCCATGATAATTACCATATCCATCATTACTATATCCTTGAACATAGGATCCATTTCAACTCTCATTTTTTTAAACTCTATGGCCATTTATTCTCAAAACATATTCCACCTTATTTGCCTTCCCTGGGTGGTAGTGTATTATGAAATCATAATCTTTATGTAGCTCAAGCCATCTCATTTGTCCCGTATTTAGTTCTTTCTGTGAAAAAATATAATTCAAACTCTTTTTATCTATATATATCTCACATATTTCACTAAATAGATAGTGTCTCCATATCTTCAGAGAAAGTATTACTACTTCTTACTCAATATTAGGAGTTGGGTAGTTTTTTTCATGGATTTTTAATCACCTTAATTCTTTATATTTAACTCTATAATTCTATATATGGACCCAACCAAGTCATTTACTTGATGCATCACTATAAGTAACAAACCCGTAACTTTTAGATGGTACAGTTAATATATGATCATTGATTAGTTTTCTCTTCAATTCATTAAAACATTATTCACACTCTTTTGTACAAGTGAATTTAACCCCTTTACAGGTTATCTTGGTAACAAGTTATATGATTGTTAAAAATTATTAATGAAATGTCAATAGTAACCTGTTAAACCAATAAAACCATATACCATGGTTTTTCTCATCGGTATTGTAAATTCTAGTATTGAATTTTTTTATTTAGGATCAACAGATATTCCATCCTTCCAGACAATATAGCCAAGAAAAGAACTATCATGAAGCCAGAATTCACACTTGTTAAATGTCCCACATATCTCATTCCTTCTAAGAGCCTTCAGAACAATCTGAAATTGGTTCTCTTGATCTTCATAAGATTTATAGTATACCATGATATCATCAATAAATACTAAAAAAATCATCAAGTTTTTTCTTGAACACTCTATTCATTAGATCAATGAAAATAAAGGGCACATTAGTTAGTTTGAATGGAACTAATTTAAACATGTAATTCCCATACCTAGTTTGAAATTGTTCCTTTGGAATATCTTCCATATGTACACACAATTGATGACATCCAAAATGAAGGCCAATCTTCAAAAAAAATTGATCTTCATGAATTTGATTAAACAAATCATCAATGTGCGGAATATGATACTTGAACCATATTATAATAACATTAATTTTTCTATATTCAATGCACAGCCACATCGATCCATATTTATTCATAAAAAATACTTGGGCTCCCCATGGAGAAACACTAGGGATGATAAATACCTTATTACTCAACTCCTCTATGGGTTTCATAATCTCTACTAATTCTACAGTGACCATTATATAAGGAGTATTTAATATATATTTTCATTAGGGATTAAATCAATAGAAAACTAAATTTCACGCTCTGGGGGGGTTTCTATGTAAATATTCATGAAAATAATCAATGTATTTCTTTAAAATAAGTATATCCTCAGTTTGAATATTTCTTTATTTATCCCTCAATTTTATTTCCTCTTCCTCCCTAAGAATCTCATTCAGTAAAGCTACTAGGGTGGGTTTTGATAAGAATTAAGTGATGAAGTCTCTTCTCTAAAGAAAATGTATTCTATATCTTTCTCACAAATAATAACTTCCTTCTTGCAATACATTTTGACAACATATTTTAATATACAATATATACTGGTGATTATATCAAAGTAAACTCTAGGTATAATGATAAATTAAACAAAAAAGGTTCATTTATTTGTGTTGACACTACTTAAAAATATTCAATTATTACAAGGGAAACATCAATAAATACTCCCAATCTCTACGCGATGTAGAAACATCCAGTAGCTTTGCGGCTAAGCTTCACGAGCGGGCTACGTGGCTGATCTTTGCGAACGAACTACGTGGCTGAGCTACGCGTGAGAAGATTTTTGATGTACCTACGTGGAGCATCTACACAGTGGATCTATGTGGAATACCTGCACGGGAAAGGTTTCTTCGGTCATGCCCTATTCGTGCCTATAAATAGGACCCCATTTTCGGACAAAAAAAGTGAAAGGCTCTCTTAAGCTTCCATTGAGTAGCTCATTCACCTAGATCTCTCAAATTGTCTTAGTTAGTTCTTTAAGACTACAAAATAAGGGATAATTAAAAGGGATATGAATGTTTTAATGTTCTTTCCATTCTTCAGTCCTCATCCCTACCTATGCATTGTATCTACACGCCGGAACTACATAGTATATCTGCAGGCCACATTTGTGCAATAGGGAAACGCGGGGTACCTATGCGGCACACCTACACAAGGTACCTACATGAGAAGTTCAAATACCCTTATTTAAATCCTTTCTTGGTGGGGTATCTCATTCCTTGGTTCCCTTATTTGAAAGGGGCTAAGTTGAAACCTCCCCCAAAACCTACTGAATTCTCAGACCTTTGGGTAAGGCACATCAGCATGTCTCCAATTTTGGTTTGTATTTCCACAGTTAGAAGTTTCCCACATTCATTTCACGATGGGGTTAAGATTAATGGGATGTTTTTGGGTTTTTATATCCACAGTCACTTGGACTTTTCTCCCAGGAATAGTGTTGGGAAGTAGTCGGTTTGAAGGATGGTTGGTTACCGACCTCGCCCTTTTCAAAGAGGTGACCCGGGACCTCAGTTATCCAGTAGGGAAGGTACACTTCGCACTTTCCATTCCGCGCCTCTATAGGAGAAGTCTCTCTCCCCCACTAGAACCAATTTCAAGGAAGCCATCCTAGTACAATCCCCTCACCTTCACCCCTTATTATTTATATTGGACCATCATCCAATGTAAATAGAACAGAGGGAAGGCTCATCGCCTCCCCCTTTTCCACGGTCGACGCGCCCTCTTCCAGCAGCAGAGGAGGAAATGTGTGAAGTTTCATTGTTGAATATTTCACATACTCTTGTTTCTCACACCGATCATAACTCGCGTGGGATTAGATATATTTGACGGTTGCAACATGTACACAAACACTCATAGGAAGAAACTATAAGAACTCTGATTCCTATTCAAAATAGGATACGTAGGAATCCCTTTCAAGGACCGAGCTCACTAGATATACTCCTTATGAATCCATCCTTAATTCCTCTAATTTGGGCATCCTCTTTAAGAAATAAGCCCCAAATTCAATCCTCAAATCATCAATGCATCCTTTTTCAGGAAGTAAGCCCAAACTCATCTTTCTCTGAGGACTATACTCTCCTATGAGATTAATCGAACTACATGAGCATTGATTCCCATCCATATAGGATATGTAGGAAAACTCCTTGAGGTTCAAACCCGACACTTCAAATCAACCCTACTCTCTTTTGGACATATTTCCAATAGGGTATGATCCTACTTGGAAACCTATATCCTTTCCAATGTTCTTTGGGCGGCATCAGCATAAGTCCCACACTAAGTTTCAACTAAGTACCTTCCGCTTAGAGGTCCTTATCACCTGACCATAAAAGGTATGATCTGTCCTATTAAGTGGCATGAACTACAAGGGTTATGATTCCTTTCACAAGGATAGGTAGGTAACTCATTTTATGTGTACGATCCCAAGATTAAAACTATAGATACCCAAGCTTGACATACATGGACATTGCATTACTTTTGTTTAATACTAAATACATAACAAAAAAAGATGCCCAATGACTATTTTATTTTTGTGTCTTTGGAAACTCGGAACAAAATCTTTTAATCATGGTGAAATATCTTCAACATCTACCATAAAGATCTTCCCCTTTTGTTTTATTACCTAAAACCTTTCTTTATATCCTTATGTCCAATTTCTTCCATATGTGTCTGAGACTCATGTATAGATGGTTTAAACATATTATTAACATGTATCAGAACCATTATAATATTTACGTTATCATATATGATTCGCTAACGAGTTTATATTACACGTTCATTTGTCAATTCCCCATGTTAAAGCAGTGTTTTGGGTAAAATTGTTTCATTCACCGTACGTCTTTTGACTTGAAATTATTCATGTGATTACTTAGATCATGATTACATACTTATAGAATGTAAAACATTATTTATATATAATATATACTCATAATATAAATATATATAATATATTGATAAATGGAATTAAATACCCCATTCATGGAGACGGTAGATCGTACGTATGCGTTAACCATGTTTTCGTTTCTTTATTAAATTGAATGGAAGTAAGTAAATAAAATATAAATAAATCCAGTAAAATTATTATGTCATATATTTAATTATTATTTATTATTTATATTTTATAATCATTCTGGAATGGTTAACATGGATAATGAATCTCATCGCGTTGTGGTGACGGTAATTCGTACGTACGCACCAGCGATGATATCATTCCCATAATTATTGAATGGGATTGAAGTGGATGATATAATTTATCAGAATAAGTATGATGTTGTAATAATCATATATAGTTATTACTTCCACCATTATACCCATCCAAGTGTGGTGTTGGTGCAAAAAAAGATTACACCATGGCATGGAGACGGTAAGTCGTACGTATGCACGTGCGGTGACTTTGTTTTCTGTAGGATGGATAGAATGTGAAATAGGGTTGTTTCATATTTATAATAACATATCAGTATATTAGTGATACTTATTTTATTACTTTATAATTAAACAACTCATATAGAGTAAGTAAGAGAATAAAGAAACTTGAAAGAATCGGTAGAAGAGATTACCTCTTCTTTGGCGCACCTCCTATGAACTTCCTCTTAATGAACTAGAGTTGGTCTTTTGAGAAGACCAGAATCTCCAAAATGTTACTAGGGATGTTGATAAAAGTAATCTTCAGGGTTTGGACAATCTTGAAGGCTCAAAATGATGTGAGGAGGAGAGGGGTGAGGTTTCCTTTTATAAGAGAAAAGATGGGCACTTTTGGAAACATCAAAAATATTAATTAATAAAAAAAATCAAACCCCACATAAAAACCCACAAAAATAAATAAATTCAAAGAATAGATGACATAGAGTTGTAATATCATCAATCAATAAAAGTTATACATGTTTGAAGTTTATTTTAAACCTTATCATTTTCATTTAACCTTATTTAATCTATTTAATTTTATTTACGGTAATAATATTCTAATTATTAAATTGTTATAAACACATACTTATGTTATGTGAATTTTCCTTAATAAGAAACATTATTACATTTATGACCATATAATTTTCAATTTGTAATTTTTAAATATATTTTTTTGTTAGTAAACAATTTAATAATATGGTATCTTTGTAAAATATCAACAGTCTCAATTTTACACTGTTCAATTGTTTGAATTTAAATTAAATCCAAACAAAAGATATATTCAAAAAAAATATTTACAGATTCCTAACTCGTCATATTCTTCTAAAAAATTCTTGGAGCACATTAATTTGTTCATATAACATTTATTTTAAATTTTTAAAACCATTTATTTTATATTTCCCTTAATAAAATAATTACTACAACATTTTTGTATAATTATTTAATATACTTATTTGTTTCAAAAAAATTAAAAATAAAATATTATGATGTAGATAAATAAAATATCTTTCATAATAATACTTTTACTCGAATTCATCATCTTAAAATCACAACATTTAAATTGTTATATTTATTAAATTATGAAGGTGTTAACTTTGACATCATTTAAAATAATATAATATAGGTTTCATAATCGCTTTTATAAGGCTCCAAATGGTCAAATATTAGACAATTGTATGTTTATGGTTTAAATATACATTAAAAATAATTTTTTGTTAGGTTTTTGTTCCTTTTATGGTCACTATTAGTTTAATAAAAACTGTATTATTGATTTTTCACAAAATAAATAATTTCTGCATCACTATTGTGTCACCATTAATGATAATTATTTAATCCCTAAAAATTATAAATAAATTCACATGATGTAGATAATTTTATTATATTTCAGTTGAATATTTATTTTTTATTTTTTATGATGTTCGTCATTAAATTAAAATTATTACACTTATAAGATATAAGAGAGTGACATGTTGTCACATTCTTTGGTTTCAATAATAATGACATCCTTTTCATGGTCAAAAGTCCATGAAACGAATCTATTACAACCTGTAGGTGATATGGGTCGACTTTTATTCATCCAATCAAATTTCGGAAGGTGTTATGATAATTTTATAATCTTATTTTTACCCTTAATTACCCGATTTACCTTTAAGTATAGTAAATAACAATTAATGTAGTTACTATTCATAATATCATAAAAAGTAACATATTAACATAATTTGGATCCACTGAATTCAAATATGAAATCCATTTTTCAAAATTCAAAACACAAAATTTTCAGTAATTAATTTAAAATTAATCCTTTTGTTAAGAAAACAGGTTTTATAAGTTAAAACATTCCAAAAGATTTAAATGTTTATGCCCATGAATTCAATGTTAAATTAATTATATTGACTTACATTATATTAAAGGGTAAAAATATATTCTATTTATACTTTAAACCCATCTAATATGATAATTTAACTATATAAATTATCTTGATGAAAAAAGTTGTTTTTAATAAAAATTTAGTGTATTTTTACTATTCATCAAAAAATGAAATGAACCGAAAAATATTAAAAAATAATCCAAAGTAAATTTTTATATAATTATTTAAATGAATAAGTTTATTTTGTCAAATTTAACTCATAAACGTGTCAAAAACTACATTTAAAGTGGGTGTGCCATCCAAAGGCGCCAAAACTGCATTTTTTTAAAAATACTTATTTTACACGAAAAAATTATTTTGTTCTGATACCATGTTCTAGAATATGTGTAAGACGAATTATTATGTAATAAAATTCAAAATTTATTTTATAATATTAACAATGTCTTGTTCATAATAATATATCGTTGTTTACTGAAACTCGGTATTGCGTACAACACACACAATCGAGCAAGGTCACTCTTGCGTGCAACACAAGCCAAGAATAGTGTTTGCATATACTACAAGATAATACGGTGTTTCGTAGAGTGCAAGCTAATCTTGGTGTATCATACAACACAAGACATCAAAGAAATTAAAAATAATATTTCTCTTAAAATCTCGGAGTGTTACATTCTACCCCCCTTAAATTGAATTTCACCCTCGAAATTCGTCAAGGTTATAAATAATTTACTACTTGTAAGTTTCTTTCAAAGAAACCCACATCGTAAAAAGGAATACTAAAACTTAATTTTAAAAAGGAAATTTAGAAACATAATGGTCACCCAAAGTAACTCAGCATTGGGTTTCCAAATAGGATACTATAGGTGAAAATATGGATATAGAAGATAAATCTAACCATTATGTTCTAACGAAGAGTGGTAGAGAACATGAATATGAAAAATACAAAGATCACAATGCCATAAATTTGTGATGATATAAGGTACGATCTGACTCATTGAATATGAGGGTAATAGGACAACATTTTTGGTTTTCAAGATCATTTCCCAAAAGTTGATGAATTTTTTCATAAGGAGAAATACTTACTTGATTTTAGTGTAATATCATCGTTGGTCATTCCATGAAAAATTTCCACTTCATCTCTTATTTAAGTTAAATTTTTCATTCAAAAGTTTTAGTAGATCATGTGATAGAATGATGAGCCATTCCATCTGTCTCAAACAAAAGGTTACCAAAAGTTATTAAATATACATAAGTCCATTTATGGTGAGATTAACCATATATGATTCCAAAAATGGACTTATACTTCATCTATAATACCTCTTAATAAAAAAAACTAATTTCTTCTAACTAGGGACTTCCTGTAGTCCAGTGGTAGGCAATAAGGGCATGTCGCACTTCGATTGTGGGTTTGATTCCTGCAACCTTGTCTGATGCAACGGGTTGTCGCTCATCCTGCATGTTTTCATTTTTATAAAACTATACTATTTTAAATTTATAGAAAAATGTTTTATCCTTAAAAAATACTATCTAATGTCCCACTTAATCCACTCCAACCTTTTGGCTTATCGAAAATAATTCTTTCCAATCTCACAGTATAAAGAAAACAATTACTAGAGAGGTCATCTACCAAGCATGTGAATACCATCATTTATCCCCCATATATCATAATATATATCTTTTTGGTCATATTCCAAAAATTTGAAGACCTTAATAAAGTATTCTCTTGAAAAATTAAAACCCATTGAACCTTACTGAAAACATGAATGCTGTCAAAAGTTAACTCTTTCCACATACCAAAATCCCAAAATTTCTATATACTCAAACAATGATATCACTTTGTCATTATATCAATCATGAGCTCATTAATACTATCAAACATATTATTTCCTCCTTATCCCTTCATTATTTAGATATCATCTACTTTCAAAAAATAACTAAATAAGCTTTCATGGTTACCGGTACCATTCAACATATACTTTCAAATAATTTAGGGAAAAAAAATAGTGTAACAATCCTTAGATGTTTTTTTTATTCCATAGTACCATTAAATTACCTAGAATATATAACTCTCGATAAAAATACAATCATTCCACTACCTTCTCAAACCATGGACCGAGCTTCATCATTTTATTCCTCAACACTTCTTTCATTACATATATCATTTGTAGTCTCTTCATCATCACCAACATAAAGACTACCCATATGACCATGTTGATTCTCTTCATGATATTTTCCCTTAGGGCATTGGTTTTCATAATGCCCGTACATTACACATTTAAAACATTTAACCATTGTTAATTTCTTAGAAATACCATTATATTTCTCCATGGTGTTAACCAAACCTTTTCCTTTTCAATTACTAGCTTTGTGTCCTTTTTTTTCACACCCAAAGCATCTTCCAATTACTTTGAAACATTCCGCCTGATTCATCTTACCACATGATTTACATGATGGAAATTGAACTTTCTTTCCTCTATGATCATCATGAAACTCTATCTTTCTATTATTAGATGAGTCAGGAAACTTACCAATGTTGAGATTATTGATCATATTTTGAGATTGCTGATTACGCATAATAATGATGTTTGGACTTCCAAATCCTGTTTCATTTGGTTCCTCATGAAGAATATAATTCCATATTCCATCATATCCTCCATTATCATGAATCTTCCTATTTCCAACCATTTTCTAAAACCCTAAAATAATAGTGTGAGGGGAAAAAATCATACTAGGAAAACAACACAATAAAGGGGGAGTAACTTCAATATCAAACATCTTAGGTTTAATTCTAATATTGTCACCATAATTCTAGGACTATAACCTATAATTATACTTAACCTTAGGGACATACCTATACATAACTTATAAATATCTCTAGGTATCTCACTAATGTTTTCACATCCTAGTTTCCAAAGGTTAACTAAACCTTCGCTCTGATACCAACTATAGAGACCCAAGCTTGATGTACATGGAATTTACATTACTTTTGAAGAATACTAAATATATAACAAAAATAGACTCCCAATTACTGTATTAGTTTAGTGTCTTTGGATACTCAGAACAAAATCTTCTAATCATGGGGAAAGATCTTCAACATCTCCCATAAAGATCTTCTCCTATTGATTTCTTACCTAAAACCTTTCTTTATATCGTTAGGTATAATTTCTTCCATATGTGTCTGAGACTCCTATATATTGGGTTTAAACATATTATTAACATATATCAGAACCATAATAATATTTATGTTATCATATATGATTCACTTAAGGGTTTATATTACCCGTTCATTTTTCAATTCTATGTTAAATCATTTTTTTGGGTAAAATTGTTTCATTCATCATACGTGTTTTGATTTGTAATTATTAATATGATTACTTATATCATGATTACATACTTTCAGAATGTAAAACATGATTTATATATAATATATACTCAGAATAGACATATATATAATAGATCAATAAATTTAATGAAATACACCGTTCATGGAGACGGTAGGTCATACGTACGCATGAACATTGTTTTCCTTTACTTGTTAAATTGAATGGAAGTAAGTAAAGAAAATATAAATAAATCCAATATCATTATTATGTCACATATTTCATGATTATTTATTATATATATTTTATAATCATTTTATAATGTTTAACATGGAGAATGAATCTCATCGCGTCGTGGAGACGGTAATCCGTACGTACGCACGAGCGATGATATCATTCCCATAATTATTAAATGGAATTGGAGTGGATGATATAATTTATAATAATCAGTATTATGTTTTAAAAATAATATATAGTTATTATTT
Source organism: Viscum album (assembly GCA_963277665.1). Lineage (NCBI taxonomy): Eukaryota > Viridiplantae > Streptophyta > Magnoliopsida > Santalales > Viscaceae > Viscum > Viscum album. The sequence continues at coordinate 1,343,291,157 of OY728136.1, forward strand.
ACACCATTATACCCATCCCATAATGGTGGTGTTGGAAAAACGGATTACACCACAGCATGGGGACGGTAAGTCGTATGTACAAACGTGCGGTGATTTCGTTTTCCGTAGGATGGATAAGAGGTGAAATAGGGTTGTTTCATATTTATAATAACATATAATTATATTAGTGATACTGATGTTATTACTTTATAATGAAACAACGCATATAGAGGAAGTATAATAATAATGAAACATGAAAGAATCGGTTGAAGAGATTACCTCTTCTTTGACGCACCTCCTTTGAACTTCCTCTTAAGGGACTAGAGTTGGTCTCTTGAGAAGACCAGAATCTCCAAACTATTACTAGGAATGTTTATAAGATTAATGGGAAGGGTTTTTATGAGCTTTAAGGCTCAAAATGGTGTGAGTAGGAGAGGGATGAGGTTCCCTTTTATAAGAGAATATAGGGGCACTTTGGGAAACCTCAAAAATATTAATTAATAAAAAAATAAAACCCCTATTAAAAACCTATGTAAATCACTAAATTAAAATATGAGATGATATGGGGTTATACTCTCATCAACCAATAAAATTTATACTTGTTTTATGTTTATTTTAAACCTTATCATTTTGATTTTTCCTTATTTAATCTATTTAATTTTATTTGCAGTAAAAATATTCCAATTTTTAAATTGTTAAAAATACTTATGTTATGTGAATTTTCCATAATTAGATACATTATTACATTTTAGAACATATAATTTTCAATTTGTAATTTTTAAACATATTTTATATTTTTAAACAATTAAATAATATGTTATTTTTATAAAATATCAATAGTGTCAATTTTGACACTATTCAATTATTTGAATTTAAATTAAATCCACACAGATGATATATTCGATCCAAAATATTTAATAGATTCACAACTTGTCATAGTAATCCAAAAAATTCATGGAGCACATTAATTTGTTCATATAAAATTTATTTTAATATTTTTAAAACCATTTTTTGATATTTCCCTTTATAAAATAATTACTACAACATTTTTTGTATAATTATTTAATATACATATTTGTTGCATAAAAATTAAAAATTAAAAACTATGATGCATATAAATCTAATATCTTTCGTTAGAATACTTTTACTCAAATTTATCATCTTAAAATCACAACATTTAAATTGTTATATTTCTTAAATTATGAAGGTGACAACTTTGATGTCATTTAAAATAAAATAATATAAGTGTAATAATCGAATTTATAAGGCTTAAAATGGTCAAATATTAGACTATTGTAAGTTTATGGTTTACATTTACGTGACCAATAAGTTTTGTTCAGGTGTTTGTGCCTTTTATGGTCACTATTAGTTTAATAAAAACTATATTATTGATTTTTCACTAAATAAACAATTTCTACATCACTATTGTGTCACCATTAATGATTATTATTTAGTCCCTAAAAATTATAAATAAATTCACATGATGTAGATAATTTTATTATCTTTATGGTGACTATTTATGTTCTATTTTTTATGAAGTTCATCACTAAATTACAATTATTACACTTATAAGATATAAGAGAGTGACATGTTGTCACTTTCTTTGGTTTTAATAATAATTACATCATTTTCATGGTCAAAAGTCTATGAAATTAATCTATTCCAACACTTAGGTGATATGGGTCTACTTTTATATATCCAATAAATTTTTGGTAGGTGTTGTGATAATTTTATAATCTTATTTTTACCCTTAATTACCTAATTTACCTTTTATTGTAGTAAATAAAACCTCCCATAGTTACTATCCATTATATCAAAAAAATAAAAGTAACATGTTAACATAATTTGGAACCACTGAATTAAAATATGAAATCCATTTTTCAAAACTAAAAACACATAAGTTTCAGTAATTAATTTAAAATTAATCCTGTCGTTAAGAAAATGGGTTTTAAAAGTAAAAATATTGCGAAAGGTTGAAATGAATTTACCTATGAATTCAATGTAAAATTCATTATAATGACTTACATTATATTAAAGGTTAAAAATATATTATATTTATACTTTAAAACCATTAAATATTATAATTTAACCATATAAATTATCTTGATGAAAAAAGTTGTTTTTAATAACAATTTAGTGTATTTTTACTATTCATCAAATTATGAATGTTAATAGGAAAATATTAAAAAATTATCCAAAGTAAATTTTTATCTACTTATAGTAATGAAGAAGTTTATTTTGTAAAATTTAACTCATAAACATGTTAAAGACATCTTTAAAGTGGGTGTTCCATCAAAAGGTGGCAAAACTGCATTTTTTTAAAAATACTTATTTTACCCGAAAATTTTAATTTGTTCTCATACCCTGTTCTAGAATATGTGTAAGATAAATTATTGTGTAATAAAATTCTAAATGTATTTAATACTATTCATAATGTCTAGTTCATAATAATATATCGTTGTTTAGTGAAACTCGGTATTGCGTACAACACACAATGTCGAGGAAGTCTCTCTTGTGTGCAACACAAGACAAGAATAGTGTTTGTGTATACTACAAGCTAATATGGTGTTGGGTAGAGCGCAATCTAATCTTGGTGTAGCATACAACACAGGAATTCTAAGAAATTAAAAATAATATTTCTCATAAAATCTCGGGTTTTTACATTCTACCCCCCTTAAAATGAATTTTGCCCTTGAAATTTGTCGGGGTTATAAATCATTTACTACTTGTAGGTTTCTTTCATAGAAACCCACATCATAAAAATGAATACTAAAACATAATTTTAAACAGGAAAGTCTGAAACATAATAGTCACATAGAGTAACTCAGCACTAGGTTTCCACATAAGAGAATATAGGTGAAAATATGGATGTGGAAGAGAAATATAACCATCATGTTCTAACGAAGAGTGGTAGAGAACATAGCTATGAAAAAGCCAATAATCACAAAGCCATAAATTTGTGAGGATCTAAGGTACCATCAGATTCATCAGATATGAGGGTAATAGGACAACATTTTTGGTTTTCAAGTTCCTTTCCCTAAAGTTGATGAATTTTTTCATAAGGAGAAATACTTAATTGATTTTAGTGTAATATCATCGTTGGTCATTCCATGAACAATTTCAACTTAATATATTATTTAAGATAAATTTTTTATTCATGAAGTGTTAGCAGATCATGTGACATAATTATGAGTCATTCCATCTGTCTCAAACAAAAGGTTAACAAAAGTTATTAAATATACATAACTCCATCTATGGTGAGATTAACCGTATATGATTCCAAATATGGACTTATACTTCATCTATATTAACTCTTAATAAGAAAAACTAATTTATACTAACCAGGGACATCCGATAGGCCAGTGGTAGGTGATAAAGGCATGTCACACTTCGGTTGTGGGTTTGATTCCCGCAACCTTGTTCGACGCGACGGGTTGTCGCCCTTCCTACAGGTTGTCCTCTTTCTAAAACTATACTATTATAACATTCTATTAAAATGTTTTTTCCTTAAACAATACTATATAATGTCCTACTTAATCCATTCCAACCTTTAGGCTTATCAAAAATACTTCTGTCCAATCTCATAGTATAAAGAAAACGATTACTAGAGAGGTCATATACCAAGCATGTGAAAACCATCATTTATCCCCCATATATCATACGATATATCTGGTTGGTCATATTCCAAACATGTGAAGACCTCAATCATATATTCTCTTGAAAAATTAATACCCATCAAACCTTAGTAAAAACATGAATGTTGTCAAAAGTTAACTCTATCCACATACCAAAATCCCAAAATTTTTATATACTCAAAAAATGATATCAGTTTTCCCTTATATCAGTCATGATCTCATTAATACTATCAAACATTTAGTTTTATCCTTATCAAATCATTATGCACATATCATCTACTTTCAAAAAATACCTGAATAACCTTTAATGGTTACCGGTACCATTCAACATATACTTTCAAATAATTTTGTAAAAACAATAGTGTAACAATCTATAGATGTTCCTTTTTCCATAGTACCATTAAATTACCTAGACAATAAAACCCTTGATTAACATACAATCATTCCACTACCTTCTTAAACCATTGATCAAGCTTCATCATTTTATTCCTTGACACTTCTTTCATTTCATATATCATTTGTAATCTCTTCATCATCACCAACATAAAGACTACTCATACGACCATGCTGATTCTCTTCAGGAGATTTTCCCTTAGGGAATTCATTTCCATAATGCCCATACATTCCATATTTAAATCATTTATCCATTTTTTATGTCTTAGAAATACCATTATCCTTGTCCATGGTGTTAACTGAACCTTTTCCTTTGCAATTACTGGCTTTGTGTCCTTCTTTTCCACACCCAAAGCATCTTCCAGTTCCTTTGAAACATTCTCCCTGATACCTATTACCTCATGATTTACATGATGGAAATTTAACTTTCATTCCTATATGATCATCATGAAACTCCATCTTTCTCTTATTAGCTAAGTCCGGAAACTAACCAAGGTTGAGATTATTGATCATATTATGAGATTTCTGATTAGGCATAACAACAATGTTTTGATTTCCAAATCCCATTTCATTTGGTTTCTCATGAAGAATATCATTCCATCGTCCATTATATCCTCAATTATTGTGAATCTTCCTATTTCCAGCCATTTTCTAAAACCCAAAAATAATAATGTGAGAGGCAAAAATCATACTAGGAAAACAACATAATAAAGGGGGGGGTACCTTCAATATCTAACATCTTAGGTTTAATTCTTATATCATTACCATAATTCTAGGACTATAAACTATACTTATACTTAACATTAGGGACATCCCTAGACATACCTTAGAAATATCTCTAGGGATCTCACTAAAGTTTTCGCATCCTATTTTCCAAAGGATAACTAAACTTTCACTCTGATACCAACTGTAGAGACCCAAGCTTGATATACATGGACATTACATTAATTTCATGGAATATTAAATACATAACAAAAACAGACACCCAATTATCATATTAGTTTAGTTTCTTTGAAAACTCGGAACAAAATCTTCAAATCACGGTGAAAGATCTTCAACATCTCCCATAAAGATCTTCCTCTTTTGTTTTTTTACCTAAAACCTTTCTTTATATCCTTATGTAAAATTTCTTCCATATGTGTCTGAGACTCCGGTATAGTGGGTTTAAACATATTATTAACAAGTATTAGAACCATAATAATATTTATATTATCATATATGATTCACTTATGAGTTTATATTACCCATTCATTTGTCAATTTCATGTTAAAGCAGTGTTTTGGGTAAAATTGTTTCATTCATCGTACGTGTTTTGACCTATAATTATTCATATGATTACATAGATCATTATTACTTACTTCCAAAATGTAATACATTATTTATATAAAATATATACTCAGAATATACATATATATAATAGATCGATAAATGGAATGAAATACACTGTTTATGGAGACGGTAGGCTGTAAGTACGCATGAACGCTGTTTTGTTTTCATACTAAATTGAATTGAAGTAAGTAAATAACATATACATAAATCCAGTATAATTATTATGTCATATATTTCATTATTATTTATTATATATATTTTATAATAATTCTGGAATGGTTAATATAGAGAATGAATCTCATCACGTCGTGGAGACGGTAATCTGTACGTACACACGAGCGATGATATCATTACCATAATTATTGAATGGGATTGGAGTGGATGATATAATTTATCAGAATTAGTATGATGTTGTAATAATTATATATAGTTATTATTTCCACCATTATACCCATCCAAGTATGAGGGTGGTGGAAAAACAGATTATAGCACATCGTGGAGACGGTAAGTCATACGTACGCACCCACAGTGATTTCATTTCTCGTAGGATGGATAGAAGGTGAAATAGGATTGTTTCATATTTATAATATCATATAAGTATATTAGTGATACTGATGTTATTAATTTATAATTAAACAACTCATATAGAATAAGTATAAGAATAAAGAAACTTGAAAGTATCAGTAGAAGAGATTACATCTTCTATGACACACCTCCTTTGAACTTCCTCTTAAGGGACTAGAGTTGGTATTTTGAGAAGACCAGAATCTCAAAAATGTTACTAGGGAACATTATAAGCTTAATGGGTAGGTTTTGGATGTGTTTGAAGGCCCAAAATGGTGTGAGGAGTAGAGGGATGGCATTCCCTTTTATAAGCAAAGAGAGGGGCACTTTTGGGAACCTCAAAAATATTAATTAATAAAAAAACTCAAAACCCACTTAAAAACCTCCAAAAATCACTCAATTAGAATATGAGATGAGATAGGGTTTTAATCTCATCAACCAATAAAATTTAGACATGTTTTATGTTTATTTTAAACTTTATCATTTTGATTTATCCTTATTTAATCTATTTAATTTCATTTGGGTAATAATATTATAATTTTTAAATTGTAAAAAATACCTACTTATGTTATGTGAATTTTTAATAATTAGATAAATTATTACATTTTAGACCATATAATTTTCAATTTTTAATTTTTAAATATTTTTGTGATATTTAACCAATTTAATAATATGTTATGATTATAAAATATCAATAGTGTCAATTTTGACATTATTCAATTATTTGAATTTAAATTAAATTCACACCGAAGATATATTCAAAAAAAATTAATAGATTACTAACTTGTCATATTCACCTAAATAATTCATGGATCACATTAATTTGTTTATATAACATTTAATTTAATATTTTTAAAACCATTTATTTCATATTTCCTGTAATAAAATAATTACTAAAACATTTTTTTATAATTATTTAATATACTTATTTGTTGCATAAAAATTTAAAATAAAATACTATGATGCATATAAACCTAATATATTTCATAAGAATTATTTTAATCTAATTTATAATCTTAAAATAACAACATTTAAATTTTTATATTTATTAAATTATGAAGGTGACAACTTTGACATCATTTAAATTAAAATAATATAAGTGTCATAATCGCTTTTATAGGCCTCAAAATGGTAAACTATTCTACCATTGGATGCTTATGGTTTACATGTACACGACCAATAATTTTTTTTCAGGTTTTTGTGCCTTTGATGGTCACTATTATTTTAATAAAAACTATATTATTGATTTTTCACTAAATAATCAATTTATGAATCACTATTGTGTCACCATTAATGATAATTATTTAACCCCTAAAAATTATAAATTAATTCAAATGATGTAGATAATTTTATTTTCTTTCTGGTGACTATTTATGTTCATTGTTTTATGAATATCATCACTAAATTAAAATTATTACACTTATAAGATATAAGAGAGTGACATGTTGTCACTTTATTTGGTTTTAATAATAATTTCTTCATTTTCATGGTAAAAGGACCATGAAATGAATCTATTCCAACCCTTAGGTTATATGGTTCGGCTTTTATTTGTCCAGTAAAATTTTTTCAAGTGTTATGATAATTTTACAATCTTATTTTTACCCTTAATTACCTGATTTACCTTTTATTATAGTACATAAAAAATACCATAGTTACTATTCATAATATCACAAAAAATTAAAAGTACCCAAATAACATAATTTTGACCCAATGAATTCAAATATGAAATCCATTTTTCAAAATCCAAAACACAGAATTTTCAGTAATTAATTTAAAATTAATCTCGTTGTTAAGAAAACGAGTTTTAAAAGTTAAAACATTGCGAAAGATTGAAATGTTTTTACCTATGAATTCAATGTAAAATTAATAATAATGACTTACATTATATTAAAGTGTAAAAATTTATTCTATTTATACTTTGAAACGATTCAATATGATGATTTAACTATATAAATTATCTTGATGAAAAAATTTGTTTTTAATTAAAATTTAGCGTATCTTTACTATTCATCAAAATATAAAAATTAACAGAAAAATATAAAAAAATTTATCCAAAGTAATTTTTTATATACTTATTGCAATGAATAAGTTTATTATATCAAAATTAACTTATAAATGTCTCAAAAACTAGATTTAAAATGGGTGTGCCATCAAAAGGCGGCAAAACTGCATTTTTTGAAAAATACTTATTTTATGTGAAAATATTTATTTTGTTCTCATACCATGTTCTAGAATATGTGTAAGATTAATTATTACGTAATAAAATTAAAAATGTAGTCAATACTATTCATAATTTCTAGTTCATAATAATATATCATTGTTTAGTGAAACTCGGTATTGCGTACAACACACGCTATCGAGGAAGGTCTCTCTTGCGTGAAACATAAGCCAAGAATAGTGTTTGTGTATACTACAAGCTAATACGGTGTTGCATAGATTGAAATATAATATTGTTTTAGCTTAAAACACAATACATAAAAGAAATTAAAAATAATATTTCTCATAAAATCTCGGGGTGTTACAAAAAAAACTTTCATCTCCCTGGATGACAATATATTCCAAAGTTCCCCACTGAGTGGATTAAAAACCAGTATCATCATAACGATGATTAAAATAATTTCTGTTAAAGAATTGATTGTAAAATACATGGGATACTTATGATATACTTGGTTAATTAATAAGGATTCATGAAAAAATATTTTAACTTTACAAAGAGATTCCCGGAGTAGAAAATAATTCCCCCCAAAAAGGGTTTGATGAGTCTGACCTCCCATCCTCTCGACCAATGCACGTTATTAAGTATCATAAAGTTAAAAACTTAAAGAATGACTGCCTTTGGAAAGAAAGTCCTCTTTGGATAAAGAATTTTTGGAAGTTTCTGGTTCCATGAATAAATCAAATGGAAACCTCCTGGAAACAGCGATTCTTAAATATAGAATGCATGTTTCAAGGAACTATGAAACAAAAAATGATGAACCCTACGTGAATCATTAACCAATTTAATAATGTTACCTACATTTTAGGACCCTATAAATTGATAAATGAAGGCTAGACAAAGGAATTAATCACGCATGTATCCATCTGAAAAAATTTCACTTTAATAGATCTTGTTGTTGTTCTCAGTTTTCCACAGAATTCCCTTCAATCCAAAGAATGGATTTCTCCAAGACAACATCTATGAACTTCCTGCCTGCTGATCCATCTTCATCTCCATCCATAGGAAGAATGTTATCACCAACCCAACATCTTCAACATTGGGTATCCAATGTGCTGATAAAGGAATATCGCCAGTATGGTACAATTCTGACTTTGAAGGCTGCTCAACAAGCCTTCTAGGTCAACAATAATCCTCTATAATCTAGCCAACAATGACCAATGATCTAGAATAAAATGGTTCCAACCATTATCTCCAACCATTTCAGGTATTTATCCCTAGAAAGCATCAATAAATCCCTCCCATACTATAGGGAGGTGGATCAAGAGGTCACCGAAGGCCTCAACTCAAAAATACAAGAGTCCTTCCTGAGGAATCCCACCAGCAATCACAGCCAGAATCATGCGGTAGTGTATCCCCAACATGATTGGGGTGTTGCCTCTGTATGTTTGTCCCAGGTCTCTCAGACTTGGGCATGCAACACAAACCTCCAGGGACAACGTTCGGTTAATAGGAAGTATGTTATCACCTCTACCTCCCCTGGAGAATTCTATCGATAAAACATGATGGAAAACGACGAGCAGGCACATACCCTCGTTCGTCTTAATTTGGATTCTCAGCAGTCTCGTCTGACAGCAAGCCACCAATCCCACTAGATAAACCCAGTGGAGTACTATGAATAGGCACATACACCTGTTTACAAGTTATCAACGAGTCAACAGGCTCGCCTGACTGCATTTAAAGAGACCTTCCAATCTAATATGGTGGCAATAGGTAAGCTGGAACATACACCTGTTTACAATCACCAATTCTATCAGCAATCTCGTCTGCCAGTATTGAAGGAAACCCGTCAACTATACTTGACGGAGAATATCCACTAGGCACATACACCTGCCAATATTCATCAATTCTGCAAATAGTCTCGTTTGGTAGCACCTAGAGAAGTCAGTCAGAAAGCTCCGATGACAAATTTGGAGCGGACTCAACTCTCTACCCATATTCATAAGTACTGTCAATATATATTGATGGGAAAAGAAGGATAGGAGTAGGCACATAAACCTACTCCAAATACAGAATGGTCGTATATTCCCATTCCAGCCGCTGAATTCACTAAACACATATTTCCAATGGTGAAAATGCAGACTCATATCCCTGCCCATATTCTAGAAGCATGTCAGGATATTTTAACAACTACTTCAGTAGTATCAGGGGAACAAACATATAAATCTATCCCCACACATGGGATGACACATCGGCATGCCATCCAAGAGTAGATACACACCTTTTTTCCAGTCCAGGAGGGTCGTGGGGCATACTCCCCTATAACATACGGACAACAAGATCAGGGACATACACCCATGCCAATTGGAGGTAATCGGTTTGTTCCAGTAACTAATCCAAGGAAGGAACATATACCTTCCCATGACAACCGCTTTTCTCAGCATGTGGGCCCAACTAAGTATAAGAGAACATCCGAGAAGAAATATCACCAAAATACCATTGGAAAATCAAGAGTCATGCTGTAATTTAGCTTCTCTTGATGCTGGTGTTCTTGAATCCCTCAGACATTTAACTATTTCAGCTCAAGGTTCTACCATCTCATTACCATATTTTGGGAGTGGTAGTTGTAATTATGAAGTTTCTCACCGGACACTTCATCATGAAGGCTTGCTTCATGAAAATTCGGTTAATCCAGGGTGTTTATCTTCGAATGAGAGCCACAGAAACCCTCCGTGTGTCCAGAAGATCGAGAAGCAAGAAAATTTATCCCTTACTATAATCCATACTGGTGATCCTCCTCATGATGGCATTCACTGCGAAATTCCACTTCGTAGTAGTTTTTTGCATTGTAAAAACAATTCTATAATTGACAATGTAGCAAAAATAAAACCCTCTTATCTCGAGGCACTTGCAGACACATGTCTATTCATGTCTGATGCCTTGTCATTGATAGGTGAAACACTTTCTCAGTCAGAAGACATCTTAAGGGAACAGTCATTCTCCGAACCTCCCTTGGGTCATTTATCATCAAATGCAGAGCATCCAATTTGTTCAAAATAAGTGGAGAAACCTCTAGTAGAATATGATGAAAATGTGTTGAACATGAGGAAACAGTTAGCTAAAGGAGAAATACCAGTCTTGTTCTAGCCTTTAGCAAATTCTCAGTTTGATATTCCAGAATTGATGATAGAAGATTTCCTTCATGACATCCGTCTCAAGTTATGGAATAATATTCGTAATTTGAAAACTAATTTATTACCATATGATGAATATCAAAATCATATAAAGGTAATATAAGGATTACAGTGCCAAATTGACTTGGAAACTCTATCAGTTTCACAACATCCATGGGTTGAAAAACAACAGAGAACCCTTCAGCACGCATGTCTCAATGCTCTAAAGAGGATACACCAATTGATTTTTGATTCCTCATCTAATATTCACATCATAGGATGGGGTTCATATAGAGAATTGCATTTTGCTGCACTTAAAAATCAGTAAAGTCCTCCCAAAGTGGTTTCATGCAATGTTATTGCCCATGGCCAGCCACATTCAAAAGGTTTTGTGTGTAATCAAATGTATGCTCAAGAACAGGCCTCACCTAGTTACCATAAGAATCAATCCCAAAGAAAGGAAATTTTCTAACTACTTCGACATCAAGCCTCTGAGAATCTTGAGCACGCATCCCGTTTAGAATATGTCTCATGTTAGAGGATGAAAATTTCTGAAATAGTATGGCGATCTTCTGAAACATGTGATTTAAGTAATTTTCGGATGATGCATCCAGCTAATTTCTGAAACAAAATCCGCAAAATCAGAAGAGTAGTTGCACGAATTTCAGCTATATAAGTTCAAGAATCGCCCCAGCTTGCCAGGCTGGGGGCTCATTTAATGAAACCTTCAAATTCACTAAACAATGTTCAAATATTTGAAAAACAGTAATCGGATCAACCCCAGCCTGCAAGTTTGGGGGCTATTTCGCATCTTCAGTCCCCTCCTCAACGAACGTCAATTTTCTCCCAATTAGGGAAGAAGCCACAAGGAAAGGGTATAGCTGAACTATCCAATTATTCCCTTCATGTTACTGTCTGCCAAACTATTCTAGGGAATTATTTATATAGAAAAATAGAGTTTCATTGAATACAAAAAGGGAGATGATCTACTAGAAACACTAACAGAATTCCATTAATGTGTTATGCATCAGTGAATGTTATCAATACCATTGCAAAAGATCCTCCATAAAATAACTCTAGTTCAAGGGAATTAGAATATGAAGTTCTTGTCCACAATTTGGTACACACTGAGGCAAATGAAGAAGGTGTGCATACCTGAAATCAAAGGCTTTCTCAGAATCTAGGTATGCCATCAAATAACCAAATCCTCCCTCTCTTAAAGGTGTCCAACAAGGGGAAAGGAAAAAGTTAGATTGCATCTCACTTTTCCACTGGATAAGGTCAATCTATTTCACATGAAGAGAGACTTTCATAGAAAGAAGATGAAATGAAGAAGTTGAAAAGTCTCAATGCGGAGTTACTTCGAAGCAACATTTCTGCTAGACATACTCCCCAGGAAAGTCCTCAACTTGTAAATCTTGTAGGAGCTCCTCAGTAAAGATGATTTGTAGTAACTAAAAATGTAGATAATGAATTCCCTATATTGTGTACACAATCAAGACAAGATCATGTACATCCTAATAGACCTATTTATGTGGGTTATCCAAGATAGATATCACCACCACCATCAGTGGTCTTACTAGTTATTGCACTGTCTCTTGTTCTAGCAGCATTACCTACACAGAATCCAGCTCATCCAAATATTCCCCAAATTATTATGAACACAATTGAGGCATTAACAACTCGATTGGAAGATATGGAGGAATGGCGTGCACCAATTCAACTGGAAAAGTGAGATTACCTTGAATGGGTGGATGCAATTCTTCCCCCATCAAATTTCTCGAATACCACATTCCCAATTTTTAATGGTTCGGGAGATCTGGAGCATCACATAACACATTTTTTTTCTCGTTGCGATCCTATGATGGGAACTCCTCAACAATAAGATGCATCTAAGCTTAGGTGTTTTGTTCAGTCATTACAAGGACCTACTTTTTTCTGGTATACATGTTTGCAATCTTCGTCAATTACTGGGTGGGAAGATCTTTGTCAGAAATTCATTCTTCAATTTAGCTCAACATTACCAAAGACGATAGTTTTTGATCTTAAGAATTGTAAAAAAAAGGTTAAATGAAAGAGTTTCTGATTTCATTGCTCGCTGGAAGGGATTAACATATTCATTAAGTTTGGTACTCCCTCAAGAAGAGTTGCTGCCAATCTGTGGGGAAAATCTGCATGATGAATTACACACACCATTGATCCCTGTGAAATACACAGGAGGGTTTAGAGACCTTAATTCAATCGCGTATCATATAGAAGACTCTCTTGTAGATACTATGGCTAAAAATTGTGTAATTCCATTAGTTCCAAGAAGTGGAATAGGAAAGGCAGAAGCTGCTACAATTACACTCAAACAAGCACCTGTACCTGCTTCTACCTCAAGACCTTCATCGTATTGAAGGGATCCACTTCTTGATCATCAGCAAAAATGACCACCTCGTCAAGATGATCAAAGAGATCAAATGCGGAAACAGTTTGAGGAATTAAGGAATAAAATCTATTCTTTCAGGAATGAGAAATTTCCTAGAAACATCATCTTATCCTTAGAAAATAATTTGGTTCAGTTTCCAAGGATAAAGAAGCCAAATAAATATGGAGATAAAGATCATCCTAATTATTATCCCATTCTTTAGGTGTTGGGACACCCCATTCAAGAGTGCTTTGTTTTCAAATACCTTTTGAAAAATATGGTAGACTCTGGACAAGTGAAATTTAACATTTCATCAGATCAAGTAGCATGTGTTACTGCCACCAATCCGGAGGAAGAAGGAGAATGGAAAGAGGTTTAAAGTAAAAATGTGCAAAAATGTGATGATTGGATGATCAGGAAAATGCTCAACCGAACTCATGCTATTTTACAAACACAGTTGAAACAACCAATTGTGTCTTCTACCACACCTCCCACAGCAAAACCATCTCCATCAAAGGTTTTTCCCTCAATGAAATAAGGTGGTCATAAGGGTAAAGAGCAGTCAGAAGAAGACGAGCTCGCATCAAGGCCAAATTTGTCCTCAACCCTGGAAGATTTCTTACCATATGTCTCAAAAGCATGGCCACCACCCCACCAAACTGTACAACCAAAAGTAATTTGTTAGGAAGAATCTTCATCAGATGAATAATTGATCTTTGGTTCTGTTAATGTTATCCATTTAACATATCCTTATGCCAATGGTGGTTCTAATTATATTGAGCTGGAATTCCATGTGCCTTATTGGGGGACTAGAGGAAGAGGCCATGGTCGAAGATACAAGGGAAGACGTGGGAATTCTAGAAACCATCATGTTTACTCTACCCCTTCTTAAACCATATATGTAGCAGAAACTCATGTAATATCCCTTTTGCGAGCTCAACAAGAAAAAAAAGTTTCTTCCATGAAAAAGAAGTCTATTTCTGGCACAATTATTCTAGAGGATCAATTAGAACCTTCACAATCTTCTTCTTAGTACATTAATAGAGTTATTTAGTCTAATTTTCCAAAGTCAACGATATTTCCCACATCTGTTTCAACATAGAACACTTCTACAATAGAATAATCAACTTCCAAAGATCCTACAAAACCATATCTCTATGCTGGGAAACGCAGACCTTTGGATCAAAAGTATGATGTCTTGAAACAATTGGACCATGTACCAGCCAAGTTATCAATTTTGGATGCTTTGAATCTGTCAAAATATATTTGAGAAGCACACATTGAGGCCTTGTTAAGTCCTCAAGAATTTGAAACTGAAGTTGCTGGTGCTGAGGTTTACCGTATAGAGAATGATTCTAAAAAATTACATGTAGTCATATCTTTTACAGATGAAGATGAATACCATGTGGTACATGGACACATTAGACATTTTTATCTATCTGGAAAGGTCAATGACAAGGAGATCTGACGAGTATTCATTGATAATGGCTCTGGGGTCAACCTCATTCTCGTTCGTACACTTCTTCGATTGGGCCTGACTGAATATGACTTATCGCCTTTGACTTTAATGTTACAAGGATATGACAAGAATGAACAAGAACCTCGAGGAGAAATTACACTCAGAACTCAGTTTGGAGATCTTGTGTCTAATTTATATTTCATGGTTGTTCGTTCGGACATAGCCTTCAATATTCTTCTTGGAAGGCCTCGGTTGCATCAACATGTAGTCTTACCTTCATCATACCACCAATTTCTTAAGTATTGTTTCAATGGTCAAATCTGAACATTGTATGGTGATAAGGCTCAATTTAAAACATGTGAATCACAATACATTGAGGCATATTTTTATCACACAAAAGGAATGAAGTCCATAACCAAGGAGATAACCATAGTTAATGCACCAAATGAACTGGAAAAGATTCCAGAAAGTCCATTTATGCATTTGATTACAGATTATGTTCTACCCATCAATAAAGTTGAAAGTGTAAAGCCAAATCCATTAACTCATCCAATAATTCCCATAATGTCAATTACAATAATTGAGCCTTATAACATGGGAGAAATTATTGATGTACCAAGCAATGATGGAAGTTTGAATGGAGATGTTTTTATTTCATCTACTGAAATACAATGAGCCTCTACTTAATTAATTAGAATAGAAGATATTTTAGCAATATTAGAGGAATACAAATATATTGATTCCCAATTCATCAATACCTCTTTACCACAGGAAGACCCTTTGTTATCAGTAGGGTCAGATATGGTGTCTTCTTCTTCAAGATATTCAAATACTGACTCCTCCCCTGACGTTGGGATCTTTTCCTTTTCATATACCATGAAAATGGAAGTAGAATAAGTGGCACATAATGAAAAATAAGAGAAAGATTTCACGGATGCTCCTCCAGCATTTGAAGAAGGTGTTTCTACCACCGTGGATGAACTCAGAGAAATAAATCTGGGTACAGGAGAAGATCCACACCCCACCTAAATTAGTGCGGTCATGACCTCTGAGGAAAAAGATGTGTATACTTCCTTTCTAATGAAAAATAAAGATATATTTTCTTTGAATTATATGGAAATTCCATGTCTTAATACTGATGTAGCCTTCCATCATTTCGGTTTTCCAGAAGAACATTGTGGGTTCAAGCAAGCTGCAAGGGGAACACACCCAACTCACGCCTCTAAAATTGAATATGATGTTGATAAGCTTATAAAGGATAACTTTGTCAAGGAAGTTCAGTATCTAAAATGGATGGCCATTACTGTCCCAGTGAAAAAGAAGAACTGGAAAATTAGAGTCTACATTGATTTCAGAGATCTTAACAGGCATTGTCCTAAAGATGATTTTCTAGTCTCGATTACAGAAATTCTAATTAATTCAATGACTATCTATGAAGCACTATTCTTCATGGAGGGATATTCTGGGTATAATAAAATTTTAATGGCCCCAAAGGATGAATAATCTATAGCCTTTAGAGCTCCTCAAGGTGTGTTTTTCTATCGGGTACTGCCCTTTGGCTTAAAGAATGCAGGCGTGACATACCAACGTGCCATGCACTATATCTTCAAACCCATCTTAGGAAAATTTGTTGAATGTTATGTGGATGATTTCGTAGTCAAATCCAAACGAAATTCCAATCGCTTAGATGATTTGGAAACCATATTTCACAAACTTCCACAAAATAATTTGAAGATAACCCCTTAAAATGTGCTTTCGGGGTAACCTCTGGAATATTCATTGGTTTCATTGTATGCCATTGTGGTATCAAAGTTGATCATGAGAAAACTAAATCAATACTAGGTATGTCACCTTCTCAAAATTTGAAATAATTAAGGGAACTTCAAGGACACTTTGCCTATATTCGGCGCTTTATCGCCAATTTGGTAGGAAATTTTTTACCTTTCCCTAGATTAATGAAGAAGGTAATCACTTATCAATGGACTGAGGATTTCCAAGATGAATTTGATATACTCAAGAAATATCTCTTGAGTCCACTAGTATTGATTCCACCTGTTGAAAGAATACATCTCATTCTTTACGTGACAGCTTTAGAGCGATCACTAGGTGCCTTCCTCGCCCAAAAGAATGATGATGGAAATGAAAAAAGCCTTTATTATCTTTGTTTCACTGTTCTTGAAGAGGAAACTCAGTATTCAAGTATTGAGAAGTGTTGCTTGGAATTAATCTTTGATGTTCATAAATTGAGACATTACCTGCAACATCATGAGGTCCAATTGGTATCTCTTAAAACCCTCTCAGATTTATCCTTAGTTGTCCTATGCTTACAAGACTTCTAGCACGGTGGGTGGTTATTTTGCAATAGTTTGATATCTAGTTTGTGCTTCAAAAGGAAATAATGGTCCAAGATTTGACATATTTTCTTACTAAGCATCCATCCATGGAAGATACATCATTTAATACTAAACTTCCTGATGAAGAGGTCTTCTCTATTCAAGATAATTCCCAAACTCGGTAAATGTATTTTGATGGTGCTTCTAGAAGTCCAACTGGGAAGAGACTGGAAAATCCTAAACACAACAAGGTTGGATTAGGAATAGTCTTTATTTCCCCAGAAAATGTAGTATTGCCATATTATTTTCTATTTTTGGAAGGTGGTACCAACAAAGAGGTATAATATCAATCTCTCATTGCAGGTTTGGAATTGTCCCTTCAGGTGCGAATAGATCATTTAAAGATAAAAGGTGATTCAAAATTTTTAATCAAATAAGTAAATTGGAAATACTCTCTCAGAAAAGAAGAGTTAATACCTTTGTGTGGTTATGTTAGAGAATTAATGGCTAAATTTCCCTCAGAGTCGTAATTGTCTTATGTTCCGCGATCACAAAATACCCAGGCAGATGCCCTGGCTAATTTAGCTACAGCCTTGGTAGATCCAAATCAGGATGTGACAGTTATCAGCATAACCCATCGCTGTGTGGTTTCACATTTTTTTCAAACCATAAGAGAAGAAATTAGTGAAATTTACCATATTTATGAACTGTATGTTCATACCATGGGTTGGATAAAATCCATCATGGAATATTTTCAATGTGGGATACTTCCACCAAGTGGGGCTCAAAAAGAGCAGATTCAGTGACGATCAGATAATTTTACTCTTTATGATGGTCCAAACCACCAAAAGATCCTTTAAAAGTGATGCTTTGATGGAATTCTCTTCATATGTATTTATGGAGAAGAGATTGTGGTTTTCATGAAATAAGTCCATTCAGAAGATTGTGGTTCCCACTAATCTGGGCACAAACTCTCCGATTAGATTCGAAGGCTTGGATACTTTTGGCATTTAATGACACCGGATTGTAAACACATCACAAAAAATGTCATCCATGTAAATTTCATGCCAACTTCATTCATCAACCCCTAGAGTTTCTACATACAGCTAAATACATTTGGCTATTTCCCACATGGGGAATAGATGTAGTAGGGCCTTATCCTCCAACCACGTGTAAGCAGTTCAAGTATATTCTCACTACTACTGATTTCTTCTCTAAATGGGTTGAAGAAATACCTCTCAAGGAATTTGGAGCTAAAAGAATAATTAGTTTTTTCAAAACTAATATCATCACCAGATTTATCATCCTGCATATTATTTTGACGGACAATGGCACAAATTTTTGTTCTGCTGAAGTAAAAAAGTTATATGAGGAATATAATATCAAATCCAACCATTCATCTCACTATCATGCGGCGGACAATGGATGAATATAGGATTTCAATAAAAACCTATCAAATATACCCAATAAGATTGTGGTCAAAGATAAGAAATCATGTCCTTTTAAACTTTTTAATGCTTTATGGGCTTATCGAACAATTATCTGTACTGCCACCCAAGAAACTCCTTATTCATTGGTATATTGAACTGAAGCAGTTTTTCCAATTGAAATACTATTTCCTTCACTTAGAGTTGAAATATGTGGTCTGTTATCTACAGATGAAAGATCTCATAAATGGTTTAATGAGTTGGAACGATTAGATGGGAGAAATTACATACTTTTCATCATCTGGAAGTTTATCAGAACCGAATAGCTCGAGATTTTAATAAGAAAGTTCGTCTTCATTCATTCATTTAAGGGGAATTGGTATTAGTCTTTAAGACTCCAATGATACCAAAAAATAATGTAATGGCCCAGACCTATCCGGCCCATTCCTTTGTCAAAAATAAGGTCATGAAGTGTTCTGGAGGGTAAAATGGACTTTTCCCACACTTTCCAGAATTTTGAAACTACATACCGTGTAGTTTGAGTACATATCGTATACACCCTTTCCGGGTATACCCCGTGTTTCAGGCCGTGTCCTCGCCGTGTGAAGTAAATGAGTACATGCCATGTAGTGTAACTACACGTTGTGTACCACCTTGTTGGGTATAACCCGTGTTGAAGACCGTGTCCTTGCTGTGTGGAATAATGGGTGCACGTCGTGTGCCCAGTTCTACACGTCGTGTAGTCCTTCCCCGCGTATGCAATACCATTCAACGGCCATGTACCATGTTGGAGCCGTGTCCTTGCTGTGTGCAATAAATGAGTACACTTCGTGTGTCTAAACTACACGCCGTGTAGTTCTTCCCGGCGTATGTGTTACCCTCAAACCGTGTGTTGACCAGTCAATGGCCATAGAGCCGTGACGGAAGCCGCGTGGAGACCGTGTAAAATAAATGAGTACACGCCGTGTACCATAAATTACACACCGTGTACCATAAAGTACATTCCATGTACTTTTCCTTTTCTCACCTATAAAAGGAGGGGTCCCCTCCTCCTTTTCAATTCACTCCTCTCCTCCCCATTCCTCTGAGCAGAGCTCTCCCAAGAGACTCGAAGGATCCTTTTCTTCCATAACTTCTTCGTTCGAGCTCCGATTTACGATCCGTCAGCGGCCACGGGATCGTAACGACAAGGCAGAACTTCTGATCTTGGATCTGTTGTCTTTCCTTCGGCCTTTCCTTTCCGACTTCCACCCGAGGAGGTTTTTCCGGGACCCGATAGAAGTGGCAGATGCTGACGAACATCTTCTAAAGTTGATCTGGGGGAGCGCTGTGATCAGAACCTGTTGAGGTAGGGATCTTACCTTTGTCTCACTAATTTGTGCATCATGTGGGGTGGGTGTTCTCTTGTTTACGTGATACACTTTTGAACCGGTTTAATAAAGATAATAATTGGCTTATATAACAGGGTTTGGAAGTTGTGATTGCTGTTACTTTATATCCTGTGATATTGTGTTGTGAATTGAATGAGATTCTACCTACTAAAAATCATGGTCTTTGGGGGCCTTTTCTTATGCAATTAAATTTTTCCCTCTCCTTCTGTATTTTCTTATGGATGGAAACTTTGTAAAATGTGGAAATTGGTTAATCACGTAAAGTTGGCTGTTTAAAATCTGGAACCCTTGTGTGATCACCCCGGTTAAACAAAATGGAATAATGAACATGTGGGTGTTGGCTTGGATACATGGCATGTGATGGGGGTGTTTTGTGGGTTGTTGTGGATCGGGTGAGCAGCGGGGCTGTGGTTGGCTTGGTTGTGGGTTGGTGTGAATTCTATGTTGGTGACGGGCAGCGGGGCTGCGATAAGTGGTATTAAAGGGATAATGATGTATGAGTTTCGGTGTGGTTGTGGTTATGGTTGTTGGCAGCGGGGCTGTGGGGATGGGTTGAATGTGAACGGACTTTGGGTTGTGAATAAATAAAAGTGAAAGAGTTAATTAATGGTGGGCCTTGGTAATAGAATGGAATTAATAATCAATGGGGTTGGTCGGTTAATAAGAAGTACTTGGTTGTGTTGCCTGTGTTTTCCTAACTTGATTTGTGGATGGCAGGGATATGTTTTACGAACAATCGATGTGGTTGGTTGTGGATAGTTTCCCAGTAGTTAAGGAACTAAATAAACTACTTCTGCTGAAACTTGAAAACCTAAATGGGGTTGGGGTTGTTTTTTGTATTCATGCTTCGTAGTAGCAATGCCGAGGCACGTGCTCCGTTTCTCTGTTTAGAATCCATAGGTTGGGCTGTGTTTTTGGTATATATATATATATATCTGTATCTTTTGTGTTTTATTTCACCCCACCCATGTTGAACACTTAGTGACGAACACTCCCATTTCATGGGAGAGGGTGTTTTCCCCTTAGTTACTAGCTCATTCCTTCTCCTTCTCCCCTAGGTTGTGATGTCTTGAGGCGACCTTACACCTAAGACTCTTCGAGTAGGTTTTGATTGGGGTGGTTTTAGCCCAAGACTCTTCGGGCAGGTTCTACTATTTCCCAAGAATCTTCAGGATGAGGCCCAGGTGTGTGCGGGCAAGATACCTGGTTGTGAGGCCCAGGTGTGTGGGGGGCGAGATACGTGGTTGTGAGGCCCAGGTGTGTGCGGGCGGGATACATGGTTGTGAGGCCTAGGTGTGTGCGGGCGGGATATGTGGTTGTGAGGCCCAGGTGTGTGTGGGCAGGATACGTGGTTGTGAGGCCCAGGTGTGTGTGGGTTGGATACGTGGTTGTGAGGCCCAGGTGTGTGCGAGCGGGGAGAGTGTGGCAGCGTCAGGACGTTCGTCGTTAGGAAGAGTAGCTAACCAAAGGTAAATGGTGTGGGGTACCCAATACTCTTGTTCTTATATACTACTACCTGATGTGATTGTTTTTTTTGGTGAGTGTGGTTGGTGAGGTTGGGTGGATATAATTCCTTGATAGGTTTCTTCTGTTGTTCTCACGGGACATTAGGATGTCTCCCCACTTGTGCACGAGAGCTTTAGGTTTCCCTAATGAGTACACTTGTATGCTCACCCTAAGTTTACTTTCAGGTTTCCAGGAGGACTACCAGGGTTGTGCGGGACCCTACTAGTTGGACAGTTGGAGTAGTAGTTGTTTTTGTACTTTTGTTTTATTTTGGTATTGTACTTTGAGCTTTCTTGTACTTGTACCTTGTTATAAAATTGTTTAAACATGCATGTGGTCTTGGTTTCAGTTTATTTCTATAAACTTGTTCTTTTCCTTTTTGGTGGTTGACATGTCCTATTTCCCGATCCTAAATAAATAAATAAAAGGGTAATGCCTCCCATATTTGTGAAAACTCATACCCTTGGTGCTAGTCGCCACCCCGGGGCCTACTGGAGGCGGGACTCGGGGGTCATTATCCCCCTTTCACCATTGCCATCTCAAGAGGGGAATCTTTGGTGGGAGGGGGTCATGACTGAATGGTATCAGAGGTGATGGTTGAGAGATAGGATGGAGTCTGAAGTTAGGCACAATGAGGATTGCATGGGATGGTAGGGTAACAATGTTAGTCAATCTTGGTGCGTGACATAGGTCAGGGAAGACTGGCTAGGACACGGGATTTTAGGGGCCCCCGTGATCCGATGCAAGGACTCTGTGCCTACCGAACGACCAAGTGAGACTACATTGATTGCAGGGTAGAGACCATAGGGAAGGTACATGCATCATCATGATTGTGTTTTACTTGATTTGGGTGTTCGAGGAAATAAATTGAAATAAAATGATAAAATAAAACCTTGAGATTTTCCTTACTACATGGGCTTAGGCAATCCTTGTTTACCATACAGTTATGGCACCTGGACGTCGTCCTCGGGTGGCTCAAACAGCCGAGGCTCAGCAGATTCAGGTGGTCGATCAGTTGAGGATTGACCGAGAGGAGGATGATAGCCAGTGGGAGAAGACTCCCCGTTCTTTCCAGCGGCATACCCTCAAGAAGTACGAGGGTAGTACTTAGAATACGGAGACGGAGGGGTGGCTTGAGGAGCTAGGGATCGCTTTTACCTTGATCCATGCTCTGAGGGAGTACTAAGTTCCCATAGCAGTCAGTCAGCTGATAGGTGCGGCGCGACAGTGGTGGACACTCTACCACAGAGAGAGGATAGAGGTAGAGGATCCATGGGCTGACTTTGAGAAGGAATTCTGAGAGGAATTCATTTCTTCCATGATCAAGGCGGAGAAGCGGCAAGAGTTACTCTCCCTTCAGTAGGGGAGTATGTCAGTACGAGAGTTGGGGATCAAGTTCAAGGATCTCCTGCACTTTTCTTCGGATCTCTTTTCGGATGAGGAGTCTCGGGTAAGACGTTTGGAGGAGGCGCTTCATCCTTCGCTCTAGTATGTTGTCACCCCCTTCACCCTTCCGATGTACTTAGTAGTACAGAAGAAGGTAGATGTTGTAGAGAGGATGCACTTGCTGGGAGGTGCACCACGTGAGGGGAACCAGCCAGGCTCGTCGAAGGGGAAAGTAGTTAGCAGCAGGTCTCCTGCGACGGGACCTTCCAGGTTCAGGCCAGTGGGGAGCAGGCCCCAGTAGTTCCGGTTTAGATCTTCGGGTCCTCGTCCCTTTTTCATGAGCCCAGGACCGAATTGTTTCTCTTGTGGAGGTTTCGGGCACTTTCAGAGTCGGTGCCTGACTCGAGCTCAGTACGGTGGAGGTGGGCAGGTTCAGCGCCCACCTCAGCAGCACCAGTTGCCAGCGAGGCCCTTCCAGAAGCAGCAGAACCATGCTCCTCCAAGGGAAGACTTTGCGCGAGGAAGCCGACCTCAGGGTTATCCTCAGGGACCTCGACCAGGATGTGGTCGGGGAGGTGGAAGACATCAGAGAGGCAGAGGAGCTGGGCATGGATAGTTGCACGCAGCAGAGTTGGCAGCTCCGGCAGGACCAGAGGTGGTGCGAGGTATGATTTTTTTGTTCATCACTTTTGTTTCTGCTTTGTTCGATTTGGGAGCCTCGCACTCCTTTGTTGCACTTGGTCTAGCCCATGCTTTGGGACTAGATGTAGAGAGACTTTCCGTACCACTGGTGCTGAGTACACCAGTTTGTGGCTAGACCATCTTATCTTGTGTTTGTTGGGGATGTGGGATGACGTTGGGACCACATCGATCTAGTGGGGACCTTCTTCAGTTACAGATGTAGCCATATGATGTCATCTTAGTCATAGAATGGTTGTTTTCTGTTAGTGTCGTTATCGAATACTTCAGGAGAAGAGTCGTGTTCTCTGACGTGGACAGGCAGCGTGTAGCTTTTGTTGGCGAGAGGAGCCATTAGGTGGGAAGACGGCGTGTGGATCCTCTCCTTTCCTTGTTAGGTGGGCTATCTGTGGTTCCAGCTGATACGGAGATGATGGATGTCCCGGAGGTTGTTGGGGAGTTCCTCGATGTTTTTCCTAAGGAGGTTGTGACTCTACCCCCCCCCCCCCCCCCCGACGTGACGTTGAGTCTGGGATAGACTTATAGTTTGGTGCCCGTCCAATTTCGATGGCCCCTTATCAGATGGAACCTTTGGAGTTGCGGGAGTTGCAGATTCAGATTGACGATCTAATGGAGAAGGGTTTTGTTCAACCCAGCATATCGCCATGGGGTGCTCCAGTTTTTTTCGTGAATAAGGCAGATGGTGGTCTCAGGCTATGCATAGACTACCGAAGGTTGAACCAGGTAACGGTCAAGAACCGTTATCCCCAACCAAGGATAGATGATCTCTTTGACCAAATGAGGGGAGAAGGTTGGTTTTCCAAGATTGATCTACGATCTGGATATCATCAACTGATGGTAAAAGACAGTGACATCTCGAAGATGGCTTTCAGGTGCAGGTATGGGGACTTCGAGTTTGTGGTGATGCTGTTTGGAGTTACGAATGCACCAGCTATGTTCATGGGACTTATGAACTTTGTCTTCCAGAAGTTTCTGGACCGGTTCGTCATTGTGTTTATCAATGACATCCTGATCCACTGAAGGTCAGAGTAGGAGCACGTTGAGCATCTCAGGGCAGTCTTGGGAGTCCTTCGACACCACCAGCTTTACGGGAAATTGCCGAAGTGTAAGTTCTTGATACAAGAAGTACACTTCCATGGGCACGTGGTGTCTCAGCATAGAGTGTCAGTGGACCCGTCAAAGGTGGAGGCAGTTATTTCTTGGGCAGCACCCAAGAGCATGGAAGAAGTTCTTAGTTTCCTGGGGTTAGCTGGTTACTATCGTAGGTTAGTTTCGGACTTCTCTCAAGTTTCTGCTCCATTGACAGATTTGACGAGGAAGAACCAGGTCGTCCTTTGGAGTGAGCAGTGCCATAAATCTTTTGACTACCTGAAGGAGAAGTTGGTCCGTGCTCCCGTACTCAGGTTGTTGTATGAGGTGTTTTGTGATTCTTCTGTCCTTGGTTTGGGGTGCGTGCTAATGCAGAATAAGGGAGTGATCTATTATGGGTCTAGGTAGTTACGACCTCACAAGCGTAACTATGCCACCCATGACCTAGAGCTTGCAGCAGTAGTGTTCGTAATGAAGTTGGGGCGAAATTACCACTTTGGGGAGCACTTTGGGGAGCACTTTGGGGAGCACTTTGTGGTCTTCTCAGATCACAATAGCCTGCGTTATATCTTCTCCCAGCGTGACCTGAACTTACGACAGCGGATATGGGTCGAGTTTCTCCAAGACTATAACTTTGAGATCTCTTACACTGAAGGTAAGGGAAACGTTGTGGCTGATGCCCTGAGCAGGAAGTCGCATCAGGAAGTAGTTTGGGAATCCACTGATGCTTGGAAAGCGATGGGAGAGTTGGTTGCCTTGCACTTGTATGCCAGTGTAGAATGTGTTAGAGGCTGTTTGTTTTAGATGACGGTGTAGTCCTCTTTGCTTCTGCAGGTGGAAGAATCTCAGTGGGGGGACTCTGAGGTGGAAGTGATGCGTGATCGTGTCAATCAAGGGAACGCTCCATAGGGATGGTCAGAGGACAGCCTAAATCAGATGCTTTTCCATGGATGGTTGTTTGTTCCGGAGGCAATGCTTGAGGGAGTTCTCCGTGAGTTCCATAGCTCATCCTTGGCAGTACGACCAAGAGTTTCAAAAATGTACCGAGACCTGAGGGAATAGTTTTGGTGGCCGGGGGTGAAACTGGAAGTGGCAGAGTTTGTGGATAAATTCCTAGTGTGTTAGTAAGTGAAGGTTGAACACCATGTTCCCAGTGGTTTGTTGCACCCTTTAGAGGTCCCTGAGTGGAAGTGGGATGACATCTCAATGGACTTCATCACAGGACTACCCAGAGCTCAGGGTGGTTATGATGCTATCTGGGTGGTGGTGGATCGACTGACGAAATCAGCTCACTTCTTAGAAATTAAGGAGTCAGGCCCAGTGAGTACCTTATCATAGAGGTACGTAGATGAGGTGGTACGTTTTCATGGAGTTCCAAAGACTATCATCTAAGATCAGGATACTCGGTTTACCTCATGAGTCTGGAGGGGGTTACAACATGATTTTGGAACCCAACTATGCCTTAGAACAGATTTCCACCCCCAGACTGATGGGCAGATGGAATGGACTATCCAGACGTTGGAGGACATGCTGCGATCATGCGTCCTGGATTTCAGAGGATCATGGGTACGACACTTGCCTTTAGTAGAGTTTTCCCGCAACAACAGCTTCCACTCTACTATTGGCATGGCACCGTATGAGGATTTGTATAGAAGACCGTGTCGTTCACCCATTTTCTGGGCAGAGGTTGGTGAGACAGGTGCTCTTGGGCCAGAGGTAGTGCAGAGCACCACAGAGAAAGTCTAGCTTGTACGTGAGAGGATGAAAGTGGCTCAGGACCGACATAGGTATTATGCTGATCGTTGGAGGAGGCCCTTGGAGTTCGAGGTGGGAGATCATGTGTTCTTTAAGGTTTCCCCTTGACGGGGGTAGCGGGGGTTTGGTAAAGGGAGAAAGCTCTCACCTAGGGTCATTGGACCTTTTGAGGTGTTGAGGAGATTCGGCGAGGTGGCATATCAGCTGGCCCTGCCACCTCAATTAGAGAAGGTTCATGACGTCTTCCACGTCTCCCAGCTTCATCGGTACTTACATGATGACTCTCACATTATCGACTGGGGAGAGTTAGATATGGGAGATGATGCGACCTTCTTGGAACGACTTGTCAGGATCGAGGATCGTAAAGAGAAGGTGCTCCGTGGATGAGCCATTCAATTGGTTCGTGTGTTGTGGAGGCATGGCGGCCTCGAGGAGAGCACTTGGGAGCGGGAGACCCAGATGCACGCTCAGTAACCGGAGTTGTTTTGACTTTTGTTTTCCCTTGTTCTTCTGAGCTTTGTGTTGATGTTTTACTCTGTACCTTTGATATATGGAATTCTTGGCTTGTCGGTTGTGAGATCTTTTGTTTCCTTGTTCTCTAGAAGTGTGTAGCATGTCTGGATGTGTGGGGAAAGGGAGAAAACTGATATTTAATCGAGACACATTAATGCGGATGCTATTGATCCCGTGCGGGCGAGTCAGTGCCGTCTATAGAGGATAATATCTCGACATAGGAGAAGGAATTTTTCCCCAAACCACATGTTCAGGCAGTTTGTTGGTTGTGTGGTGTTGGGGGTAGTGCGAGTTGAAAAAAAATCCTAATGTATGAAAGTGGGAAAACCCAATTCTTAATCGAGACGCGTTAATGAGGATGCGATTAAACCCGTGCAGGCGAGTCAGTGACACCTAAAGCAGATAATATCTCGACATAGGAGAAGAAATTACAAACACATATGATTAGGGTTGTTGGTTGGGTTCCTGTTATAACGAGAACCCTAAGAGGTATCTTGTTGGGTCCCTCTGGGTTGGTTTTTGAATTCTTGGGGACGAGAATGTTTTAAGAGGTATCTGATGTAATGCCCCAGACCTCTCCAGCCCATTCCTTTTTCAAAAAGAAGGTCACGAAGTGTTCTGGAGAGTAAAATGGACTTTTCCCACACTTTCCAAAATTTTGAAACTACACGCCGTGTAGTTTGAGTACACGTCGTGTACCCCCTTTCCGGGTATACCCCATGTTGCAGGCTGTGTCCTCACCATGTAAAGTAAATGAGTACATGCCGTGTAGTGTAACTACACATCATGTACCACCTTGCTGGGTATACCCTGTGTTGAAGACCGTGTCCTTGCTGTGTGGAATAATGGGTGCACGTTGTGTGCCCAGTTCTACACGTCGTGTAGTCCTTCCCTGCGTACGTGTTACCAGTCAACGGCCGTGTACCATGTTGGAGCCATGTCCTTGCCGTGTGAAATAAATGGGTACATGATGTGTGTCTAAACTACACGCCGTGTAGTCCTTCCCCGCGTATGCTTTACCCTCAAACTGTGTGTTGACCAGTCAACGGTCGCGGAGCCATGTTGGAAGCCGCGTGGAGACCGTGTAAAATAACTGAGTACACACCGTATACCATAAAGTACACGCTGTGTACTTTCTTTTTCTCACCTATAAAAGGAGGGGCTCCCTCCTCCTTTTCAATTCACTCATCTCCTCCCCTTTCCTCTGAGCAGAGCTCTCCCAAGAGACTCGAAGGCTTTTTTTATTCCATAACTTCTTCGTTCGAGCTTCGATTTACGATCCGTCAGCGGCCACGGGATCGTAACGATGAGGAGGAACTTCTGAGATTGGATTCATTGTCTTTACTTCTGCCTTTCCTTTCCGAATTCCACCCGAGGAGTTTTTTTTGGGACCTGACAGAAATGACAGACACCGATGGACGTATTCTAAAGTTGATCCGGGGGAGCGTTGTGATCAGAACCTGTTGAGGTAGGGATCTTACCTTTGTCTCTCTAATTTGTGCATCATGCGGGGTGGGTTTTATCTTCTTTACGTGATACACTTTTTAACTGGTTTAATAAAGATAATAACTCGCTTATATAACGGGGTTGGGAAGTTGTGAGTGTTGTTACTTTATATCCTGTGATATTATGTTGTGAATTGAATGAGCTTCTACCTACTTAAAATCACGGTCATTGGGGCCTTTTCTTATGCAATTAAATGTTTCCCTCTCCTTATGGATTTTCTTATGGATGGATACTTTTTGGAATGTGAAAATTGGTTAATCACGTAATGTTGGCTGTTTAAAATCTGGAACCCTTGTGTGATCACCCCGGTTAAACAAAATGGAATAATGAATATGTGGGTGTTGGCTTGGATACGTGTCATGTGATGGGGGTGTTTTGTGGGTTGTTGTGGATTGGGTGAGCAGTGGGGCGGCGGTTGTCTTGGTTGTGGGTTGGTGTGAATGCTATGTTGGTGACGGTCTGTAGGGCTACGATAAGTGGTATTAAAGGGATAATGATGTATGGGTTTCGGTGCGGTTGTGGTTATGGTGGTTGGAAGCGGGGCTGCGGGGATGGGGTTAATGTGAACGGACTTTGGGTTTTTAATAAATAAAAGTGAAAGAGTTAATGAATGGTGGGTCTTGGTAACATAACATAATTAATAATCAATGGGGTTGGTTGGTTAATAAGAAGGACTTGGTTGTGTTGCCTGTGTTTTCCTAACATGATTTTTGGAAGGAAGGGATATGTTTTACGAACGATCGATGTGGTTGGTTGTGGATAGTTTCCCAGTAGTTAAGGAACTAAATAAACTAATTCTGCTGAAACTTGAAAACTTAAATGGGGTTGGGGTTATTTGTAGTATGCATGCTTCGTAGTAGTAGTGTTGAGGCACGTGCTCATTTTCTCTGTTTAGAAGCCATAGGATGTGCTGTGTGTTTGGTATATATATATATATATATATATATATATATATATATATATATCTGTATCTTTTGTGTTTTATTGCACCCCACCCATGTCAGCACTTAGTGCCGAACACTCCCATTTCATGGGAGAGGGTGTTTTTTCCTTAGTTACTAGCTCCTTCCTGCTCCTTCTCCCCTAGGCTATGATGGCTTGAGGAAACCTTACACCTAAGACTCTTCGGGTAGGTTTTGATTGGGGTGGTTTTAGCCCAAGAATCTTCAGGCAGGTTCTACTGTTTCCCAAGAATCATCGGGATGAGGCCCAGGTGTGTGCGGGCGGGATACGTGGTTGTGAGGCCCAGGTGTGTGTGGGTAGGATACGTGGTTGTGAGGCACAGGTGTGTGCGGGCGGGATACGTGGTTATGAGACCCAGGTGTGTGCGGGCGGGATAAATGGTTGTGAGGCCCATGTGTGTGCAGGCGGGATACGTGGATGTGAGGCCCAGGTGTGTGCGGGCGGGATACGTGGTTGTGAGGGCTAGGTGTGTGCGGGCAGGGAGAGTGTGGCAGCGTTAGGACGTTCGATGTTAGGAAGAGAATCTAACCAAAGGGAAATGGTGTGGGGTACCCAATACTCTTGTTATTATATACTACTACCTGATGTGATTGTGTTTTTTGGTGAGGGGGGCTGGTGAGGATGGGTGGATAGAATTACTTGCTAGGATTATTCTGTTGTTCTCACGGTAAATTAGGATGTCTCCACACTTGTGCATGAGATCTTTAGGTTTCCCTACTAAGTATACTTGTATGCTCACCCTACGTTTACTTTAAGGTTTCCAGGAGGACTACCAGGGCCGTGCGGGACCCTACTAGTCAAACAGTTGGAGTTGTTGTTGTTTCTATACTTTTGTTTTCTTTTGGTACTGTACTTTGAACTTTCTTGTACTTGTACCTTGTTATAAAATTGTTTAAACATGCATGTGGGCTTGGTTTGGGTTTATTTCTATACACTTGTTCTTTTCCTTTTTGGTGGTTGACTTGTCCTATTTCCTAATCCTAAATAAATAAATAAAAGGGCAATTACTCCCATATTTGTGAAAACTCATACCCTTGGTGCTAGTCGCCACCCCGAGGCCTACTGGAGGCGGGACTCGGGGGTCATTATCTCCCTTTCACCATTCCCAACTCAAGAGGGGCATCTTTGGTGGGATGGGGTCGTGACAAATAATCCTCCAAAACTTGAACCAAAATGGGAGTGACCTTATTCCATACATAAGATCTATTGAAATGGATCCTATGATTTAATCTCAATGGATGGAGAGCTCGTTACATCTCCAACCAATTCGATATTCTTGAAGAAATACTTTGGGTAATTATGCACATTAGTCCTCACTGCAAGACTTAAAACTACACAGCCCCCATGTCCTAGTTTCAAGACATTAAACTGTATAACAACAAAAATCTTCCATGCTGCATGATGTTAAAGTGCATAGCATTGTTATCCTTGTCGCATGACGTTAAACTGCATGACATCATTTGTATAACTAATGTTTTCCCTATAAGATGTTATATGTTTCCATAAGAAAGCATCGTTGACATCATCAGTACTCTTTAGTAGTACATGAGTCCCTCTCTTTCCTATGTCGGTGTCAGATCTTCATAGAGACCAAGTTTCAAGAACTATGTATGGCTTGATTCTCATTTTCAATGAGATACGTAGAGATGCCTGAATCTCCAATTCTGGTCCCATCTATAATCACAAAAGTTTCTTATTTTCTTTTCTCCTCCAATATATGAATCAGATCTATACAAAGTATTTCCTTAATATATATGATTTGGTCCTTATACCATTTCAAGTCTTAATATTTACTATCCTTTCAGAACATATCAAAATCCACATTCCTCATATCAAACTTAGCGTAGGGAATGATAGTTTCATGAACTATGTATGGATTGATTCTCATATATTTTGAGATACATAGAGATTCCTAGATCTCCAATATTGGGCCCAACAATAATAAACCCCCCCCCTTTATTTCTTGTAAAAAAAAATCAAATCAGCATAGGAAATGTTTTAAAGAAAAACTATGTATGACTTGATTCATTCCCCAGCAAGACATATAGTGATACTTGTGTTTTATCCCTTAATCCAGTTCCAATATTTCATTCCTTTCATATCATTTAATTTTCATTCTTACCTCATGATGTTACACTGAATGAAAATCTAATACCCATATTCTTCATTTGTATCACCTTTGCATTATAAAAGAAACCCTTACCGCTCCATGTTTCTTGCACCGAGCATAGCTCACATGGGATTAGGAGTTTAGTAAATGGATTATTTATATATGGTGTTTTAATTTCTTATGGAGTTACAAATGTTTTTACTGCATGAAGTGAAACTGCATAGAATAATGTTCTCACTGCATGACTTAAAATTGCATAGCACCATATTCATTCAAAGAAAACAAAGAAAGCCTCCATTTTACATAAGAGTAAGATCTATGTAAGGGACATAAAATTCATGGCGAATATTGATTCAAATATTTCTCATATAAATTGTTCATAACCCCCTTCCATATATCACACTCTTAATCTTGAATTTTTGTTTCATATTTTCATAATCTTTCTTACAGTTTTTGGTGACAAGGTATTCAATATCTGAGATCTCTTTTTCATGACTATGCAGCATGTTCCCTTAAGTGGCCTTGCATAAGTTGCCTATATCACAGGCTTGTCATCCAAAAGATTCCACTATTTAGTTATGCAGCATATGCCACAGTTGGCGCTGCATAATATGGCCCCCATAATGGGATTTTCAAATAATGGTAACTTCATTCTTGGTTATAGTATCTTTGTCCACTTTAATCTTTGATTACAATATATAAGAATCTGTATTTTAAAACATTCATTCAAGTATACATGTACCATTATCTTTCTCACAATCTGAAATTCTTCACGACCATGTTTTACACATTTCCCTTATCATTTTCTCGATACACTATGAAATAATTTTGAAATCACTTGGCCACATGTGATATATTGCTTCCATTCCTGGTCCAAGTTGTATGACCAAAAACTACAGACACAATATCTTTTACATTTTGGTCCATACCTTTGTAAAAGTTCTATTCCTAAGATTCTTTGGATATCTCGATTGGAGATACCCCTTTTTATATTTAGGTACCTTTCTCCATAAACCAAACTCTGTACTTTGGAAAATCTGAATCTCCATAAATTTTATTCTACTTTAAGAAATAGAACGTCAAGTTTCTGAGAGCCTTTTTACCTAACTCTACAACATGTGTCCTTAGGCGGCCTTACAAAAGGTTCCTACAAAACAGGCATGTCAGTCAAAAGATGCCACTATTTGGCTATACAGCATATTCCCCAGTTGGCCCTACATAATACAGCCCCCATAACGGGTTTTTCAAATAACGGTAACTTTGTTCTAAGAAAATACTTCTCTAATGATTCTAGCCCTTTTTCCATACCATTCCCCATTTTCAGAAATTCTCAAATCAAAGTTTACAATTTTCCCTTTCATACTGAAATATGATACTATATTCCCAAAAAAATTATCAAGAAATTGGGAGAGTTTCGTACTTTTGGTCAGAGAAAATAAACCTTAAATTAAAGTCGTCAATGTCCTCACTGCATGACTTAAAACTGCACAATATCAATGTCCTCACTACATGAATTTAAACTTCCAGTAACAAAAGACTTAGTACTCATTAAATTGAGAACATTCAAGGGGAACTCTAAACAAAAGTCGAGTCTCAACTCACTAAACAAATAATTTTGTATGATTTAGGTAATATTGAGAAATAAAAAAAGAATTCAGAAGACACAAAGTCTGTAGGGTTATTCATAAAACCCTAGAAACAGTCAAATTAGGCTCATTAGGTCCCTCGGCTTAATAATAAAATTTTGATCACTTCATTCTTATTATTTTAAATAATTATTGTTTAATATAAGGGAATCATTATCATCATTTACCTTTCATATTGCAATCATGAAAAGCAAGAATAAGTATTTATTTGATTGAAAAAAAAATTTCTTTCATTTATATGAAAATAGAGGGCCATCAACAAAATGAAGCCTCTCTATCATGTTTCAGAATAAACATTCAACATGAATTTTCATTTGTTGAACCGCTTTATAAGCTCTATCAGCTGCTTGTTGAAGTTGAGATAGTTGAGAAACTCCAGCCTCCTTTCCCTGATGGATTTCTTCCTTAGCCGTTAAAATGGAAGTTATCCCCTAAAATTGGGTTTCTACTAATGTTTGATTCAGTTGCTCAATCTTTTTATGAATAGCATCCAGTTACTGTTGAAGAAATAATAACTCCTTCATGGCATATTTGATCTTTTGGATAATCTAGAGTGATTTATTGTTGTAATTTTCCTCCGCCTCAACCATAGCAACTTGAAATCCCTTAATATTGATGAGTCATTTAGCCTCTTCAAAATCATGTCTCGTCTTATGCTCCTGCTCCCACCGGTGAATATTCTCTTTCATGGTATCGTAGACCATCTGATAATTGAACCCACAAAATCCCAACAAATAGAATAATGTTGGGAGTTTTGACAAATGGGATGAAAATTCATCTAAAGGCTTTTCAACAATTATTCTCCAGATCTACATCCATGTATTCTTACTTGCCAGGCCAAGAGCATATTACATCTCTAAATCTGAATCTGAGTCACTACCATGAAGTAAAATGTACTCTAGAAATAGGTCGCTTAAAGAATTGTTTTGTTCTACTTCTCTTAGGGAAGTAGAAGATTCACCCTCTAATCTAGGATCTGATAACCCTAAATAAAAAATCAAGGTCATTATTAGTTTAAAATGGAGGAAACAAATATGATTCAGACATATGACTACATTTACCCAAAAATTAGTCAGCTACTAGATTGGACTCATCCCCGGTATTCTCAGCTCCGGTGTTTTGAGGAGGTGTTTCTT
The DNA here is from genome assembly GCA_963277665.1 of Viscum album. NCBI lineage: Eukaryota > Viridiplantae > Streptophyta > Magnoliopsida > Santalales > Viscaceae > Viscum > Viscum album. The sequence continues at coordinate 1,343,325,714 of OY728136.1, forward strand.
GAGAGGGGGGATTTATTTGAATTTGTTCAGGTATGACATTTGAAGGTTATAGATCATCTCTTGATGAAGGATTCTATATAAGTATGTCTTCAGTCCCATTAGAAGGACAAAGTGGAACACCCTGTTTCGGAAGAGCCTTTGCAACATTTTCTACATATAAAGCTGCATAAGGTGAATTTTGATGTAAATAATCAAGTTGAGGAACAAATTATGTATGGAAAATTCAATAATAGGGATTTACATCCTTTCAATTCCCCATGAAAATCTTCAATCTCCTTGATAGAACCTGGAATATCAATATTTGGAATAAGGGTGTCTATAATTTCCGTGTATATTCCCTGAAATGTTATAGCATCGTCACCATTTAAGGTATCCAACAGTTGTTGGTTGATTCCCAAATTGGCTCCACTAACATTTGGTTCCATTGTCTCCTCAATTGATATGGCAGCATCAGGTCCTTCCAGATTTGGGTCAACATTAGTATCTATTTTAGATTGCTCTAGATTTTCATTCCTTTATTCTGAAGCAATGAGAATATCAGTGTTGATTATTTCAGGATTCTTTGAAAAAATCCACTAAGGAATGTATTTTATCTTACCATGGCTTTCCTCTCTCTCAATAGAACCAGGAGTAGCTGTAGTTGAATCTTTTGACGGTACAGATATGTCAGCCTGAACCAGGGTTTCCCCTTGGACTTCTTTTTCTAGTTGTGAAGCATCATCTCTTAATCCCCTGAGAGATGAGAGAGCCATAGATCCAACAAGAGGATAAAATGTGGTTACCAGAACATCTTCCACAAGTTTTATTCCCTAATGATTGTATAAATACTTACTTTTTCGACGAACGCTTTGAAGAAATCTCATTGCTCTTTTGAATTTCTATTAAAAAGAATGAGGAGAGATTGAAACACTTCTCTTGGCAGTGGAAATTTGAGCTAATGGTTAATGTTTATCTATCTCCATTACCCCAGTCATGATTCTTGATCCTAGGGAAAATTCTGGTGACTTGGGATGATTATTCATTACGCCAATGGGATAACCTGTAGGACTATACTGAGGTGATTTAAGAATCGGTCCAGATCTTCCTTCCCTACATTCAAGCTGCAAAAATACATTTTCATCAAGATTAATGATGTTAAATGATAAAGAAGAGTTGAGATGAAAGAAAAAGGGAAATACATTCTCACTATTAATATAAATATCCCACTCCTCCTCAGAGATGGTAATTACCCCTTTGTGGACTCCTAAATCCAGCATATGAGATACTCATATATAGACAGGAATATGTTCATCAGTTGCATATATAAAAGTCTCTAATCTTGCAATATACTTATGTACTTCAACCAAGTTATTGTTCAGATTAAAATCATAAGGTGACTTGATATCACCAATATCTTTAATTCGAATGTCATGCTGAATAAATGCCCAGGCATCCTTAAGATCATAGGTTATACTCTCCCAATGATGAATGGTTGAAGGTCACACATAATTTTATTTTTTCCCAGTTGACTGTGGAATAGGCTCAACACCTTCTGATTGAAGATATTCTTCAGACCTTTCTTCCTCAGAAAATTCAACAGAAGGAATAGGAATCTCTGTTTGATGGTGGTGACTGGATCGCCTTGGCATTGGAGGTATTGCTTCTTTATCCATGTTCTTCTTGGTATACTTCTTACGAAGATGTTTTGAGGTCTCTTAAACCTCTGAAATTTCTATATCATATCTCACCTTGGACTTCTTTCCACTATTTCCACATGCAATAGTTGTTGTAGCCGCCACTTGATATACTTCTTTTGTTAGAGCCCCTTGAGGATATAAAGAAACCCAATCCTTGGCATACCCAGCTTCCAATATGATTGATGCATCTGGTGGAGGTAATGTAATTGAAAATTTGGATACCTCTAAAGCTTTGAGAATCCATAATTGTCGCTCTACCATTGGGTGCTTCTCATGTCTAACATACGTGGGTGGAAAGGTGCTTGATTATTGTAGACACCTGAAATTACGAGAAAACCTATAGGGCACATAATCCTCGCAGATAATTTCACCATAAATCCTGGTTGATAGTACACCATCCTTGAATTCCATCATATAAGATCTCAGCTCATAATTATTTTCTTTACCATCATCAATAAATGTTATAGTTGGTGGATTACCAAAAGGAAAGAAGTTGAATTCTCCTGAGACATTCAATACCTTCAGTACCTCTTTAGGTCTCATGTTCAGAGGCTTAATACTAGAAACATTCTATAAAAACGAGGTGAATCAACCATTAGGAACTCTGACAAACTTTAATACTGAGTATGAAGAAAAATGTGCTGCAATCCAGCCCCAAAACACTTGAAATGGCCCCGCAATTCTAAATGGAGCCTTCCCATTTTATAAATGAAGCTGGAAATGGTAAATTCTTTCCAAAATAGGGGTTTCTAGCCCAATATACTTCCCCTCTACTAATTTAGCTGCAATGATGAAAGTCCCTGATCTTACACCCCCATCAAATTCACAGACTGGAAGAAAATAAACAATTATCCATATAGAAAGGAAGGCATCTAAGTGTACTTTTTCATCTATATCAGGTTTTACTTTATAACCCCAATGCTTTTAATCACCTCTTTCCAATGTAGGCCAATATATGCCTGAACTTCCTCAGTTATCGGCGGAAGGACAAACGGTAGGACGTCCACAGGTTGGGACATCCTCTGTTGTTGCTTCTAAGGAAGCTTCCATCCACACTCTAGCATGAATATCATTCTTATCCTTGGGTAAATTCTTCACTATCTTAAATAATTCATGGGCCAGCGGTGGTGTTCTCATAACATCAACCCATGTTTAAGTAGGCAGGGTAAATTCATCATACATTTCCCCAAGAATAATAATCCTAGCTATTTGGTAAATTCCCTAGAGACTAATATCAACATCACCATGCGTCGAATGAAAGGAATTTGTTTGTGGACTCCATTGGCTTAGTAATTCAGGAATGAATTCATTTTTGTAAACATAAGTTTTCCCCATCCAAATATCATTGTAAATATAATTGTATGATAACACTTTTTTGAATTCTACACAATTCCAACATACCCATAATTCCCACATCCACTCGAGTTTTACACCTCCTCCAAAATGAAGTTCCCAGTATCCTTTCCAACCATTAGATTGATCTGTTTGAGAAGCCCTAAAAGTGTAATGTTTACAATATGGTCTTGGTTCTACAACATGATCTTTCATGTCTGTAGTGCAACCACTATGATGAAGGATGAAACCAATAGGTACCATGACTTCTTGTATCGGAACCCCCCCTTGCACTAATATTCATGCTGTTACAGTTGAAATACTAAAGAAACTAATTTTTTGGAAATTACTTCTTAATAGATGGAAAATGGGTGTCTTGGAAAATCCCATGCTCATACAGAGGTAAGTAAGGACTTTGTGGATAGTCAAGTTGGTACTAAATTATACCCTTCCATAGACCAAGAAGAGTACTCTCAACAGTGTCATAATAATCTGGCCAGATGATCCTCATCATTTCATTTTGACAAACCTTAGCTTATTTAGTATGGGTCATCAAATGAGTCATTCTTTCCTGAAATAAAATTTATAATAACTTTCAAAGTCAGATTTTAAAGAAGAAAGTGAAAATTTTGGGTAGAGGACACTGTTTGGATATGTAACACCCTGACCCCAGTTACACAGAGTAGGTGTATTATTACAAAACATTGGCATGATCACAAAAGATCATGTCTCGAAAGACTGATTAATTTAGTAGCCTTGGAAACACTAGATACATTCATAAGTCTTACATTACATCATAAAGTGAAAAACTAAAACAACATAGTCTCTATAGTCCACACTCATATCCCCTCAGACTATCCCTACAGGTAAGTCATAAAATACTTCTTCACATCCTGGGAAAAATAAAACATAGAATTGGGTGAGCTCAGATGCTCAGTAAGGATAACAATATAATGAAAACTTTTATAAATAATCATAAACATTGAATTCATTTTATAACTAATACAAAAGCCTTCTAAACTTGAACTTCAGCATAAAATGTCAAAAATAAAATTAAATAATTCCATTTACTTATTCACATGGATATTCTACTAGTCGAATAATCACATGAAATATCAATAACCACTTTCATATTGATGGAATGTATAATACCAGACTATCATAACCACATAGTCAAGGCCTTGTGCCAAGACTACAAATAAGATTTTTTCAAAGCCTTCTCTAAAGACACTAGTCTGTCTCATGAGACCTAGTGATGCATCGAGGAGTTACAGCGGGCTCCACCCGTCACTTACTAAGTCCAATGCATTCCTCATATGAACTTTTTTAAACATAACATAAACATTCGAATTAAAACTAGCATACAAAATGTCAAAACTTTATACATATACCATGAATGGTATAAAAATAACATATCCACAGTCAAATGTGTCACAAATCCTTCAATATAATATGAATGTTTTATATCATAATAAATCAACTTCAAATAATCTTAAAATCCATCAAATAATGTTGACATAGATGAAGTCAAACTATTTGACAGAAATATCTCTTCTTTTGATATCATTTAAAAGTAAAATAATTATAAAATAAGACATTTAATTTGAAAATAATCTTGTAAGATTTTAAGGGAAGCCACTATGATTTTATAATGGTGGAAAATAGCTGCACCCACTGTATAAGTTAAAAAAAGACGTCCTTACCTTAATTTTGTCGAAAAGGTTAAAAAGGACCTTGTTTGAAAAAAGATGAAAAGATTCCATTCAAACCATTTTATAAAAAGTGAAAAAAGGGTATAATTGAATTTAACCAATAGTCTATTAAATAGTAAAAATGTTTTGGAATACATTTTTGAGAAACATAGATGTGGATGATAAAGAGGTCCCAGTAGATACTTACGTAAAAACAACCTTGGATAATAAAGAGATTGTGAAATTAACCCTTACCTTGTACATTTCCTTGGTTGAGGGTATATTTACCTCCTATATAATGGTAAAATAATTGTTATTAAAGTATACAAGAATCATATACATTAATATTATATCATATATGATCTTTTAACATTGCTTTCTTAATAATATCTTGGTATTATCGTCGTTTTGGGTGTTAACGGATTCATTTTCCTTTATATTATTTGTTATGTGAGTCATATTTTTTATGTATGGGATGTATCTTATTCATATCTATAATGATATAAAGTCTTTAAACATTATTTTTAATCATCTAATGAAAGTTAGTCTTGAATGGATACGATGGGGAATGAATCTCATCGCGTTCGTCGAGACGGTAATCCGTACTTACGCACGAGCGACAATATCATTCTTTTGATATTAAAATAATATATAATTGGATGGTATATCATATATACAGAATCATTATCATGTTATATTTATTATTTACATCAATTAAAAATCATTATTATACCCATCCAAATAATAATGTATTGAATAACAATTACACCACAACGTGGAGACGGTAAGTCGTACGTATGCACGTATGGTGAAATTTAATTCAAAGGATGGATATAATAATGAATTTGGTTGTACCATATTTATAATAACATCACTGTATATATAAGATACTGGAGTTATTATTTTATAATGGAAAAAACAAAGATAAAGGAAGCAGAAGAAGAAAGGAACTTGAAAAAGGTGGTGAGATATTTACCTCTTCTTTGGGTTCTTCCTTTTGATTTTATCAAAAGGGATCCTCAAGTTGGATTTCTAAGAAAAGTGAGGCCCCTAGGATTAAGTTAGGATAGTTGAGAGGGTATTTGGGTAGATTTTGTCCAATCCAAAAGGTATTTAAGGTGTTAATTAGAGAGAAGGGGGAGTGCCCTTTTATAAGAGGGGTGAGGGGCACCTTAGGAAAAGCTAGAAATATTATTTTATAATAAAATCATTTTCTATTTATAATGGATCAAAAATGGATTATTTAAAGTATAAGGTGGGTATGGGTTGAAAAACACTCAAACAATAGGTTTTAGATAGGTTTGGGTCACTATATTAACCTTATCTTTTAGATTTAACTCTTAGTAAAATAGTTTGACATTTACCATGTCTCTTTTTATTTTTAAATAATATGGTTAATAAACTTACTATATAAATCCAAGAAAACCCCAAGTGGTTCATTAATTATACACATATAATTATATAATTCCTTTTTTAAATCATTATAATTTTAGGAATAGAATATGAAATAATAATATAATATTTGTTTTAAAAACCCTTTTATGTCAATTTTGAGATTATTTAATAATTTATTTTTGTTAAAGTCCTAACAAAATTATTACTTTGATATAAATACATTTAATAGACCCTAAAATGTCATAATCACCTATAAAATTGTTGTATGGCATCAAAACATTCAAATTATTTTTATTTTAGTATTTATAATATCAATTATTTGATACATTCATTAATAAGGAAAATACTGCATCATTATTGTGTCATAAATAAATTTAATTATTAAATTTATAAAAATTATAAATTATATACCGTAGGATGTCTTTTTATCTTTATAATGAATATTTATAGTCGAAACTATAACATATATAACACTTTGTAAAATTTTTTTTTCTATAAGATTTATGCTTACGTCATTTTTGTATTTACTTGAACTTAATTAATATAAAGTGTCATTATCACTTACAAGTGGCTCCATGGGGTCACAAAATTGACCCAAAGATGCCCATGGTTAGAAATTTATCATCCTATTGGGTTATTACATGTTTTAGGGTAATTTAATATTATTATAATATTAATTTTTACCCTTATATACCGGATTTACCCTTTAACCATGGTAAATAAAATATTTACCGAAATAATTATTCAAAATGTATAAAAATAAAAGTTACCTATTTAAACAATTGTTACCTCTTGATTATAAATTTGGAATCCATTTTTTCCAATTCAAAACATATAATTGGAAGAAATTAATTGAAAATTAATTCCCGTTGTCAAAACAACGAGCGAGTTTTTTAAGAAATAATAACTATCAAAAGATTAACACTTGTTTATGTCTAGTTTAAATGTGAAATTACATCCAATTACCAATATTGGATTATATGGTAAAAAAATATTCTAATTATACATTAAAACCACTCAATAGTATAATTTAATAATATAAATTATTTGGATTAAAAAAGTTGTTTTTAATTAATGTATAGTATTTTTTACTATTCATCAAAAATTGAATGTTTTCTAAAAAATACCAAAAATTCACCCTAGGATAATTTCAATATTCTGAATCCAAAAATGAATTCCATTTTGAAGGATAAAATTTATAAAATTTTAAAAAGTGGGTATTACTATTCATAACAGTTAGTTTGATTGGTTGTGGTGTGTGTTTGAACTCGAAGTTGCGTACAATGCAAGCTATTGCATTATTCAAAGGGAAACGTACCATGTATTCCTAGGGTGTTACATTATCCACTCCTTCAAATAATTTCATCCTCAATATTTCTAGAATACTATAGCATGAAATGACTCAGGTGGTTCTTCATCATATGTTCCTTGGGTTCCAATGTTGCCTCTTCCGTCTTATGGTTTCTCCATAGAACTTTTACCAGACGAGTCATCCGGTTTCTCAGCACTTGTTCTCTTTTATCAGGAATCTTTACATGATCTTCTCAATAAGACAGATCGGGTTCGAGTTCTAATTCCTCATAGGTGAGTACATGCGTTGGTACATGCATGTATTTTCTCAACAGTGATACGTGGAACATATCGTGAACTTTGGAGAGACTTGGTGGCATTTCCAAACGGTAAGCTACATGACCAATTCTTTCTAGAATTTAGAATGGTCTGATGTACCTGGGACTCAATTTACCCTTCTTATCGAAACATATATCACCCTTCATTGGAGATACCTTCAAGGAAACATGATCTCCTACCTGAAATTCCAAATCCTTCCATTGGTTATTGTCATATCTCTTCTTCCTATTTTGAGCTGATTTGATGTGGTTTTGGATTACCTTCGTTTCCTCAACAAGTTTAAGCCCTACAAGTTTTCTTTCATCAATATCATCCCAAAAAGTTGGCGTGTGACATCTATTTCCATATAATTCTTTATATGGTGCTGTCTAAATACTTGAATGGAAGATATTGTTATAAGAAAATTCTACTAAAGGTAAATATTGATCCCACATACCTTGAAATTCAAGTGATAATTATCTCAACATGTCTTCTAAGGATTGAATAGTCTATTCTGATTGTCCATCAGTTTTGGGGTGGTAAGCAGTGCTCAAATGAAGCTCAGTATCCAGGGCGTTCTAAATACTTTTCCAGAATGTTGAAGTAAAATAGGGATCATGATAAAAAACAATCAATAGGGGTACTCCATGAAGTCTCACAACTTCATTAATATATAGTCTTTATAGACGTTAAAGTGGTAAATCTTCCCTCATAGAAAGAAAATGTGTTGATTTGGTAAGACGATCAACAATGACCCATATTGCATCGTTCGTTCTAGGAGTTTTTGGTAGTCCCATGACAAATTCAATAGTTATATTATCTCATTTCCACTCCGGTATGGGAAGAGGTTGCATGAATCATCTAAGCTATTGCCTTCTGGATTTCACTTGTTGAAAAACCATGAATCTTGACACAAAATCACCAATATCCCACTTCATGTTGTCCCACCAAAAATGTTCCTACAAATATCTATACATTTTGGTGCTCCCATGGTGGATAGAGAAATTGGAACTATGAGCATCATCTAACAATTCTTTTTCTTAGATCTGGTATATTGGGAACACAAAGTCTCTTACCAAATTTCAAAATTCCATCTTAATACATAAATTCACTCAATATCCCATCATTCACAGCTTTAATATTCTTTTGAAACCCTTCATCACTGGTCTAAGAACTCCTTATCCATTCTAGTAAATATGGTTTTGAAACCATTTGAAAAATTATTGATGTTTCACCTTCCATGGTTACTCCCATATCCATCTTTACTAGATCTCGGAAAATAGGATCCCTTTCAACTCTCATCTTGTTCAAAAATCCTGGATCCTTTCTACTCAAAGCATCTTCCACCTTATTTTCCGTCCCCAGGTGGTATTGTTTCGTGCAATCATAATCCTTGAGTAGTTCAACCCATTGCCTTTTCCTCATGTTGAGTTATTTCCGTTAAAAAAATATACTTCAAACTCTTGTGATCGATATATATCTAAAAATTTTCACCATAGAGATAATGTCTCCATATCTCCAAAGAAAATATAACAGCATCTAACTCAAGATCATGAGTAATATAGTTTTGCTCATGAATTTTTAGCTATCATGATGCATAAGCAATAACCCTATCATTCTGCATAAGGACACAACCATGTCCTTTCTTTGAAGCATAAATATAAATAACAAACCCATTATTTCTTGATGGTAGACTCAATATAGGAGTATTTAATAATCATCTCTTAATTTATTCAAAACATTCTTCACAATTTTTTGTCGAAAAAAATTTAAACCCTTTATCTGTGAGCTTCGTTAATGGGTTAGCCAATTGGGAAAAATTCTAGACAAAACATCGATAATAACCTGCTAAACCAATAAGAATGTGTACCTTAGTTATACTTATCGGTGCTGGAAATTCTTGGATTACCTTGGTCTTTGAAGGATCAACGAAAATTCCAACCTTAGATACTATATGGCCAAGAAAAGAAATCTTCTAAATCCAGAATTCACACTTGCTAAACTTCCCATATAATTCATGATTTCTAATAGTCTTTAGTATAATGCGCAAGTGATTTTCATGATTTTCATAGCTTTTGGAGTATACCAAGATATCATTAATAAATACCACTACAAATTCATCGAGATATTCCTTGAAAACTCTATTCATTAAATCCATGAAGACAGAGCGTGCATTAGTCAATCCAAATGGAATTACAGTAAACTTGTAATTCTTGTACATGGTTCGAAATGTTGTCTTCGGAATGTCTTCCTTCTTCACACACAGCTGATGGTATCCATATCGAAGGTCAATATTCGAAAATTATTGATCTCCATGCTGTTGGTCAAATAAATCATCAATGCGAGGTAGGGGATACTTGTTCTTTATTATTATAGCATTTATTTCCCTGTAGTCGATACATAACCTCATAGATCCATCTTTCTTCTTAACAAAAAGGACATGGGATCCCCATGGAGAAACATTAGGAAGAATAAATCCCTTATTACTCAATTCCTCTAGTTTTTTCTTTAGTTCCACTAATTCCATAGTGTCCATTCTATAAGGGGTCTTTAATATGGGCCTTGAACCAAGAATTAAATCAATTTAAAACACAATTTCTCGTTCTGGAGGATGTCTAGGTAAATATCTTGGAAACACATCAAAATGTTCTCTCATAATAGGTACATCCTATATTTTAACATTACTTTCCTCAACCACAGTCATTTCATTCTCTTCCTCCCCAATAATTGAATTTATTTGAGCTACTGGGGTGGATCTAGATAAGAATTAGGTGGTGACGACTCTTCTCTAAAGATAAGGTGTTCTTTATCATCGTCATAAAAAATAGTAACCCCCTTCTTCTTACAATAAATGTTTTCATCATGGTCCGAATGACAATCCATACCAAGGATTATATAAAATTCAATCATGGGTTTGATGATGAGATCAGTAGATAAATAACATTTATATTCCCTAATGGGAACCGATTCAAAGAACTTTGTAGAAATGATACTTCCCTTATGAGTTTTAGCTGGCAACTCCCTTGTTAAATCAAATTGGAAATATCTAATTTTCTTAGAAAACTGGGAATATATGAAATAATGCGATGATCCAGAATCAAATAAAGAATTTTCTAAACTTGAGGAAACCATTAAATTACCTACCACCACATCTTTCAGAGCTTCTACCTCAGTAGTAGTGAGAGCATAATCTTGGCCTGGATCCCTTGGCCTTTTCTGAGGTAAGTTCCCCTAACGCTTAGGACATTCATTTTCATAATTTCCCACCTCCCTCCAATTGTATCATTGAAGATCGGTAGCTTCTTTCTTCCCCTTGAAATCATGAGCTTGGTGGCCTTTTCCACCACACTTGTAATAGAATCCCATTTTCTTCAAGAAAGTACCAGGGTGTTTCTTCCCAAATTTACTATGGGGCGGATATTAAACATTTCCATTCTTCCCATTATTCCATTTTCAGAGTGATCAGCAACTCTCTTCTTCTCTTTCTTTGCTTTAAAGTCGTAAGACTTAGAGAATTCATTTTCTGTCTTGATAGCACATGAGACAATATCTTCGTACGACGAGAAGGATTGTGAGAATAATTCTCGATAGAGAAATGATTTTAACCCATCAATGAAATGATCAATATTACATCTTGGGTTACATATATAATCTGCAGCATGCCTCTCTAACCTTGTAAATTTTGCTTCATACTTTGCGACATTATCATCTTCCTTTTTCCTTCGACTCAGAAATTGCCTTTCCATATCTGCTCGATGGTCATGAGGAAAGTATTTTTCTAAGAAAATCTCTTTAAAATCCATCCATTTCATATTTGATACTTCATCATCATCCTTTGTGTTTTAAATCAATGACCACCATTGATCATCATCTTCAGTGAGGCAGTAAACTATCATGATAGCTTTCTCCCTTTCACTACTCCCAAAGGCATGGAATATTTTCTCTAAGGAATTTATCCATTGCATAGATACTAATTTATTTGTACTCCCATTGAATTTTGGTGGTTGTTTCCTCATGGAGATATCTAACATTGATCCTCCATGATGTGGATTAGGGTGCTCCATACGGGTAAGGTTATTATTCATAACTCGAGAGAGTTGTCCCAGTATGGTGATAAGCTGGTCATCACCAGTTGTATCACCAGCTCCACTATAATTATCTTGAGTAGGAGGTAAATCCCTACATAGAGTGCATGCATTGATATAGTTTCCATTCCTTCCACTAGGCACCATTTCTAAAACAATTGCATAAACTAGATTAGTTTATGAATCGAAATGCATAATTTCAAACTTGTAAAACACTTAACTTGAATCGAACAGTTTATGGATATAATCCATAATAATAAAATAAATTTCTTTGAGTAATTATATACTCATAAAGGCTTCATTATAGTTTTTAAATAAAATGAGAATTTTCCTATGTATATCCCCCGGGAGTGTCGTAACCAAGAGTGCAACAAGGCTCGTTGTTGTGCACGAGTTCTCATTCGAGTCTAGCTCAAAGCGGTGTTTTCGGGTTTTACCCCTAGGTATATATGTTCCAGAGCCGCCTCTACCTGCTCGTATCCATATAGGGATGTGTTTCTTGGAAAACCCACAAAATTTCTACAATACCAAAATTCTAGGAAGTTCTTCTATACTAATCCTCAAAGTCTATCTTAGGGATTTGTGCTCTAATCAGAGTTTATCTAAATATAGCTTCCAAGTTTTGTACTAAACTTACTCTAATACCAACTGTAACGCCCCGACCCCAGTTACCCAGAGTCAGTGCATTATTACATAACATTGGAATGATCACAAAAGATCAAGTCTCAAAAGACCAATTAGTTTAGTAGCTTTAGAAACACTAGATACATTCATAAGTCTTACATTACATCATAAAGTGAAAACTACAACAAAATAGTCTCCATAGTCCAAACTCATATCCCCTCAGACTATCCTTACAGGTCAGTCATAAAATACTTCTTCACATACTGGGAAAAATAAAACACATAAAGGGGTGAGATCAGATACTCAGTAAGGATAACAATATAGTGTAAACTTTCATAAATAATCATAAACATTTAAGGCAATTTATAACTAAAAAATCCTTTTGAACTTGAAATTCAGCATAACATGTCCAAAATAAAATGAAATAATTCCATTTACTTATTCACATGGATATTCTACTAGTCTAATAATCACATGAAATATCAATAACTACTTTCAAAATGATGGAATGCATAATGCCTGATTATCATAACCACGTATTCAAGACCTTGTGCCAAGACTACAAATAAGATTTTGTCAAGGCCTTGTTCCAAGAAACTAGTTTGTCTCATGAGACCTACCGATGCATCGAGGAGCTATAGTGGGCCTCACCCGTCACTTACTAAGTCTAATGCATTCCTCATATGAACAGGTTTAAACATAACATAAACATTCGTATTAAAACTAGCATAAGAAATTTCAATACTTTATCCATAAACCATGAATGGTATAAAAATAAAACATCCACAGTTAAACATAGAACAAAACCTTCAATATAATATGGATGTTTTATATCATAATAAATCAACTTCAAATAATCTTAAAATCCATCAAAGGATGTTGACATAGATGAAATAAAAACTATTTGAGAGAAATATCTCTTCTTTTGAAATCATTTAAAAGTCACATAATTATAAAATAAAACATTTAATTTGAAAATATTCTTATAAGATTTTAAGGGAAGCTTCGATGATTTTATAATTGCAAAAAATAGCTGCACCCTCTGTATATGTTAAAAAAAGACATTCTTGCCTTAATTTTGTCGAAAAGGATAAAAAGGACCTTGTTTGGAAAACAACAGAAAGATTATTTTAAAACCATTTTGTAAAAAGTCAAACAAGGGTATAAATGACTTTATCCCATATTCTAGTATATAGTAAAAATTTTTGGGAATACATTTTTGAGAAACATGGATGTGGATGATAAAGAGGTCCCAGTAGATACTTATGTAAAAACAACCTCGAATAATAAAGGGATTGTGAAATTAACCCTTACATTGTACTTTTCCTTTGTCAAGGGTAGATTAACATACTTCATAATGGTGAAATAATTGTTATTAAATTATACAAGAATCATATACATTAATATGATATCATATATGATCTTTTAACATTGCTTTTTTAATAATATCTTATTATTATTGTCGTTTCGGGTGTTAACAGATTCGTTTTCCTTTATATTATTTGTTATGTTAGTCATATTTTTTATGGATGGGATGTATCTTATTCATATACAGAATGATATCAAGTCTTTAAAAATTATTTTTAATCATCTAATGAAAGTTTGTATTGAATGGATACGACGGGGAATGAATCTCATCGCGTTAATGGAGGGGTATCTCTTTCCTTGTTTCCCTTATTCAAAAGGGGCTAAGATGATGCCTCCCCCAAAACCTCCTGACTTCTCAGACCTTCGGGTAAGGCGCATCAGCATGTCTCTAATTTGGGTTCGTATTTCCGCAGTCAGAAGTTTCCCACATTCATTTCATGATGGGGTTAAGATTAATGGGATGTTTTTGGGTTTGTATATCTACAGTCACATGGAATTTTCTCCTAGAAACAGTGTTGGGAATATCTCGGTCATGAGGATGGTTGGTTACCGGCCTCGCCCTTTTCAAATAGGTGACCGGGGACCTCAGTTCTCTGGTAGGTAAGGTACACTTCACACTTTCCATTCCACGTAAGTATAGGATAAGTCTCTCCCCTTAGCAGAACCAATTTCAGGGCATCCATCCTGGTATAAGCCCCTCACCTTCACCCCTTATTCCTTACATTGGACCCTTTTACAATTTAAATATAACATAGGGAAGGCTCATCACCTCGCCCTCTTCCACAGTTGACATGCCCTCTTCCATCAGTAGAGGAGGAAAAGTGGGAAGTGTCATTATTGAATCTTTCACATCATCTTATTTCTCACACCGAGCATGACTCACGTGGGCTTAGATATATGTGATGGTTTCAACATGTGCACAAACACTCATTGGATGGAACTACAATAACTCTGATTCCTGTTCAAACCAGGATATGTAGGAATCCCTTTCAGGGCTCGAGCTCACTAGATATCCTCCTCAGGAATCCATCCTTAATTCTCCTAATTTAGGCATCCTCCATATGAAATAATCCCCAAATTCAATCCACAAATCATTAAGTCATCATTTTTTAGGATGTAAGCCCAAACCCATCTTTCCTTGAGGAATATACTCTCTTATGAGATAAATATACCTAAGTGAGCTTTGATTCCCATCCATACGGGATACGTAGGAAGCCACCTTGAGGTTCAAACCCAACACTTCAAATCAACCCTATTCCCTTTGGACCATATTCCCAATAGTATTTGATCCTACTTGGAAACCTATTTCCTTTCCAAAGTTCCTTGGGCTGCTTCAGCAGAATCCCCACTCTATGTTTCAGCTAAGCCCCTTCTTCTTAGAGGTCCTTATCACATGACCTTAAAAGGTATGATGTGTCCAATTAAGCGGCACCGAACTATGAGGGTTCTGATTCCTTTCATAAGGATACATAGGTCTCTCATTTTATGAGTACGATCCCATGATTAAAACAAGGTTTCGTCTCCCTGAATGACAATAAATACCCGAGTTCCCCTCTTACTGTCTTAAAAACCAGTATCATCATAATGATGATTAAAATAATTTCTATTAATTAAGCCATTGTAAATTCCATGGGATACATATTATATACTTATTGAATTAATAAGGATTCATGAAAAAAATATTTTAATTTTACAAAGAGAGTACCAGAGTAGACAACAATTCCCCCCAAAAGGGTGTGATGAGTCCGACCTCCCATCCTCTCGACCAATTCATGTTCTTAAGTATCATAAAGTTAAAAAATTAACGAACAACTACCTTTGGAAAGCAGGTCCTCTTTGGATAAAGAACTATGGGAAGTTTCCAGTTCCATGAATAAATATTATGGAAATAGCCTAGAAACAATGATTCTAAGATCTAGAATGCATGTTTCAAGGAACTACGAAACAATATGCCATAAGGGGAAATTCCTGACACATCCTAGTTTCAATGAATCTTCTCTTAGGGGTTTTTACTGACAAATCCCTTATTAATTTGAATTAGAAATATCTAATTTTTAAAGAAAACTGGGAAGATATAAATGAATGTAGTGATCTAGAATCAAATAAACCTTTATCTAGATTTGAAGAGATAATTAGTGTACCTATAACCACATCGTTGGGAACTTCAACCTCACCAGTTGTGATCACAAAAGCTTGGCCTTTCTCCCTTTTCATTTTCTGAGGAATTTTTTTTTTGATTCTTAGGACAATATTTTTCATAATATCCAATCTCATTAAAATTTTAGTATTGAACATTGGTATATTCTTTCTTCCCCTTGTGGTCACGAGCTTGGTTTCATTTTTCTCCACAATTATAACAAACCCTCATCCCCTTTAGTCAAGTACTGGGGTGTTTCTTCGCACAATTATTGTAGGGAGGAAATTCAAATTTTCCCTTCTTCCCCTTACATTCTTTTCAAGAGTGTTCATCAGATATCTTGTTATCTTAATTTACTTTAATTTTATAAGACATAGAGAATTCATTTTCCATCTTGATAGCATGTGAGAGTATATCTTCATATGATAAGAAATATTGTGAGACCAGTTCCCATCAAAGGATTTCTTTTAACCAATAAAATAATCAATAAATCTTACTTCATAGGTTGTGTATGTAGCCAGTAACGTTCCTTGAAAACCTTGTGAAGTTACCCTCATACTTTGAAACATTATCATGCTACTTTTTTCTCAGAATCAGAAATTATCTTTCCATATCAGCTCACTGTTCAGAAGGACAATATTTTTCTAAGAAAAGTTTTTTAAACTCCCTTCATTCCATATTTTATACATTTTCATCTTCCTTATAGTTTTGAATTAATTGCCACCATTGATGTGCATCTCTTGAGATATGATAAACTACCATGATAACTTTTTCTCATTCATTAATCCCCAAAGCAATAAATATTTTTTATGAAGAACTTAACCATTGTTTATCCATAAATGGATTTGAAGTCCCATTTAATGTTTGAGGATTTTGTCTCATGAATTGTTCTAACATTGATCCTATGTATTTTGGATCAGGATGCTCTATACGGGTAAGGTTTTTATTCATAACCCGAGTCTGATGTCCCAGTATGGTTATAAGTTGTTCAGCACGAGTTGTGTCACTAGCTCCACTATCATTATCTTGCATAGGAGGGAAATACATACATGGATTATGGGTGTTGATATGTTTTTATTCCTTCCATTATGTGCCATTTCTAAATAATGGAATACACTATATTAGGTTATGAATCATAATGCATAATTGGAAACTTGTAAAATACTTAACATAAATTGAAATATTTATACATATTTAATTCATAATCATAAAATTGGTTCTTTCGGGACATATTTACCCATAAATCCTTAATAATGGTTTGTAATGAAAATGTAAATTATCCTAAGCATATCCCCTAGGAGTGTCAAACTAGGTTCCCAGTAAGGCCCATTGTCGTTTACCAGGTTACCTCAAGTAAAGCACATAACACCTCATCAAAGTTATTACTCATACATACATATATTCCATAACCACATCAACTAGTAGTATCTAGATAGGGATGTATTTTCTAGGAATACTGACACAATATCTATTTTACCAAATTCTAGGATTTTATTTTATACTTATCCTCAAAGTCTATTTTAGGGTAATGTTCCCTAATCAAAGTTCTTATTAATATAGTTTCCAAAGTTTTTACTAAACTTCCTGTGATACTAACTGTAACGCTCAAACCCTATTTACATAGAGTCGGTACATTATCTTATTACATTAGCATAATCATATGAAATAAAATCCCGAAGGACCGATCAGTTTAGTATCCTTGTAAAATATGGATACAAACATAAGTTTTACATTACATATTGAAATTAAAAACAACATAGTGTCTTCTTTGAAAACACTCATATCCCTTGGATTATCCCTAGAGATCATTCATAATATACTTTTTCGAATCCAGGGGAAAATGAAGCATAATAAAAGGGTGATCTCAGATGCTTAGTAAGGGTAAAAAATATAGTAAAAGTTATCATAAATAAGCACAATATTTTATGGAAAGGTATAAAATTGAAAAGAAATCTATTTAAAGATAATATTCATAATAATATGGTAATAATAAATCAAATAATTCCATTTAAACAATCACATGGATACTTAACTAGTAGAATGATCACATGTAATATCAATAATTATTTTAATAATGCGAGAATTCATAATGTTTGACATCATAACCATGTCGTCAAGACCTCGTGTCAAGACCATACATAAATGGGTAGAAACCCAAACTAGTTTGTCCCATGAGACCTAAAAATTCATTGAGGGTCTATAGTAGGGAATTCCCATCAATTACTAGGTCCAATACATTCCTCATATGACAAAGGGTTAAACATAACATAAACATTCATATTAAAACAAGAAAACAAAATGTTATTACTTTAACTATAAAAAATGATTGGTGTCAAATATCACATACATAGTAAAACATATCATAAAACATTCAATACAATATGGAATATTTTATCATAACAGATCAACCACAATAATGCATAAAATCCAATAATGTATGTTCACATGGATGAAAATAATCTAATAAAATTATTAAAACTCTTTGAGAGAAATATACATTTTTTTGCTTTGAAATCATTTAAAAGTATCTCAATTATAAAAGAAAAAAAATATTTTGAAAATAATCATGTAGATTTTAAAGGAAGTTTTAAATTGTTAAGGCATCATTACAGCGGAAACAAAACCTCTCACATTGTATATGTTAACAAAACATTTGTTCCTTAATTTTTCTAAAAGGTCGTAAAGTACCTCATTTGGAAAACAAAAAAAAGATTCTTTTAAAAATGTTTTATAAAAATTATATAATGGGTGAAAATGACTTTAAACAATTTTCGATAACATTTTTAATTAAATTTTAAGAAACATGGACGTGTATTATAAATATGTCCCAGTATATACTTACGGATAAACAACCTCTGATGATAATGAGATTGTACAATTAACCCTTACCTAATACTTTACTTTAGTAGAGGGTGAAATAACCTCTTGTATAATTGTTAAAACATGTTATTAAATTATACCAGTACCATATCCCTATTTATTATTTTGTATATGATCCTCTTATATCATTTTTTTAATAATATTTCAGTATTACCATTGCTTCAGGTGTTAACTACTTTATTGCATTCTGTATGTTTTCTTGTGTAAGTAATGTTTCTTATGAATAGGATATATTTTATTCATATTCAGAATGATATTAAGTTAATAAATATTATATTTACCTATATTATAAATTTTATGATCATTCGTGAATGGTTAATGTGCAGAATGAATATCACTGCATCATGGAGACGGTAGGTCGTACGTACGCACGAGCGACAATATCATTCAATTGGTGGTTAAATAGTTTGGAATTATATGGTATATTAATTATAAATAATCATATTCATTTCATATTTATTATTTATTTCCATTATATTGATAATTATACCTATCCAAATAAAGTAGTGTTGGATAACATATTACACCATGACGTGGAGACTGTAAGCTGTACATACGCACGGATGGTGATAATATTATTCATATGATGGATAAAAGGAGGAATATGGTTGTCCCATAATCATAATAAAATATAATAATGTAGATGATACTAGATTTATTACTTTATTATGGAATCAAAATATGAATATTAAGTATAATAAGAAAATAACATTGAAAGAGTTGATAAAACAATTATATCTTTTTCTGGTATCTCCTTCTGATTTGAACAAAAGGACTCCTTAGGTTGGATTTATTCCAAATATAGGGACTATAGGATACATTTAAGGGAGTTGGGAGGATAATTGGGAAGGTTTTTTATGAGATAAATGGAATATAGGTGTTAATAAAATAGGAGAGGTTCCCTTTAATAAGATAAGGGAGGGGTACTTTTAGAAACTCTAAAAATATTAATTTATTATAAATTTATTTTTAGTTTAAAATAGATCCAAAGTGAGTTATTTATAGTCTAAGATGATTATGGGTATAAATATTCTCAAACAATGACTTTTATAGTAGTTTAGGAAATAATATTAACCTTATATTTGGAGTTTAACCCTTAGTTAAATAGGTTAACTCTTACCATGTCTACTTGTCTTTTTACACTATAGGGTTATAATAGTTACAATAAAATTCCAAAAGAAACCTAGTTGGATCATTTATGATATATTTACCTCTAATATAGTTATTTGGATGAATCTTAGTTTTTATGAATTTTATAACATTTAATAAAATATTTTTTATTTTAAAGCGTCATTTATGTCAATTTTGATACAATTCTATATTTTCATTTTTAAAAATATCAAACCAACATGATAACTTCAAAACAATACTTAAAATATTTTATTATCATTAATATTTTATCTATATTCTTTTATTTCCTTAATCATGTCAAAATATATTTATTTTCATATTTTTAATATCATTTATTTAGTATTTCTATTAATAAAATAATTTATGTTTTACTATTATTTCATCATTAATGGTAATTATTTTATATTTTGAAATTATAAATAAATTACTATGATGTATTTAATTATTTTATATTTATAAATAATATTCATAGTTTACCATATCAATTATATAACCTAATATTAAAAATTATATAGTTATTAAAATTTGAATATGACATTTTTAACTCTTTTTTAAAGAAATATAATAAATGTCCTAATATGAAACCAGTGGATTATAAAGGATCAAATTTTCGAGAAAAAAAGGTTTATATTTCTTGAAAAAAAACGTATCTAATGAAATTAGGACATTTTTTGTGTAATTTTATATTATTATAATATTTTTTTAGCTCTAATTACTCTATTTACCTTTAACTGTGGTAAATAAAATCGAAAAGTTATTATTCAAAAAAATATTTTGATCCCATTAAGCCTAATTTTTCATACTTATTACAAACTTTCATGTCTAATATTCTAAATTCAATTCACATGAGTTTTAAAATTATGTTTAATGTTAATTCACAGATGTG
Organism: Viscum album; assembly: GCA_963277665.1. Taxonomy (NCBI): domain Eukaryota; kingdom Viridiplantae; phylum Streptophyta; class Magnoliopsida; order Santalales; family Viscaceae; genus Viscum; species Viscum album. The sequence goes on from OY728136.1 coordinate 1,343,346,527, forward strand.
TTTAGAAGGTGGGTAAAAGTGGCGTTCAAAAGTTCAATTAATTTTTATATCTAATTCTATTATAAAAATTATTATAATGATCTAAATTTGGTTAATAAATGTATTATTTATCAATTGTGACTTTAAAACCAATTTAATGTTAATTAATTATTTAATTGAAAATTTTTATTTTTAACAACAATGTAGTATTTTTCACTATTCATCAAAAATTGAAACTTTTTAGAAAAATACCAAAAATTCACCATAAGATAATTTTAATATTTTAAATTAAAAAATGAAGAATATTTTGAAAAATTAAATTTATAAATTTCATAATGTGGTTAACACTATTCATATCTGGTTTTTAAATGGCTATTTTGATAGGTCAAGCTCTACACGAACTCAGTGTTGTGTGCAGCACAAACTATTGAATTATTTAAAAAGAAGCATACCTTGGAAGCATGGTGTGTTGCAATTATGACAGGAGAAAATGATTTTGGTGGTTGGGTATGAAGTGTGACATTACATATTATGTGTCCCACTATTACACCTACCAATAGAAACTGGCATAACATCTGAAACATTCTAGTTTTCTCTATCCACTATCAGTTATGGTTTGGAAATGGGAAAGGTATCCATGAATTTTTTTTTGGAATAACATAGAATCCTTAAGGGATGAATTTTATCTTGGTGGTGATTCATCTCATGAAAAATTCATCTCACTTCATTTGTATCAGGGACATTGCTAAAAGTGAAGATATGGGTAAGTTGTATGTGTAGGATATCATGAGGTAACATGGGGTTTCTTCTTACATTGTTTCAGAAAGGGATCATAGTTTTTCTTTGGGGTTCTAGAGGTGTTCCTAGGAGGGGATGGGGACTCATTTTATATTTAGTATAGATTATCATCCACAAACATATGGTTATATAGAGAATTCAATCTAGGTCTTGGAGGATATTCTCTATGTTGGTGTCTTAGATTTCAATTTATCTAAAGATATCCACCTAGGACTAATTGAGTTTTCCTATAAAAATATTTATCAATTGTCAATAAGAATGTATTATTTTTAGGATTTGTATAGTCACCCATGCAGGTCACCTCTTTATTGGGAAGAGGTGGTTGAAGCTTATTTAGTGGGACCGTGTCTGAGTTAAGAGATGTAAATGAGGATTTAGGATATACTTTAACATCTAATTGTAGGTTTGAATTGATAAAAATATTTTGTGGACCAATGATGTCATCTTTTATAGTTTTTTTAGGTGATAAGGTTTTCTTGAAAGTTTTTCCTTGGTTGGGACACCATCATCTCAGAAAATTGGGATAATTGGATTTGAGATATATTCGACCATTGATGTCATTGAGCGGCATGGGTAGGTTGCCTATTGGTTGGAATTTCTAGTTAAATTGACATTATTACATTATGTTTTTCACATATCAAAAATCAGGAAATATCATCTTGATCCCTATAAAATTTTGAGTTAGGAAGATATTTAGTAAGAGAAATATGTTTCAATTATGGAGAATCTAGTAGAGATCATATATTCTTAGGTGGCAGTCTTTTATGGGAAGTATATTTTGTCAGTCAAAGTGTTACGGTGTCATGGATCATATTCTCCCAAGACTTGGGATCATGAATCATTGATTAAGGGGAAGCGGTATCACCTCTTTTATGAATATCATTCTTCACAGACTTCTTTGGAATGGAATTTATTGTGGTATGGAGTTTGTAACATCATGTTACCCACTTTCAGTGATTTACCTTATCTGTACTCATTTTTTCTCTTTATTTGGGTGAGTTTTGTACTCCCAATATTAGAGAGAATTGATTATGGGAAATTAATTAATTTTTGGGGATGAGTTTTCTTTTGAATTAATGGATTTTAGATATAAATTTGCTAATTGATTTGTCATCTTATCCCTGTGTTTAGATAATGCATGTTTTGTTTGGTAGTTTTCTACTTAAAATTGGACGTTTCATAGTCTTTAGGGTAAATACATGTTACGTAATGGGATTACACACCGTGTAAAGTCTTTCAAAAAAATCCATGAGTTTGGTTGACATCATAAAAGGATTACATTCCATGTATTTGGTTCACATCTTGTATTAGTAAAATTAAGGATTTTGTAAAAAGGAAAGGAGATAATTTTCATTTTCAGCCTTTATGGATTACATGTCATATAATGTGATTACATGCCATGTAATTATTGTGTATGGTGTCAATAGGGATATGTGAGAGAAATTTCTTATTTCATTCATCTACAGTATATTTTAATCTCAAACCTAGAGGCTCTCAGGTGTGATTTTGGAGACCTCTAACCCTTTTGGATCATTTTTTGGTGATTGATAATTATCACAGTTGTGGTTAATTTCTTTAGGGGACCAATCCTCTTATTCCTTATTTTTCATCGATTGTGGTAGTGTTTTTGCATTGTGATTTTAGATTCATTGATTTGTGATGAAATTTATCTTGATTCCACTTTAAATATACAATGTTATTTTGTTCTGAGGAATGATCCTTTTTTATTATAGTGCGGCGGTTGGGCGTTATTTGAGTTAAGTTGTGAATATTCCTCCCCATCAATCATTTTTTTGTTTAATCGATTCTGAGATGTGTGTATTTATTCAAGGACCTCTATTGTCAACGTTGTTTTTGTTTTGGTTGGTGGATCACATTGTGGGTGTGTGTGACCCTATTTTGAGGTAGGTTCTTCCATCTCTAGCCTATTTTGGATGAACTAAATTTATATGGTTTTGATAAATTGTTTTATAAATAAAATAGAATGATTGATTGATGGGCTTCTGTGTGTAGAAATGGTTTTCTGATTTAAATCTACTTCCCTAGTTTTTCTTTTGTCTATGTTGTTTTCCACTGTTTATCTATGATATATATTTATGTCATTTTATTTATTTATTTTTGGATAAATCACTACCTTTGGTTTTTTTGACACTCAGGTGATATTCACCAACCCAAGTGGATTGTTAACTCCATTCAGGTATGTGGAAATCCTAGTCGGGTACTAGTTTGAGAGGGTATTTGTGTCGGGTTCATCACAAACCCATTTGGAAAATGTTAAGAAATTTTATTTCTAAAACCTTTTAAAATAAGGTCTAAGAGAATGAAAAATAGATTTAGAAAATCACTTATTTTTTTAAAAGAACAATTTTGAAATAAATTTATAGAACCTTGACAAGAACGAGAAATATTCCTGTAATAAAAGAAAGAGACATGATCTCTATCACTTATAAACATCTTTATTTATATTTATTAAATAAATAAGTGAGGAAACAGAAATTAAACATGTGAAAAAATTTCATAACCAGAGGATAATAAAAGAAATTTTGTTTAAGTAAATATGATCATATTATTTCCTCTCAACGAAACATCAAAATAAACAATCCAGAAAGAATGTATATTTCATCAAAAAACCTATTCCACTTTGGTAACTCCTAAATCATAAGTCCCTTAAAAGAATAAAATCATATGAAAATTTAAATATCATGTACATAATAAGATTCATGATATAACATATAAAAGGGGAAATAGATACACCTCATAGAAGAAGATATATGCATATCATTAAATCTATGTCCCAAAGAAATACAATTTAAGATGAATAACCATTATAAAAAAATCATAACATTGAATTGAGAGTCAATAAATTGTTATATTTTTTGAAACAAATATAAATCCATAAAATAAGTGAAAAAAACAACAAAATAAAATTTTAGGTTTTTTCACACATAGTCATATAATATCAAAGGTAATAAAGATGTAATATAACCTAATGAAAGGATATTGTGTTATGAAACCCCTTACTATAGAGTAATATTCATGTAAAATAAAATTTGATGAAAAAATTAAAATAGAATCTTAAAATAGAATAAAGTATGGGGGATTCATGATATAACATGTAAAATGGTACTATATAAACCAAATTAATTGATTAGGTGCATAACAATAAATGTGCCTCAATAAAGTTAAATTGAGATTAAATCCCTTTCAGATTTGGAAATCACTCCTAATAAAGATATAAAGTCATATGGAATTTTAAATCCAAATAATTTTCTTGAAAATAATCATTGAATACATTGATGGGTAGTATGTACACCACAGAATATAAATAAGTGGTGAATTTGGCCAATGTCTTGTAGAAATAAAAATGAGATGAGAAACCATTACCTTGAGTCCAGACATTCCATGTATATCATTTAATTCCATTGTAATAAGCTTATATTGATTATTTTATTACATGAGAATATTTTCCAAGTTTAATATATTATACCGAAAATCATTTATTTTATATATTTAAAGAAAATATTTAAATATTTGATCATTTAAGTCCCCGTCGAGTGTTTTGAGGATGGTTTATCCATCTTTCAAAAATGGATAGTCGTGGTAAAAGGGGTCATTATTCCCTAATCACCCGAATAATAATCATGAAATAATTATCATTCTTATACATAAATTATAATTTTAAAATCAACTATGAATAATAGTTATGAAAAATGAACTACGCTATAATCATAGAGATAGTGGGCCATATATCCGCATTAGAAACATTTCCAATTTTCAATGATCATTATGAAAATAAGTTTTATATTATTTTATATTTAAAAAATTATAAGAATTTAATAAATATAATTTTAATGATTAAAATAAATTTATATATATTATCCATGTGATGTGGTAATGAAAAACAAATCACATTGTTTTTGTGAAGGTGGTAGTCAACACATACGCACGAACAACACTATCATCTTTAAATGAATGGAAATGTAGGAAAATATAAGATATATTATATTTTCTAGAATGATAAATATTTCATTAATATCATATATAACCAATAAATCCATCATCATTAATAACCATGAGAAGTGATGATGAAAAAAATTCATCGGTTCATGAGGCAGTAGTCTGCCAAACATAGGAATGATGGTTTAATTTCCAATTTGATCAAACTGGATATGGATTTAGGTGATTCCATAAAAATAATAAAATATATTTATTTAAGAGATAATGATATTATTATATCATCATGGTAAAATAATATTGGAAGTTAGTGTAAGATGAAATAAAACAGAACACTTAGTTGACAATGATACCTCTACTTCAGACGACCATTTAGGTTTTCACCAAAATCCTTCTTATGAGTGTTTTCTAATAAAACAAACTTTAATAGGACATGGTAAGGGAGGTGGGAATTTATTTTTAAAGATATTTACTCATATACATTTTTTTCACATGTATCCATGATTACACTCATCGTAGGGAAATGATTATGTAGATAACCTATAAATACTTCCCCAACACACAATTATAGGATGAAGAATTATCCTATCCTTAAAATTATTAAGGAAAATAACTCCATCTATGAATCTATTACATTATAAAAGTATTTGATTAATCTTTTAGGTAGATTATGAGTCTAATATTGAGAAGTAGAAATACTCCTATATAGTTTATATATGGTGATGCATCCCCCGTATAAAAGCTTCATAGTGCCCCATGTGTAGGATTTTATACAAATAATTCCTTCATATATTCTTCGCTAAGGGTTTCCCATGTAATTATTATATGGTAAGAAACTAATAAAATCCCCTAAATTTTCAAAACAAAAATAAACTCATGTATAACTCTGATATTATTCAAAATTTAGGATTTCTATTGTATATGTTGGCCTCTTCCAAAGCTCTATCATAGTAAATGATTTTACAAATAGTTTGTTACTTATTGAAGGATACCTATTGTTAATACTTTAACCCCATTAACATGACATTTTCACTCAGGTTATCTACCTAGTTTAGATTAAATTTAAATGACCAATTTAACTTATTTCTACCGTGGTAAAAGAACCCAAAAACTCTATTCTATCTAGGCCTCCACCAATTCCTTCAGGATTACATGATCGGGTTACCAAGTACATATTTGTATCCTTTTCCAATAATATATTCCTTTTATAATAAAAGACGTGAATCCTATAATATATATGCCTTGATTTTCCTCCCAAACTAATATAATCCTTAGGATATAATCAGTCATGTTTTCCCTTAATAAAGAAGCTGGTGAAAGCATGTATGGTCCGAGACACTCATCTTGACCACTCTGAGATAACCTCCTATAACCCTCATATATTTGTTCAACTTTAGTGCTTCAATTTAGTGACATTCTGTTGATTTACTCTTAGAAAACCATTCTCAGCTCCACTCTCCTAGTCATTTTAGACTATCAACATGACAATCTAACACCCAACTAATCAATTTATCCCCCTCCCTTATGTTGAATCAATAATATAGGGATTTATATGGGCATAAAATCTGATTTAATTCCCAACTCTTCCTCATTAATACATATCAACCAAGATTCCAGTATTTTTTCCATGTCTATTTACCAATACGAAATAGGTGGGTGTGTGTATATAAGCCTCATAATAGGCATATTCCCTAGCCATGTCAACATTGATAATCTTAAACTCATACCCTATCAGTGAGACAAAAATACTATAGACCACTTACTAAGTATAAGACCTGACTATATCCTCTCTTGCGTAGTTTCCAATATACATGATGAAGCAGAATGGTCTTCCCATGCATAATACCCACACCAATAATTTATAGGTCCCTTTAGTGATTCCCTATACCCACACTACTATATCTAATATCGATAACATATAAATCACACACTGTCATTTATACTAACTATATCACCTAGAAACGACTATCCCATAATTACATGAATTTAACAAAATATTTTATTATATACATTCGCTTGACATTTTAGGTTCATATAATTAGGTAATTGGGAAAAAATGGAGACTAGTAAAGCCATTTTATTTCTCAAATAAATTACAGTTTCCCACTATATTAGAAGCTACTTAATCTATAATAATTTTTCAAATACCCCCACAAATTCTACATACTTTCCATTTTCTTCTATATATATAATGTGTAATACTTTCTTTCATCAATTAGGGAAATGTAAAGATGATAAGGGTGATATAAATTAATCTATAAGGGAAAATTTTTATCAAAATCTATAATATCATGAATAATATGGTTGTAATAAATAAGAATCAAATAATTTCATATAACTGAACACAAGATATTGAAATAAATACACATATGAAATAATAATAAAATAAATCATATGGATAATAATAACAAAAAACATGGTGATGGAATTCCTAATGTTGAACATCATTTACTATGAAGTCCTTAGACAATAATTTATTCTTGACATCAAGGTTGTAGATAATAAATCATTATTTCCATCAATGTTATAACCAAGACATAATTATTTCCTTCAAGATCCCAACCAAGACATCATTCATGAATTGGGAAGTCATGAAAAAAATACCAAAACCTTTTGTCTAATGAGAACCATTGATTCATCGATGGTCTATATAATACAAAGCTCCACCTATCACTTCATTAATACTAATGCATTCACCACATGAAATATATGAATAAAAATATTATGCATATTCAACTATCCTTTATAAACATCTATATCATAATAAAAACATTCATAATTTCCATAGTTTTCCCATGTCAATAAAAGGGATAAAATGATTATAACTCATTTAGATAAAGAAGGCGTATAGTTAAATTATTCACAACAAAATTTCCTCTGTAGCACATAAACATTTACAATGGGATAGAAAATATATGAATTTTAAATATTTCCCTAATCAATAAATGGAACATATTTATATGGAAGTATACCTAAAACTAACCCTATAAAAATAAAGGGGTATAGAGTTAAGTCAAAAAATCCCCAAAAATATTATGTATGGATTTTAGGTGAACACCATTTAATAAAAGAAATGAATTATTGGATTTCCACATAGGAAAGAATTGGGTGGAAAATTATACCAATATAGAGTGTGATTTGAAAAGAAATAGTTAGTGATGAATATCTATGATTTTACTCTACTAAAATAATATTTTATAATATATAGGGTAATTAAACAAAATAAATTCATAATGAAATAAATCTTTTTTAGATGAAGAGGAAAATGGAATAGAAACCATAAATTTTCTAAATATTTTTTTAACATTTTTTGTAAAATAAAAAGTTATGAGTCACATTCACAAGTAAATTTGAAAAAAGTGAAGTGAAAAATTTAAACAACATTTAATTTTAGGGAGGATAAACTTCAATAATAGATCCTTAAGAAACCAAAATTTTATCAAAATAAATGTGGGGTGGAATGTAAAACATTTTATTTTTAAAGGATGGAAGACTTATTTAACATTTTGAAATTTCATTATTGAAAAGGCACATCTTAAAAAGAGTAAAAAGAATTAATTTTAAAAGATGATATGGGAAATACAAATTTCAAATGATATAACATATAATTAGGTTTCAAATTATAAATTATAACTTTATTGGGAAAGGAAATTATTGAAAATGGTGACAAACTATCATTGAGGAGGATATGAATTATTCTAAACAACGATATACTTTTGTGGGAGGAGATTCAAAAAGGTAAAATCATTGGTTTATAAGTTAATTCTCTATATAGAGGAAGTGAAAATACCATGAAATAAAATCTTACGGTGGAATTAACTAATATTGTAATAAGAAAGTTAAAGAATAAGTATTATAACTAAATAAAAAGAGTTGAGTCAAAAAAACTCTTAAAACTTTAGTATCTCATGAAAAGACATCCATATAATGAAAGACCGTGATATGGATACTCAAAAACCATGAATTAAATGAATATTGTATAGAAAATTAATTAGTAATTAGTTACATAATAGTAAACATTTCATGGTTCAATTTAATAAATATTTCTTAAGAAATTAAATTTGAGACAAAGTACCCCTTACCTTAACTTTTGAATTCCACTAAAGAAATTGAATATCATGTATAAAAAAATAACTATATTAATAATCTATATTGACACCTTATTATAATCTATAACCTTTTATAAACTTAATTAATAAAGGATCTCAATATTTATATTAGTTAGTTATTATCAATTTTCGATATTGGGTGTGGATAGTCATGATCATTTTAAAGTTGTTTCATAATAGTGATATTGTTCTTCATTATTCTAAAAACCTTATCATTCTCATATGATGAAAGGGGTTAGAATTTATTTTTTATAATTATATGTAATATTATAATTTCATTTTATGGTTTTTTTGGTTATGGACCTTAATTATGAAATCAGTGATGGGCATGTTTCAGTGATTTTTCATGACTAGATGTTGGTATCTTAATTAATGTGTTTTAAATTAATTTTGATAATAGATATATTTTTTAAAATAAAATTAACTAAATTTAAATATAATTTAATCCCTTGAATTTAATATATCCCAAGTGAACTGGTGTTTTTCTAATTTTTTGAAAATCTAAATTAAAATTATTAAACAGATTAAAATGTAATTTTATGTTTATTTAATTTTTGAAAGTTGTATATTAATTTAATGGGATTATAAATATAATTTTAGGGAAATAATTTTATTTTGAATCAATTTTAATTCAATTTGAAATTATTTTAGGACAAAACCTCCACTTAAAAAATATGTTTCCACTATTTTTAGACTAGGAAAATTATAAACACATTAATCATTTGTAAGCCACCCCATGATTTCATGGCCATGATCTTATTATACAACTAACTAAGCCTCATGAATGAAATAACCATTATTTCAATGAACCCATACATTCATTCCCTTACTTCTATGCCTACCTTTCATCCATTCTAATACACCCATATATTGGTTTTCATCTAATCATTGCCCCACCCCAAAAATAGTTCCAAAAAAATATATGACTATCTACCATGGATATATTTCAAGGTTAATTTTATATACCATTGTATTTTACAAATGAAGATAGTGTTATTTTGTTCTCATTATTTAGTGACCACCATTCAATAAATCCTTTTTTGTCCCTCCCTCATATTTAAACATGGTATAAAATTTACTTCCATTAACATCCTTCTATTTAGGCACCATTCTTCCTTACATGGTAATTCTTTAGTGCATCTATCATAGGAATATTACATGACTTGCTTGAGTATCGTACTAATAATTTATTTTGATATCCTCCATGATGAGACTGAGGTATGTTTTCCTAGAGAATAACTATTCTAAGGAGACAAAGATAATTTTTACTAAATATAAATCTTGAATATCTCAACCCTGGTTGACAGAAACATGAATAAATAACTAAAACGAAGATTAAATATTAATTCTACCTAAAAAATAAAATCCTTCAAACTCAATGATGATGATTATAGGATATTGATAGCTAATGAAATATTTTATTTGATTATGTAAAATCATGCATCATCATGTGAGGATATAGGAATCGAAAACATAAATGGGGAACATTAAATAATATTATAAATAGGAATTAAAAGCATTATGGATTGATGTATCTAATATTATTCTTTACTAGAATTTTTACCAATTGAATGGAGGAGTGAGTTTACATTGATGAATAAAAGCCTTTAAATCCGAGTTGAAAAATCAGTTTTTGTGATGTTTAATTTCATTACAATGGATAGGATAATAGAAAGAAATTAATACTAAAGGATTATCAAATAGTGATTTTTAGTGAAGAATATGTTGATTTTATTGATGGATTTTTAATGGTAGTATGTGTTGGTAAAAGTTAATGTGGCCTCAATTCCTATATGGATATGGATATGTGTTGGTAGAAAGATGCACTCTAGGTTTTAAACATTTTTCCAACAAGGAACTAAATACACCAAGATTGGTTTTATTTAGGCTTGTCATACAATTCTATCAAGTTGGACCAATTCTTGTGCGATTATAGTAGATTTTTATTCAGAATCATTGTTTTCTTCAGCATTCTCACTGTTACTATTTGAGCTCGATTTCACTACCATTAAAAATACCAATATTTTTTCAATGTTTATTTTGAGTATATTTTTGGATCTTAATTGAATTATGAATGATGAAACAATGTGTCAGGATGGATTAGTACACTAAAAGGCATGTTCCCATATCTTATTATTCATTACATGAATCACAAAACCTAATTCTTAGCACCACTTTAAGCTACACCAATTTGAACACTCAAACGGATCAATTGTATCCCATGTCTGAAAAAATATTTCATAACTTTGTTTCCAATGTAGGGAAGACATAACCCTAGTGTAGTGGTGATTACACCCAAATACCCAATAGACTAACCACTAATCTAGGATAATCCACTTGATGATAATTGAAACCCAATTCTAGGTCCAATCCTCTACTAGAACCCATGAAGTAAATTAAGCCCATTAATTCAAGTACCAATGAAGCACTTAATTTCCTCTATATTGTGTCATAGAAAAAATATTTATCTTAGATTTAAGGAGAATTAGTATGAGCTCAACACTTAATTTTAGTAACATTCATAACATTATTAAATCACCAGAGGAAGTCATAAGATATTGTGCTACTAAAGAAATTAATTTTGAAGTGCACTAGATATCATATATTATTCTTTTATAAATAAAGAACCATTCACGGTGGTAGTGGTTGTCTTAGAGATTGGATCAATAAAACTATTTATACTTATTATTTTATTTATTTTATTTCATTTTTCTATAATACTATGATAATGTAATGTTATTCCTTTTACAGTCACACTAAGCATAATTTGTCCTTTACCATGTTGATAACGTATACCCATAAATTATTAACTATCCTACTTAATTTTTTATTTTTTTATTTTATATTTATTAGAATTTTTCTCTTTTTTTATTTTAATTACTTCTTCTCTCATTCATGGTATTGAAAACAAGATCAACTTGGATTCGTTCCATTTCTTGAAATCATGATCAGTGGGTTATTTTTAGTGTAATTAGAAATAACTAATCGCATGTTTAGGTGAGATTAGGTGTTACAGGATAATTATACTCTATTATTCAATTCAAGACATCTAGGTTATAGTAATCAATGATATTCCATTTTATTAGAGAAATAATAGGTAACAACTTGACTAATGATTAAATAGGAGGATAAGGGAATAATCTAAGGCTATGACACTATTTTAAATGTTGAATTTAACACTAAATCAATTTAACACTTCATTCAATCACACCCTAAACCCACAAAATAAGATAAAAACACTCTCATAACACTCTTCCCAGTAGAGACAATCCAAGTCCACTATAACTTCATTTAAAACATGGGTTAAAAGTTCGTTTTTTGGAAGCCCAATAATAGTTCTTGCATCAATGATAACATTATATATAACGCCCCCAAATGATAAAGGGTTAAATGAGTAAATGATACGACTCATGTCAACAAGGTGCACCTTCCTTTTAAGGAGCCCGCCTGATTAGAACTCCACTGTTAAGCATGCTTGTATTGGAGTAGTGGTTAGGATGGGTGACCTTATGGGATGTTTCCCTGGGTGTGTGTGAGTGAGGAAAAAACACACTGGAAAGAACATGTGTTGGATTGTAGGGATAATCATTAGTAATATGACCCGTTCGGGCATATGGGTGGACCCTGGGGTGGGCCCCACATGTCTGCGGGGCAACTGGTGGTACCTGGTCGGCTCAGGACGCGACAGTCATGTTAAGGCAGGGTGTATGTGCTGTCACCAGGGCCCAGTTGTCACATTTGGTATCAGAGAAAGAACTCAACCTTAAGTGTGGTGCACTGCTTGGGTTGAGATGTAGGGCCCACAACGAGGACGTTGTTCTCTAAAGGGGGGGGGTTAATGTAACGCCCCAAAATGATGAAGGGTTAATTGACTAAATGATATGACTCATGTCAACAAGGTGCACCTCCCTTTTCGGGAGCCTGCCTGATTAGAACTACATAGTTAAACGTGCTTGGCTTGGAGTAGTGGTCAGGATGGGTGACCTTCTGGGATGTTTCCCAGGGTGTGTGTGAGTGAGGACAAAACACACTAAAAAGGACATGTGTTGGCCTGTGGGTAATTTCATTAGTTAGATGACCCGTTCGGGCATGTGGGTAGACCCTAGGGTGGGACCCACGTGTGTGCGGGGCAACTGGTGGTATCAGGTGGCTCCGGACCCCACAACCATGTTAAGGCGAGGTGTTTGTACTGTCATCGGGACCAAGTTGTCACATTATATAACCAAAAAATTCTTTATTTCCTTATTTATATAATATATTATTTCTAATTATGCTCTCATAGTAATCAATGCTATTATTTTATATCATGTTTCAAATAAGTTGTTAGACCAAACCAAATGTGAATATACCATAATTAATGGGTGATTATGATTATGAGAGTGGTTTATTTTGTAATAATATCATTATTATAAAATAATAATGATATTATTTATGTTATTTCTATAATTTTAATCATATTTTAAGAAAATTTAATAATTACAAAAGAAATGAGAATTAAAAAAAATATGTTACTTCGTTGAGGCAACAATCTCCACAATGCATGGCTAACATTTTAATTTCTTGATGAGTGAGAGATAAATAAGGTGTATTATAATATTTATATTTATAATTATCATTTTATTATATATTTCACATTTATTATTCAATTTCACCCAATTAATAGTGAAGATAGGTGTTAATGAAAAAAAAAGTTGTCGCTTCGTGGAGGTGATAGTCCAGACAATGCGTGAAGTATGATTTTGTTTTTCTTAATTGAAAAGGGGAAATAGTAGTTAATATTTATTCATTTTGAATAATAAAATTATGTATAGAAATAATATTTGTTTTTTTATAAATTAATTATAAAATTATATTTAAAAAATTAGTAATGAAATGAAAATAAGTTTGGAAAAAGTATTCACTTTGAGGACTTAGGCTTTCCCATGGAAGACTCCTTAAAAGTGGGGGTCTTAAGAAAAAAAATTCTATGAAAAAAGATCAAATAAAGGGAATAGGATTTTAGGGGAATTAAAAACAATCATATATTTTCAATAGGAAGTAGAGTTATTATAGTATAATTGAAGGGTGGTGAGAGGATACTTTTATAAGTGGTTGGAATTGTATTTTATAAATATTTTAACTTAATATAAATAGGCCCACAAGTTTCAAATTTCAAGAAGACTTACAAAAATGGAAAATAAAGGATTAGTGAATTATATAAGGTCCAAAAGGCCTCAAAAATTTACTTCAACACATGTTTTTATGTACTTTTCTCTTACAATTCTCACTTTTACCATTTTGGGGTTTAATATGGTAACTAGCTTTTAACTATGTAAATAATTTTTTTGATTAAAAATAAAATAGGCCATATCAGATAATTTATATATATTTACTAAAAATATGAAATCTATTTTATCATAAAAACATTTATGTGTAATAAAAATCATCTTTAACATTTATGTATGTAGTGTATAAAAATATATTTTTAGAAACATTGTATTTTTATGCTTAAACATTATTTGTAAGATCAAATTATCAATTTATTTGGTTATCAAGATACAATTTTTCTATTATAAAAAAGATTAAAATTATTTTTTAGTAATTTAAATCCAAAACATAATTTTTACAAAATAATATTTAATAAGTAAAAAGAGAAAAATATTTCTTTATTGAAAAATATTACTTAAGTTCATAAAATCTTAACCATTGATTTTATAAGCTCTGAATGGTATATAATAATTTATCATTTTACTCCTTAAATAAATATTTTATTAATTAAATGTTTTTATAAACATCTAGTTCTTACTTATGTAATGATAATGTCCTAAAATTTACAGTTTTGTCAAAAACAATATTTTTCATTATTCACATAAAAATTAACTATTTTAGAAAAATCTAAAAAAACACCCTAATAAAATATTTTCATTTTAGTTTTAAAATAAATTTAATTTAATAAAATTAAAATTTATAAATTTATAAATTTATCTTTTAAATATGAGATATAAAGAAAAACTATTTTTCATAAAAATATACATTCATTTTCTTTATAACTAAAAAATGTGAAATATATAAAATAAATGTGATTAGTAACTTATTATATTAATAATTATTTTATTATATCATTCTAATTTCTAATTACATATCATTTCAAGATCTCTATGTAATATATAATCATAAGGTAACCTTTGGTGGTAGTTAAGGGTGGGGTTTCTGATAGCATAGATATCGTTAGAATTTTCATAAGCTTGAATTTCTCCAACATAAGATTTCTCTCATACCATAATTTTTCGCATTCAACATGATAGTAAAACCCTTGGGAAGCTACATTGTTTCCATGATAAAACATATGATCTTCATAAGGGAGACTTTCACTACTTGAGGACTTGGGATTTTTCTTGAAGACTCCTTGGAACTTAATGTCTTAGGAAAAAAATTGAACATATTATCAATAAAATGGAATAGGATTATAGTGTAAGGAAAAGGGGTATTTTTTAAATAGGAAAATATATTTTGGGAGTTTTCATGAATGGGTAGTGAGAGGAGGCCCCTTCATAAGTTTTCATAATGGCATTTTGTAAATATTTTAACTTAAAATAAAGAGAGAACTTGTTTCACATTTAAAGAAGACTCTAAAGTGGATAATAATGGATATTGGGTGATATAAGGCTGATAACCCTAAAATATTATTTTTAAACAATGTTTTTAATAATATTTCAAGTCATTTACTCTTATAAGTTTCACTATTACCATTTTTGGTTTTACTATGTTAAATAGTTTTTAACAAAAGTAAAAAATTATGAATAAATCTAAAATTTTCATTTTTGTATAAATTTTTACCCAATGATTCCAAATATTGAATCTATTTTATCTAATAAAATTTGTAACTAGGATAAAATTCAATTTTAACAATAGTTCATGAAATGAATAAAAACGTATTTTAAAAAGTGTATTTTTAAGATAAAAAATATTTTGTGTTATAAAAATATCAAATTATTATATTTTCATTGTAAAAATTCATTTATTCTGAAATAAATAAAAAAATTATCTTTAATTTAAATGGATAACTTAATTTTACAAAATTATTATTTAATTAAATGAAAAGGCCCAGAATAGTTTTTTTATTGAAAAACACAACGTTAGTTTATAAGATTTTAAAAATAGGCTTTAAAAATTCATTATTATTTTTAAGAATGTATAGTTTTAATAATTAAAAATATATGATCAATTAAAATGTTTTACTAACTTCTAGGTATTTATTATATAATTATAAATTCATAAAAATTACAGTTTTGGTAGAAATTAAATTTCTTACTATTAACCTAAAAATTATTTTAGAAACATCTCATTAAATAACCCAAAAATAATATTAAAATGATTAATTTTCAAATTAATTTAATTTAATAAAATTAAAATTCTAAAATTTATGTAATTATCTTTGAAATATGAAATATAAATAATAATTATTTTATAGAAAAATAAACTTTCCTTTTTCATTAACAGTTAAAATATAAAATATGTAAACTAAGTGTGATAAATAAATTATTACATTTATAATTACTTAATTATATCATCCAAATTTTTAGTTATATGGCCTATAAATATCTCTATATAATATTTAAGTATAATTCAAGCTCCTTTATCAGCTATGGGTGGTAATTTTGTTAGCATAGATCTCATGTAAATTTCCCTAAGCATAAATTTATCTTGAATATGATTTTTCTAATACCATGATTATTTGATTTCAAATTGTTCTTGATCTAATTAAAACCCTTTTGAAGATACGTACTTTCTAAGATTAAATAAATTAGATTTATGAGGGATACTTCTTCTACCAGATGCAGTTAATTTTATTTTTTTTTCATAGTATTCGGAATATAATTACTTACGTTTATACCTAATAATTTCATGAATATATTGTAATTGTCTAATTTTATTTTAGAATATCATGGTTTTATTTCGTTAATTTTCTTCATTTAAAGAAACCTATGAAACATGTTAGTTTTTTATGGAAAAATTATAATTTAAAATCTCAAGGTGTTACATTCTCCCCCTTAAATAATTAACATCCTCACAATTTTAATTTTTACACACTAATAAAATTAGTTAAGGGTATATAAAATATATTCATAATATAAGATATATCATAAAATTTGAAATTTACCAAAAAATCATTTGTATGTTTAGAAAAATATATTTTCTTTCATGATATTAATTCATTTCATTATTTTTCCTCTGTAACGTGTTATTATAATCCCTCCTTTTCCACACATAAAACATCTTCCATTTTCGTTAAAACATTCCCCTAAGTGTTTCTTACTACATTTTTTACATATATAAAATTGAATCTTATTTACTTCATCATCTTTGTCATATGATCATACATGATACACCATACTTCTAGTATTTGGTATTTTTAGGAACTCAACAAATTTCACATTGTTAATCATAATTCCTAATAGCGAGTTTTTTATAATTAAAGGGTTTCTCACTTCAGTTATTATCCCCTTAGGTTTGTCACTGGGATAATCTTTACATTGTTAATGGAATACATTATTAACTTGATTAACCTAGGATTTATCCATTAATATAACTAAAATGAGTTAAAATTAGTTATGAAGACAAAAAAAATAGAATTATTACAATATAGTTGCATGAAAAATTCAACATTAAAATATCTTACTCTTAAAAATTATTATATTAGATTTTAGTTCAACATAAATCACTCTTAGTGCCATATATTTTTATTTAAGTTGGTTTTTCTCATATTACATATCCTAGTTACTTAAAATGATAAATCCTTTATAATAACATATAATTATAATTTTATTAACCAAATAATATCTCTTAGAAGTATCTATTTAGTAGTTTAATCTTAGTCTCACTCAATATACACTAGAGTGATGATTGATTTTATACTCAACTAACCTTTTTGGGGGTGATTACCACTAAATGAATCTATTTAAAATCCATATCCACTCTCTAGTATCCATATAGATATTTAATTTCTAGTATAACCACCTAATAACTAATTTACCAAAACATAAAAATTTTATTATATACATAGAATTGTCCCTTAGAATTATCCCTATGGTTTTCACTAATGTTCTCTTATACTAATCCTTAAAATATTAAATATTTCAATAAATAAAATAAAATTAATCTATACATTTTAAATTATTATTAATCTTAACATATAGACCCTTATATTTTCCTCAACTAATATCTAAACCTATAAAGTTTTCTAAACCATTTCTTAATACCAACTATGATGTCCTGGACCAAAACACCCATAAACAGTGTTGATAAAACATATATTATATACTGTAATTGTATATATTATCATTACCTTTTATGTTTATAGATTTATATAATTAAGACAAAAATTAACAAATAAATATAATATATTTCTCAAATAAAGGGCATTTTTCCACAATATAAGAAACAACTTAATCCATAACATGTCTTAAACATATAATATAAATTTTTCCCACAAGATATTTCTTTATAGACTTATAATGTTAATACTTTCCTTTATAACTTTTGGGAATGGAAACATAGGAAGGGTGATCTAAAATTTTATATAAGGAACAATGTATATCAGAATCTATCTTTGCATGAATAATATGATAGTAATAAATAAGAGTCAAATAATTACATACAACTGAACTGCTAATCTTGAAATAAATCCATGGATATCATAAAAATATAATCAATCATATAGATAATTATAACAGAAAACATGGTTATGGAATGTATAATGTTAGACATCCTAAACCATTAAGTCCTCTTTTAGTACATCATTTTTTCATTAAGGTCACAGCCAAGACATTATTATTGAATCAAGGTAAAAACTATGTAATCATCCTTTTCCTCCAAATCATAATAATTAAATCAATCTTGACACTGATTTTATAATAAATAAATCATGCTAACATAGGGTAGGTATACACAAAATATCAAAACATTTTGTTTTATGAGAAAAATTTGTGTGTTTAGGGTTAATATAATATCAGGACCCACCCACAATTTCTTTAAATCTAATGCATTCACTCAATAAAGTATGTGAATAAAAATACCATTCATAATCAACTTTCCTTAATAAACATTCGTTTTGGAATAAAAACATACGGGAAATCAAAATATTTAACTTTGAAAATAAAAGGTACGACATGATCACAAACCATCCAGATAAATATGGAGGATTGTTAAACAACACATTATCAACTTTCCTTAGTAGTTAATAAACATCTGTATCAGAATAAAAATTATGTGTATTTTAAATATTTCCCTGATAAAAATAGAATATATTTTTATGTAATCATCCCTCAAACTAACACTAAATAGCTAAATGGGTATACGGTTAGATCAATAAATTCCAAAATTAGTTTATGTTTTCCATATAGATAAACATCCTTCAATTAAACCAAGGAAATATATATTGTTCACATAGTAAATGAAATGGAAAGAAAATCGTGAATATAACAGAGGATCATTTGAAAGACCAAGGAATTAATGGATTTCCATCAGTTTAATCATACAAAATATTATATTCAAATTATAGGGAAATTCATGAAATTAAATTTAAAATGAAAAAATTACTTTTGATATTTTTTATAAAATAGAAGTGAAATCACAAAATAGTTTTTAGAAAAATGGTTTTAATATTTTCATAAAATAAAAAATTATAGATCACACTCAATAGTCAATTTCAAAAAGGTGTAGTGGAAAATTTGGAAATAATTAACCTATCAAAAGAATAATATTAAATAATATATCCTTGAAAATTCATTATTATTATAAAAATAAATGTGGTGTGGAAGATAAATAAAACTATTTTGAAAGGATTTAAAACATTTTTAACATTTTATATTATCTATGTTAAAAACACACATTATAAAAAGATTAAAAAAATTAATTTTTTAAAAATTATAAGGAAAATATGGAATTTAAATAAGATAAAACATAATTAGTTTTATAATTATAGTGGGGGAAATTGGCAGGGAATGAGAATATAGAAAATTAGGTGAAACCATCTTCAAAACGGTGAGAATTATTCTTAACAAAGATGTACTTTGTAAGGAATAGATTTGTCGATTTAAAATATATGGATTAAATTTTAATTTCCTATATATATGAAGATAAATTAACATAAAATAAAATACTAGGGTGTAATTAACTCATATTTGAAGAAGTAAGTTCAATAATAAGTATTATAACTCAATGAAGGGAATTGAGTTGAGAAAAACTTTTTCAATATTGGTATCTTTTGAAATGAAAGCCAACTAAAGCAAGAATATGATATGGATTTAAAAAACCCATGTATTAAATTAATATGGTACAAGACATTAATTTGTAAGATATCAAAATCTATTAAATATATCATGGTTCACAATAAAAAATATGCCTCAAGAAATTAAATTTGAGACAAAGAACCCATAACCTTAATTATCAACTTCTATTAAATTACTTGAATCTCTTATAAGAAAAGTAATTATATTAATAATATATTTAATAACCTTATTCATATCTATCAAATTATATAAAAATCATTTATAATTATTTAATAAATTTATATTAGTTCGATATTATATATTTTTAATATTGAGTGTGAGTAATCTTGATTGTTTCGAACTAGTTTCATAATAGTGTTGTTGTTATTAATTATGATCCAAAACATAATCATTAATATATATCATATGAGGCACTAGATTTTACTTTTTAAATAATTTATAACTTTATAATTTCATTATTTGGTAGTTTTGGTTACGGTTCTTAATGATGAAATCAGTTATGAGCATGTTTCTGTGATTTCTCACGAACAGATGTTAGTATATTAATTAATGAGTTTGAAA
The DNA here is from genome assembly GCA_963277665.1 of Viscum album. NCBI lineage: Eukaryota > Viridiplantae > Streptophyta > Magnoliopsida > Santalales > Viscaceae > Viscum > Viscum album. Next base: position 1,343,367,198 of record OY728136.1, read on the forward strand.
TTATTATTACCATTATAGAAAAAAATCATTATTTTCCTATTTATATCATATATTATATTTAATTATGTTCTCATATCAGTCCATGATATTATTTTATTTATTTTTCATGTAAGTGGTTATAATGACCCAAACATGAACATACCATAATTAATTAATGATTATGATTATTAAAGTGGTTTGTTTTGGAAAAATATCACTATTAAAGAATAATAATGATATTATTTATATAATTTTATCATTTTGAATCATATTTTAAAATATTTTAATAATTAAGAAATAAATTAGAGGAATAATGAGATATGTTACTTTGTGGAGGTGGTAGTCCTCACAACACTTGGTTACCAATTTAATTTCTTGAAAAAATATAGGGAATGTGGGTTATAGTTTTTATATTAAAAATAATAATTATACTATATATATATAATTTATTATTCACTTTAACCCCTAAAAATAGTTAATATATATTGGTAAAAAAATAGAAGTCATCACTTTGTAGAGGCGGTAGTCTACACAACGCACAAATGAGAATTTCATTTTTCTTAATAGAAATGGAGAAAAAGTGGTTAATAGATATTCCCATGGAATAATAAAATTATTTATAAAGAAATTATTCAATTATATGGTCATTATAAAATTATATTTAGTAAATTAATAATATTAAAAAGTTTGGAAAAAATACTCACTTTGAGGTCTTGGGCTTTCTCCTGGAAGAGGTCTTTTAAATTGATGTCTTAGGACAAACCCTTATAACCATAAAAAAAAATTAAAGTAAAGAGGATTATATGGGAATTACATTTTTCAATTTTAAATAGGAAAAATATTTTTTTGAGAGTTCTTTAAGGTGTAGTGACTGGACCCTTTAATGAATAATGATAATGACATTTCATAAATATTTAAAATTAATACATAGAGATGATATGTTTCACATGTCAAGAAGACTCAAAAATGTATAATAATGGATTTACGGATTAAATAAGGTAAATAATACCAAAAAATTAAATTTTAACAATTATTAAAAATAATTTTTTGGGTCCTTTACTCTTAGAATTTTTATTTTTACCATTTTTTTCCATGGTAACTAGTTTTTAACTAATTAAAATATTTTATATGCATAAAAAATATTCCATTATTAGATAATTTTTACCTACTTATTATAAATATTCAATAAATTATATAATATAATATTTCTATGTGTATGAAAAACAACTTTAGCATTATCACATGTAACATGTAAAAACTCATTTTCTAAAAAAATGTATTTTCAAGTTTAAAATTTTGGTGCAAGATAAAATTATCCATGAATTTGGTTTTGATGATAAAAATTATTTTATTATAAAAAAATGTTACGTTTATTTTATATATATATCAAAAACCTAATTTTACCTAAATAATATTTAATTAAAAAAAGAACAAAACTAATTTTTTATTAGAAAATATTACTATAGTTCATAAACGTTAAATGTATGTTTTATAAATTCATAATGGTATTTAAAAATGTATAGATATAATCCATAAAAACTTATTTTATCAATTAAAAGTTTTTATGAACATATATGTATTTATTATATAATGATTAACATGAAAAAAATTTATTTTTGGTACAAGCTATATTTTCACCATTCACCTAAAAATCAACGATATTAAAAAACTAAAAATAATTACTTATAAGAATATATCGACATGATTAATTTTAAAATAGAGTTTATTTAATAAAATTAATTCTAAAATTTATAAATTTTACTTTTAATTACTAAATATAAAGAAAAACTATTTTTATAAAAAAACATGTCATCATTAAAAGTATAAATGGAAATTTTGTAAAATAGATGTAATAAATAAATTATTACATTAATAATTACATGGTTATGTCATAAAAATTTATAGTTAGATATCCCATTAATATGTCCATTTAAGATCTATACATAATTTATGCTTTGTTAGTAGTTATGGGCAGTTATTCTGCTAGTATATATCATATGAAAATTTTCATGAGCTTGAATTTATCTCGCATATGGTTTCTGTCATACCATAATAGTAAAATTTTGGATTATAATAAGAAAACCCAAGTGAAGATACATCCTTTAAAATCCCATATTATTTATATTTATAAGGTATACATCCACTAACTAATTCCTTTTATTTCATTTTTCTTCATAGGTTTTGTATTATGGTTGCTTCTTCTTATACCTACTAATCTAATGTATATATTATAATGGTTAAATTTTATTTTATCATATCAAGGTATAATTTCAGTTTTTTTTCAATTAATGTAATCTATTTAACACATTTGGTTTTATAGGAATCCTATAATTGAAAATCCCAAGGTCTAATATACTCCCCTCACCCCCAAATAAATTACAACCTTGCAATTTTAATTTTCACTCGTTAATAAAATTAGTTGAGGGTATCTAAAATATAGTCATAAAAAAGATATATTTTTAAATGACATATCTACCTTAATATCTTAGGTACGATTAGAAATCAAATCTTTTACCTTAATTGTTTTAACTAATTTATTTTTATTCCCTTCATAAATTTTTGTCATATTACCTATTTTTTCAAAGATAAAACATCTTCAAGTTCCTATGATACAATCCCCCAGGGGTTTCTTCCCATATTCTTGACATGTTTGAAATTGAATCTTCCTTCATTTAATAACTTTTTTTTCTAGACTTCCATCAGACTCTATCCTTCTCTTCATTTATGTGTTCTATAACTAATTAAAGTTTATGTTGGTAATAATAATTCTTAATAGTTATTTTAGTATAATAATAAGGTTTATCACTTCATTTATTATCTCATTAGGTTTCTCATTGGGATAATCTCCACACCTTCCATGGAATCCATTTTCCACATTATTCCTTTGGGATTCGTCTATTATTAAAACCAAAAGAGTGTTATTAAAAAATATTTACAATAAAAATTTAAACTTAAAATTTCATACACTCCTGTGTTTTCCTAACTTGATTGTTTGAGGGAAGGGATATGTTTTACGAACGATCGATGTCGTTGGTTGTGGATAGTTTCCCAGAAGTTAAGGAACTAAATAAACTACTTCTGCTGAAACTTGAAAACCTAAATGGGGTTGGTGTTGTTTGTAGTATGCATGCTTCGTAGTAGCAGTGTTGAGGCACGTGCTCATTTTCTCTGTTTAGAAGCCATAGGTTGGGCTGTGTGTTTGGTATATATATATATATATATCTGTATCTTTTGTGTTTTATTGCACCCCACCCATGTCAGCACTTAGTGCCGAACACTCCCATTTCATGGGAGATGGTGTTTTTCCCTTAGTTACTTGCTCCTTCCTGCTCCTTCTCCCCTAGGCTGTGATGGCTTGAGGCAACCTGACACCTAAGACTCTTCGGGTAGGTTTTGATTGGGGTGGTTTTAGCCCAAGAATATTCGGGTAGGTTCTACTGTTTCCCAAGAATCTTTGGGATGAGGCCCAGGTGTGTGCGGGCGGGATACGTGGTTGTGAGGCCCAGGTGTGTGTGGGTAGGATACGTGGTTGTGAGGCACAGGTGTGTGCGGGCGGGATACGTGGTTATGAGGCCCAGGTGTGTGGGGGCGGGAGACATGGTTGTGAGGCCCATGTGTGTGCAGGCGGGATACGTGGATGTGAGGCCCAGGTGTGTGCGGGTGGGATACGTGGTTGTGAGGGCTAGGTGTGTGCGGGCAGGGAGAGTGTGGCAGCATTAGGACGTTCACTGTTAAGAAGAGAAGCTAACCAAAGGGAAATGGTGTGGGGTACCCAATACTCTTGTTCTTATATACTACTACCTGATGTGATTGTGTTTTTTGGTGAGGGGGGCTGGTGAGGATGGGTGGATAGAATTACTTGCTAGGATTCTTCTGTTGTTCTCACGGGACATTAGGATGTCTCCACACTTGTGCACGAGAGCTTTAGGTTTCCCTACTAAGTATACTTGTATGCTCACCCTACGTTTACTTTAAGGTTTCCAGGAGGACTACCAGGGCCGTGCGGGAACCTACTAGTCAAATAGTTGGAGTTTTTGTTGTTTCTATACTTTTGTTTTCTTTTGGTACTGTACTTTGAACTTTCTTGTACTTGTACCTTGTTATAAAATTGTTTAAACAAGCATGTGGGCTTGGTTTGGGTTTATTTCTATACACTTGTTCTTTTCCTTTTTGGTGGTTGACTTGTCCTATTTCCTAATCCTAAATAAATAAATAAAAGGGAAATTCCTCCCATATTTGTGAAAACTCATACCCTTGGTGCTAGTCGCCACCCCGAGGCCTACTGGAGGCGGGACTCAGGGGTTATTATCTCCATTTCACCATTGCCAACTCAAGAGGGGAATCTTCGGTGGGATGGGGTCGTGACAAATAATCCTCCAAAACTTGAACCAAAATGGGAGTGACCTTATTCCATACATAAGATCTATTCAAATGGATCCTATGATTTAATCTCAATGGATGGAGAGCTCGTTACATCTCCAACCAATTCGATATTCTTGAAGAAATACTTTGGGTAATTATGCACATTAGTCCTCACTGCAAGACTTAAAACTGCACAGCCCCCATGTCCTAGTTTCAAGACATTAAACTGTATAACAACAAAAATAGTCCATGCTGCATGACGTTAAAGTGCATAGCATTGTTGTCCTTGTCTCATGACGTTAAACTGCATGACATCATTTGTATAACTAATGTTTTCCCTATAAGATGTTATATGTTTCCATAAGAAAGCACCATTGACATCATCAGTACTCTTTATTAGTACATGAGTCCCTCTCTTTCCTATATCGGAGTCAGATCTTCATAGAGACCAAGTTTCAAGAACTATGTATGGCTTGATTCTCATTTTCAATGAGATACGTAGAGATGCATGAATCTCCAATTCTGGGCCCATCTATAATCACAAAAGTTTCTTATTTTCTTTTCTCCTCCAATATATGAATCAAATCTATACAAAGTATTTCCTTAATATATATGATTTGGTCCTTATACCATTTCAAGTCTTAATATTTACTATCCTTTCAGAACATATCAAAATCCCCATTCCTCATATCAAACTTAGCATAGGGAATGATCGTTTCAAGAACTATGTATGGATTGATTCTCATATATTTTGAGATACGTAGAGATTCCTAGATCTCCAATATTGGGCCCAACAATAATAAAAAAACCCCCCTTTATTTCTTGTAAAAAAAATCAAATCAGCATAGGAAATGTTTTAAAGAAAAACTATGTATGACTTGATTCTTTCCCCAGCAAGACATATAGTGGTACTTGTGTTTTATCCCTTAATCCAGTTCCAATATTTCTTTCCTTTCATATCATTTAATTTTCATTCTTACCTCATGATGTTACACTGAATGAAAATCTAATACCCATATTCTTCATTTGTATCACCTTTGCATTATAAAAGAAACCCTTACTGCTCCTTGTTTCTTGCACCGAGCATAGCACACATGGGATTAGGAGTTGAGTAAATGGATTATTTATATATGGTGTTTTCATTTCTTATGGAGTTACAATTCCTTACTGCGTGAAGTGAAACTGCATAGTATAATGTTCTCACTGCATGACTTAAAATTGCATAGCACCATATTCATTCAAAGAAAACAAAGAAATCCTCCATTTTACATAAGAGTAAGATCTATATAAGGGACATAAAATTCATGGAGAATATTGATTCAAATATTTCTCATATACATTGTTCATAACCCCCTTCCATATATCACACTCTTAATCTTGAATTTTTGTTTCATATTTTCATAATCTTTCTTACTGTTTCTTGTGACAAGGTTTTCAATATCTGATATCTCTTTTTCATGACTATGCAGCATGTTCCCTTAAGTGTCCTTGCATAAGTTGCCTATATCACAGGCTTTTCAGCCAAAAGATTCCACTATTTAGTTATGCAGCATATGCCACAGTTGGCCTTGCATAATATGGCCCCCATAATGGGCTTTTCAAATAATGGTAACTTCATTCATGGTTATAGTATCTTTGTCCACTTTAATCTTTGAATACAATATATAAGAATATGTATTTTAAAACATTCATTCAAGTATACATGTACCATTATCTTTCTCACAATCTGAAAGTCTTCACGACCATGTTTTACACATTTCCCTTATCATTTGCTCGATACACTATGAAATAATTTTGAAATCACTTGGCCACATGTGATATATTGCTTCCATTCCTGGTCCGAGTTGTATGACCTAAAACTACAGACACAATATCTTGTACATTTTGGTCCATACCTTTGTAAAAGTTCTATTCCTAAGATTCTTTGGATATCTCGATTGGAGATACCCCTTTTCATATTTAGGTACCTTTCTCCATAAAACAAACTCTGCACTTTGGAAAATCTGAATCTCCATAAATTTTATTCGACTTTAAGAAATAGAACGTCAAGTTTCTGAGAGCCTTTTTACCTAACTCTACAACATGTTTCCTTAGGCGGCCTTACAAAAGGTTTCTACATAACAGGCCTGTCAGTCAAAAGATGCCACTATTTGGCTATACAGCATATGCCCCAGTTGGCCCTACATAATACAGCCCCCATAACGGGTTTTTCAAATAACGGTAACCTCATTCTAAGAAAATACTTCTCTAATGCTTCTAGCCCTTTTTCCATACCATTCCCCATTTTCAAAAATTCTCAAATCAAAGTTTACAATTTTCCCTTTCATAATGAAATATGATACTATATTCCCAAAAAAATTATCAAGAAATTGGGAGAGTTTCATACTTTTGGTCAGAGCAAATAAACCTTAAATTAAAGTCGTCAATGTCCTCACTGCATGACTTAAAACTGCACAGTATCAATGTCCTCACTGCAGAATTTAAACTTCCAGAAACAAAAGACTTAGTACTCATTAAATTGAGAACATTCAAGGGGAACTCTAAACAAAAGTCGAGTCTCAGCTCACTAAACAAACAATTTTTTATGATTTAGGTAATATTGAGAAATAAAAAAAAGAATTCAGAAGACACAAAATCTGTAGGGTAAATCATATAACCCTAGAAACAGTCAAATTAGGCTCATTAGGTCCCTCAGCTTAATAATAAAATTTTGATCACTTCATTCTTATTATTTTAAATAATTATTGTTTAATATAAGGTAATCATTATCATCATTTACCTTTCATATTGCAATCATGAAAACAAGAATAAATATTTATTTGATTGAAAACAAAATTTCTTTCTTTTATAAGAAAATAGAGGGCCATCAACAAAATGAAGCCTCTCTATCATGTTTCAGAATAAACTTTCAACATGAATTTTCATTTGTTGAACCGCTTTATAAGCTCTATCAGCTTCTTGTTGAAGTTGAGATAGTTGAGAAACTCCAGCCTCCTTTCCCTGATAGATTGCTTCCTTAGCCGTTAAAATGGAAGTTATCCCCTAAAATTGGGTTTCTACTAATTTCTGATTCAGTTGCTCAATCTTTTTATGAATAGAATCCAGTTACTGTTGAATAAATAATAACTCCTTCGTGGCATATTTTATCTTTTAGATAATCTAGAGTGATTTATTGTTGTAATTTGCCTCCGCCTAAACCATAGCAGCTTGAAAGCCCTTAATATTGACGAGTCATTTAGCCTCTTCAAAATCATGTCTCGTCTTATGCTCCTACTCCCACCGGTGAATATTCTCTTTCATGGTATCGTAGACCATCTGATAATTGAACCCACAAAATCCCAACAAATAGAATAATGTTGGGAGTTTTGAAAAATGGGATGAAAATTCATCTAAAGGCTTTTCAACAATTATGCTCCAGATCTACATCTATGTATTCTTACTTGCCAGGCCAAGAGCATATTGCATCTCTAAATCTGAATCTGAGTCACTACCATGAGGTAAAATGTACTATAGAAATAGGTCGCTTAAAGAATTGTTTTGTTCTACTTCTCTTAGGGAAGTAGAAGATTCACCCTCTGATCTAGGATCTGGTAACCCTAAATAAAAAATCAAGGTCATTATGAGTTTAAAATGGAGGAAACAAATATGATTCAGACAGATGACTACATTTACCCAAAAATTAGTCATCTACTTGATTGGATTCATCCTCGGTATTCTCAGCTTCGGTGTTTTGAGGAGGTTTTTCTTGAGAGGGGGGATTTCTTTGAATTTGTTCATGTATGAAATTTGAAGGCTCTAGATCATCTCTTGATGAAGGATTCTCTATAAGTATGTCTTCAGTCCCATTAGAAGGACAAAGTGGAACACCCTGTTCCGTAATAGCCTTTCCAACATTTTCTACATATAAAGCTGCATAAGGTGAATTTTGATGTAAATAATCAAGTTGAGGAACAAATTATGTATGGAAAATTCAATACTAGGGATTTACATCCTTTCAATTCCTCATGAAAATATTCAATCTCCTTGATAGAACCTGGAATATCAATATTCGGAATAAGGGTGTCTATAATTTCAGTGTATATTCCATGAAATGTTATAGCATCGTCACCATTTAAGGTATCCAACAGTTGTTGGTTGATTCCCAAATTTTCTCCACTAACATTTGGTTCCATTGGCTCCTCAATTGATATGGCAGCATTAGGTTCTTCCAGATTTGGGTCAACATTAGTATCTATTTTAGATTGCTCTGGATTTTAATTCCTTTATTCTGAAGCAATGAGAATATTAGTGTTGATTATTTCAGGATTCTTTGAAAAAATCCACTAAGGAATATATTTTATCTTACCATGGCTTTCCTCTCTCTCAATAGAGCCAGGAGTATCTGTAGTTGAATCTTTTGACGGTATAGATATGTCAGCCTGAACCAGGGTTTCCCCTTGGACTTCTTTTTCTAGTTGTGAAGCATCATCTCTTAATCCCTTGAGAGAGGAGAGAGCCATAGATCCAACAAGAGGAGAAAATGTGGTTACCGGAACATCTTCCACAAGTTTTATTCCCTAATGATTTTATAAATACTTACTCTTTCGACGAGCACTTTTAAGAAATCTCATTGCTCTTTTGAATTTCTATTAAAAATAATGAGGAGAGATTGAAACACTTCTCTTAGCAGTGGAAATTTGAGGTAATGGTTAATGTTAATCTATCTCTATTACCCCAGTCATGATTCTTGATCCTAGGGAAAATTTTGGTGACTTGGGATGATTATTCATTACGCCAATGGGAGAACCTGTAGGACTATACAGAGGTGATTTAAGAATCAGTCCAGATCTTCCTTCCCTACATTCAAGCTGCAAAAATACATTTTCATCAAAATTAATGATGTTAAATGATAAAGAAGAGTTGAGATGAAAGAAAAAGGGAAATACATTCTCACTATTAACATAAATATCCCACTCCTCCTCAGAGATGGTAATTACCCCTTTGTGGACTCCTAAATCCATCATATGAGATACTCATATAGAGACAGGAATATGTTCATCAGTTGCATATATAAAAGTCTCTAATCCTGCAATATACTTATGTTCTTCAACCAAGTTATTGTTCAGATTAAAATCATAAGGTGACTTGATATCACCAATATCTGTTATTTGAATGTCATGCTGAATAAATGCCCAGGAATCCTTAAGATCATAGGTTATACTCTCCCAATGATGAATGGTTGAAGGTCACACATAATTTTATTTTTTCCCAGTTGACTGTGGAAGAGGTTCAACACCTTCCGATTGAAGATATTCTTCAGACCTTTCTTCCTCAGAAAATTCAACAGAAGGAATAGGAATCTCTGTTTGATGGTGGTGACTGGATCGCCTTGGCATTGGAGGTATTGCTTCTTTATCCATGTTATTCCTGGTATACTTCTTACGAAGAAGTTTTGAGGTCTCTTAATCCTCTGAAATTTCTATATCATATCTCACCTTGGACTTCTTTCCACGATTTCCACATGCAATAGTTGTTGTAGCCGCCACTTGATATACTCCTTTTTTTAGAGCCCCTTGAGGATATAAAGAAACCCAAGCCTTGGCATACCCAGCTTCCAATATGATTGATGCATCTGGTGGAGGTAATGTAATTGAAAATTTGGATACCTCTAAAGCTGTGAGAATCCATAATTGTCACTCTACCATTGGGTGCTTCTCATGTCTAACATACATGGGTGGAAAGGTGCTTGATTATTGTAGACACCTGAACTTACGAGAAAACCTATAGGGCACATAATCCTCACAGATAATTTCACCATCAATCCTGGTTGATAGTACACCATCCTTGAATTCCATCATATAAGATCTCAGCTCATAATTATTTTCTTTACCATCATCAATAAATGTTATAGTTGGTGGATTACCAAAAGGAAAGAAGTTGAATTCTCTTAAGACATTCAATACCTTCAGTACCTCTTTAGGTCTCAAGTTCAGAGGCTTAATACTAGAAACATTCTATAAAAACGAGGTGAATCAACCATTAGGAACTCTGACAAAGTTTAACACTGAGTATGAAGAAAAATGTTCTGCAATCCAGCCCCACAACACTTGAAATGGCCCCGCAATTCTAAATGGAGCCTTCCCATTTTATAAATGAAGCTGGAAATGGTAAATTCTTTCCAAAATAGGGGTTTCTATCCCAATATACTTCCCCTCTACTAATTTAGCTTCAATGATGAAAGTCCCTGATCTTACACCCCCATCAGATTCACGGACTGGAAGAAAATAAACAATTATCCATATAGAAAGGAAGGAATCTAAGTGTACTTTTTCATCTATATCAGGTTTTACTTTATAACCCCAATGATTTTAATCGCCTATTTCCAATGTAGGCCAATATATGCCTGAACTACCTCAGTTATCAGTGGAAGGAAAAACAGTAGGATGTCCACAGGTTGGGCCGTCCTCTGTTGTTGCTTCTAAGGAAGCTTCCATCCACACTCTGGCATGAATATCATTCTTATCCTTGGGTAAATTCTTCACTATCTTAAATAATTCGTGGGCCAGCGGTGGTGTTCTAGTAACATCAACCCATGTTGAAGTAGGAAGGGTAAATTCATCATACATTTCCCCAAGAATAAGAATTCTAGCTATTTGGTAAATGCCCCAGAGACTAATATCAACTTCACCATGCGTCAAATGAAAGGAATTTGTTTGTGGACTCCATCGGCTTAGTAATTCAGGAATGAATTCATTTTTGTAAACATAAGTTTTCCCCATCCAAATATCTTTGTAAATATAAATGTATGATAACACTTTTTTTAATTCTACACAATTCCAACATACCCATAATGCCCACATCCACTCGAGTTTTACACCTCCTCCAAAATGAAGGTCCCAGTATCCTTTCCAACCATTAGATTGATCTATTTGAGAAGCCCAAAAAGTGTAATCTTTACAATATGGTCTTGGTTCTACAACATGATCTTTCATGTCTGTAGTGAAACCACTATGATGAAGGATGCAACCAATAGGTACTGTGCCTTCTTGTATCGGAACCCCCCCTTTCACTAATATTCATGCTGTTACAGTTGAAATACTGAAGAAACCAATTCTTTGGAAATTACTTCTTAATATATGGAAAATGGGTGTCTTGGAAAATCCCATGCTCGTACAGAGGTATGTAAGGACTTTGTGGATAGTCAAGTTGGTACTGAATTATACCCTTCCATAGACCAAGAAGAGTACTCTTAACAGTGTCATAATAATCTGGCCAGATGATCCTCATCATTTCATTTTGACAAACCTTAGCTTATTTAGTATGGGTCATCAAATGAGTCATTCTTTCCTGCAATAAAATTTATCATAACTTTCAAAGTCATATTTTAAAGAAGAAAGTGAAAATTTTGGGTAGAGGACATTGTTCGCATATGTAACACCCTGACCCCAGTTACACAGAGTAGGTGCATTATTATAAAACATTGGCATGATCACAAAAGATCATGTCTCGAAAGACTGATTAATTTAGTAGCCTTGGAAACACTAGATATGTAAAGACCCGGAAATTTCAAGGAAATTTTTTTGTTAATTTTCTTTGGAATTTTACAAGAACGTAGTTTCTGACGGCGCCTGATTCCGAGGCCCGGTGTGCCCGGAATTAATTTCCGAAGTTTGGCTCGGGTACGTTCAGTGAACGAACGAGCGGGAATTTCTAACTTTTGAACCGGTGCCCGGAATCAAATTCCGAGGGCACCAATGGAATCGTAGCGCCGGTTTTTGCTTAGGAATGCCTTTCCTGGAGTTGCGTTTTCTAGGGAGCAGTTGTTTAATAAGGTTGTGGTTTAAGTGTAAAGAAAAATAAAATTTGTGTTACAAATTTTATTTATCTTAAGTGGTTATATCCTAAGTGTGGAAGTTGGGGTGGAATCACAAGTTCCTAACTAACCAAGTGAGGATTAAGGTGAGGTGGGGCCCACACGAGCCCCAACCCATCACCTTCCCCTTAACTCTCTTCTACCCCCCTTAAACTCCCTTGCACTTAATGTGCCAAAACCTCTCAAATTCCTAACTCCTTAAACTCCTTAACTCCCTTGAACCCCCCCCCCCCAATTAAATGTGACTCTTCACTTCAACCTTCATTAATTTTGGAGCCTCTCCACCCATTAATGAAGGATGTAACTTAATGAATTTGAATTATTTTGAATTCATTAAGCTAACACTATAATAAGGTGTGTTGTTTTATTGTTTGGGGTTGGCTAAATCTTTGTGATAGAGTCATGGAAGGATTGAAGAGAATTCCACCCTCGACGAAGAGCACGAAGGACATCTCCAAACATGGAACAACGTCTTCTCGACGAAGAATGCCTTTTCCAAAGAAGAACGTGAAGTTTCCAACGTCGATCCCTTCTTGGATGCCTCCTTCCCGCTCCTTCCGGAATAAAGAAGGGAGCGCCTTTCACGAAGAACGCCGACGTCGTCAACGGCTTCTCTTTTTCGATGTCGACGAATCGCCGCCGTCTTTCCGTGACTTCGTCAACACATAACGAAAAGCGAGGTAGGGGTTTGTTGTTGCTTTATTTAATTATTTTCCGTTCTTGGTTCTAGAATGACAAACTTGAGGATGAACGTTTAAGTGTTATCGTCTAACGAGAGGGGGACCGGACAGCACAAACACGGCCGAGCCCACCTTCTTTGTTCTTGAATGTTTCTTGCGGATGAAACGAGATAGCGTGGTGTCGTCGCACCACGCGGGAATCACACGGAAATTATTGCGCGGCGTCGTCGCGCCGCGCCGTGGAAAGAATTATCATGAACGCGACGCCGTCGCGCCGCGTCGAAGGAAACCGAAGACGCCGCGGCCGGAGTGGGGCCATGGCGGAGGGGCGCGGTGCCGTCGCACCGCGCCGGATGACGAAGGCCGCGGCTGGTTCCGGGCCGCGGCGGATCGTGATGACCAGCGGCCAGCCGGGCCGCCGGTGCCGGAAGACGGAAGAGGACCAGCCCTTGCCGGTCCTGTTGACAAGAAGCCGGCCGGCCAGGTCGGGCCGGCCGGGTTGGTGGAAACCGGGGGAATTTAATTCCCCCAGGCAGTTATTTGGCCCCCCATTATGAGGGGGGCCGGTTTCACAAAGGGGGGGCAGGCGACCCCCCGTTTCCAGCAAGCTCGGCCTTCGGCCAAGCTGGCAGCGCGCCCAGCGCGCTGCCTTGCGCCGAACCGGCGCGCCTGGCCGGTTCGCCGCGCCGGGCCACGCCGGGCCGCGCCGCGCCGGGCCGGGCCGGGCTGTGCCGGGCCGGGTCGACCCGGTTTGGGCCATCCCGGGGGGTCTCGGGCCGGGACGGCCCGGGCCCGAAACCCCCGTTACCGAGCGGTTTGGTCAAATGCCCGTATCTTGGGCTACGGGCCTCCAAACGACTCGCCGTCAGCGGCAACGCGATCCTTGGATCGAGACGGTCATTTCGGTATACTATACTCAAGGTGCACCTTCCTTTTCGGGAGCCTACGTGGTTAAAACTCCGTAGTTAAGCGTGCTTGGCCTAGAGTAGTGATCAGGATGGGTGACCTCCTGGGAAGTTTCTCAGGGTGGGTGTGGAACGAAAAAGCCAATAACTCTCAGACCGGGCGTCCGATTGACGCGCCGTCTGTTGCGTTGTGTTCCTGTTAATGTTACGGAACTTTTGACATCCTCCGCCCGAGTTTTGGATGCAGATGGATAGTGGCCGGGTTGGATCACACGAAATCCAACCGGGCCCCTGGAACGGAAAAGCTGATATCTTTCTGACAGAACGTCCGTTTGACGAACCGTCAGCGGCGTTGGTGATCGCGTTGAGAAACGGTACCTATGAGTTTACCCTATGAGAGTTCGGGGTACAGTTGAGATACGGACGGGTTTGGTTCGCTCACGAAACCAACCGGGCCCCTGGGACGAAAAGGCTAATAACTCACAGACCGGACGTCTGATTGACGCGCCGTCTGTTGCGTTGAGACCCCTATGACATGGCGGTCCTTTGAGATACTTCTTCGTGGGACTTTGAGATACTTGGAGTATCAACCTGTAGCTCGTGGAGCGGACCCTCCCAGTGACGAGCGTGTGGAGTATGGAGACCGTGTAGCTGGCTGAGACCCGACGACTGCTGATCGAACGACTCGGTGTTTTACAGAGGTGCGCTTGGTTGTAGCAGCACATGGGGGCGCTTGGTTGTAGCGGCAGACCCACGACAGAGGTGCGCTTGGTTGTAGCGGCACATGGGAGTGCTTGGTTGTAGCGGCAGACCCACGACAGAGGTGCGCTTGGTTGTAGCGGCACATGGGAGCGCTTGGTTGTAGCGGCAGACCCACGACAGAGGTGCGCTTGGTTGTAGCGGCACATGGGAGCGCTTGGTTGTAGCGGCAGACCCACGACAGAGGTGCGCTTGGTTGTAGCGGCACATGGGAGCGCTTGGTTGTAGCGGCAGACCCACGACAGAGGTGCGCTTGGTTGTAGCGGCACATGGGAGCGCTTGGTTGTAGCAGCTGGCCCGCAGTACTCGATGGGTGGAGTTCTTCAGCAGTCTTAGGTTAGTGAGCAGTACCTCGGAGTCGTGACAGGACCACTGTACACTCCAGAGACGGAGCTCTTCAGCAGTTACGGTTTCGATAATAAAAATCCTTGTTTGAGCTGAGACTTTTGACCTTGTGTTTACCTCATGATTGAGATGGGTCACTTGCTAACTTAGGTATATGTATGGGCATATACCCGGGTAATGGTTATCCATTGATTTCACAATCCTTGTGTTTCCTCATGATTGAGATGGGTTACTTGATAACTTAGGTATATGTATGGGCATATACCTAAGTAGAGGTTATCTGTTGAGATCTTCTTTGTGGTTATCCTTGTTGGTTTAGTGAGACCTCGAGGGTCTCGGGGTCCCTACTGAGTATCGTTATACTCACCCCTGCACGGGCTATGCCCGCACCTCGTTGTGTTGGTTGGAGACGACGGGCAGTGCTGACAGAGGCTGAGTGTTCCAGGACTGGACGGTACCTGGAGGTGGACTATACGAAGAGATGGTACCCGGAGGAGGACCTCACGACGAGACGGTACCCAGAGGTGGACGTGACGACGAGGCGGTACCCGGAGGTGGACCACTGGGCGAGACATACTCGGAGCGGACGGCGGGACCTGAGGAGCAGAGGAGCTATATGTACCCACCCTTCAGGTGGGATTTCCAGTGGACAGCTCGGCGTAGCAGCTTTACTTTTCAGTTGCTGTTTTCCCTTTCGAGTTGTACTTTACAGTTGGGCTTGTATTTCCGGCCCCTTTTTACTTTCCGCACTTACTGTTGTACTCAGTTTTTACTTAGTGTTTATTTCTTCCGCTTGTACTCTGTGGTGCTTGTTTTCTTTTATAAAGGCAATGCCTTCCCAGTTATCGGGATTTTACGCCTTTGGTGTTAGTCGCCAGCCCCTGGCCTATGGAAGGCGGGCTTGGGGTAGTCACGGCACGGGCCCCGAGGACGGGTCATGAAAAATTGGTATCAGAGGAGTTCGGTTCTACCGCAGAACTTATAACTCTGATGTTTCTTTCTGTGAAGCAATAGTGTTAAGGGTACCGAGTGTGGTTTTCAGTTCAGGGAGTCCAGTGTTGGTGCGGCGGCCGACGTATCCGTACACCAGGACCCTGACTACTGATTTCCGACTTTGTACACAAAAACACTAATTGCGTGTGTGTTTCCAAAGTTTTAAAGTCAGCTCAAACCAGGTCATATCACCAGGTATAAGACGTTGATAGTGTCGCATCTGTTCAGGATGTCTCCACACAGACAGTCAGTTGGAGTTCCGAGAGAGTACTCGATGACGGCTCACCGAGCGACGAGGCTCTGGTGCAGGGCCCTTTTTACTATGTTGGCACCCTCGGGTGGTGTACCAGTACATCACCACCTGTTGGGCAGTAGATGCCAACGGCTATACTAGAAAACTGTGCACGCTGGTGGAGCGCGTTGCACGAGTTCCAGCAGTAGAGGCCTCAGAAGTTACGAGGCGAGGCAGATTTCAAGACAGCAGAGCAGTAGCTGGAGGCGATTGCTAGAGTTTTCCGCCTAGCTGAGACATCAGTAGAGTGTATGGTGGACTTGGCCACTAGTGTTTTCCAGTGAATGACCATGAGGATGGTCCGCATAGTGATGAGGCTTCGGTACGTGATCCGATGCCTGAGATAGTGCCTTTGGGTAGTGTGTCAGCTATACATCACTACCTGTTGGTCAGCAGTTACAACCGGCGGTACCGGTAGGTGACACATGTAAGTTTACTGCCTTACATGTGTTCTAACTTCAGATACCCTCATGTTCCGAGGTGAACCTGACTCATAGGCGGCTGAGGACTGGCTTGAGGAGGTGGCCGAGAATTTTCTAGAACATTTACAGTTTCGGCGGGACGATGTGTTGATAGCTGAGAATTCATCGAGGCATACCGAACATATTGGGTACTCGATGGAAGCATTTAGATCAGTGCAATAGAGGTCGGACCTCTGAGCATGGTATGTTTAAGGGCTTCCGAGCTAGCACCTTTTCTCTATGCATTTCTACTTAGGCTAGAGTGCTAGAAGGAACCTTTGTGGTTGAGAATTCTTTGCTGATCGAATACAGCCAGAGAATGTTAGAAGTTTGGAAAGCAGGAAACTGACACCACTCTCGGAGACTTGGGCATGTAAAATGTTTCAATAAGAAGAAATGTTAAGGACAGATGAATCTGCAGAGCAGCAGACATGGAGGCAGAGCTTGGAGAGCAGCTCGTGGTGGTGTACATTTCAACATGTTACCATCACCCGCCTTTGTAGTCCCCGCTAGACTCAGGGAGTTGGAGAGCAGGGAAAGAGGGTAACTACTTGCGGTCATGGAGTGCGACCAAAAAGGGGCTCTAAGGATGATTCGAAGTGTGGAATTTATCTTCTACTAGCTGCCGTAGCCACAGGCATCGAAACGAATCATCCCTTCCTTCCATGAATCTAGTCCCAGACCTAGAGATTTCGGTTAAGCCGTTGACTTGACCCTCACGTCTGGAGATACCTTTGTGAGGAGACTCGATAGTCACACTTACGCCGACGGTGTGATCTGACCCTTGAGGCAAGAGTCTCGGTTAGGACCTCTTGGTGGTAGTGTCGAGGCCTTACAACGTTAGTTTTAGTATGTATTTGGAAATCACTGTTCATACTCAAATTGACGGTATTAGGCAAACGTTGGGATGGGTTTTCCTTGGTCGGCGAAAAGGAAACCCTGGGTAGCACAAGATAAACTCGTGCATGGGAGGGTGTAGCCGATCATTCTTGGGTCGGCCAACCTTACCCTCGTGGCAGCAGGAGTTTTGAGTTTCAGTTCTAACCTAAAAATGGAGACCTTTAGAGTTCGAGGATGGCGACCACGTTCTTATACAGGTCTCACATCGACGAGGTTTACGGAGATGTAGCCGAGGCGACAAGAGATCTCTGAGGTTCAATAGACCTTTCTAGGTCCCCAGCAGGGTAGGCGAGGTGGTTTATCGCTTGACCCATCCACCTCAGTTGCACCAGGTGCACGATGACTTTCATGTAACTCAATTGAGGAGATACGTGCTTGATCCTTCACACATCATCGACCTCAGGGAGTTGGACGTCGATGATAGAGCGACATGCACAGAGGTTCCAGTGGGGATCAAGGATAGACAAGAGAAGATCCTACGAGGATGATCGATTCCTTGGGTGCACTTCCTTTGACAGTACGGGAACCTCCAGGTGAGAACATGGGAGCGGAAGGCTCAGATGCGTGCTCTGTACCGCTTTTGTGACCCTAGTTTGTGATGAAGCTTTACGGGGACGTAAATCCCTGAGGTGGGAGTAATGTAAAGACCCGGAAATTTCAAGGAAATTTTTTTGTTAATTTTCTTTGGAATTTTACAAGAACGTAGTTTCTGACGGCGCCTGATTCCGAGGCCCGGTGTGCCCGGAATTAATTTCCGAAGTTTGGCTCGGGTACGTTCAGTGAACGAACGAGCGGGAATTTCTAACTTTTGAACTGGTGCCCGGAATCAAATTCTGAGGGCACCGATGGAATCGTAGCGCCGGTTTTTTCTTATGAATGCCTTTCCTGGAGTTGCGTTTTCTTGGGAGAAGTTGTTTAATAAGGTTGTGGTTTAAGTGTAAAGAAAAATAAAATTTGTGTTACAAATTTTATTTATCTTAAGTGGTTATATCCTAAGTGTGGAAGTTGGGGTGGAATCACAAGTTCCTAACTAACCAAGTGAGGATTAAGGTGAGGTGGGGCCCACACAAGCCCCAACCCATCACCTTCCCCTTAACTCTCTTCTACCCCCCTTACACTCCCTTGCACTTAACGTGCCAAAACCTCTCAAATTCCTAACTCCTTAAACTCCTTAACTCCCTTGAACCCCCCCAATTAAATGGATATTTTGATAGGTCATGCTCTACACGAACTCAGTGTTGTGTGCAGCACAAACTATTGAATTATTTAAAAAGAAGCATACCTTGGAAGCATGGTGTGTTACAATTATGACATGAGATAATGATTTTGGTGGTTGGGTATGAAGTGTGACATTACATATTATGTGTCCCACTATTACACCTACCAATAGAAACTGGCATAACATCTGAAACATTCTAGTTTTCTCTATCCACTATCAGTTATGGTTTGGAAATGGGAAAGGTATCCATGAATTTCTTTTGGAATAACATAGAATCCTTAAGGAAGGAATTTTATCTTGGTGGTGATTGATCTCATGAAAAATTCATCTCACTTCATTTGTATCGGGGACATTGCTAAATGTGAAGATATGGGTAAGTTGTATGTGTAGGATATCATGAGGTAACATGGGGTTTCTTCTTCCATTGTTTCAGAAAGGGATCATAGTTTTTCTTTGGGGTTCTAGAGGAGTTCCTAGGAGGGGATGGGGACTCATTTTATATTTAGTATAGATTATCATCCACAAACATATGGTTATATAGAGCATTCAATCTAGGTCTTGGAGGATATTCTCTATGTTGGTGTCTTAGATTTCAATTTATCTAAAGATATCCACCTAGGACTGATTGAGTTTTCCTATAAAAATATTTATCAATTGTCAATAATAATGTATTATTTTTAGGATTTGTAGATTCACCCATGTAGGTCACCTCTTTATTGGGAAGAGGTGGTTGATCCTTATTTAGTGGGACCATGTCTGAGTTAAGAGATGTAAATGAGGATTTAGGATATACTTTAACATCTAATTATAGGTTTGAATTGATAAAAATATTTTGTGGACCAATGATGTCATCCTTTATAGTTTTTTTAGGTGAAAAGGTTTTCCTGAAATTTTTTCCTCGGTTGGGACACCATCATCTCAGAAAATTGGGATAATTGTATTTGAGATATATTCGCCCATTGATGTCATTGAGCGGCATGGGTAGGTTGCCTATTTGTTGGAATTTCTAGTTAAATTGACATTATTACATTATGTTTTTCACATATCAAAAATCAGGAAATATCATCTTGATCCCTATAAAATTTTGAGTTAGGAAGATATTTAGTAAGAGAAATATGTTTCAATTATGGAGAATCTAGTAGAGATCATATATTCTTATGTGGCAGTCTTTTATGGGAAGTATATTTTGTCATTCAAAGTGTTATGGTGTCATGGATCATATTCTCCCAAGACTTGGGATCATGAATCATTGATTAAGGGGAAGTGGTATCACATATTTTATGAATATCATTCTTCACAGACTTCTTTGGAATGGAATGTGTTGTGGTAGGGAGTTTTTAACATCATGTTACCCACTTTCAGTGATTTACCTTATCTGTACTCATTTTTCTCTTTATTGGGGTGAGTTTTGTACTCCCAATATTAGAGAGAATTGACTATGGAAAATTAATTAATGTTTTGGGATGAGTGTTCTTTTGAATTAATGGATTTTAGATATAAATTTTCTAATTGATTTGTCGGTTTATCCCTGTGTTTAGAGAATGCATGTGTTGTTTGGGAGTTTTCTACTTAAAATTGGACGTTTCATAGTCTTTAGGGTAAATACATGTTGCGTAATGGGATTACACACCGTGTAAAGTCTTTCAAAAAAATCAATGAGTTTGGTTGACATCGTAAAAGGATTACATTCCATGTATTTGGTTCACATATTGTATTAGTAAAATTAAGGATTTTGTAAAAAGGAAAGGAGATAATTTTCATTTTTAGCCTTTATGGATTACATGTCATATAATGTGATTACATGCCATGTAATTATTGTGTATGGTGTCAATAGGGATATGTGAGAGAAATTTTTTATTTCATTCATCTACAGTATATTTTAATCTCAAACCTAGAGGCTCTCATGTGTGATTTTGGAGGCCTCTAACCCTTTTGGATCATTTTTTGGTGATTGATAATTATTACAGTTGTGGTTAATTTCTATAGGGTACTAATCCTCTTATTCCTTATTTTTCATCGATTGTGGTAGTGTTTTTGCATTGTGATTTTAGATTCATTGATTTGTGATGAAATTTATCTTGATTCCACTTTAAATATACAATGTGATTTTGTTCTGAGGAATGATCCTTTTTTATTATAGTGCGGCGGTTGGGAGTTATTTGAGTTAAGTTGTGAATATTCTTCCCCATCGATCATTTTTTTGTTTAATCGATTCTGAGATGTGTGTATTTATTCAAGGACCTCTATTGTCAACGTTGTTTTTGTTTTGGTTGGTGGATCACATTGTGGGTGTGTGTGACCCTATTTTGAGGTAGGTTCTTCCATCTCTAGCCTATTTTTGATGAACTAAATTTATATGGTTTTGATAAATTGTTTTATAAATAAAATGGAATGATTGATTGATGGGATTCTGTGTGTAGAAATGGTTTTCTAATTTAAATCTACTTCCCTAGTTTTTCTTTTGTCTATGTTGTTTTCCACTGTTTATCTATGATATATATTTATGTCATTTTATTTATTTATTTTTGGATAAATCATTACCTTTGGTTTTTTTTCACTCAGGTGATATTCACCAACCCAAGTGGATTGTTAATTCCATTCAGGTATGTGGAAATCCTAGTCGGGTACTAGTTTGAGAGGGTATTTGTGTCGGGTTCGTCACAAACCCATTTGGAAAATGTTAAGAAATTTCATTTCTAAAACATTTTAAAATAAGGTCAAATAGAATGAAAAATAGATTTAGAAAATCACTTATTTTTTTAAAAGAACAATTTTGAAATAAATTTATAGAACCTTGATAAGAAAGAGAAATATTCCTATAATAAAAGAAAGAGACATGATCTCTATCACTTATAAACAACTTTCTTCATATTTCTAAAATAAATAAGTGAGGAAACAGAAATTAAACATGTGATAAAATTTCATAACCAGAGGATAATAAAAGAAATTTTGTTTAAGTAAATATGATCATATTATTTCCTCTCAACGAAACTTCAAAATAAACAATCCAGAAAGAATGTATATTTCATTAAAAATCCTATTCCACTTTGGTAACTCCTAAATCATAAGTCCCTTATAAGAATAAAATCATATGAAAATTTAAATATCCTGTACATAATAAGATTCATGATATAACATATAAAAGGGGAAATATATAGACCTCATAAAAGAAGATATATGCATATCATTAAATCTATGTCCCAAAGAAAGACAATTTAAGATGAATAAGCATTATAAAAAATCATAACATTGAATTGAGAGTCAATAAATTGATATATTTTTTGAAAAAAATATAAATCCATAAAATAAGTGAAAAAAACAACAAAATACAATTTTAGGTTTTTTCACACATAGTCATATAATATCAAAGGTAATAAAGATGTAATATAACCCAATGAAAGGATATTGTGTTATGAAACCCCTTACTATAGAGTAATATTCATGTAAAATAAAATTTTATGAAAAAATTAAAATAGAATAAAGTATTAGGGATTCATGATATAACATGTAAAATGGTACTATATAAACAAAATTAATTGATTAGGTGCATAACAATAAATGTGCCTCAATAAAGGTAAATTGAGATTAAATCCCTTTCAGATTTGGAAATCAGTCCTAATAAAGATATAAAGTCATATGGAATTTTAAATCCAAATAATTTTCTTGAAAATAATCATTGAATAGATTTATGGGTAGTATTTACACCACATAATATAAATAAGTGGTGAATATGGCCAATGTCTTATAGAAATAAAAATGAGATGAGAAACCCTTACCTTGAGTCCAGACATTCCATGTATATCATTTAATTCCATTGTAATAAGCTTATATTGATTATTTTATTACATGAGAATATTTTCCAAGTTTAGTATATTATACCGAAAATCATTTATTTTATTTATTTAAAGAAAATATTTAAATATTTGATCATTTAAGTCCCCATCGAGTGTTTTGAGGATGGTTTATCCGTCTTTCAAAAATGGATAATTGTGGTAAAAGGGGTCATTATTCCATAATCACCCGAATAATAATCATGTAATAATTATCATTCTTATACATCAATTATAATTTTAAAATCAACTATGAATAATAGTTATGAAAAATGAACTATGCTATAATCATAGAGATAGTGGGCCATATATCCGCATGGGAAACATTTCCAATTTTCAATGATCATTATGAAAATAAGTTATATATTATTTTATATTTAAAAAATTATAATAATTTAATAAATATAATTTTAATGATTAAAATAAATTTATATATATGATCTATGTGATGTGGAAATGAAAAACAAATCACATTGTTTTTGTGAAGGTGGTAGTCAACACATACGCACGAACAACACTATCATCTTTAAATGAATGGAAATGTAGGAAAATATAAGATATATTATATTTTCTAGAATGATAAATATTTCATTAATATCATATATAACCAATAAATCCATCATCATTAATAACCATGAGAAGTGATGATGAAAAAAATTCATCGGTTCATGAGGCAGTAGTCTGCCAAACATAATAATGATGGTTTAATTTCCAATTTGATAAAACTGGATATGGATTTAGGTTATTCCATAAAAATAATAAAATATATTTATTTAAGAGATAATGATATTATTATATCATCATGGTAAAATAATATTGGAAGGTAGTGTAAGATGAAATAAAATAGAACACTTAGTTGAGAATGATACCTCTACTTCAGACGACCATTTAGGTTTTCACCAAAATCCTTCTTATGAGTGTTTTCTAATAAAACAAACTTTAATAGGACATGGTAAGGGAGGTGGGAATTTATTTTTAAAGATATTTACTCATATACATTTTGTTTCACATGTATCCATGATTACACTCATCTTAGGGAAATGATTATGTAGATAACCTATAAATACTTCCCCAACACACAATTAGAGGATGAAGAATTATCCTATCCTTAAATTTATTAAGGAAAATAACTCCATCTATGAAGCTATTACATTATAAAAGTATTTGATTAATCTTTTAGGTAGATTATGAGTCTAATATTGAGAAGGAGAAATACTCCTATATAGTTTATATATGGTGATGCATCCCCCGTATAAAAGCTTCATAGTGCCTCATGTGTAGGATTCTATACAAATAATTCCATTATATATTCTTCGCTAAGGGTTTCCCATGTAATTATTATATGGTAAGAAACCAATAAAATCCCCTAAATTTTCAAAACAACAATAAACTCATGTATAACTCTGATATTATTAAAAATTCAGGATTTCTATTGTATATGTTGGCCTCTTCCAAAGATCTATCACAGTAAATGATTTTACAAATAGTTTGTTACTTATTGAAGGATACCTATTGTTAATACTTTAACCCCATTAACAAGACATTTTCACTCAGGTTATCTATGCAGTTTAGATTAAATTTAAATGAGCAATTTAACTTATTTCTACCATGGTAAAAGAACCCAAAAACTCTATTCTATCTGGGCCTCCACCAATTCCTTCAAGATTACATGATCGGGTTACCAAGTACATATTTGTATCCTTTTCCAATAATATATTCCTTTGATAATAAAAGACGTGAATCCTATAATATATATGCCTTGATTTTCCTCCCAAACTAATATAATCCTTAGGATATAATCAGTCATGTTTTCCCTTAATAAAGAAGCTGGTGAAAGCATGTCTGGTCCGGGACACACATCTTGACCACTTTGAGATAACCTCCTATAACCCTCATATATTTGTTCAGCTTCAGTGCTTCAATTTAGTGCCATTATGTTGATTTACTCTTAGAAAACCATTCTCAGCTCCACTCTCCTAGTCATTTTAGACTATCAACATGACAATCTAACACCCAACTAATCAATTGATCCCCCTCCCTTATGTTGAATCAATAAGATAGGGATGTATATGGGCTTAAAATCTGATTTAAGTTTTGACTCTTCCTCATTAATACATATCAACCAAGATTCCAGTATTTTTTCCATGTCTATTTACCAATAAGAAATAGGTGGGTGTGTGTATATATGCCTCATAATAGGCATATTCCCTAGCCATGTCAACATTGATAATCTTAAACTCATACCCTATCAGTGAGACAAAAATACTATAGACCACTTACTAAGTATAAGACCTAACTACATCCTCTCGTGCGTAGTTTCCAATATACATGATGAAGCAGAATGGTCTTCCCATGCATAAGACCCACACCAAGAATTTATAGGTCCCTTTGGTGATTCCTTATACCCACACGACCATATCTAATATCGATAACATATAAATCACACACTGTCATTTATACCAACTATATCACCTAGAAATGACTATCCCATAATTTCATGAATTTAACAAAATATTTTATTATATACATTCGCTTGACATTTTAGGTTCATATAATTAGGTAATTGGGAAAAAATGGAGACTAGTAAAGCCATTTCCTTTCTCAAATAAATTACAGTTTCCCACTATATTAGAAGCTACTTAATCTATAATAATTCTTCAAATACTCCCACAAATTCTACATACTTTCCATTTTCTTATATATATATAATGTGTAATAATTTCTTTCATCAATTAGGGAAATGTAAAGATGATAAGGCTGAGATAAATTAATCTATTAGGGAAAATTTTTATCAAAATCTATAATATCATGAATAATGTGGCTGTAATAAATAAGAATCCAATAATTTCATATAACTGAACACAAGATATTGAAATAAATACACATATGAAATAACAATATAATAAATCATGTGTATAATAATAACAAAAAACATGGTGATGGAATTCCTAATGTTGAACATCATTTACTATGAAGTCCTTAGACAATAATTTATTCTTGACATCAAGGTTGTAGATAATAAATCATTATTTCCATCAATGTTATAACCAAGACATAATTATTTCCTTCAAGATCCCAACCAAGACATCATTCATGAATTGTGAAGGCATGAAAAAAATACCAAAACCTTTTGTCTAATGAGAACCATTGATTCATCGATGGTCTATATAATACAAAGCTCCACCTATCACTTCATTAATACTAATGCATTCACCACATGAAATATATGAATAAAAATATTATGCATATTCAACTTTCCATTATAAACATCTATATCATAATAACAACATTCATAATTTCCATAGTTTTCCCATGTCAATAAAAGGAATAAAATGATTATAACTCATTTAGATAAAGAAGGCGTATAGTTAAATTATTCACAATCAAATTTAATCTGTAGCACATAAACATTTACAATGGGATAGAAAATATATGAATTTTAAATATTTCCCTAATCAATAAATGTAACATATTTATATGGAAGTATACCTAAAACTAACCCTATAAAAATAAAGGGGTATAGAGTTAAGTCAAAGAAATCCCCAAAAATATTATGTATGGATTTTAGGTGAACACCATTTAATAAAAGAAATGATTTATTGGATTTTCACATAGGAAAGTAATTGGGTGTAAAATTATACCAATATAGAGGGTGATTTGAAAAGAAATAGTTAGTGATGAATATCTATGATTTTACTCTACTAAAATAATATTTTATAATTTATAGGGTAATTAAACAAAATAAATTCTTAATGAAATAAATATTTTTTAGATGAAGAGGAAAATGGAATAGAAACCATAAATTTTCTAAATATTTTTTTAACATTTTTTGTAAAATAAAAAGTTATGAGTCACATTCAAAAGTAAATTTGAAAAAAGTGAAGTTAAAAAATTTGAAAAACATTTAATTTTAGGGAGGATTAACTTCAATAATAGATCCTTAAGAAACCAAAATTTTATCAAAATAAATGTGGGGTGGAATGTAAAACATTCTATTTTTAAATGATGGAAGACTTATTTAACATTTCGAAATTTCATTATTGAAAAGGCACATCTTAAAAAGAGTAAAAAGAATTAATTTTAAAAGATGATATGGGAAATACAAATTTCAAATGATATAACATATAATTAGGTTTCAAATTATAAATTATAACTTTATTGGGAAAGTAAAGTATTGAAAATGGTGATAAACTATCATTGAGGAGGATATAAATTATTCTAAACAACGATATACTTTTGTGGGAGGAGATTCAAAAAGGTAAAATCATTGGTTTATAAGTTAATTCTCCATATAGTGGAAGTGAAAATACCATGAAATAAAATCTTACGGTGGAATTAACTAATATTGTAATAAGAAAGTTAAAGAATAAGTATTATAACTAAATAAAAAGAGTTGAGTCAACAAAAACTCTTAAAACTTTAGTATCTCATGAAAAGAAGTCCATATAATGAAAGACCGTGATATGGATAATCAAAAACCATGAATTAAATGAATATTGTATAGGAAATTAATTAGTAATTAGTCACATAATAGTAAACATTTCATGGTTCATAATAATAAATATTTCTCAAGAAATTAAATTTGAGACAAAGTACCCCTTACCTTAACTTTTGAATTCCACTAAAGAAATTGAATATCATGTATAAAATATAACTATATTAATAATCTATATTGAAACCTTATTATAATCTATAACCTTTTATAAACATAATTAATAAAGTATCTCAATATTTATATTAGTTAGTTATTATCAATTTTCGATATTGGGTGTGGATAATCATGATCGTTTTAAAGTTGTTTCATAATAGTGATATTGTTCTTCATTATTCTAAAAACCTTATCATTCTCATATGATAAAAGGGGTTAGAATTTATTTTTTATAATTATATGTAATATTATAATTTCATTCTATGGTTTTTTTGGTTATGGACCTTAATTATGAAATCAGTGATGGGCATGTTTCAGTGATTTTTCACGACTAGATGTTGGTATCTTAATTAATGTGTTTTAAATTAATTTTGATAATAGATATATTCTTTAAAATAAAATTAACTAAATTTAAATATAATTTAATCCCTTGAATTTAATATATCCCAAGTGAACTGGTGTTTTTCTAATTTTTTGAAAATCTAAATTAAAATTATTAAATAGATTAAAATATAATTTTATGTTTATTCAATTTTTGAAAGTTGTATATTAATTTAATGGGATTATAAATATAATTTTAGGGAAAGAATTTTATTTTTAAACAATTTTAATTCAATTTGAAATAATTTTAGGACAAAACCTCCACTTAAAAAATATGTTTCCACTATTTTTAGACTAGGAAAATTATAAACACATTAATCATTTGTAAGCCACCACATAATTTCATGGACATGATCTTATTATACAACTAACTAAGCCTCATGAATGAAATAAAAATTATTTCAATGAACCCATACATTCATTCCCTTACTTCTATGCCTACCTTTCATCCATTCTAATACACCCATATGTTGGTTTTCATCTAATCATTGCCCACCCCAAAAATAGTTCCAAAAAAATATATGACTATCTACCATGGATATATTTCAAGGTTAATTTTATATACCATTGTAGTTTACAAATGAAGATAGTGTTCTTTTGTTCTCATTATTTAGTGACCACCATTCAATAAATCCTTTTTTGTCCCTCCCTCATATTTAAACATGGTATAAAATTTACTTCCATGAACATCCTTCTATTTAGGCACCATTCTTCCTTACATGGTAATTCTTTAGTGAATCTATCATAAGAATATTACATGAGTTGCTTGAGTATCGTACTAAGAATTTATTTTGATATCCTCCTTAATGAGACTAAGGTATGGTTTCCTAGAGAATAACTATTCTAAGGAGACAAAGATAAGTTTTACTAAATATAAATCTTGAATATCTCAACCCTGGTTGACAGAAACGTGAATAAATAACTAAAACGAAGATTAAATATTAATTCTACCTAAAAAATAAAATCCTTCAAACTCAATGATGATGATTATAGGATATTGATAGCTAGTGAAATATTTTATTTGATTATGTAAAATCATGCATCATCATCTGAGGATATAGGAATCAAAAACATAAAAGGGGAACATTAAATAATATCTATAAATAGGAATTAAAAGCATTATGGATTGATGTATCTAATATTATTCTGGACTAGAATTTTTACCAATTGAATGGAGGAGTGAGTTTACATTGATGAATAAAAGCCTTTAAATACGAGTTGAAAAATCAGTTTTTGTGATGTTTAATTGCATTACAATGGATAGGATGGTAGAAAGAAATTAATACTAAAGGATTATCAAATAGTGATTTTTAGTGAAGAATATGTTGATTTGATTGATGGATTTTTAATGGTAGTATGTGTTTGTAAAAGTTAATGTGGCCTCAAGTCCTATATGGATATGGATATGTGTTGGTAGAAAGATGCACTCTAGGTTTTAAACATTTTTCCAACAAGTAACTAAATACACCAAGATTGGTTTTAAGTAGGCTTGTCATACAATTCTATCAAGTTGGACCAATTCATGTGCGATTATAGTAGATTTTTATTCAGAGTCATTGTTGTCTTCAGCATTCTCACTGTTGCTATTTGAGCTCGATTTCACTACCATTAAAAATACCAATACTTTTTCAATGTTTATTTTGAGTATATTTTTGGATCTTAATTGAATTATGAATGATGAAACAATGTGTCAGGATGGATTATTACACTAAAAGACATGTTCCCATCTCTTATTATTCATTACATGAATCACAAAACCTAATTCTTAGCACCACTTTAAGCTACACCAATTTGAACACTCAAACGGATCAATTGTATCCCATGTCTGAAAAAACATTTCATAACCTTGTTTCCAGTGTAGGGAAGACATAACCCTAGTGTAGTGGTGATTACACCCAAATCCCCAATAGACTAACCACTAATCCAGGATAATCTACTTGATGATAATTGAAACCCAATTCTAGGCCCAATCCTCTACTAGAACCCATGAAGTAAAATAAGCCCATTAATTCAAGTACCAATGAAGCACTTAATTTCCTCTATATTGTGTCATAGAAAAAATATTTACCTTAGATTTAAAGAGAATTAGTATGAGCTCAACACTTAATTTTAGTAACATTCATAACATTATTAAATCACCAGAGGAAGTCATAAGATATTGTGATACTAAAGAAATTAATTTTGAAGTGCACTAGATATCATATATGATTCTTTTATAAATAAGGAACCATTCACGGTGGTAGTGGTTGTCTTAGAGATTGGATCAATAAAACTATTTATACTTATTATTTTATTTATTTTATTTCATTTTTCTATAATAATATGATAATGGATTGTTATTCCTTTTACGGTCACACTAAGAATAATTTCCCCTTTACCATGTTGATAACGTATACCCATAAATTCTTAACTATCCTACTTAATTTTTTATTTTTTTATTTAATATTTATTAGAATTTTTCTCTTTTTTTCTTTTAATTACTTCTTCTCTCATTCATGGTATTGCAAACAAGATCAACTTGGATTCGTTTCATTTCTTGAAATCATGATCAGTGGGTTATTTTTAGTGTAATTAGAAATAACTAATCACATGTTTAGGTGAGATTAGGTGTTACAAGATAATTATACTCCCTTATTCAATTCAAGACATCTAGGTTATAGTAATCAATGATATTCCATTTTATTAGAGAAATAATAGGTAACAACTTGAATAATGATTAAATAGGAGGATAAGGGAATAATCTAAGGTTATGCCACTATTTTAAATGTTGAATTTAACACTAAATCAATTTAAACACTTCATTCAATCACACCCTAAACCCATAAAATAAGATAAAAACACTCTCATAACACTCTCCTATGCAGAGACAATCTAAGTCCACTATAACTTCATTTAAAACATGGGTTAAAAGTTCGTTTTTTGGAAGCCCAATAATAGTTCGTGCATCAATGGTAACATTATATATAACGCCCCCAAATGATAAAGGGTTAAATGACTAAATGATATGACTCATGTCAACAAGGTGCGCCTTTCTTTTAAGGAGCCCGCCTGATTAGAACTCCACAGTTAAGCATGCTTGGATTGGAGTAGTGGTTAGGATGGGTGACCTTATGGGAAGTTTCCCAGGGTGTGTGTGAGTGAGGAAAAAACACACTGGAAAGAACATGTGTTGGATTGTAGGGATAATCATTAGTCAGATGACCCGTTCGGGCATATGGGTGGACCCTGGGGTGGGCCCCACATGTCTACGGGGCAACTGGGGGTACCTGGTCGGCTCAGGACGCGACAGTCATGTTAAGGCGGGGTGTCTGTGCTGTCACCAGGGCCCAGTTGTCACATTTGGTATCAGAGAAAGAACTCAACCTTAAGTGTGGTGCACTGCTTGGGTTGAGATGTAGGGCCCATAATGAGGACGTTTTGCTCTAAAGGGGGGGGGGGGGGGGTTAATGTAACGCCCCCAAATGATAAAGGGTTAATTGAATAAATGATATGACTCATGTCAACAAGGTGCACCTCCATTTTCAGGAGCCTGCCTGATTAGAACTACATAGTTAAACGTGCTTAGCTTGGAGTAGTGGTCAGGATGGGTGACCTTCTGGGAAGTTTCCCAGGGTGTGTGTGAGTGAGGACAAAACACACTAGAAAGGACATGTGTTGGCCTGTGAGGAATTTCATTAGTTAGATGACCCGTTCGGGCATGTGGGTAGACCCTAGGGTGGGACCCACGTGTGTGCGGGGCAACTGGTGGTATCAGGTGGCTCCAGACCCCACAACCATGTTAAGGCGAGGTGTTTGTACTGTCATCGGGACCAAGTTGTCGCATTATATAACCAAAAAATTCTTTATTTCCTTATTTATATAATATATTATTTCTAATTATGTTCTCATAATAATCAATGTTATTATTTTATATCATGTTTCAAATAAGTTGCTAGACCAAACCAAATGTGAATATACCATAATTAATGGGTGATTATGATTATGAGAGTGGTTTATTTTGGAATAATATCATTATTATAAAATAATAACGATATTATTTATGTTATTTCTATAATTTTAATCATATTTTAAGAAAATTTAATAATTACTAAAGAAATGAGAATTAAAAAAAATATGTTACTTCGCTGAGGCAACAATCTCGACAATGCATGGCTAACATTTTAATTTCTTGATGAGTGAGAGATAAATAAGGTGTATTATAATATTTATATTTATAATTATCATTTTATTATATACTTCACATTTATTATTCAATTTCACCCAATTAATAGTGAAGATAGGTGTTAATGAAAAAAAAAGTTGTCGCTTCGTGGAGGCGATAGTCCACACAATGCGTGAAGGATGATTTTGTTTTTCTTAATTGAAAAGGGGAAATGGTAATTAATATTTATTCATTTTGAATAATAAAATTATGTATAGAAATAATATTTGTTTTTTTATAAATTAATTATAAAATTATATTTAAAAAATTTGTAATGAAATGAAAAGAAGTTTGGAAAACGTATTCACTTTGAAGACTTAGGCTTTCCCTTGGAAGACTACTTAAAAGTGGGGGTCTTAAGAAAAAAAGTACTATGAAAAAAGATCAAATAAAGGGAATAGGATTTTAGGGGAATTAAAAACAATCATATATTTTCAATAAGAAGTAGAGTTATTATAGTGGAATTGAAGGGTGGTAAGAGGATACTTTTATAAGTGGTTGGAATTGTATTTTATAAATATTTCAACTTAATATAAATAGGCCCACAAGTTTCAAATTTCAATAAGACTTAGAAAAATGGAAAATGAAGGATTAGTGAATTATATAAGGTCCAAAAGGCCTCAAATATTTACTTTAACACATGTTTTTATGTACTTTTCTCTTAGAATTCTCACTTTTACCATTTTGGGGTTTAACATGGTAACTAGCTTTTAACAATGTAAATAATTTTTTTGATTAAAAATAAAATAGGCCATATCAGATAATTTATAGATATTTACTAAAAATATGAAATCTATTTTATCATAAAAACATTTATGTGTAATAAAAATCATCTTTAACATTTATGTATGTAGTGTATAAAAATATATTTTTAGAAACATTGTATTTTTATGCTTAAAAATTATTTGTAAGATCAAATTATCAATGTATTTTGTTATAGAGATACAATTTTTCTATTATAAAAAAGATTAAAATTATTTTTTAGTAATTTAAATCCAAAACTTAATTTTTACAAAATAATATTTAATAAGTAAAATGAGAAAAATATTTCTTTATTGAAAAATATTACTTAAGTTCATAAAATATTAACCCTTGATTTTATAAGTTCTGAATGGTATATATTAATTTATCATTTTACTCCTTAAATAAATATTTTATTAATTAAATTTTTTTATAAACATCTAGTTCTTACTTATGTAATGATAATGTCCTAAAATTTACAGTTTTGTCAAAAACAATATGTTTCACTATTCACATAAAAATTAACTATTTTAGAAAAATTTAAAAAAACACCCTAATAAAATATTTTCATTTTTAGTTTTAAAATAAATCTAATTTAATAAAATTAAAATTTATAAATTTATAAATTTATCTTTTAAATATGAGATATAAAGAAAAACTATTTTTCATAAAAATATACATTCATTTTCTTTATAACTAAAAAATGTGAAATATATAAAATAAATGTGATTAGTAACTTATTATATTAATAATTATTTTATTATATCATTATAATTTATAATTGAATATCCTTTCAAGATCTCTATGTAATATATAATCATAAGGTAACCTTTGGTGGTAGTCAAGGGTGGGGTTTCTGATAGCATAGATATCTTTAGAATTTTCATAAGCTTGAATTTCTCCAACATAAGATTTCTCTCATACCATAATTTTTCGCGTTCAAAATGATATTTTTCTAAGTAAAACCCTTGGGAAGCTACATTGTTTCCATGATAAAACATATGATCTTCATAAGTGAGACTTTCACTACTTGAGGAATTGGGCTTTTTTTTGAAGACTCCTTGGAACTTAATGTCTTAGGAAAAAAATTGAACATATTATCAATAAAATGGAATAGGATTATAGTGTAAGGAAAAGGGGTATTTTTTAAATAGGAAAATATATTTTGGGAGTTTTCATGAATGGGTAGTGAGAGGAGGCCCCTTCATATGTTTTCGGAATGGCATTTTGTAAATATTTTAACTCAAAATAAAGAGAGAACTTGTTTCACATTTAAAGAAGACTCTAAAGTGGATAATAATGGATATTGGGTGATATAAGGTTGATAACCCTAAAATATTATTTTTAAACAATGTTTTTAATAATATTTAAAGTCCTTTACTCTTATAAGTTTGACTATTACCATTTTTTGTTTTACTATGTTAAATAATTCTTAACAAAAGTAAAAAAATTATGAATAAAACTAAAATTTTCATTTTTCTATAAATTTTTACCCAATGATTCCAAATATTGAATCCATTGTATCTAATAAAATTTGTAACTATGATAAAATTCAATTTTGAAAATAGTTCATGCAATGAATAAAAACTTATTTTAAAAAGTGTATTTTTAAGATAAAAAATATTTTGTGTTATAAAAATATCAATTTATTATATTTTTATTGTAAAAATTTGTTTATTCAGAAATAAATAAAAAAATTATCTTTAATTTAAATGGATAACTTAATTTTACAAAATTATTATTTAATTAAATGAAAAGGCCCAAAATAGTTTTTTTTATTGAAAAACACAACGTTAGTTTATAAGATTTTAAAAATAGGCTTTATAAATTCATTATTATTTTTAAGATTGTATAGTTTTAATAATTAAAAAAATATGATCAATTAAAATGTTTTATTAACTTCTAGGTATTTATTATATAATTATAAATTCATAAAAATTAAAGTTTTGGTAGAAACTAAATTTCTTACTATTCACCTAAAAATTATTTTAGAAACATCTCATTAAATAACCCTAAAATAATATTAAAATGATTAATTTTCAAATTAATTTAATTTAATAAAATTAAAATTCTAAAATTTATGTAATTATCTTTGAAATATTAAATATAAATAATAATTATTTTATATAAAAATAAACTTTCCTTTTTCATTAACAGTTAAAATATAAAATATGTAAACTAAGTGTGATAAATAAATTATTACATTTATAATTACTTAATTATATCGTCCAAATTTCTAGTTATATGGCCTATAAATATCTCTATATAATATTTAAGTATAATTCAATCTCCTTTATCAGCTATGGGTGGTAATTTTGTTAGCATAGATCTCATGTAAATTTTCCTAAGCATAAATTTATCTTGAATATAATTTTTCTAATACCATGATTATTTGATTTCAAATTG
Organism: Viscum album; assembly: GCA_963277665.1. NCBI lineage: Eukaryota > Viridiplantae > Streptophyta > Magnoliopsida > Santalales > Viscaceae > Viscum > Viscum album. The sequence continues at coordinate 1,343,402,152 of OY728136.1, forward strand.
TTCTTGATCTAATTAAAACCCTTTTGAAGATACGTACATTCTAAGATTAAAGAAATTAGATTTATGTGGGATAATTCTTCTACCCGATGCAGTTAATTTTATTTTTTTTCATAGTATTCGGAATATAATTACTTACGTTTATACCTAATAATTTCATGAATATATTGTAATTGTCTAATTTTATTTTAGAATATCATGGTTTTATTTTGTTAAGTTGCTTCATGTAAAGAAACCTATGGAACATGTTAGTTTTTTATGAAAAAATTATAATTTAAAATCTCAAGGTGTTACATTCTCCCCCTTAAATAATTAGCATCCTCACAATTTTAATTTTTACACACTAACAAAATTAGTTAAGGGTATATAAAATATATTTATAATATAAGATATATCATAAAATTTGAAATTTACCAAAAACTCATTGGTATGTTTAGAAAAATATATTTTCTTTCATGATATTAATTCATTTCTTTATTTTCCTCTGTAACATGTTATTATAATCCCTCCTTTTCCACACATAAAACATCTTCCATTTTCGTTAAAACATTCCCCTAAGTGTTTCTTACCACATTTTTTACATATAGAAAATTGAATCTTATTTACTTCATCATCTTTGTCATATGATCATCCATGATACACCATACTTCTAGTATTTGGTATTTTTAGGAACTCAACAAATTTCACATTGTTAATCATAATTCTTAATAGAGAGTTTTTTATAATTAAAGGGTTTATCACATCAGTTATTATCCCCTTAGGTTTCTCATTGGGATAATCTTTACATTGTTCATGGAATACATTATTAACTTGATTACCCTAGGATTAATCCATTAATATAACTAAAATGAGTTAAAATTAGTTATGAAGACAAAAAAAATAGAATTATTACAATATAGTTTCATGAAAAATTCAACATTAAAATATCTTACTCTTAAAAATTATTATATTAGATTTTAGATCAACATAAATCACTATTAGTGCCATATATTTTTTTTTAAGTTGGTTTTTCTCATATTACATATCCTAGTTACTTAAAATGATAAATCCTTTATAATAACTTATTATTAAAATTTTTTTAACCAAATAATATCTCTCAGAAGTATCTATTTAGTAGTTTAATCATAGTCTCACTCAACATACACTAGAGTGATGATTGATTTTATACTCAACTAACCTTTTTGGGGGTGATTACCACTAAATGAATCTATGTAAAATCCATATCCACTCTCTAGTATCCATATAGATATTTAATTTCTAGTATAACCACCTAATAACTACTTTACCCAAACATCAAGATGTTTTTATATACATAGAATTGTCCCTCAGACTTATCCCAATGGTTTTCACTAATGTTCTCTTATACTAATCCTTAAAATATTCAATATTTCCATAAATAAAATAAAATTAATCTATACATTTTAAATTATTATTAATCTTAACATATAGACCCTTATATTTTCCTCAACTAATATCTAAACCTATAAAGTTTTCTAAACCATTTCCTAATAGCAACTATGATGTCCTGGACCAAAACACCCATAAACAGTGTTGATAAAACATATATTATATACTGTAATTGTATACATTATCATTACCTTTTAGGTTTATAGATTTATATAATTAAGACAAAAATTAACAAATAAATATAATATATTTCTCAAATAAAGGGAATTTTTCCACTATATAAGAAACAACTTAATCCATAACATGTCTTAAACATATAATATAAATTTTTCCCACAAGATATTTTCTTATAGACATATAATGTTAGTACTTTCCTTTATAACTTTTGGGAATGGAAACATAGGAAGGGTGATCTAAAATTTTATATAAGGAACAATGTATATCAGAATCTATCTTTGCATGAATAATATGATATTAATAAATAAGAGTCAAATAATTACATACAACTGAACTGCTAATCTTGAAATAAATCCATGGATATCATAAAAATATAATCAATCATATAGATAATAATAACAGAAAACATGGTTATGGAATGTATAATGTTAGACATCCTTAACCATTAAGTCCTCTTTTAGTACATCATTTTTTCATTAAGGTCACAGCCAAGACATTATTATTGAATCAAGGTAAAAACTATGTAATCATCCTTTTCCTCCAAATCATAATAATTAAATCATTCTTGACACTGATTTTATAATAAATAAATCATGCTAACATTGGGTAGGTATGCACAAAATATCAAAACATTTTGTTTTATGAGAAAAAATTGTGTGTTTAGGGTTAATATAATATCAGGACCCACCCACAATTTCTTTAAATCTAATGCATTCACTAAATAAAGTATATGAATAAAAATACCATTCATAATCAACTTTCCTTAATAAACATTCGTATTGGAATAAAAACATACAAGAAATCAAAATATTTAACTTTGAAAATAAAAGGTATGACATGATCACAAACCATCTAGATAAATATGGAGGATTGTTAAAAAAAACATTATCAAATTTCCTTAGTAGTTAATAAACATCTGTATCAGAATAAAAAATATGTGTATTTTAAATATTTCCCTGATAAAAAAAGAATAAATTTTTATGTAATCATCCCTCAAACTATCACTAAATAGCTAAATGGGTATACGGTTAGATCAATAATTTCCAAAATTAGTTTATGTTTTCCATATAGATAAACATCCTTCAATTAAACCAAGGAAATATATATTGTTCACACAGTAAATTAAATGGAAAGAAAATCGTGAATATAACAGAGGATCATTTGAAAGACCAAGGAAGTTATGGATTTCCATAAGTTTAATCATACAAAATATTATATTCAAATTATAGGGAAATTCATGAAATTAAATTTAAAATGAAAAAAATCCTTTTGATATTTTGTATAAAATAGAAGTGAAATCACAAAATAATTTTTAGAAAAATGTTTTTAACATTTTCATAAAATAAAAAATTATAGATCACACTCAATAGTCAATTTCAACAAGGTGTAGTGAAAAATTTGGAAATAATTAACCTATAAAAAGAATAATATTAAATAATATATCCTTGAAAATTCATTATTATTATAAAAATAAATGTGGTGTGGAAGATAAATAAAACTATTTTGAAAGGATTTAAAACATTTTTAACATTTTATATTATCTATGTTAAAAACACACATTATAAAAAGATTAAAAAAAATCATTTTTTAAAAATTATAAGGAAAATAAGGAATTTAAATAAGATAACACATAATTAGTTTTATAATTATAGTGGGGGAAAGTGGCAGGGAATGAGAATATAGAAAATTAGGTGAAACCATCTTAAAAAACGGTGAGAATTATTCTTAACAAAGATGTACTTTGTAAGGAATAGATTCGTCGATTTAAAATATATGGATTAAATTTTAATTACCTATATATATGAAGATAGATTAACATGAAATAAAATATTAGGGTGTAATTAACTAATATTTGAAGAAGTAAGTTCAATAATAAGTATTATAACTCAATGAAGGGAATTGAGTTGAGAAAAACTTTTTCAATATTGGTATATTTTGAAATGAAAGCCAACTAAAGAAAGAACATTATATGGATTTACAAAACCCATGTATTAAATTAATATGGTACAAGACATTAATTTGTAAGATATCAAAATCTATTAAATATATCATGGTTCACAATAAAAAATATGCCTCAAGAAATTAAATTTGAGACAAAGAACCCATAACCTTAATTATCAACTTCTATTAAATTACTTGAATCTCTTATAAGAAAAGTAATTATATTAATAATATATTTAATAACCTTATTCATATCTATCAAATTCTATAAAAATCATTTATAATTATTTAATAAATTTATATTAGTTCGATATTATCTATTTTTAATATTGAGTGTGAGTAATCTTGATTGTTTCGAACTAGTTTCATAATAGTGTTGTTGTTATTAATTATGATCCAAAACATAATCATTAATATATATCATATGAGACACTAGATTTTACTTTTTAAATAATTTATAACTTTATAATTTCATTATTTTGTAGTTTTGGTTACGGTTCTTAATGATGAAATCAGTTATGAGCATGTTTCTGTGATTTCTCACGAACAGATGTTAGTATATTAATTAATGAGTTTGAAATTAATATTACCATTATAGAAAAAAAATCATTATTTTCCTATTTATAACATATATTATATTTAATTATTTTCTCATATCAGTCCATGATATTATTTTATTTATTTTTCAAGTAAGTGGTTACAATGACCCAAACATAAACATACCATAATTAATTAATGATTATGATTATTAAAGTGGTTTGTTTTGGAAAAATATCAATATTAAAGAATAATAATGATATTATTTATATAATTTTATCATTTTGAAACATATTTTAAAATATTTTAATAATTAAGAAATAAATTAGAGGAATAATGAGATATGTTACTTTGTGGAGGTGGTAGTCCTCACAACACTTGGTTACCAATTTAATTTCCTGAAAAAATAGAGGGAATGTGGGTTATAGTTTTTATATTAAAAATAATAATTATACTATATATATATAATTTATTATTCACTTTAACCCCTAAAAATAGTTAATATATATTGGTAAAAAAATAGAAGTCATCACTTTGTAGAGGCGGTAGTCTACACAACACACAAATGAAAATTTCATATTTCTTAATAGAAATGGAGAAAAAGTGGTTAATAGATATTCCCATGGAATAATAAAATTATTTATAAAGAAATTATTCAATTATATGGTCATTATAAAATTATATTTAGTAAATTAATAATAATAAAAAGTTTGGAAAAAATACTCACTTTGAGGTCTTGGGATTTCTCTTGGAAGAGGTCTTTTAAATTGATGTCCTAGGACAAACCCTTATAACCATAAAAAAATTAAAGGGAAGAGGATTATATAGGAATTATATTTTTCAATTTTAAATAGGAAAAATATTTTTTTGAGAGTTCTTTAAGGTGTAGTGACTGGACCCTTTAATAAATAATGATAATGACATTTCATAAATATTTAAAATTAATACATAGAGATGATATGTTTCACATGTCAAGAAGACTCAAAAATGTATAATAACGGATTTATGGATTAAATAAGGTAAATAATACCTAAAAATTAAATTTTAACAATTATTAAAAATAATTTTTTGTGTTCTTTACTCTTAGAATTTTTATTTTTACCATTTTTTTCCATGGTAACTAGTTTTTAACTAATTAAAACATTTTATATGCATAAAAAATATTCCATTATTAGATAATTTTTACCTACTTATTATAAATATTCAATAAATTATATAATATAATATTTCTATGTGTATGAAAAACAACTTTAGCATTATCACATGTAACATGTAAAAACTAATTTTCTAAAAAAATGTATTTTCAAGTTTAAAATTTTGGTGCAAGATAAAATTATCCATGAATTTGGTTTTGATGATAAAAATTATTTTATTATAAAAAAATGTTATGTTTATTTTATATATATATATCAAAAACCTAATTTTACCTAAATAATATTTAATTAAAAAAAGAACAAAACTAATTTTTTATTAGAAAATATTACTATAGTTCATAAACGTTAAATGTATGTTTTATAAATTCATAATGGTATTTAAAAATGTATAGATATAATCCATAAAAACTTATTTTATCAATTAAAAGTTTTTATGAACATATATGTATTTATTATATAATTATTAACATGAAAAAAATTTTATTTTTGGTACAAGCTATATTTTCACTATTCACCTAAAAATCAACGATATTAAAAAACTAAATATAATTACTTATAAGAATATATTGACATGATTAATTTTAAAATAGAGTTTATTTAATAAAATTAATTCTAAAATTTATAAATTTTACTTTTAATTACTAAATATAAAGAAAAACTATTTTTATAGAAAAAAACATATCATCATTAAAAGTATAAATAAAAATTTTGTAAAATAGATGTAATAAATAAATTATTACATTAATAATTACATGGTTATGTCATAAAAATTTCTAGTTAGATATCCCCTTAATATGTCCATTTAAGATCTATACATAATTTATGCTTTGTTAGTAGTTGTGGGCAGTTATTTTGCTAGTATATATCATATGAAAATTTTCATGAGCTTGAATTTATCTCGCATATGGTTTCCGTCATACCATAATAGTAAAATTTTGGATTGTAATAAGAAAACCCAAGTGAAGATACATCCTTTAAAATCCCATATTATTTATATTTATAAGGTATACATCCACTAACTAATTCCTTTTATTTTATTTTTCTTCATAGGTTTTTTATTATGGTTGCTTATTTTTATACCTACTAATCTAATGTATATATTATAATGGTCAAATTTTATTTTATCATATCAAGGTATAATTTCATTTTTGTGTTTCAAGTAATGTAATCTATTTAACACATTTGGTTTTATAGGAATCCTATAATTGAAAATCCCAAGGTCTAATATACTCCCCTCACCCCCAAATAAATTACAACCTTGCAATTTTAATTTTCACTCGTTAATAAAATTAGTTGAGGGTATCTAAAATATAGTCATAAAAAAGATATATTTTAAAATGACATATCTACCTTAATATCTTAGGTAAGATTAGAAATCAAATCTTTTACCTTAATTGTTTTAACTAATTTATTTTTATTCCCTTCATAAATTTTTGTCATATTACCTATTTTTGCACAGATAAAACATCTTCAAGTTCCTATGATACAATCCCCTAGGGGTTTCTTCCCATATTCTTGACATGTTTGAAATTGAATCTTCCTTCACTTAATAACTTTTTTTCCTAGACTTCCATCAGACTCTATCCTTCTCTTCATTTATGTGTTCTATAACAAATTAAAGTTTATGTTGGTAATAATAATTCTTAATAGTTATTTTAGCATAATAATAAGGTTTATCACTTCATTTATTATCTCATTAGGTTTCTCATTGGGATAATCTCCACACCTTCCATGGAATCCATTATCCACATTATTCCTTTGGGATTCATCTATTATTAAAACCAAAAGAGTGTTAATAAACAATATTTACAATAAAAATTTAAACTTAAAATTTCATACACTCTTAAATTATCACATTATCATTCAGTTCAACCTAAATCACTCTCAGTTCAAACTAGGTTTCAATAGTTTGTGTTTTCTCATATTCCTTTACCAAATTCCTTAACATAATAAATACTTCATAATGTATAGTAAATATAATGTGACTAACCAAATCATATCCCCCAGGAGTATCTAGCTAAGTGTTCAATCTTATGATGAATCATCATGAACTAGAGTGAAGAGTGGTTTTTTACTCAACCAACCCTTTTCTAGGTGATTTTACCTAGGTGAATATGTGAGAAAACATCCTCTACTTACCAGTATCCATATATGGATTTACTTTCTATGGTAGCAACACAAAATATAATTTTCCAAAACTTTAAGATGTAATCCTATTCTTATAAATATACCTTATACTTATCCCTACGATTTTTACTAAAGTTTTATAATCATAATCCCTAAAATATTAAATATTATCTCAAATAACCTATAATTTTATCTATACCTTTGGGATTATGATCAACCTTAACTTATCAACCCTAATTTATCCTCAACTAACATCTTAAACTCTAAAGTTATCAAAACTCTACTCTAACACTAGTTGTGACACCTAATACCTACACTCTATAATCAATTATCAATAAAACATACATTTTATACTATATTTAATACCAAATACTATGATTGGATGTAGCAATCCCATTATTACATTACTTTAAAAAAATTACATTACATATATTCTCGTGAACATTTATCCTTATAGCTCTAGATAAATAAGAAAAAAATTAACTAATTAATCTCATGTCTTCCTTAAATAAAGGAAAAGTTTCCACTATATAATAAAATATTTAATCCATAATAATTCTTCAACATCTCCCAAAATTTATCCAAACCTTAAATTTTCTTCTAGATATATTTTTTTGAGTACTTTACTTCATAACCTAGGTAAATAGAAACATGTTTAGGGTGTTCTCAAATGTTCGTTAAGGGAAAAGGTATATCAGAATCTATCATGTCATGAATAATATGGTAGGAATAAATTATATTCAAATGATTCCATATAACATAACGCATGAAATTTAAATAAATCCATGGATTATATAATAATATAATAAATGACACCGATAAAAATAACTTAATTCATGGTGATCCAATATATAATGTGGGACATATTTTACTATCAAGTCCTTATCCAAGACATCATTATTATCATAAAGGTAAAATTTAAGACATCAATATTTACATCAAGGTTGTAAAAAATACATCATTCTTATTATCAATGTTGAAACCAAGTCATCATGATTTCATTAGGTTAGCATAAACCAAATACCCAAACATTTTCACTCATGATACCAACTGATGCATCTAGAATCTATATAATATCAATACTAAAAAATCACTCCTTTAAGTATAATTCACTTACCATATGAAATATATGAAAAACAATACCATATATAATAAACTTTACTTAATAAATTTTTGTTTTGGAATAAAAAATTATATGAAATAACTATGTAGAATTTTTTTGACCACTAACAGGGGTGAGTTTTTTGTTTTAATTTATATGTTTTTCATATTTAAAAAAAATTATTACTCTAATTATAGAGAATTAACTTTTTTGAGATACAAAACACAAGCACACTCACATGCACATAATAATTTAGAAGTTTCTCTAATAAATAAAAGTATTTTAACATAGTCAAAATATGGAAATAATATTGGACCACACATCAACTTGAAAACAATAAATTATGGTTTACAATAATTGTGGTATATTCATCGCTTTTGTAGCACTATATTCTTTTTATTGTGCATGTTCTTCTTTCCAAAATAATATAACAAAAATTAACAGTTTATTGAACCTTCACCAGCAGTCTTCAACACATCATTATTGCATGAATTATTTACACTTACCTTTCTATAAGTTCTTCCTCTCGCAATTCATTCATAGTATCTTTCAATCCCTTTTCTACAATTTCTCTATAAAAACTTGTTCATTAAGAACTTCTATGTCTGTTACCTTTCCATATGATACTTCTTATTCTAAAACCTCACTTATTTATTAATTACTTATTCATCTATAACTTATCTATCTAGAACCTATTCATGTAATCTTTTTGCATATGCTACCCTATTTTTGGTACTTCTATTTATGGCTCCTAGTGTCTAATGCTTTAGCAAACACATCTATCATGATTCTCACCTCACTTATTTAATAAATAATTCACAATACATGTGTTCCATTTATATACTTGTAGTATCTCAAAAACAATAAGGGAGAGACATGAACATCAAATTTTAATTTCCCAGTCTAAATTTGAAATACCCAATCAAGTATTCCTTTAGTTGACTACCTTTAAATAAACAAAATAAATCAGAGTCAAAAAAAATTAAAAAAACATACCAAAAATAATAGAATCAATGATCATCAAATATTCCTAAAATCATGACTTAAATTATGATTTTTTATTCATGATTATTTTGTTTTTGATCATCCATCTCAACATATTTATTATGTATAACCATAAAAATACATTGAAAATATCCTCAAGTATTCACTTGATACATCTTCATAGGAACTCCTCCAATCTATAATTCTATTTTTGGTATAAATTTATAAGGATATTCTTTGTGTTTTTCCCCTCTATCTAAAACCCACGTGTATGATGAACTCATGTTTGACCATTTGGTGAGTCTTACATTTATTTTTTGGGGGATATTTATCTAATGAACTTGAAAATGTTCTTCACCTAATGGAATGGTGGACTCAAAAAAAATTATGTCCAGTAATTCCACAAAGATAATTTATATGATAGATTCATGGAAATTATCTATCTGGAAAACATAAAAAACACTATTTTCAAAAAATTATTGTTATGAAATTTTATCCAAAAGCTCTATCTAGAAAACTATGTTTAGAAAACTCTGTTCAAAAAATACTATCCCAAAACCATTTTCTATAAAACTCTCTCCAAAAGACTCTATTTGGAGAACTCACATTTATTCAATTATTCCCATTCATAAAATTTAGATATAATCATGAAGATATTAAAATAAACAAGGTTTTTGGTAGTTTTAAAAATCATCAAATCATCGCTTTATTTACTTTGTATGAAAGACTCAGTCTGATATACCTATGAACACTTTTTGAGAAATAATTTTTCTCACCTTTTATTCAATCATCTCGGTCCATTATACCCATTTTTTTCTTTCCAAAGAACCCCATCTACAAACTATATAAATAATTCTCAATGTTGTTAAGTGATTTATATACTTACAACAAAATAAAATAACATAAACAAAACTTATTCCTATTAACCAGATTTTTTCCTAGTTCAAAAATAACACAAAACCTCTTGGTCTCAAAAATCTCCCCATTGGATTTTATTTCCAACCAAGGAACATAAAAAACTAAAGCTATAAGACTCCAGAAATATATCACAATCCAATAATTATAAGCCGATTTGATAGATCTCAGTGAAAAAAAGACATAAATCATTGAACAACAATACCATGTTTTCAATAAAGTAGTTATTAGAAAATGTTCTAAACGTATTTCTAAATTGAATAATTCATCATCTCAAACTAAAAAAATCACCTAGTAAAGAATATTTTTCTACATTCACTTTAAAAAACTAGTTAAAGTTGTTTAAACATAGTGACATCTTAGCTTACCCCTTTTAAAAACTCAAAATAAATATATTATCTCCCTTGAAAGGAAAATAACATATCAATATATTTTTTTATGTTGTCATATTTTCTCCCCCTTTTCCAAAAATATTAAAATACAAGAAGAGATAAGGGATAGAGATAACATACCTTATCCTTCAAGAGAGTGATTTTGAACACCCATAGTCAACCTCAGGTTCTAAAATGTTTCCTTCAATAAAATATTGGTGAAGATATCATCCATATACTTTTTTTAGGTATAAACATAAAATTTAGAATATTTCTTTCCATATTTTCTTTGATAAAGTTATTTTTAATATCAATGTTATTTCTCCTAAAATATTGAAAATTATTCACTGATAAATTGATAAAAAACTGATTACCATTGTAAATAAGAAGTAGTAACTCCACTCTAACATTAAATTCATCTAACTACATCTTCTTCTATATTAACTAGTTTTTAGCATGGGTTGTAGTAACATATTTTGTCTCAAGAGTATGTAAAGCCATTGAAATATAATTCATATTGTATGAACACCCACCTAATCCTAATAATAAAAATAAACCTATGATGGATATTATATCATCAACACAACATTCCCAATCTACATCAGTATAACCAAACATATCAATATTTCCTATGTTCTCATATTTCATCCCGAAATCAATTATGTATTTAAAATATTTTATGATTAATGTTCCAACCCTATTATGGGACTCTTTGGGTGAACTTTTTCCTTGGAACGAATTATAATAGCATAAAATAAATCTACACATAAACTTGTGAGATATTACATGATTCAAATCAAATTCTTAAATTATTTAAGATCAACATCCTCCCTTACATCATCTTTTGACAACATTGATCAAAGTAAAATGGGTGTGGAAATAAGATTTGAATATTACATTCTAAATCCTTAAAATATTTACATAGAATAATTATCTTGGGAAATGAAAATGTATCTTTTATTTTGAGATATTTCTAAGACAAGAAAATACCTCATTTCTCACAATATACTCATTTAAAAAAATATGCATTTCTTAAAAAATTATTCCCAGACTTCTTCATTATTCCCTGTGAATATGATATTATTAACATAGATAGTCATAATGATTGAAGCCATCAGATTTTATTTTATGTATAGGTTGTTGTTTACTCTTCCTTTTATGAAATTCAACTTCTTCAATCAAGAATCCGACTTATAATTCATGATCTTAGAGATTATTTCAACGTATAATAATTTTTATTTAACATGTAAACATTTTTTTCATCTTGAAAATGATAAAATTCACATGGGTTTTCAATATAAACATCTTTATATAGATACCCATTTAGAAAAGAATACCTGAAATTCTTTTGTATTATATTTTATTTTTATGTGTAATTAGAAAGAATGATTTTTATGGTTTTGAGTCTTGTGAAAAAGGAAAATTCCTCATAAAAATCAATTCCTTAAACCTTTGAGTAGCCTATAAAAATCATTATTTCATTATTTATTATAACTTAATCTATTTAATTAAACATATTTTAGAAAATACACTTTATTCCAATAACATTTTTATCCTCTAGATTGTTTACACTATCACATGTCTCATTTTTTCCAATCTATTCCAATTATTTATTCAGGGAATTAATACAGACTTGATACAAAAAATTTTCTTTAATATATATTGGATTAAACTATAAAAAAATAGGTATGTGAAATGGTCTTTGATTTTCTCCCACTTTAAACTAAATTTTCTTATTACAAAATGATATTTTGGGCCTCCACTTCCATGACATTGTATAAGATGAATATAATTGTCCATCGTCACATAAAACTGATGAATCAATATCCTAAACTTTTACAACCTCTATATTATCACTTCTATTGGAAATATTATAATTGTTTTTAATATAAATGACTTAATATTTAATTCCTCTTATATTTGTACCTTATTGTGATCCCTTACTATCAGAATTTTCCAATATATTCACATCTATAGATTCAATTTTATTTCTTGTTTCCCTGTGATAACACTTATATCCTCAATTATTGGTAGAGTATCTGAGAAAGATACCATTAACTACTATTTGATAAAAATTCTCAATATTCTCACCTTTGACCTTGATGATGCAATAGATTTAAAAAAACAATAATTATATCAAACTTTGGGTTTATTTATAACACATATCATATGGAATATATCATATTTTCCTAATATAAATAGATATTATTAATGTGAACTGCTACTCTAATAGATTTTCTCACAAATAATCATTAATTTTCATTTAGAAGCACCACCCAGTTGTGTTGTGTATAGTTCACTAAGTTCATAATTAATCCCACGTTTTTTAAAATAACCTTTGAACATCCCATTTGTGTATTTAACACCATTATCGATTAAAATATTCCTTATAGATTATCTATATTTCATTTTTTCACTTCTCCTGATACTCCTAAAAATTTTTGGGATCCTTTGAATTGTGTTTCAGAAAAACAATACACATAATATGAGTGAAATCATCAATAAATAAAATAAATTACCTATATCTATTTTTTATTTTTTTTCTCAATAAACAAAAATTTTCTTAATGAATAATCTCTAAGGGATGAGTTTCATGTAGCTCAACCCTCTTATGTGTTGAATTTGAAATCTTCCCTTTTTTATATGTTGAACAATGCCAATATCTTAATATTTTCATGTTAGGAAAATCATGAATACATCCACTATTTTTTAGGACATTCATAATCCCATGTCTCATGTATACAATTATTTTATTCGATAATGTATTCTCTTTCATCATGATCAGATAACATATAATTTGTGCACCTCTAACCTGAATCAAATTTCCCTTGGTTCATTTTCCCCATATTATAACATTACCATCTTAAATAGTTTTAATAATAATGTCATATATTATGAAAAAACTAATTCATTTCTTTCTTTATAATGTTACGAAACACTCAACAAGTTTGTTTTAGTCCATCAATAAATTAGGCACTTCTGGATTTCAATTTTTATTTTTCAATGATCTTATATCTAATACCTTTGATTATTAGTGACTCATAATTTTCAAATGTCACTATCCCTTATTTTTAGTCTTTAACATTTTTTATAAATTTAAAATATCTATCCATGTGTCAAGAACACCCACTATCCAATATATAAGGTCATTATTCTTTTAATAGATTTGGGAAAATTTTAGTTACTAAAGGATTATCTGTGAATTTTCCCACCTTCACAAGTGGTTTTTGAGATTTTTCATATAAACATTGTTGATCTGGTACCATTATAAGATATCAATTTACATAATTCATGGGACATTTTCATATTTCAAAAATAGTTTCCAATAGTTGAAATCTATTTTCATTTTTCAGAATGTATTTCTACATATAACTTATCAGAATGGGTTGAGACCCCCTAAATCTATACCTATAATACCTATTAGATTCAATTTAGTGTTAATGATTAAACCGGTACATTTTAACTTTGTGCCTAAATCCTAAATAGTACTGGTAATATCCATTGAAATTATATTTTCCTTTGCAACATGCATGTTGTAAAAAACTATATATTTATATTCCAAAATCTTTTTTACCATTATCCTTTGATAATTATTGTGAATCAAAGTTTTGGAAAACTCTTAAAATATTCTAATTCAAGTTGGAGTTCTCATCATCCTTAATAAAGTCTCCAGTTATAGTATTTTTTTCTTCAATGTTTGATTTCTCATAAATCCCTAATTTTTGGAATTCCCTTGTTTTATGTACATACATGGTATTCTAAAATTTATTCTTATTACGAATATATTAGAACTTATTTTTAACCTATTAGGATTATATTTTTTATCCTTATAATAGTTATAGTTTTTAGATCATTTAATATTTTGGAATTGAGTTTTAGAAGTTTGATATTCCTTGTCCATATTTAACCAGTTTTTGTTGTAAAAATATCAAATTCTTTCTCCTTCACCCATATATTTTCTCCAAACATGATGTTAATATTTTTATCTTAATCAACTAACTTATTCATTTCATCAATATATATTAAAAAATAATATTTTTATTTATGTTTTTATTCTTGATTGGTTTGTTATAGATATGCTTTACTCAACATATTTTTCTACTTCCCAAGTTTAAAAATATTTGAATGACAATATTTTAAATATATTTTTTTGCATAAAATCCATCTAATATTCTTATTCTTCTACGTTATATTTTTTTATTTAATCACTCATAAAAATGGCTTCATTAAATTTTTTGAAAAAAAATTCTCATCAGAATCATCACTAGAATTTTAAATTCCACTTCACTATCATCTTTTTTCTCACATTTGGGGAAAAATATCCTTTTATATTTATAGAAATTTTTATCCTTTCCTTTTGAAAAGTAATTTTTTCTATAATTTTACTCATTTTATTCCTATATTTACACCTTCTTAATCACTATCTTCATCATCCTTTATTCATAGAAAATCTGACATGAAATTTCCGATGGATCCACAATTAAACAACTTTAATGGAAAAAAAATTATTCTTCTCTATACCTCTTTCCATATTCCCAAACAATACATGAATTCATAAAACATTTTAATCACTTCATATTTAGTGTAGATTCACTGAATTCTTCCTTAAAAGCATATTTATACATTCCTTTCTTAATAGCTTTGAAATAGATTTCTTGATCAACCTTTTTTTTGTTCTTTAAATTGTTTCCCCTATAATTTCATTTGTGATGATAATACTATGAATATTATCTAGGGAGAGAATTTTATGATCTATATCTTTTAAATATTATACAATATCATGAAATTTATCCAATATATTTCCTAGAATATTTTTAAAAATTAGTTTAATCATTTAATTTTTAACCAGAACATCTTATAGTGCTTACAATGTAATTGAAACTTATAAAGAACTCACTAAAAGATTCGTTATCTTAGATGTTAATATCATCATACTTTAATCTTTCTATTTTTGACATGGATTCGTCAATTTTTTATTTATTTCATAAAAAAATCATCTTTTCTTAGAATCCTTTATCTTTTCCAAATCCTTTAACCCTTAAAACTTCACTTTTGGAGAAAGTGGAAAGTATATGAAGTTTTAGCCCATCCATAATTCTCTATATTATTCTTATGTGAATATATTAAGGGTGTACACTCATTAAGAGGAGTGAAACCATCTCCAATAGATTAAAGAACATTATATCCAATATATTATAGATATAGTATCATTTTATCCTTCTAGATATGAAATTTCTTCCCATCAAGTACATGAACCCCATTACTATTAATTGATTTATGAAAATCCTTATCAGCCTTCTCCTTTGTTAAATAATAAATAGAAAATATTAAATCAAAGGAACACCACTTTTATACTAATTAAAAGTACCATTAAGGATATATGTTACCAATTATATGGGGTGAATCGTTGGTTTTTATTTTTAAGTTTTTCATCTTTAAATTCATCATTCACATGAAGTTAGAGTAAATTTAATCTTATGAGAAAAATATAATAAAGCCCATAGGAACATAATAATTTTGATGTTTCTCTTCTCAATAATATAATTTAGTCCTTGGCATGATCTAGAAACAACCATTAACCACACATATTCTAGAAAAAAAATACTATGTGGTTTGCAGCAAGTATTCTATATTCATCTCTTTCATACCACTATAATATATTAATAGTATATGTTCTTCTTATAGAGATTGTATGATAAAATAATATTTTCAATGGTTAAATTAACCTTCACCAATAGGCTTCAACACATCATTTACATGATTCTTGAATTATTCACACTTTTCTTTCTACAAGTTCTTCTTCTTCTATTTTATACATAGAATTTTGCAAGAATTTATATGGAACTTCTTAGTCTAAACATGTTCACCCAGAAATTCTCCCTATGGTAATTATATATCTGATAATTCTTATTCTAAACCCTTAATTCTCCATCTATTACCTATTAATATAATTCGTCTCTCTCAGGTACCTTATGTCTAGTACTTCTCTATCCAATACTATATATATGGTGCTTTGACAAAGGATATCTCAATCTTCTCATTCAGCACCTCACTTTTTTAAACAATAATTCACAATGCACCTTCTTACCTTAGTATAATTTTAGTTTATCAAAAAAATAAGATAAATTTATATAGTTTACATATTAATTTACCACTACAAAGTTGAATTACCCTCCTCGTCCTTCCTTTAGTTCACCACCTGTAAAACCTCTGAACAAATCAGAGTAAAAAATCTTCAGAAAAAATTTCCTCAAATCTTGGCATAAAATATATTAAAATAATCCTAAAATACCATCTAGAATAATGATTCTTCCTTAATCATTAATGATTAATTTATCATCAATCTCATCATTATGACATTGAATGACATTAAAAAGAAATTATAAAGGCTCACAAACCTTATTCATATACTACTTCATATAAACACATATATATATATATATAGTAATGCTATGTCTGGTAAAAAAATTTAAGGATCCTATTTATCTGGTTCCCCTACATATTTAAGATTCTTTATGATAAAGTCATGTTTTTATACCCAATTATATTTACATTTATTTATATGGTGATATATTTCTGATAGAATCAAAAACTGTTTTCTTTTATTGCACTCACTGACATTCTTTATCTAGTTGACTCATAAACATTTCTATATCTAGTGATTCCAAAAATATACTTTTTCAAGTGTATTCATAGAATTCCTCCATCTGGAAAAATTGAAAAAAAACTTCATTCATAAATGTATGTTAGGTAAAATCATTCCAAGAAATTCTATTTGAAAGACTCTTTCTAGAAAACTCTATCAAGAAAACTCTACCTAGAAAACTTTGTCCATAAATATTTTTCCAGAAATATATTTCTAGAAAACAAATTACCTTTTAATTCATTTATTTAAAAAAAAATAGATAAAATAATTAATATCTTATAATAGACATTATTTTTTATGCTTTCATAAATCATAAAATAATCTCTAAATGTATTTTGTCTAAAAGACTCAGTCTGAGGTCCCTATGACACTTTAAAAAAACAACTTGTCCCAACTTATATCTAATCATCTTAATTTGTTAGAAACATGTTTATATATCTAGAAACATCCATCTAGAAACTCTATGAATATGGATCAAATTTATCAAGTGACTTATATATTGATAACAAAATATAATACCATAAATAAAGATTCATCATGCTAACTAGTTTCATTCTCAGTTCAATAATAGCACCAAACCTCTTGGTCTTTTACAAAGTTAATAAAAGGGATAAAATTGTTTTAAATCATATAGATAAAAAATTTGATGATTAAAAAATGCATAATCAACTTGAATGAGTTGTCAACAAACATTCTTATCAGAATAAAAAAAAATTGATTTTAAATATTTCACTAATCAATAAATGAAATTTATTTCGATGAAATCATCCATAAAACTAACAACATATAAATCAAGGGGTATATATTTAAGTATATAATTCACCCAACCAATTTATGTATGAAATATATGTGATCTCCCTTCAATGAAAGGAATAAAATATATAGGGCTTATAGAGACTATACTTTTTCTTACATGACTGTTACATCATTTAAAGATAAATAACACAAAAGAGTTATAAAATTAGGATCCAAAGTTTTAGTGTCATAGGAAAGTTAAGAACATACATAACATTTAGGCAATAGAACATAAAAATTATTTAATTCCTTATTCCCCAGCTTCATAGTGTCCCTCATGTACTCCTTAGTAAAATTAATCCTCTGAGGATATACATCAATGAAAGGGGTGAGCTAAAATCCCAGTAAGAAGATAGATAGGAACATGATTCAATATGACATGAGGAGAGAATATTCATCATATTCATAACATGATAATATGGTTATAATCATAATCATCAGAGAAATGATTATATAAATACTTGAAATTTGGTAATGCATAAAAATAAAACATCATGTCTTAGTGGTTAAATACCACACATAGTTGTGAAAAAATCTGTAATCGTGTTCACACATAACATTTGTTCATAATCATAACATATTCATAATTTTTAATAAACATAGAATCATATTATAGAATTTTTTACATTATATCATGTGATATGTCACATTAACCAATGCATTAGAGCACTATATAATTATTGGGGTACCCCCCAAAACATAACATTTCATTAATCATGCATTCCACATTGAACGTATAACAATATTAGTCTTAAAATAACCCACAGAAAAAATGGGTTTTAGGATAATTTCAAAAAACCTACATTAATGAATAAACTTTTGGGTTCTTAAAATAAAGAAGGAATAAATTAATTTTTATAATAATCATCAATGTTAAGTGAAGAAGAAACAATCTCAAGGGAGTCTAGATGTGTTTTGGAAAAAAATTATTTTGGAAAATCTTTAAACTTTTCGTAAAACCTAGTTGGAAACATGTATATCCTAAAAAATAAAAGGGAATAATATTGAAATTATATTTAAGTAAAATTATATGAATATACATATTGAAATTGTTGAGAAATAGGGAAAACACAAGGAAATGAATTTCAGTTTGAGGATCCACTTACCTTATGTATGAATTTTTTCTTCACATTAGTATCCTAGATAATAAAATTAGATTCATTAACTAATAAATGTATAATCTATTATCAATTTATTTTATTAATTATTTTATTTATGGTCATTTATGGCCACTACGATGAAATATGGAGTTCAGTCTCATTTCTTGGGAGTGTTTGTTTTCTTGGTTTTCATTATTGGTTCACTTATATATATGTTTGGAAGATCATGTAAAATGAGAATAATTATCCATAATTGAAATTATACATTATAAATAAACTTCTAGAAGTTTAAATGGTATTATATATTATTTTGTTTCCAAATATGAAGATTATTTATCAAATAAAACATTAATGATAATTGTTTAGATTAATTTGGTGTTTTTCGATCATTATGAACTACTTTTTCAATATTATTTAATATTATGTATATATGTTAGTTAAAAAACATAAAAAGGTTATAAAATAAATTTTATAGTATTTTTTTACCAATATAATTTTTTAATGAAAATCTTTGAATGCGTTAATGGAAATTGAAAATGCATCTTCCATGATGGCAGTAAATTAACACATCAAGGAAGATGTTCTCATTTTTAAAATAAAAGGGAGAAGAAAAGAGGTTTTGTGATGGATTATTACATTAACATAATAACATTCTAATTAGAGTTAACATTATACTTGGATAAGGGTATTTTAGGAGAGAATAAGAAAATAAAAAAATTGAAAATAAATTAAAATAAATTGAAGGAGGATTTTACCTATATAGTTCTTCCCCTTGAGAACCTCCTTAAGAAATTTATTTTGGTCTTTTTTAGGGACCAAGGTATCTTAGACATAGTGAAGAGTCTTAGGAATATTATTTGGTATAATCTGGACAAGCTTCAAATCTTTAATGGTGTGAGTAGAATAGGTGGTGAGGGTAGTATTTAAAAGGGAGGAGAGGGTTGTTTTTGGATTACTTTATTCATTATTTTATCATTTTTTCTCAAGACTAAAAATAGTTTGAACCTTATTAAAAAATATATTAAATAAATAATAATAGTTTTATATTATGGTTTTTAAATTATCAATTACCCAATAAATAGTTTTTTAACTTATAATGTTATAGACCATAAATTATTTTATTTCACTTTTCACCAAAAATTATACTATTTTTGAAAAATACCAAAAATTCACCCTAACATTTTTTATATGAATAGAATTAAAATATGAAATAAATTTTACGAAAATAAGTTTCTAAATATGAGAAATTTAATTTTGAATTGAAATCATCATTTATTCGAAAAATACCGATTTTAAAATAATAATTAATTTTAAAAAAACATTGAGAAATTAATTAAGGTATCATAAAATTAACTTATAATAATTTGAAAATAAAATATTTTTTAATTAATATATTTTATAAAATTAAATTTTATTTTAAATCATTATAGTAATTAAATAATAATTTATTTTTTACCAAAATACCAACACTTAATTTTTCAACTTTAAATTTTTTTTTACTCAAACAATAATATAATTATATCATGTTATCGTTTAAAATATGCCTAAATTTTTATTTATACTTTCATAGGTGAGGTTACTATTTTATTGGCTAGATTACTATTCCTAATGGTCATGTTACTATTCCAAGGGTCAAGTTATTATTTCATCAATATAGGTTTTTTAATTTTTATAAATTGCACTTATTCCATTATAAATTTATTAAAATATTTTTTTATTGAGATCTATATTATATTAATGTGTTTCTTGAAATATAATATAATTTTAAGTTGTGAAAATTTTCATTTATAAAAGTTTTGGTTATTACATTCTTCCCCCTTTGGAAATTTCTCCTGCAAATTTTTTTATACATATTAATTGAGAAAAGGTAAGGATATATCTCATTCATTGCTTCCCATGGTTCCTATTTTTCCTATTTGTACTTATGGATATTCAATATAACATTTACCTAGTTAGTAGTATTGTTGAGTAGACTTTATCTCTATAGTCCAATATCTTCACTAGTATCTCCTCGTAAGAGATATCATTTTCCAATTGTACCACCTCTGAATTCAATACATGTGAGGGATATGGAATGTACTACCTCAAGAAGGATATGTGAAATAAATCATGTACTTGAAACATGGTTGGTGGAAGTGATATTAGACAAGCCACATCTATTATAGGATCAATAATCTAGAAGGGTCGATGTACCTAAGACTTAAATTTCATTTCTTCCCAAATACATGATCCTCTTCCATTAAGATATGCAGAGGAATACCATGTCTCCAACCTTAATAATAATATCTCATATATGATTATTTCCATAGATCTTATTTCAAATTTGGGATGTCTTGATATGTTGTTTAATGGTTTTCACCTTTTCTACAATTCCTTTGACCATTTCTTATCCTAGTAGCTTAAGTTCACCAATATTATCCCATCATGCCAGTTTTATGAATCTTTTCCCATATAAGGCTTCATATAGATCCATTTGGATGTTCTAGTGTAAAATATTGTTATAATATAACTCAACCCAACGTAGATGTTGTTATCATCCTCATTTGATGTCCATAGAACATTCACTCGACATTTCATCTAGTGTTTAAATAGTCCACTCATATTGGACATCATTTTGAGGGTGATATGTTTTATTGAAGTTAAGCTCAGTGTTTAGAGAATGTTGGATAATTTTTTAGAACATATAGGTGAATCTTGGATCTCACTCAAATAAAATCATTTTTGGTACTCCATGTAACCTTAGCACTTCTCTAATGTATATCCATGAAGGTTAGTCTAGTGATAAGTCCTATAAAATTGTGATAAATTGAGATGTATTCGTAAGATGGTCCACAAAAACCCATATACCATTGTTTCCTCTAGATGTATTTGGAAGTATAGTGAAAATTTCCATGGATATTTTTTCCCATTTACATATTGTTATGGATAATGGTTGTATCATCCCCTTATAATTTTGTATTTTATCCTTAACTTTCTAATCTATTTTTCACTTTGATGTATATTTTTTGATCTCTTTATTCGTATTTTCCCACCAATAGTGCTCTTAGAGATCTCAATACATCTATGTGATTCCTAGTTTAATAGAGAAAGTTGATCTATGTGATTCATTTATAAGCTATTTATTGATCTATAGATCAGATGGTATATATAGTCATCACCAAAATCATACAACTCCTTCAACATCAATTTTTGGCCTCTGAGGATTTGTATTTTTTGATAACTTCTTCCTTCTTCTGAATTTCCACATCATTTCTTTGGGAATCATTTATTTTCTCTATAAGATATAGTTGAGAAATCATTTGAGAAAAGATTGATCATGTTCCTTCCTTAATAATTCCCATGTATATCCTTTTAAAACCTAATAAGATTGGACCCTTATCAATTCTCATCATTAAAATTGTTATAGGATCCTTTCTACTTAGATCATTTTCCACTTTATTTTCCTTACTATGATGGTAGTGGATTGAGAAGTCATAATCCTTTATGATCTATAACCATCATCACTAGTGAATATTAATATCCTTCTATGTGAATATATATTTTAGGACCTTATGATCATTATATATCTCACACTTACCACCACATAGATAATACCAACATATTTTCTATATAAAGATCACAACTCCAAACTCCAGGTCATGCGTTGAATAGTTTTTCTCATGAATTTTCAACTTCCTTGATTATTAGGCTATCACTGAATCATTTTTTATCAGTATTCATCCTAATCCCTTTTTTGAAGCATTGTTATATAGAACAAATAGTTCCCCATTTGTCCGAAGTGTGAGTACTTGTACATTGATAAGACTGTTTCAAATCATTGAAGAATTATTCACATTCACTAGTCCAAACAAAAAATACTCCCCTATAAGTCATCATAGTTAGAAAGTTTGACAATCCTGAGAAATTATTCAAAAATCATTGGTAATACTCATCTAGTCCTAGGAAACTATGGATATCCATAATAGATGTTGGGCTTGGATACTCTTAGATTTAATTTATCTTGGAAGGATCTATAGATATTCCTTTTCTATTGATAACATTCCCAAATAATTACACCTCCTCCATCAATATCGAACATTTACTATACTTTTCATATATCTTCTCCCTTCACAAGGTCATTAGCATAGTATTCAAATGCACCTCGTGTTCCTCATTTTTCTTGGAGTATATCTAATATCATAAATAAGTACTAAAACAAATTTATGTCAATCTAGAATGACTCTATTCATTAAGTCCATGAATATTTCTAGAGTATTTGTTAGTATATAAGGCATCATTATGAACTCATAGTTTCTATACCCCATTTAAAATCCACTTTTCAGAATATCTTCCTTAACATTAGTTGGTGATATCCCAACCAAACCTCCACCTTCGAAAAATAAGTGGCCCCACATAGCTGATCCAACAATTTATATATCCATTGTAGGGGATACTTGTTCTTTATCATGTTTTTTTAGCTCATGATAATCATTTTAGAGGTGCATTAATTCATCCTTCTTCTTTATCAATAGGACTGGAACATCCCATAGTGAAGCACTCAGGCATATAAATCGCTTAACTAGGTTCTCTCCTTCTAAATTTTTCATCTCCTCTAACTAAATGGTGGCTATTATATAATATGTCTTTGATAAAATCATAGATTCATTTATAAGATCAATTGACGATTCATACTCTCAGTCAAGAGGAATTATAGAAAATTATTTATTGAACATGTTGGTGTAGTTCCTCATAATGGGCATGTCTTAAATAATGATTCTAACATTTCTCACAATAATTCGAGCTAGATATGTTTTCTAATAATTCAATAATATCCAAAATTGTGATGATAAATCTAAAGGATAATCATCATACTCTTAAACTTGTATTGAATTTTAGGATGCCTTGGGTTGTGAAGAGTGATCTCCCTTTCTTGAAAGTTGATGTTGGATTTTTATTAATAGAGTCAATCCATGCCCAAAATAGAATAAACCTCCATAAAAGGAAGTAATACTATATTTTCAAGGAGGTTAATTCCACAAAAATTAACTGAGAATTAGTTATATACTTTGGATGCAATAATTACTCCCTTTTATGTTCTCACAAATACCTCAACCTCTATAATTTTATGTGGTGTTTGAATATTTCTAATAAACTTTCAAGATAATAAAGAATTAATAGAAACATAATCAAATAGTACATTATATATTCTTGAATGAATATAATGTGTACATGTCACAACATCATTTTTAGTCTCCACCTTAGTGGTTGTGATTACAATAGCTCCCCTTCCTATTTTGGCTTTGGTGGCTACTAATTTTCATTACCCTCAAAGAGTCTAGGTTTAGTGTAATGGCTTGCGTAGTTCTCTTTCTCCCTATAATTGAACCATTGAACCATGGGTGGGGCTCTCCTTTCCTCCACCACATTTTCCAACTTCCTCATATATCTTTGACATTCCAGATCATAGTGGCCTTCTCACCCAGAATTGAATAATTTCCCTATCCCTTTGAGTAAATTCCCATGATACTTCTTCCCACATTTTTTGAAATGTGTTTGGTTGAGTTTTCTTTCCACCTTTTCCATTAAATCTTCCATCTTGGAACTCAATCTTTAATTTATTATCTCCATATCCATATGAACATTCTCAAAACTTCATCTCCACTTTGATAGCACATCGAATAACTTCTTCATAACTCCCAAATTCTTAGATTCCTAAAGATTTTTTAATGTATGGTTTTAAACCACTAAGGAATATATATATTTTATGTCATTATTTACAAAAAAACAAGGCATACCTTGAAATCCTTTTTACATTTTCTTCATAATTCATGATAGATTAACATTCATTATACTTCAACTCTATGAATTATCTCTCTAACTTTTTTCTAATAGTTTGAAGGAAATACTTATTAATAAAAAATTTATTAATGTCTTCCCACTCTATCCCTTTAATTTCAGGATCTGACTTAGTGTTCTTAATCAGTGAACACAATTGTTTGGCCTCTCCATATAAAACATAAATCTTCAGAGTCATTGCCTCCATCTTATAACAATGAAGAACAGAAAAGGTCTTCTCCATTGAGTTAACCCACTATTCTGCAACTAGTGGATCAGATGATGCACTAAATGTCAGCGCTTATTGCCATATAAAAGACACAATAAATAATTTCTCCCACTTAGGGTAATGATTAAGTTCAAAAATATTTAGGTTATTGTAAATATCTTATGATATTTGGGTAAGTATTAATATAAAATTTTTAACTCCACCTCCCAAGGCATTGAGGATGTCGTTTGAGCAATTGCTTCATTTTCCTTCACTTGTGTTATTTTCATGATTTCTCTTGGTTCCCACTATATTCTAAAACAGAAAAGGTTTGAAAAAAACATAATTAAAAAATTTATTAACAAATAAATTATTCTATAATGAAATTAACTCTAAAGGCATGTCTTATGGGATCTGTATGTTTAGAATTTTTAAAAAACCAAGATTCTTGGGTGCGTACATGTACTTGGTATCATACTAAGGGTTTTAACTAATGTTCTCTAATCATAATTAAAAAATTATCTATACCATGATTTTATACCAACTATAGAGACCCTAATTTTTCTTACATGAATATTACATATTTTAAATATAAATAACATAAAAGAATTAAATTCCAATATCCAAAGGTTTAGTGTCTTGGAAAAATTAGGACCATACATAACATTTAAATAATAAAACAAAAAGATTATTTAATTCCTTCTCTCTATATTCTTATTATCCCTCATTTACTCTTTAATACAAGTAATCACCTAAGGATATACATCAAAGAATTGGATAAGTTAAAATCCAAATTAAAGGATAGGTAAGAACATGATTTGATATGACATGGGGTAAGAATATTCATCATCATTATAAAATTTTCATAGATACATGATCATAATCATGAGAGGAATAATTATATAAATAAATTAAATATGGAAATTCATAAAAATGAAACATTGTGTCTTTGTGGTCAAATACCACACATAGTTGTGAACAAAGCTAGCACCATGTTCACACATAACATATGTGAATAATCATAACA
Organism: Viscum album; assembly: GCA_963277665.1. Taxonomy (NCBI): domain Eukaryota; kingdom Viridiplantae; phylum Streptophyta; class Magnoliopsida; order Santalales; family Viscaceae; genus Viscum; species Viscum album. The sequence goes on from OY728136.1 coordinate 1,343,428,454, forward strand.
TTTTCATAATTGTAAACAAATATAAAATAATTTTCATGAATGTTTTATATAATATCATGAAAAAAAATAAAATTACCTAATTCATCGTAGCATTATATAATTCTAGGTTCACCTATCACATCATAACATTTAATTAATCAAGAATTATATATAGAATGTACAACAATCTTAGTCATAAAATAACTCATGTAAATGAAATGGGTTTCATGAGAATTTCATAATGAATACATTCATGAATAAATTTTTGTGTTTTCAAAATAAAAGTGGAACTACATACTTTCTATAAGAATGATCAATATTTAGTTAAGAAGAAGCAATCGCAAGGGAGTTGAGGTGTGTTTTAGAAAGCAAAGTTCTTTTAGAAAATCTTTAAATTTTTCATAAAACCAAGTTGGAAACATCTATATACTAAAAAAAATTAACAGTATTGAAATTTTATTTAAGAAAATTAAAGGAACATACATACTAAAATTTTTGTGAAATAGGGAAAACCCATGAAAATGGAGTTGGGTTTGAGAATCCACTTACCTTATATCCGGATGATTTATTAACTTTAATATCCAGGATAATCATATTTAATTAATTAATTAATAAATACATAACCTATTATAAAATTATTTTATTCAATATAATTTAATTAATTTTAATTATGGGCATTATTATGAGTTATATAGTTCAATTTCATTATTTAAGAGTGTTCATTTTCTTTGTTTTCTTGATTGGTTCACTAGTATATATGTATGGAAGATCTTGTAAAACGATAATAATTATCCAAAATTGAAATTATATGTTATTAATGAACTTGTAGGATTTTTAATGGTTTTATGTATTTTTTCTCTATATGATGATTATTCTTTAAATAAAACATTAACGTTAATTATTTAGATTAATTTGTCTATTTTTCGATCATCATGAATTAGTTTTGTTTTATTATTTAATATTATGTATATAGTTTAATTCCATAACCTAAAGAATTTTATAAAATAAATTTTACAATATTGTTCAACCATTATAAATTTTTTATGACCATCCTTGAAGTCGTTAATGGAAAATGACATCACATCACCCATTATGGCGGTAAATCGACACATCGTGGATGATGTTCTCATTTTTAGAATAAAAAGGAGAAGAGAAGAGATTTTTTTATGTATTATAAAATTAACATAATAAAATTATGGAATATATAAGATAATAGATTTATAATGAATATTGGATAAGGGGAGGTGATGAGATAATAATTAAAGAAAATAATTTGAAAACAAATTAAAAGAAAATGAAATAGGATTTTACCTCTTGAATTCATCTCCTTGAGAACCACGTTAGGAAATAGAATTTAATCTTTTGTTAATAAACAAAGATCTCCAAAATGGTGAAAAGTCTTGGAAATATGATTTTAAATAATTTAGAAAATATTAAAATCTTTCAAGGTGTGAGGAGGAGAGGTGGTGAGGGTGGTATTTATAGGAGAGGAGAGGGGTTTTTATTATCATTTTATTCATTTTTTTATTATTTTGGCTCAATAATATCAATATTTTGAACCATATCACTAAATATAATAAATAAATAAGGATATGAATATATTATATTTATTACATCATCAATTACTCAAGAAATATTGTTTTTAACAAATAATGTTATATACCATAAATTACCATATTTCACCATTCACCAAAAAATCAACTATTTTAGAAAAAATCCAAAAAAATACCCTGGTCATTTTTTCACATGTATAATTCATAAATTAATTCCTTTTTATGAAAATAATTTTCAAAATATGATATATTTAATTTTTAATTAAAATAATAATTTATTCAAAAAAATACTTATTTTAAAATTATAATTTATTTTATGACACTTTGAATAATTAATTAGGGTATCAAAAAATAATATTATAATACTAATACAAAAAATATTATTTAATTAATATATTTTATGAAAATAAATTTTATCTTAAATAATTATATTAATTAAATAAACATTTATGGTTTACAAAAAATACCAAAACTTGATTTATCAATTTTGAAACATTTACTTACTCATACTATGATATAATTATATCATATTATCATTTTTTAGATGCTTAATTTTTTATTTATACTTTCATAGTTGATTTGAATATTCTCTAGCATGGATTACTTTTCCTAAGGGTCATGTTATTATTCCAAGGTTCAAGTTGCGATTATATCATTATAAGTTCTTTAATTTATATTAATTTTAATTATTTCATTCTTAATTTATGAAAATAATTTTTTTTATTGAGATATATATTCTATTTGTGTGTTTTATACCATATAACATAATTAAAATAAGGTAAAAATTTCATTGATAAAATTTTGTGTTGTTACAGTGCTCACATAGGAAAGGCATTGGATGAAAAGCCATTCCAAAAATTGATGATGATTTGGAAAGAGAATGGTATTGAATGATATCCATGAGTTAAATCTCCCAAAATAGATTAATAGAATTTATAGGTTGATTCATGAAATTAAATTTCCAAGTAAATAAATATTTTTTAAATGAAGTGGAAAATGTATGTGAAACCATAAAAGTATTTTTAAAGAATGTTTTTAACATTTTATTAAAAGAAGAAGTTATGGGTCACATTCAAAAGTTGATTTCAGAAGGATGAAGTAAAAAACATTGGAAAACATTTACTTTTAAAAATGGGAAACTTAAATAACAGATTCAATAAAATAAATAAAGGTTATCAAAGTCAATGTGGCATGGAAGATAAAATATTTTATTTTGAATGGATGGAAATGCTTTTTAACATTTTGAAATGTCTTTATTGAAAAACCCAAATTGTAAAAAGATTAAAAAAATAATTTTTAAGAGAATATAATTTAAATTTTGAGTTCACATGTGATAAAACATAATTCTATTTTAAATTATAAATGATAATAGTAGTGTGAAAGGATAATATGGACAAGTATGAGAAACCATTATTAAAGAGGATGGGAATTATTATTAACATTTATATAGTTTTTGGGGGGTAGATTCATCAGGGTAAAATATTTTGATTAAAATGACATCCATCTTAATTAGGAAGATAAATTAAAATTAAATATAATATTAATATATAATTAACTAATATTTTAATAATAATTTTTAATGAGTATTATAACTCAACAAAGGGAGATGAGTTTACAAAAACTCTTAAATATTGGGTATCTTTTTGAATAAATCTCATCCAAAGATAGAAAATGATTTGGATATCCAAATCCCATGAATTAAATAAATATGGGACAATACATTAATTATGAATTAATCACACCATATTAAAGATATCATGTTTCACAATAAGAAATATTACTCAAGAAATTAAATTTTAGACAAAGAACTCCTTACCCAAATTCATACCTTCCACTAGAGCACTTGAATATCTTATATAATAGAAATTTAAATAATTGTTATGTATTTAAGAACATTATAAAATTATATTAACTTTTATAAAATTTATTTATAATTATTTTATACATGTATATTAGTTATTAATTATCAATTATTGATATTTAGTGTGAGTAATCTTGATTGTTTTGAACTAATTTTACAATAGCAGTGTTATTTTTTATTCTTCTCCTCAGGTTCATAATTTCAATATCGTACAAGGTATTTTAATTGATTTTTTATAATTATATATGAAGCTATAATTTCATTATAAGGTTTTTTCTTTATGATCCTTAAAGATAGAATCAATAATGAACACGTTTCGTTGTTTTGTCATGAACAGACTTTTCTATTTTAATTAGTGAGCTTAAAATTAAATTTACCATTATAGAACCAAAATTATATATATATATATATATATATATAGCATATATTATCTATATCATAAATTTTAATTAATTAAGTTCTCATATTCATCTATGATATTATTTTATATTATTGTTCTATTATGTGTTAAGACGAACCTAAACATGAACAAACCAAAATTAATGGATGATTAAGATTATGAAAGTGGTTTATTTTGGAATAATATAATTATTTCTGAATCATAATGATATTATTTATATAATTTTAATCTTATGAATCATATTTGTAAATATTTTAACAAATAATAAAGAAACTAGATTATAAACAAGTAAAGTTTCTTCATAGAGGTGGTCTCTGCACAATGCACGATTAACATTTTCATTTCTTGAACAATAAGATGGAATAGGGTGAATTATAATTTTTTTCATAATAATGATAATTTTATTATAAATTTCAAATTAATTTCTTTAAATCCACCTTTATAACTTTTTAAGATATTTTTTGGTAAAAATGGAAGGTGTCCCTTTGTAGAGGTGGTAGTCCTCACAACACACGAATGAGGGTTTCATTTTTCTTAATGGATAAGGGTAAAAGGTGGTCAACAGTTATTCCATTGGAATAATAAAATTAAGTACCTAAATAATAATGATTTCATTATATTTGACATGTAAATTAGATTCGGTAAAGTATGAATGAAAAGAAAAGAAGTTTGAAAAAAGTACTCATGTTGAGGACTTTGGATTTCTTTTGGAAAAATCCTTCGAAAAGGAGGTATTATGCCGAAATATTCTGACTTGAGGCTCAAGTAAAAGAAATTGGGTTACATTTAAAATAAAAATGTTATATTTTCAAGATGAAAATGTATTTTTTGAGTGGTTTTTAATGGTTTTTTAGAGGCTCCTTTTATAAGTGACGAAAAAAGTATTTTGTAATTATTTCAACTTAATATAAATACAACACTTCATTCATAAGAAAATAAGACTATAAAATTGATAATAATGGATTGTGGAATGGGATAAGTCCTATAATTATTCAACGATGCATTTTTTTCACAATGTTTAAACATGTTTTTAAGTCCTTTACCCTTAAAATTTTCAAATTTACCATTTTTGGTTTTACCATAGTAACTAGTTTTTACCTGTGTAAATCATTTTCTATGACTAAAAATGAAATGGAACTTGTTATATATTTTTTAAATCATGATTCTGAATATTAAATCCATTCAATCAAATAAAATTTCTATCTTTTAGAAAAATAAAATTTAACATTAGCATGTGTAACGTGAAAAACATATTTTGAGAAAAAGTTCATTTTTTCTCTTAATATTTCGATGTAGGATAAAATTATCAATGAATATTATTCTCATGGAAAAAATTATTTTATTTTAAAAAATAAAAGTAATGTGTATTTCAAATTAATCTATAACCTATTTTTTAAAAAAATAATATTTAATTAAAACAAAAGATCAAAAATAATTTCTTTTATTGAAGAATATATCTTTAGTTTATAAAATGTTAAACTTAGGTTTTATAAAGTTATAATTTTTTTAATAACTTTTATTTTTAATACCTAAAAACATATATGACCAATAAAAATATTTTTTAAAATTATATGAATTTATAATATAATAATAATGTCTTAAAATTTAAAGTTTTGGTAAAACAGTATTTTCACTACTCACCTAAAAAAATATTTTACTAAAATATAAAATAAAAATATAAAAATATTATAATGATTAATTTTAAAATTAATATCATTTAACAAAATTAAAATTCTAAAATTTAAATATCTATCTTTTATATATGAAATTTAATAAAAAACTATTTTTATAGAAGAATAAATTTTAATTTTTTTAAAACGTTAAAAATAAAAATTTTAGAAAATAGATATAATAAGTAACTTAATAAATTAATAATTTATAAATTATATCATCAACATTTCTCGTGAAATATCACCTCAATATCTATATGTATGATCTATGAATAAGGTAAGCTCTAGTGAATGTTGAGGGTCATGATTTCACTATCATAGTTCTCATGGAAATTTCCATGAGCATTAATTTATCTCACATATGATTTCACAGATTCCATAATATTCTTATTTAGTATTTTTTTGTCAAAGGGAAGCCCTAGTGAAGTTACTTCCTTTGCAATCTCAGAAAAATGAGCTTCATATGGGAGACATCCACTACACGATATCATTTATTTCCTTTTCCATTAAAGGTTACATAATATAGATACTTATTTTATACCTACTAATATAATTGTTATATTATAATAGAAAAAGTTTCTTTTAATATATCACAATTTCATTTTAGTTTAAATTGTGTGTGAATAAAGCTATTTAACAAATTAGGATTTCATTTAAAACATATAATTTAAAATCTCAGGTTATTACATTCTCCCCCATTATATAAATTAGATCATTCCAATTTTAATTTTCACTCACAAATAAAATTAGTTAAGGTTATCTATAATATAGGTTCAAAACATGATTTATTTTTTATTTAGTCAACTAACTAAATATCTTAGGTATGATTAAGAAAAAAATATTTTCCTTTCAATTTTTTACCAACTACATTGATTTTCCTCCATAACGTTTTGTTATATACCCTCATTATCTACACATAAAGAATCTTAATGTTCCTTTGAGACATTCCCTTGGGTGTTTTTGAGGTGAACCAAACTTTACATGCATAAATAATACATATTATTTGATGAATATTAAATATATAAAATTATTATTCACACCAAAACTTTAATGTTTTGGTGTATTTGGAAACGTGGATTTATAAACAATGGGTACATGAAAGATTTACATAATCTCACATTAAGTACTTCATAACTGAAATCCTTCAAAGAAATTATATACTTAAAACTATTATTTATATCATGAAAAAAAAGAAACATAATAAATGAAGAGATAAAATTATTAGTATGGGTAAACATATAATATATCAATTTATAATCATAAGCACGCCTAAGATAAGAATAAGTTTATGAAAGCATTATCATAATTTTCAATAATAATACCTAATCAGTTAAAGATCATTAATCATGAATCATGGAATAAGGTTTTTCAATCAAAATACATAATACATAAAAGTATGGAATCATCAAAAAATAAATCATGATCCATGAGAACATGTCATAATCATAAGAAAAATGCTTGTTTCATATATATAAGAATGGAAAATCATTTCCTTATTTAAGGATCTCAAGAAATACTATCATAGTTGAATGGGTTTACTCCCCATTATAACATTTCCTTAGTCAAGGTTCACTCTCAAAACTATCATATTGGATAAAGTACCTTACTGAATTGTGTTCTCCCACCATTATCTTCCTTATTATATAATGTGATATTAATTATTAAGCAATGATTTTGTGGGATATATAATTCTAGAACAATTTATCACATACATATGTGCATATAAGATCATAAAACATTCATTATACCATCATTTCATAACCTGAGGAAAGGAAATTGGTTTCATAAAAATCTCATCATTATAATAATAAAATATATATTGAAATTATAAGGATGATATAATTGGATTATATCCATGTTAAATCAGAAATAACATCAACGGATGTTATCACAAATTAAAAATTCCCTTAAGATATCACTGAAATATTTCTTTAGAAGAATACCCTTTTCATTTTTAAATAACTTATTTAAAATATAAATATTTATAAAATATTAAGGGAAAAAATTATTTCAAAAAAACCACAGAAACATAAAAAGGAATTTTCAAATTAGTGATCAATTTCTATGGTGATAAATAATGTGCACGTTGTGTAAGTTAAAAAACTCCTTCACATTTTTGATAAAAATTAAAGATTATATCATTTTAAAAAATTCAAGCATATTAAATTTAAAAAGAATATAGAAATTAAAAAAAATGGAAACAATTAATATAAAAAATTATGTTATAGTTGTAAAAACATTATTTAAATTTTTTAAATGATATTATAAACATGGAGGTAAAATATTCTCGACCGAGTAGTAAAGAAAGTCATTTTTACTCAATAAAATTCTTTTAAGTATATTGAGTACATAGAGAGAGGAAAATGAAAGTAAAATATGTAATATTTTAAAAATCACAAAATTAGAATAAATTGAATAATATTTTATAGATTAATTTCAAATAATTTAATAATCATAAATTTAAGCATAAACTATCCCGGTAAAAATGATATTGTTACGTAAAACCCTTACATCTTTTGTAAATTTTTAATCATAACCCCCATGAAAGAAATAAATTCAAATGAAAAATTAAATAACATTAATATAAATATTTTAAGGGAATAAAATATTTAATGGGTGGTACATACACCACATAAATAAAACAAGTGGTGATATGATATAGGTCTCACAAAAGCAAAAGTGTGATAAGAAACCCTTACTACAAGTTTGAATTACTTCATAAGTTGTCTATAATCCTATTTAATATAATTAAATTTATTATAATTAATTAAAATAACCATTTACACACTTATAATATCATATATGATCTATTTCTAACATTTAAACACCCATTTATTAATAATTCTTTATAAAAATCAATGTTTCTGGGTATTAATAATTTTGTTTTTAATAGGAGTTTGGATTCATCAATTCTGTTACATGTAATATGATAATTTTTATATAATTTAAATAATTTTATTAATGATATAAATATAATATATATTCTCCATATACATATTTATAGTCACCCATAAAAGTTATATATAGAAATTTTAATTACATTATTCATTGAGACGACAGTCTGTATGTATGCATGAATGTTATTCTCATTTTCTAAAAAAAATAATGAAATAAAGATAAATAATAATTTATAATTATATAACCATAATTATATAATAAATATAATATATATAAGTTTTAAATCTATAACAATAACTAAGAATCTATTATGGTGAAGGAAAAAATAATTGTATTTCTATGTGGAGGCGGTAGTCCACACAAAGGCACAAGCCAATCTTTCATTTATAATTTTTTAGAAAATAAGGTGGATAGTGGTGTTTCCATATTAATAATAATATTTTAGTATATTTAGTATACTTAAGTTAATATTTTATGATTAACAACACAGATTTAAAGGAGGTAGGGGAGGAAATAAATTGAAATAGGTCGGGTTATATGATTACCATTTCTTCAGAATATCTCCACTATATCTCTTCATAAGGACCCTTGGAAAGATTTTTTTAGAAGAAAATATACTCTAATTAATGTATGGGAATTTTATATTAGAATTTTCAATGGTTTTTTCTATCTAGGTGACTCAAAATGGGTAATGAAAAGAGGATAGGAGGTGCCCTTTTATAAGTGGGGAGGGGAACACCTTGAATATTTTAAATGGTGAAAATATTATTAGTTAATTTTCACAGAAATGTGTCCCATAAATAACTAAATATCAATAATAAGTTGTTAATTTTCTAAATAAATTCATCCAATTATAATTAATAATAAAAAATTTATCCTTTTCACTTAGTTGTAATCTAGGTTAAACTAAGTCATAACAAGTTTCTATTGTTTTTATTATTCATTATGACCAAATATTATGTTGTACTTATTAAAAAATATTTATTATTATGACTAAAAAAATTTAATAAATTTTAAAATATTAAACTTCTAAAATTTTAAGAAATTTATTTTAAAATAAACCCAAAAAATTCAATGAAAAATTATTTTCTTGAAAATTAATTTTAAAGTAGAAAACAATTTACAAAAGTTAATAATAATATTTATCCCAATGGAATTAATTGGATTATTTTTAATCAAAATTATATTATAAAATGTTAAAATAAATAAATAAAATTTTCATTTGAAATTATTTAATAGAAAATACCTCTATCTATAAAATCGTTATTTCTTCTATATTTATTAAATAATTATGTTTTTTAGAAAAATACTAAAATGTTGCATTAACATAATTCTGATACTATGATTTCAAAAACGATATCCTTTTAAAAAATAAAATTTTTATAAATTTCATATGTTAATTATAATATCCACACATTATGTGAAATAAAAATATTTTTTGAACAAAATAAAATTTTTAAGCATAAAATGTATTTATTAAATATTGAGTGCTTATTTATTATACATTTTCAATAAATTTGAATTATATAAATCCTTTAAAAATATTTTTTATAATTATTTTTTTTAATCAAGTGAGTTATATTGTTCATTAGAAATTTATTTATATAATCTAAGATTTATATAGATTGTTCTTTATAATAAATATCATGATCCATTAGTATAACCTCTCGTTTTAGTACATGTGAAGGATCTTGTATTTATCTCCTCGAAGATTGATACATGGAATACATCTCGAAATTGAGAGAGGCTCAGTGGAAGTCCCAAGTGATAAGAACCCATCTTTACATGGCAGGAATCAAAAGGGGGAAATATTCCTAAGTCTTAAATTTCCATTATTTATGAATTTAAAAACCTACTTCTATGGAAAAATTCACTTGAATACCTTTGCACCAATATTGAATTACAAATTTCACTGATTATTTTCAACATAACTTTTCTATCGACTCTAAGCTAATTTAATATGCTGTTAAATGGATCTGACTTTATCTACTATTTTCTCAGCTATCTCAGAAACTCAAAACACCGATATCAAATACCAAATGTTGTCTTAGGTATATCCTCTTCTCAGACTTTAAACTGGTGATGCCCTAACTATAGTTCAATCTTATAAAACCAATGATCCCCTCTTAGTTTATTAAATATATCATCATTCCTTGTCAAAGGATATTCATTCATAATAGTCACTCGATTCAACTATTGAAAATCAATAAAAACTTCTAAAGATCACATCATATTTTTTGTAAAATAGGATAGGTGAAAACCATGGTGAAATTATAGGATGAATAAAATATTTATCCTCTAGGCTCTCAAGGTGGTCCTTAAGTTCCACCAACTCATCAGGTTCCATATGGTAAGATGGCATAGAAACAGAGATCGTTCTGGGGAGCATGTCAATAGTAAACTTGACCTCTCAATATGGAGTAAAAACAAAAAAAATGATCCCAAAATACCTCAGGGTACTCACATATAGATATAGTTTGTCAACCACCCATGAAAGGTTCAAATACATCAATAAATGCCTCTAGAAACTGACATGGGATTACTCTGACACAAGGAAAAATAGGACACGTCCATCCTAATATCGAGTCCCACGCAACCTGGAAAACATGAGTGAATCCATAAAAAGATAAAACCTAACCCTAATGGGGATAAAAATATATATTCTCCTTAATACCAATGATCCAATCTATCCAGATAATCAAGTTGAAGATGTTGAGATCAAGCATTACGAATTCCCACACCACCTCAAAGTCATATATCCCCACCCAATAGGTATGACATCTAAAACCTTGTTTAAACCTATTTACCATAGGCCTAGAAATATCAAAAAAGCATGAAATAATTTCTGAATGGAATCCCTATATATAAACTACCTTCAATGATATAAAATAATGTGTATCACCCAAATCAAAAAATATATAACACTATAGAAAACAAAATAAACACAGTACATCTAACAGTCACTAGACCTAATTTATATTCCCTTGTCACATACACTATTTCATATAATCTTCCATTATTTTCCACATTAACTTATCTCTTATCCTGATGATTAGACCCACCACCCTTGAAAGAATCATCATGAACCTACGAAACCTTTAGTGAGAGTGAATCCCACCCTACTTCCTTGAAATATATTTTAACAAAAGTGATTTTGATGACCACATCATACACACATATAAAAAGTCATAGAATCCTCCAAATAATGGGTATTGGTATGAACTCTCTTTATAAACTGGTAGAAGATAACCTTCTTCTGCCCTTTCATCACCCTTGAGACTGGTCCTGAGGAAAACTAACCTCTCTTACACTTCTTTTTCTGGATAGAAGATACACCCTGGTTAACAATTAACCCAACTAAAGATCCACTCAAACCTGTCTTCCCAACCATGTCTACCTCGGCTAAATATTCACTATCAAACACCTCCATAAAGTTTACAAGGAACATGAGTATTAACATCGACTAAATATCAGGCCTCAATCTTAACTCAAACCTCTAAGCCTTCCGGTACTCGTTAGTGACTGGATCTGATTCTAGATGAACTAACTCAAAAAATATAGTAGAATACTATAGAATGGTATACTCTACCTTCTATAAGGTTTGAAACTCTTGGGTCTTTACCCCATTAAATATCATAGGATATAACTACTAGTTGAATATCTTCATGATAGAATCCTAGGTAAGATCCTCATGCAACTTAACATTCACTATAGAATTCCACCTCCTTCTTCTTAGTCCCCTGAGCATATATTCCACAAAACCCATCTTAGATTCTTCAGGATTAATCAATAAGTTAAAGATCTACTCTATCAGATCAAGAAATTATATGGATTCGTTGGGTCCTTTGTCACCTCGAAATATGGGTGTATATTTATTGGTAAATTATAATCCATGATCCACTATGCATCATGGGTTCCCAACACCCACTTCACCCAATGTTTAAAAACTATTGATAATTACATCATATAAATTAGGTTCCATTGGAGGGATCTCTTAGGGAACCTATATAATAGCTTCTTCTCTCAGATATGGAATATATATTTTTAGAGGCATTATCTAACAAATGAGAAAAACCAATCAGTCATGAGAAATTTACAAAATCGTAGACAAAATTTTTGTGTTAATAAAAAATATTTAAAACATTAAGAACATAAAGAAAAAAATGAAAATGATTACTCATAAAGGAACATTACTATTTAAATAAACTTCTTATATAGCTCATTCAAATGACCTTAAACACCAAGTCTCAAACCTGGTACAAATTTGTGACCATCCACGGTGACTCGATTTTAGTCACAAGAGTGATCTATCTAAGCCTCGTTCCCACACCTACTATCTGAGTTAAAATGGTCCTAACTTCAGTCTACCTAAGACATTGAACCAATATTAAGAAGTTTTAACATAGTTATGTCTAAGTAACCCTTTTATAACAAATTTTAAGGAACTAACCCAATCCAACTAAAAAATCCACCTGAACTAGCCTGTTATATGATATCAGTAAAACATGATAACAAAAACCAGTTTTTAATGTAAGAAAACAAGATACATAAGTAAATAATGAAGAGGTTAACTAATAATATACTAATTATGATACAATCCAAGCTAAATAGGCTAACCACAAAGTTATCCATAACCTAAGGTGGCTTATAATCACCTCCAGACCAACATGAACCAAAAACATATAGTGATAAGACAAGTCATCATGCTACAAGATGATATTCCCTTTACCTAAATCAAGAAAAACAAAATATATAAATTACCAAATTCAAAAGTAGTTTGTGATCTAAATCCTTGTAGGATACCACCATAGTTTCTATACAAGGTATAATATCAATAATTAAACAATTCCCACATTTAAAACAAAACATTTCTGAAAATCATTTTACAAATCCAAATCATTTCTAAAAAAATCCTTTTTTTATTCCTTTCACTCTTCATAAAATCCTTTCATATTGTATTTCCATAAATATTAAAAGTAGAGTTTATGAAATAATAAATCACATTGATGAATCAATAGGTGTACAAGTAAACACGTATCCATGAAATAATCTATCATGTGATGATATGTGATACAACCTCATATAAAAACCATTGAGAAAAAATATGTGATATAAAAACAATCATGTGATAAATAAAAAAGAATGATAAATTAACAAAGCAACCTAAATCGGGATCAAGCCTATGGGACATGACATTCTAGACACTCACAATCCTAAAAAGGTATATGTTGGATCCAATAGATATCAATCCATGTCAGTCGATACCATAAAAGTTACCTCATAATGGTATAACACACACAAAGGATTATATGACTCTATCTTGAGGCCCCCACAGTACCAATGTACACTTTTTCAAATTCAATTCATAACATGCTAACAATTTTAAAAAAAAATAAAATCCAATACAATATTCTTTACAATTTGAAAACCCATTTCCAAATCAAAAAAATCCAATTCAAAGCAATAACCCCATTTAAAAAAAAATATTTCTCGTGAAATCATTTGAAACCAATTGTCACTTCTTATGAATGAACCGAACAAAGGAAATAATCAAAAACAATATGAAATTCATCAAATTAACTCATTTCATTGAAACACCAACCTCAATATGAAAGAAACCTAGTTTCTTTTGACAACGTAGACTTTAAATCAAGATAACGACCACACAAGTTATTCTTCTTCTATTTTATACATATTATCTTGATCAAATTTATATGGAACTTCTTAGTCTAAACTAGTGCACCCAGAACTTCTCCCTATGGTAATTATATATCTGATACTTCTTCTTCTAAACCCTTAATTCTCCAACTACTACCTATTAATATAATCTTTATCTCTCTGGTACCTTATGTCTAGTACTTATCTATCTAATACCATATGGCTGGTGCTTTGACAAAAGGATATCTCAGGCTTATCATTCAACACCTCACTTTTTTAAACAAAAATTCACAATGCACCTTCATACCTTTATAGACTTGTATTTTATATGAAAAATAATAGAGAAGAATAATCTTTTGTAAAGACCCGTAAATTTCAAGGAAAATTTTTATTAAATTCTTTGGGATTTTATGAATACGCAGTTTCCAACGGCACCTGATTCTGAGGCCCGGTGTGCCCGAAATCAATTTCCGAAGTTTATCTCGGGTACGTTCAGTGAACGAATGAGCGGGTTTTTCTATCTTTTTAACCGGTGCTCGGAATTGAAATCTGAGGGCATCGATGGAACTACAGCACCAGTATTTTCTTAATAGGACCCTTACCGAAGGTGCGTTTTCTTAGGAGGAGTTATACAAAAAAATGTGGATTAAATGAAAAGTAAAAATAAAATTTTGTTACAATTTTATTTCTTTTACTAAGTGGTTATATCCTAAGTATGGGAGTTGGGGTGGTGTAACGACCCGAAATTTTGAATAAATCTTGTTTACTAATTTCATGTGTTATTTTATTTTATTTTTATACTCAACAAAAATGTTTTATTTGATAAACATGATTATAATTAAAATGAGATCAGTGGGTTTTGACTATTATATAACCATCGGTCAATATGACCACTGTGAACAAAATGTTTTGATTATTGTCTCTAAATATAAGTAATCTTGGTTAATTATTATAGAAAGAAGATTTGATGGCCTCACTTAGTAGTCTTGGACCGATCGAAGCCCATCTAACAGAACTTGGGAAGGAGGTAGCACCATTGGGCTTTTCTCTGGATCAAATCCAAGCCGAACTTCATCATGTGAAGCTGGAACGGAATCGCCTTCGTGAGAAGTTCAAACTGATAGAAATTACTACTCGGGCAATGTTGACTGAGCCGCCCCAAGCTTCTATCACCCTATCACACCTTACTCTTAGGTCGTATGCTGGTATTATAAGGGGCTATGTAACGAGACCGTAACTACCTTGTGTAATCCTTGTTTTAAATAAAAATTGGGATTTCTTCTTATGATGAAGTTTATGAATTTTGAAATGACCGGATAAATTTAGTATGCATATTTTTGATGAATTTTAGAAAAAGGATATTTTAAAAAAATGTTTATGTAAACCTTAAATAATTAAAAATGTGTAATGATTTTCAAAAAATGGTCTTCTACAATTATGTTCAGTACAAAATTTGGAGTCTAATAAGATCAACTTAATTTTTGATGAATAGTAAATTATGAATAGTGATTTTACGCTTAGGATTAGTAAGGTGACCAAATGGATTAGTAATCTCACTTAAATAATGTTTTAAAATAATCTAGGCACCTTTATTAAGTAATGTGATTCAATAAAATGGTTAAATAATGGTTTCATAAATTATTATTCAAGTATTAGTTTTTTCAGATGAATAGTGTTTTTTAATTAAAAATTTAATTAAAAATAATTAGAAAATTATTTTTATAAAAATGACTTTATTTTTGAACTCAAAGCATCGATATTATGTTAAGGTAATTTTTGGGGATTTTTCTGAAAAAAATGAATTTTCGATGAATAGTGTTTTTATTTAAAAATTAAATTAAAAATATTTAGAAAATTATTTTTATAAAATGGATTTCATTTTTGAAATCAGAGCATTGATATTTGGTTAATGTGAAATTTTGGGATTTTTCTGAGAAAGTTGAATTTTCAGTGAATAGTAAAAATACAGTTTTAGGGTTTCGGTATGTTTAATGACATCATAACGGTGTCATGATGATGTCATGAGATCTTTTGAGGGTTGGCCGGCCAAGGGGGTTGAATTATTGTTTTGGGGGACCCATGTGGCCTAACTCCATGATAAATGCCAAGGGAGAGCACATGGGTTTGAGAAAAGCACATGTGAGGTGTCCCTTGGCCATTAATGCTTTGTCCCCTCACTTTCCCTATAAATACCCACCCTTTCCTCCATTAGTTTTCACTCCCAACTCTCCCCCAACGAATTTCTGGTCTTCTTACCTTCCAAAGAGTCCTCCCAAGGTGCCCCCAAGCCCTCAAGCTCCAATCCTTTTAGTTTCAAGAGTCACGTTTTAAGGTAAGGGATCCGACCCCTCTCTTTCTTTTCATGTAATCTCTTTTATGTCATTCCTATTATGCTCCATGTTTTTATGTGAGAGGATGTTCTTTTATATTCCTCTTACTGCCCTTTCATGTTTATATGATGAGATATCCCCTCTTACTCTCATCATTTCGTTTTATGAAAGTTTAAGTGACGCCGTTAGGCTGCCGAATTTTTAAGGGATTCTTTCACCCTTCTCATTTTTCAAGTTCGATTTTCTTGTCAAGTCTTTCAAGTTCATTTTTATTATGTTGGGTTATGATATCTATATCTATCATACTGATCTCTTATGATCATATGATGAGGAACCCTATTTGATCTTGTCAAATCATTTTCTTTTGAAGTTAAGTGACGTCGTAAGGCTGCCGAATTTTCATAAGAGAAATCTAATTTTTTTTCCTTCCATGTTTTTCATTTCAAATGGTATGTCCCTAAAATTTCATTACCATGTCTATATGTCCTTCTTATTCTTTCACCCTACTGTTTTATGGATCATTTATGAGTGGGTGACCCATGTCCCCTCTCATTTCAATGTTTTCTAAAACCCCGAAACTTAGCCGTTATGCTGCTGAATTTTCCCCTCAAAATGCCTCTCTCTTTTCTCAAAAATTATTTTATGTTAGAAAGTGAATACTCAAAGCTCTTATTTCTACAAGGGTATTCACATAAATATCAAAATGTTCCGTTTTAAATTCTGGGATTTACATACATGAGACCCGCTTTCCCTTTCCGTGGGTTTAAAGTGACGTAAAGATCATGTCTTTAAAGCAGTTTTTAAAACGTTATGATTATGAAATGAAACCCATTTATTTTATGCTATGTGGGTTATTTATGAAATGTTTGATGATGATATATGTGGATCACATGATAATAAAGTCAAATTTAAGGGTTCACCCTGATAGCGCTCCAATGCATTGGGTAATGATGTAACCACTAGAGATTACAATTTTCACGATACCTTGGTGAATAACCTTGGTAATTTTCAAATGACACCTTGGGGATGGACCTTGGTGATATGTTCATGATTGTCTATGTTAAATGATGTAGCCATATCTTCAAGTTATGAAAAATGTTGTTTTTATTATGAAATGCCTCATGATTTCTTTCTCATGCCTTAAAGTTCTTTTCATGTTCTTATTGAAGTATATCAAGTTCACATGTAAAATGTTCCTCTTGTTTCCCTTACTGGGCCTCCTGCTCACCCTTTCTTTTGATGTATGTCCCCAGGTTATGATATTCCATAATGAACCTAGGATGAACTTAAGTAGAAGCCTTTTAAGTGTTTAAGAAGAATGCTTTATGTTGCTTTCATGTATTTTGTTCCTGGTTTCCAAGACACTAGACCTTAAAGATCCTCAGTTATGTGTAATGCAATGAAAGTTTATGTTATAAAAAGGCAGGATGCTATAGTTGGTATCAAAGGATGGTTTAGTTATTTGTGGAAATTAGGATATAAAAACTTTAGGAAGAACCCTATAGAAAAGTTTAAATATAGGAAAACTTCCTGGTATTTTGGTAAGTATTGAGTATGTGGGTTATCAAACAAATACATCCCTGTCTGGATACGAGCAGGTAGAGGCGGCTCTGGGACAGATGTACATAGGGGTAAAACCCGAAAACACCGCTTTGAGCTAGACTCGAACGGGAACTGGTACACGACAACATGCCTTGCTGCACTCTTGGTTACGACACTCCCGGGGGATATGCTTTGGTAAAATCATAAACTTAGTATGAACCATTGTTAAAGGAACAAAGATAAAATAAAATGAAGATTCACATAAGAATATATGATCATGGATAACCTAGATGGGAACCTAGGGGATCACAAGTTAGGGTATACTTTTCAACTACACGTTATCCTTATATGCTTTAAGTTTCTTTTCTTGATTATTGGCTAAGTATTTAAGCCCCTAATTATAGTTTCTTTTCTTAGTTAATGGCGGGAAATGGAAGAACATGTCTCAACAACCAATGTGATAGGAAATGCTACGATTTACGTATTAAGATGACATAGTTGATTAGGGGATTAAAATATGTTTTTTATTTTGGAAGACGTTCACTATTTTGGGGACCCTATATGATCGAGGTAAATAGATTACAACGGTATTTTCATTGAGGATTAAGGTTGACTTATATTTTGAAGAATCGATGAATTTAAGGTGGACTTATAGTAATTTAGGTTACTTACGGGAATGATTAACCTATCTTGGGTAAAATATGTTTAGGTTAGCTACTTTTGTTATAAGATGTTAAGAGTGGTTGATGTTGTTTGGAGATGAACAATGAAGTTTATTTTGGAAGACTATGTTATCAAATCTTTCTTGTATTTGGGTTTCAATCTTAGTTTGGTTTATTTGGAGGAATCTTAAGGACCATTATTTACGGAATGGACTATGATGAACTTTGGGTAGTACCATGGAACTTGAAGATTTAAAAATAGTTTCCATTCCTATGGGATTATTTCTTTTTGAAGAGTTTTTTTTACCTTACTCTTTCTGTTTTTGGGATAATGTTTAAAGATAGAATAAATAGATAGTTGATCTTTTGTGGATTATGTGATTCTCTAGAAGATGATTCTTGTGTTTTGATAAGACCAAGTAGTTTTGAATGCTCATAATTTAGAGAAAAGATTAGTTTTGGGTAGAAACTTATTAAAGGATGAAACTCTACATGAAGGTAGATATATTTCCTTATGTTTTTTTTCTATGTTGTAAATGAATTCCTCAAAGATATGAAAAGGAACGTAAAACAAAAACGTTGTTGGTTTACGTTTCCTACTAGGTAATCAAAGACCGCTTGCACACATCATAATTTTGGGATTTTCTGGTGGTTAACTTCCTCCTAATCATGTTTTCTATCACTCTCCTTTAGGACGTGACCCTTTGTTTTCTCCTCCATGTCCATGTTTCCTACATGGAATCCTAGTATGAGTAAACTCGGGTGGCCTTTGTACTTCCTTTTCTTTCTTTTAAAGTAATGGTGTCACTGACTCTTTTTCCGATGTGGGACTTTCAATGAAATTTCAAAACCCAATTTTTTTTTTTAAAATTGCGAGGACGCAATTTCTTAAGGGGGGAAGATTGTAACGACCCGAAATTTTGAATAAATCTTGTTTACTAATTTCATGTGTTATTTTATTTTATTTTTATACTCAACAAAAATGTTTTATTTGATAAACATGATTATAATTAAAATGATATCAGTGGGTTTTGACTATTATATAACCATCGGTCAATATGACCACTGTGAACAAAATGTTTTGATTATTGTCTCTAAATATAAGTAATCTTGGTTAATTATTATAGAAAGAAGATTTGATGGCCTCACCTAGTAGTCTTGGACCGATCGAAGCCCATCTAACAGAGCTTGGGAAGGAGGTAGCACCATTGGGCTTTGCTCTAGATCAAATCCAAGCCGAACTTCATCATGTGAAGCTGGAACGGAATCTCCTTCGTGAGAAGATCAAACTGATAGAAATTACTACTCGGGCAATGTTGACTGAGCCGCCCCAAGCATCTATCACCCTAGCACACCTTACTCTTAGGTCCTATGCTGGTATTATAAGGGGCTATGTAACGAGACCGTAACTACCTTGTGTAATCCTTGTTTTAAATAAAAATTGGGATTTCTTCTTATGATGAAGTTTATGAATTTTGAAATGACCGGATAAATATAGTATGCATATTTTTGATGAATTTTAGAAAAATGATATTTTAAAAAAATGTTTATGTAAACCTTAAATAATTAAAAATGTGTAATGATTTTCAAAAAATGGTCTTCTACAATTATGTTCCGTACAAAATTTGGAGTCTAATAAGATCAACTTAATTTTTGATGAATAGTAAATTATGAATAGTGATTTTACGCTTAGGATTAGTAAGGTGACCAAATGGATTAGTAATCTCACTTAAAGAATGTTTCAAAATAATCTAGGCACCTTGATTAAGTAATGTGATTCAATAAAATGGTTAAATAACGGTTTCATAAATTATTATTCAAGTATTAGTTTTTTCAGATGAATAGTGTTTTTTAATTAAAAATAATTAGAAAATTATTTTTATAAAAATGACTTTATTTTTGAACTCAGAGCATCGATATTATGTTAAGGTAATTTTTGGGGATTTTTCTAAAAAAAATGAATTTTCGATGAATAGTGTTTTTATTTAAAAATTAAATTAAAAATATTTAGAAAATTATTTTTATAAAATGGATTTCATTTTTGAAATCAGAGCATTGATATTTGGTTAATGTGAAATTTTGGGATTTTTCTGAGAAAGTTGAATTTTCAGTGAATAGTAAAAATACAGTTTTAGGGTTTCGGTATGTTTAATGACATCATAACGGTGTCATGATGATGTCATGAGATATTTTGAGGTTTGGCCGGCCAAGGGGGTTGAATTATTGTTTTGGGGGCCCCATGTGGCCTAACTCCATGATAAATGCCAAGGGAGAGCACATGGGTTTGAGAAAAGCACATGTGAGGTGTCCCTTGGCCATTAATGCTTTGTCCCCTCACTTTCCCTATAAATACCCACCCTTTCCTCCTTTAGTTTTCACTCCCAACTCTCCCCCAACGAATTTATGGTCTTCTTACCTTCCAAAGAGTCCTCCCAAGGTGCCCCCAAGCCCTCAAGGTCCAATCCTTTTAGTTTCAAGAGTCACGTTTTAAGGTAAGGGATCCGACCCCTCTCTTTCTTTTCATGTAATCTCTTTTATGTCATTCCTATTATGCTCCATGTTTTTATGTGAGAGGATGTTATTTTATATTCATCTTACTGCCCTTTCATGTTTATATGATGAGAGATCCCCTCTTACTCTCATCATTTCGTTTTATGAAAGTTTAAGTGACGCCGTTAGGCTGCCGAATTTTTAAGGGATTCTTTCACCCTTCTCATTTTTCAAGTTCGATTTTCATGTCAAGTCTTTCAAGTTCCTTTTTATTATTATGGGGTATGATCTCTATATCTATCATACTGATCTCTTACGATAATATGATGAGGGACCCTATTTTATCTTGTCAAATCATTTTCTTTTGAAGTTAAGTGACGTCGTAAGGCTGCCGAATTTTCATAAGAGAAATCTAATTTTTTTTTCCTTCCATGTTTTTCATTTCAAATGGTATGTCCCTAAAATTTCGTTAACATGTCCATATGTCCTTCTTATTCTTTCACCCTACTGTTTTATGGATCATTTATGAGTGGGTGACCCATGTCCCCTCTCATTTCAATGTTTTCTAAAACCCCGAAACTTAGCCGTTATGCTGCAGAATTTTCCCCTCAAAATGCCTCTCTCTTTTCTCAAAAATTATTTTATGTTATAAATTGAATACTCAAAGCTCTTATTTCTACAAGGGTATTCACATATATATCAAAATGTTCCATTTTAAATTCTGGGATTTACATACATGAGACCCGCTTTCCCTTTCCGTGGGTTTAAAGTGACGTAAAGATCATGTCTTTAAAGCAGTTTTTAAAATGTTATGATTATGAAATGAAACCCATTTATTTTATGCTATGTGGGTTATTTATGAAATTTTTGATGATGATATATGTGGCTCACATGATAATAAAGGCAAATTTAAGGGTGCGCCCTGATAGCGCTCCAATTCATTGGGTAATGATGTAACCACTAGAGATTACAATTTTCACGATACCTTGGTGAATAACCTTGGTAATTTTCAAATGACACCTTGGGGATGGACCTTGGTGATATGTTCATGATTTTCTATGTTAAATGATGTAGCCACATCTTCAAGTTATGAAAAATGTTGTTTTTATTATGAAATGCCTCATGATTTCTTTCTCATGCCTTAATGTTCTTTTCATGTTCTTATTGAAGTATATCAAGTTCACATGTAAAATGTTCCTCTTGTTTCCCTTACTGGGCCTCCTGCTCACCCTTTCTTTTGATGTATGTCCCCAGGTTATGAGATGCCGTAATGAACCTAGGATGAACTTAAGGAGAATCCTTTCAAGTGTTTAAGAAGAATTCTTTATGTTGCTTTCATGTATTTTGTTCCTAGTTTCCAAGACACTAGACCTTAAAGATCCTCAGTTATGTGTAATGCAATGAAAGTTTATGTTATAAAAAGGCGGGATGCTATAGTTGGTATCAAAGGATGGTTTAGTTATTTGTGGAAATTAGGATATAAAAACTTTAGGAAGAACCCTATAGAAAAGTTTAAATATAGGAAAACTTCCTGGTATTTTGGTAAGTATTGAGTAAGTGGGTTATCAAACAAATACATCCCTATCTAGATACGAGCAGGTAGAGGCGGCTCTGGCACAGATGTACATAGGGGTAAAACCCGAAAACACCTCTTTGAGCTAGACTCGAACGGGAACTGGTACACGACAACGAGCCTTGCTGCACTCTTGGTTACGACACTCCCGAGGGATATGCTTTGGTAAAATCATAAACATAGTATGAACCATTGTTAAAGGAACAAAGATAAAATAAAATGAAGATTCACATAAGAATATATGATCATGGATAACCTAGATGGGAACCTAGGGGATCACAAGTTAGGGTATACTTTTCAACTACAAGTTATCCTTATATGCTTTAAGTTTCTTTTCTTGATTATTGGCTAAGTATTTAAGCCCCTAATTATAGTTTCTTTTCTTAGTTAATGGCGGGAAATGGAAGAACATGTCTCAACAACCAATGTGATAGGAAATGCTACGATTGCCGTATTAAGATGACATAGTTGATTAGGGGATTAAAATATGATTTTTATTTTGGAAGATGTTCACTATTTTGGGGACCCTATATGATCGAGGTAAATAGATTACAACGGTATTTTCATTGAGGATTAAGGTTGACTTATATTTTGAAGAATCGATGAATTTAAGGTGGACTTATAGTAATTTAGGTTACTTACGGGAATGATTAACCTATCTTGGGTAAAATATGTTTAGGTTAGCTACTTTTTTTATAAGATGTTAGGAGTGGTTGATGTTGTTTGGAGATGAACAATGAAGTTTATTTTGGAAGACTATGTTATCAAATCTTTCTTGTATTTGGGTTTCAATCCTAGTTTGGTTTATTTTGAGGAATCTTAAGGACCATTATTTACAGAATGGACTATGATGAACTTTGGGTACTACCATGGAACTTAAATATTTAAAAATAGTTTCCATTCCTATGGGATTATTTCTTTTTGAAGAGTTTTTTTTACCTTACTCTTTCTATTTTTGGGATAATGTTTAAAGATAGAAGAAATAGATAGTTGATCTTTTGTGGATTATGTGATTCTCTAGAAGATGATTCTTGTGTTTTGATAAGACCAAGTAGTTTTTAATGCTCATAATTTAGAGAAAATATTAGTTTTGGGTAGAAACTTATTAAAGGATGAAACTCTACATGAAGGTAGATATATTTCCTTATGTTTTTGTTCTATGTTGTAAATGAATTCCTCAAAGTTATGAAAAGGAACGTAAAACAAAAACGTTGTTGGTTTACGTTTCCTACTAGGTAATCAAAGACCGCTTGCACACATCATAATTTTGGGATTTTCTGGTGGTTAACTTCCTCCTAATCATGTTTTCTATCACTCTCCTTTAGGATGTGACCCTTTGTTTTCTCCTCCATGTCCATGTTTCCTACATGGAATCCTAGTATGAGTAAACTCGGGTGGCCTTTGTACTTCCTTTTCTTTCTTTTAAAGTAATGGTGTCACTGACTCTTTTTCCGATGTGGGACTTTCAATGAAATTTCAAAACCCAAATTTTTTTTTTAAAATTGCGAGGACGCAATTTCTTAAGGGGGGAAGATTGTAACGACCCAAAATTTTGAATAAATCTTGTTTACTAATTTCATGTGTTATTTTATTTTATTTTTATACTCAACAAAAAATTTTTATTTGATAAACATGATTATAATTAAAATGAGATCAGTGGGTTTTGACTATTATATAACCATCGGTCAATATGACCACTGTGAACAAAATGTTTTGATTATTGTCTCTAAATATAAGTAATCTTGGTTAATTATTATAGAAAGAAGATTTGATGGCCTCACCTAGTAGTCTTGGACCGATCGAAGCCCATCTAATAGAGCTTGGGAAGGAGGTAGCACCATTGGGCTTTGCTCTGGATCAAATCCAAGCCGAACTTCATCATGTGAAGCTGGAACGGAATCGCCTTCGTGAGAAGTTCAAACTGATAGAAATTACTACTCGGGCAATGTTGACTGAGCCGCCCCAAGCTTCTATCACCCTAGCACACCTTACTCTTAGGTCCTATGCTGGTATTATAAGGGGCTATGTAACGAGACCGTAACTACCTTGTGTAATCCTTATTTTAAATAAAAATTGGGATTTCTTCTTATGATGAAGTTTATGAATTTTTAAATGACCGGATAAATATAGTATGCATATTTTTGATGAATTTTAGAAAAAGGATATTTTAAAAAAATGTTTATGTAAACCTTAAATAATTAAAAATGTGTAATGATTTTCAAAAAATGGTCTTCTACAATTATTTTCAGTACCAAATTTGGAGTCTAATAAGATCAACTTAATTTTTGATGAATAGTAAATTATGAATAGTGATTTTACGCTTAGGATTAGTAAGGTGACCAAATGGATTAGTAATCTCACTTAAAGAATGTTTTAAAATAACCTAGGCACCTTGATTAAGTAATGTGATTCAATAAAATGGTTAAATAACGGTTTCATAAATTATTATTCAAGTATTAGTTTTTTCGGATGAATAGTGTTTTTTAATTAAAAAATTAATTAAAAATAATTAAAAAATTATTTTTATAAAAATGACTTTATTTTTGAACTCAGAGCATCGATATTATGTTAAGGTAATTTTTGGGGATTTTTCTGAAAATAATGAATTTTCGATGAATAGTGTTTTTATTTAAAAATTAAATTAAAAATATTTAGAAAATTATTTTTATAAAATGGATTTCATTTTTGAAATCAGAGCATTGATATTTGGTTAATGTGAAATTTTGGGATTTTTCTGAGAAAGTTGAATTTTCAGTGAATAGTAAAAATACAGTTTTAGGGTTTCAGTATGTTTAATGACATCATAACGGTGTCATGATGATGTCATGAGATCTTTTGAGGGTTGGCCGGCCTAGGGGGTTGAATTATTGTTTTGGGGGCCCCATGTGGCCTAACTCCATGATAAATGCCAAGGGAGAGCACATGGGTTTGAGAAAAGCACATGTGAGGTGTCCCTTGGCCATTAATGCTTTGTCCCCTCACTTTCCCTATAAATACCCACCCTTTCCTCCTTTAGTTTTTACTCCCAACTATCCCCCAACGAAGTTCTGGTCTTCTTACCTTCCAAAGAGTCCTCCCAAGGTGCCCCCAAGCCCTCAAGGTCCAATCCTTTTAGTTTCAAGAGTCACGTTTTAAGGTAAGGGATCCGACCCCTCTCTTTCTTTTCATGTAATCTCTTTTATGTCATTCCTATTATGCTCCATGTTTTTATGTGAGAGGATGTTCTTTTATATTCCTCTTACTGCCCTTTAATGTTTATATGATGAGATATCCCCTCTTACTCTCATCATTTCGTTTTATGAAAGTTTAAGTGACGTCGTTAGGCTGCCGAATTTTTAAGGGATTCTTTCACCCTTCTCATTTTTCAAGTTCGATTTTCATGTCAAGTATTTCAAGTTCCTTTTTATTATGTTGGGGTATGATCTCTATATCTATCATACTGATCTCTTATGATCATATGATGAGGGACCCTATTTGATCTTGTCAAATCATTTTCTTTTGAAGTTAAGTGACGCCGTAAGGCTGCCGAATTTTCATAAGAGAAATCTAATTTTTTTTCCTTCCATGTTTTTCATTTCAAATGGTATGTCCCTCAAATTTCATTACCATGTTCATATGTCCTTATTATTCTTTCACCATACTGTTTTATGGATCATTTATGAGTGGGTGACCCATTTCCCCTCTCATTTCAATGTTTTCTAAAACCCCGAAACTTAGCCGTTATGCTGCAGAATTTTCCCCTCAAAATGCCTCTCTCTTTTCTCAAAATTTATTTTATGTTATAAAGTGAATACTCAAAGCTCTTATTTCTACAAGGGTATTCACATATATATCAAAATGTTCCATTTTAAATTCTGGTATTTACATATATGAGACCCTCTTTCCCTTTCCGTGGGTTTAAAGTGACGTAAAGATCATGTCTTTAAAGCAGTTTTTAAAACGTTATGATTATGAAATGAAACCCATTTATTTTATGCTATGTGGGTTATTTATGAAATGTTTGATGATGATATATGTGGCTCACATGATAATAAAGGCAAATTTAAGGGTGCGCCCTGATAGCGCTCCAATGCATTGGGTAATGATGTAACCACTAGAGATTACAATTTTCACGATACCTTGGTGAATAACCTTGGTAATTTTCAAATGACACCTTGGGGATGGACCTTGGTGATAGGTTCATGATTGTCTATGTTAAATGATGTAGCCACATCTTCAAGTTATGAAAAATGTTGTTTTTATTATGAAATGCCTCATGATTTCTTTCTCATGCCTTAAAGTTCTTTTCATGTTCTTATTGAAGTATATCAAGTTCACATGTAAAATGTTCCTCTTGTTTCCCTTACTGGGCCTCATGCTCACCCTTTCTTTTGATGTATGTCCCCAGGTTATGAGATGTCGTAATGAACCTAGGATGAACTTAAGGAGAATCCTTTCAAGTGTTTAAGAAGAATGCTTTATGTTGCTTTCATGTATTTTGTTCCTGGTTTCCAAGACACTAGAACTTAAAGATCCTCAGTTATGTGTAATGCAATGAAAGTTTATGTTATAAAAAGGCGGGATGCTATAGGTGGGACCCACTAGTTACTAACTACTCTTGAGAGGATAAAGGTGAGGTGGGGGCCACACATGCCCCTGTCTTTTCACATTCCCCATAACCCCTTAAACTCCCTTTAAACCTCCCTTGTATTTAATTATGTGGCTTCTCCTCTTCCACATTAATAATGCCAACATATCACTTAATTAATTAGACAACTCATGGTTTAATTAATTAAGTGAATTCAATTTGGAATTTTTGTAATTTGAATTGCATGTCTTGAAATAATAAAATAAGAGGAGTCTTATTTTTTATTGGGTTGGCTTGTTGAGTGAGAATTTGGGGAGATATCTTTTCTCTTGAGGAACTTCATCCTCAACGAAGAACAACAACACTTCGTCAAGGATCATCAACTCGGCGACCCAGTTTCTTCCATCCTCTTATTCCTCCATGACAAAGAAGTAGGCACTGATGCAGAAACTCGCCAATGACGTCATGCCATATAATGTTCTCTCCGCGTCAAAGGAAGGGAGACGCCGCTTCCTCCTCGGATGCTCTCTGTCGACGTTTACGGAACCTCACCCCATGACTCCATTTTCCGCAATGTTCATCGTTCGACAACTTGTGTTGAGGTAGGGGTTAATTCTTCATTCAAGTATTATTTAACGATCTTTGTTGTTTAATGATTGGCCGCTTGTTATTGATATAACGGGAGGAGATCGGACCGTACAAACACGACCGATCCTCCTCACCTTTTATTTTTGATCATCATTGTGGCTTGAAATGGAGGTGATGTGGTGCCATTGCACCGCGCGAGGATGAAGAGGACCACGACCAGAGCGGGCCGCGGTGGAAGAGCGTGGCGTCGTCGCGCCGCGCTGGTGAGACCAAAGGAGGCTGCGGCCAAGAGTGGGCCGCAGCAGAGGGGTGCGGCGCCGTCGCACCCCGCCGGAGCACCAAGGGACCGCGACTGGTGTGGGCCGTGGTGGAGGGGCGCGGCGCCGTCGCACCGTGCTAGTCGGACAGAATCTACGACCTAAGTCCGTGGCGGTTTTCCAAAGGGGTGGCCGGGTGATCCGGCCGCCGGCGCCACCTGGAGGCGAGACCCGATGGGTCCCGATATTAGAAAGGTCGTCCATTAAGGCTGGACGTTTCGGAAATCAGGGGGGCAACACCCCTCCTTCACACTCCACTCAGCCAAGAGCCGAGCTGAACCACAGCTGGCTTTCGATCTAGGCTGCAGGTTGTGCGGGCCGGGCCGCCCACACCGGGCCGGGCCACCCACGCCGGGTCAGGCCGCCGGCGCCAGGCCGGGCCGCGCCAGCCGGGCCGGGCCACACCAGCTGGGTTGGGCCACTCACAATTGAGTCGGACCCAGACACGGTTTGGGTCGACCCAGTTCGGGCTGACCCAGGGGGTATTGGGCCGGTTCGGACCTGGCCCAAACCCCCTATTTTCGGACAGATTCGTTAAAACGCTCATATCTTAGTCTACAGACCTCCGATTGAAGCACCGTTAGTTGCGTTGGGATCCTTGGATCAGGACAGTCATTTTGGTATATTATACTCAAGGTTTTAGAGAACTTTGGGTATGGCCGGGTTGGTTCGAACATGAAACCAACCGGGCCCTCGGAGCGGAAACGCATATAACTTGAGCTCTGGACGTACAATTGACGTGCCATTAACTTTGTAGGATTCCTCTTAGTGAGACTGTTCTTTTGGATTACTCCACATGAGGTTTGGATGCAGCTAGAGTATTGTAGGGTTGGTCTTAGCTTAAAAACCAACCGGGCTCCTGGAACGAAAAAGCCAATAACTCTCAGACCGGGCGTCCGATTGACGCATCGTCTGTCGCATTGAGTTCCTATTGACATGATGGAGCTTTGTGATACATCAACTCTAGACTTTGTGACAGTTGATGTATCAACCACTTGGCTCGTGGAGCGGACCCTCCTAGAATCGAGCGTGCTATGTGCGGGAACCCTAGAGCTGGCTGCGACTGTGATGACGATGATGACTGTACTGGGATCCTACGTGGGTTTGGCAGTGAGGAAAACTGTACTTGGATTCTACATGGGTTTTTCAGTGAGGATGACTGTACTTGGATCCTACGTGGGTTCGGCAGGGAGGACGACTGTACTTGGATCCTACGTGGGCTCGGCAGCGATGGTTACTGTACTTGGATCCTACGTGGGTTCAGCAGTGACGACATATGTACTTGGATCCTACGTGGGTTTGGCAGAGGAGATGATTCAGAGGCTACATCAATCATATCCACCCCCTCTTCATGAGTAGTATACCTGTGTAAGGAAAGTCTTGACTTTCAATCATTATCTTCGATATGATTGACTTTCTTTCCAGTGTGGATTGGGTTGTGATTTCCTGTGTAGATTGGGTTGTACTTTCCTGTGTGGACTGGGATGAACTTGGGTTTGGAAGTTGGAGTCGAACTGGAATTTATGACTCTGGTATATGTATGGGCATATACCTAAGTAGTGTTGGTTGATACTTCGTTTTGTATCTTTCCTTTGTAGTTTATCCTTGGTGGATTCTGGGAGACCTTCGGCAGTCTCAAGGTCCCTAATGAGTATCGTATACTCACCCCTGCATGGGCTACGCCCCACTACATTGTGTTGGATGAAGATAACGGACTGTGATGATTGTAGTTGAGACTTGTGGAGCGGGACAGTACCCAGAGATGGACTATCAGGCAAGACGTACACGGTGTGGATGGCCGGATATGAGGATCAGAGGATATCATCTATACCCACCCTTCAGGTGGGGTTTCTAGAGGATGTCTTGGTGGTTGCTGCTTTATCTTTCAACTGTTGTACTTTACTTTTCATTTGTACTGCACTTTCAGTTGGGTTTGTATACTAGCTCGTTTGCTTTCCAGCACTTACTTTTGTACTCAGTTTACTTAGTGTCTACTTCATCTTGCATACTCTATGGTGTTTGTTTTTTATATAAAGGAAATGCCTTCCCTTTTATCAGGATTTACGCCTTTGGTGCTAGTCGCCCGCCCCTGGCCTATGGAAGGCGGGCTTGGGGTAGTCACGGCACGGGTCCCGATGATGGGTCGTTACAAATTGTTATTAGAGGAGTCGGTTCTACTACAGAACTCAGGACTCTGATAATTTATTCTATGTGAAGCAATATTGTTAAGGGTATTGAGGGTGTTTATCAGTCCAGGGAGTCCAGTGTTGGTGAGGCGGACGACGTATCCATACACCAGAACCCTGACTTCAGATTTCCGACTCAGTGGATGAAAACATTGATTTCATGTGTGTTTCAAAGTTTTCTTTGTGATTGCTTTATGTCAGCTCACCAGGTATACTGTATTGACTGTGGAGCACCTGTTTCTTTTCAGGATGGCCCCACTACGGCAGCTAGCTAAGGTTCCGAGCTTTGTGTGAGATGGAAGCCCCCCGAGCGACGAGTCCTCGGTGTAGGGCCCCATTATAGTGGAGGCATCGGCAGTACCTCTACCCGTTGAGCCACCGATGCCACCAGCCCCATCATCTAAGAGTGCATGTCGCCTGAGTGCACTGCACGAGTTTCAGCGTCAGAGACCGCCCAGGCTCCATGGGGAGATGGACCCTCAGGCAGCCGAGGATTGGATGGAGGCTGTTGTTCGAGTTCTCATATTGTTAGGGACACAACAAGATCTTATGGTGATCCTTGCAGTGAGTCTCCTGCATGCGGCAGCAGGTAGATGGTGGAGCCTGATGCTCTAAGTGCACGACGAGGCATCTATTCTTTGGAAGTACTTTGAGAGCCTCTTCCTCTTGGAGTTTTTTCCATCCACCCTCCATGCAGTGCGCATTCAGAAGTTACTATAGCTGCGGCAGGGCAGCATGACATTATCCCAGTACTCGGCGAGATTTACCGATCACTCGTGCTACTCCACGAACATGGTACAGGACCCATTCTTCTGGTCTCGGACCTTCAAGAAGGGACTGAGGAATGAGATCAGGGCTTCGATGATCTCCCTTAGCATACTGATGTAGGCAGGAGTACTAGAGAGAGTCCTACTTGTGGAGAGCTTCCTTGCTGAACCTACACCAGCAGCGAGGCCTATTACAGGGCGACACATAGCAGAGTCTTCTACATCTAGCAGTCGACGGATGTCATAGGGGTCCAAGCAGACAAGACCATCAGGTGGGAGACCTCAGGATACTGGTTCGGAGGTGCAGGGCACACGCAGTAGAGCCAGTCATATGAGAGGAAGAAAGTGCTATGCATGCGGCGTGTAGGGCCACATGGCTCGTGACTGCCTGACCCGCCATGCAGAGGAGCAACAGACAGTTGAGGGACCACCCAGGCAGAGGCAGATGTTCGACCGTGGCGGTCCGCATGGAGCAGGCGGACGAGGTAGAGGAGCTTCCAAGCAGCAGGTGGTGGACGATGCTTCGAGGCTCTACCACCACCACCACTAGGAGGTCCACCACGACCACAGGGAGCTGGCGGGTAGAGGCATGCTCAGCTTCAGGCGGTGGAGGATTATTACCACGGTGCACCTGAGATGATTCAATCTACTATCTATGTCTACTCCACCCTTGTTGCAGTTCTTATAGAAATAGGAGCGAGTCATTCTTTCATTGTCGCTGCCCTTGTTTGGAGCTCGGAGATTCCGACGGAGCAGTTGGCTTGATCCTTACGGCTAAAGACTCCTATGGGAGAAGACTCAACGATTACGCACTGGTGCAGTGTGAGATTACTCTAGGAGGTGAGAGCTTCGGCTGGGATCTTCTTGTAGCGGCATCGAGGCCTTATGACGTCATCTTAGGCATGGATTGGTTATCTACAGTCCATGATCAGATCGATTGTATTAGGCTCAAGGTGTGGTGTGTCCGCACCGATGGGAGAAAGTCCACCTTCACCGATGAGAAGGGAGCCTTTGCAGTGCAGGATGGACTCACGTAGAGGAGAGGACAGTCGATCACTCATCAGTTGGCTAGTCTCATCCTAGGAGCAGCTGATGTGCAAAGTCCGAGTTTTCCTGTTGTGGTGGATCAGTATGCGGATGTTTTTCCTGAAGACATTCCAGGACTACCTCCTTGCTGAGAGGTAGAATTCTATATTGACCTATACCCCGGGACAAACCTGATATCCACTCCAGCATATCAGATGGCTCACACTGAGCTTCAAGAGATATGGGTACAGTTGGAGGACTTGCAGGGCAAGGGATTCATCTGACTTAGTGTTTCACCCTGGGGTTCCCTGATATTGTTCACCAAGAAGGCGGACAGGAGCTTGCGACAGTGTGTCGATTACCTTCACCTAAACCAGGTGACCGTGAAGAACAAGTATCCACTTTCGAGGATTGACGACCTCTTAGATCAGCTCAAGTGAGCATGATGGTTCTCGAAGATAGACCTCATGTCAGGTTATCATCAGCTCAGAGTTCGAGATGAGGATGTGCAGAAGACGGCCTTCAGGTGTCAGTATGGCCACTATGAGTTATTGGTTATGCCTTTCGGTGTAACCAATGCTCCAGTAGTGTTCATGAGTCTCATGAACAGAATCTTCTAGCCTTACCTCGATCGTTTTGTTGGAGTCTTCATCAACGACATATTGATTTACTCAACTATTGAGGGGGAGCACGCCTACCACTTGAGGGTTGTACTGGATACACTCCAAGAGCACCAGCTTTATGGTATGCTCTCGAAGTGCCAGTCCTGGATTCGAGAGGTCCACTTCTTGGGGTACGTCATCTCTGATATGGGAGTTGTGGTGGATCCTGCAAAGATCGAGGCAGTGCTAGCTTGGGAACCACCCAGGAGTGTGACGGAGGTGAGGAGTTTCCTAGGTCTAGCTGGGTACTATAATAGATTTGTGCCAAACTTCTCTAGAGTAGAATCACCACTTTCAACTTTGACGAAGAAGGGGAAACCCTTCGTGTGGTTAGATAGATGTCAGCAGAGCTTCCAGGAGCTGAGACAGAGATTGACCGGTGCACCAATCATGAGGCTACCTGAGGAGGGAGTAGGGTATATAGTTTACTGCGATGCATCAGGGACCGGACTCGGGTGTGTCCTGATGCAGGAGAGGGAAGTGATCGCTTACGGTTCATGATAGTTGAGGCAGCATGAGAAGAACAACAATACCTATGACCTGGAGTTGGCAGCAGCGGTCTTCTCCAGAAAGATGTGGTGGCACTATCTGATGGGCAAGTGCTTTACAGTCTACTATGACCACCAGAGTCTCAGGTACATCTTCTCACAGAAGGACCTGAACCTGAGATAGCGGTGATGGCTTGAGTTCCTCCAGGACTATGACTTTGAGATAGTCTATACTCCTGGGAAGGGGAACGTATTATCTGATGCTCTCAGCAGGAGTTCGGGCATCCAGCTACTTGGAGAGCCGAAGAAGTAGTTAGTCGCGTTGCAGATATCCTTCGTGGATAGAGATGGGGCAGCCTTTCTACAGTCGGTCACAATCACTCCTCCACAACTTCAGCAGGTCAGAGATGTTCAGAGTGGGGACGTTGACTTTGAGACGTGACATGTACAGATATCCTCAGGACAAACACCTTATGGATTCTCTGTAGGAGGAGAGCACGCCCTCCTTTTCAGAGGACGTACCATGGTACGAGCAGCATTGCGGGAGGAGGTGCTGAAGGAGTTTCACACTTATCCATTGGCAGTATATCAAGGAGTAGTGAAGATGTACCATGATCTCAGACGATAGCACTGGTGTCCGGGTATGAAGAAGGTTATGGCAGAGTTCGTTTCACGATGCCTCACCTGCCAGTAGGTGAAGGCGGAGCACCAGGTACCAGCAGGCTTGATACATCCCTTAGAGGTCCCGAAGTGGAAGTGGAACGGGATATCTATGGATTTCATGACTGGGATTCCACGTACTTCAAGAGGGAACGACTCCATCTGGGTGATCGTAGACCGACTCACCAAGTCATCCCACTTTCTACCTATCAGAGAGCAGGGCTCAGTGGAGAGCTTGGGATGCCTCAACATTCAAGAGATCATATGACTTCATGGTGTAATGACCCGAAATTTTGAATAAATATTGTTTTATAATTTTGTGTGTTATTTTATTTTATACTCAACAAAACTGTTTCATTTCATAACATGAGTATAATTAAAATGAGACCATTGGGTTTCGACTGTTAGATGATCGTTGGTCAATATGACCGCCGGAAACTAAACGTTCCGATTATTTTCTCTAAATATAAGTGATCTTGGTTAATTAATATAGAAAGAAGATTTGATCACCTCATCTAGTAGTCTCGGGCCAATCTAAGCCCATCTAACAGAACTTGGGAAGGAGGTGGTACCATTGGGGTTTGCTCTGGACCAAACCCAAACCGAACTTCATCGTGTGAAGCTAGAACAGAATCTCCTTCGTGAGAAGTTCAAGCTAATAAAAATTACTACTCGTGCGATGTTGGTCGAGACGCCCTCAGATTTTCTCACCTTAGCACACCTTACACTTAGGTCCTATTCTGGAGTTATAAGGGGCTATGTAAGGAGACCGTAACTACCTTGTGTAATCCTTTTTTTAAAATAAAAATTGGGATTTCTTCTTATGATGATGTTTATGAATTTTCAAATGACCGGATAAATATAGTATGCATATTTTTGATGAATTTTAGAAAAATGATATTTTAAAAATGTTTATTTAAACCTTAAATAATTAAAAATGTGTAATGATTTTCAAAAAATGGTCTTCCACAATTATGTTCAGTACGAAATTTAGAGTCTAATAAGATCAACTTGATTTTTGATGAATAGTAAATTATGAATAGTGATTTTATGCTTAGGATTAGTAATGTGACCAAATGGATTAGTAATCCCACTTAAAGAAAGTATTAATATAATCTAGGAACCTTGATTAAGTAATGTGATTCAATAAAAAAGGTAAATAACTATTTCAGAAATTATTAGTCAAGTATTAGTTTTTTTCGGTTGAATAGTGTTTTTTATTTAAAAATTAAATTAAAAATATTTTAAAAAATATTTTTATAAAATGGATTTCATTTTTGAACTCAGATCATCGATATTATGTTAAGGTAATTTTTGGGGATTTTTCTGAAAAAAATGAATTTTCATTGAATAGTGTATTTATTTAAAAATTAAATTAAAAATATTTAGAAAATTATTTTTATAAAATGGAGTTCATTTTTTAAATCAAAGCATTGATATTTGGTTAAGGTGAAATTTTGGTATTTTTCTGAGAATGTTGAATTTTCAGTGAATAGTAAAAATACAGTTTTAGGGTTTTAGAATGTTTAAAGACATCATAACTGTGTCATGATGATGTCATGAGATATTTTAAGGGTTGTACAAACAAAGGTGATGAATTATTGTATGGGGGACCCATGTGGCCTAAATTAATGGGAAATACCATGGGAGAGCCCATGGTTTTGAGAAAACCACTTGTGAGGTGTCCCTTAGCCATTAATGCCTTGTCCCCTCACATTCCCTATAAATACCCACACTTTCCTCCTTTAGTTTTCACCCCCCCCCCAAATCTCCCCCAACGGAGCTTTGGTCTTATTACCTCCCAAGGAGTCCTCTCAAGGTTCCCCCAAGCCCTCAAGGTCCCAACTTTTGAGTTTTAAGTGTTACGTTTTAAGGTAAGGGATCTTACCTCTCTCTTTCTTTCCAAGCACTCTCTTTTATGTCATATCTTTTATGCACCATGTTATTATGTTGGAGAATGTTATTTTATATTCATCCTACTATCCTTTTAATGTTCATATGATGAGAGATCCCCTCTTAATCTCATCATTTCGTTTTATGAATTTTTAAGTGGTGCCATTAGGCTGCCGAAATATTTGTAACAGATTCTTTCACCCTTCTCATTTTCAAGTTCTATTTTATTTTCACGTCTTTCAAGTTCCTTTTTATTATTTTGGGGTATGATATCTATATCTATAATACTGATATTTTATGTTCTTATGATGACAGACCCTATTTTATCTCGTCAATTCATTTTTTTTGAAGTTTAAGTGACGTCGTTAGGCTGCCGAATTTTTAAGGGATTCTTTCACCCTTCTCATTTTTCAAAGTTCTACATTCATATAAAGTCTTTCAAGTTCCTTTTTATTATGTGGGGGTA
This sequence comes from Viscum album, assembly GCA_963277665.1. Lineage (NCBI taxonomy): Eukaryota > Viridiplantae > Streptophyta > Magnoliopsida > Santalales > Viscaceae > Viscum > Viscum album. Next base: position 1,343,464,690 of record OY728136.1, read on the forward strand.
TTATCTATATATCTATCATACTGAACTTTTATGTTCATATGATTAGAGACCCTATTTGATCTCTCCAATTCATTTTTGTTGAAGTTTAAGTGACGTCGTTAGGCTGCCGAATTTTCATAAGAGAAATCTAATTTTTGTCTTCCTTCCATGTTTTTCATTTCAAATGGTATTTCCTTAAAATTTCATTATCATGTTCATATATCCTTTATATTTGGTCCCTCTACTGTTTTATGGGTCATTTATGGATGTTTGACCCATGTACCCTCTCTTTTTAATGTTTTCTAAAACCTCGAAACATAGTCGTTATGCTGCAGAATTTCTGTCTCAAAATGTATCTCTCTTTTTCTAAAGTTCTTTTATTTTATTAAGTGAATAATAAAATCTCTATCTTCTATAGGGGTATTCACATATATACCAACTTTTTCTATTTTAAATTCTGGGATTGACAAACATGATACCCTCTTTCCCTTTCTGTGGGTTTAAAGTGACATAAAGATCATGTCATTAAAGCAGTTTTAAAATGTTATGATTATGAAATGAAACCCATTTATTTTATGATATATGGGTTGTTTATGAAATGATTGATGATGATATATGTGGTTCACATGATAATAAATACATCTCAAGGTTGCGCCCTGATAGTGTTTCAATGCATTGGGTAAAGGCTTAATCTCTAGAGATCACTATTTTTAACGACGCCTTGGTGAATAACATTGGTAATTTTTAATGACACCTTGGGGATGGACCTTGGTGAAACAGAAATGATTGTCAATATTAAATTTTTTAGCCACATCTTCAAGTTATGAAAAACTTTGTTTTTATTATGATATGCCTCATGATTACTTTCTCATGACTTAAAGTTCTTTTTCATGACTTTATTGATGTATCTCATGTTCACATGTTAAATGTTCCCCTTGTTTCCCTTACTGAGCCTTCTGCTCACCCTTTCTTTTGATGTATGTCCCCAGGTTATGAGATGCAGTAATGAACCTAAGATGAACATAAGGAGAAGCCTTTCAAGTGTTTAAGAAGAATGTTTTATGTCTTCTTGTTCTGAGTTCCTAGTTTCCAAGACACTAAACCTTAAAGATCCTTGGTTTTGTATAATGTAATGAAAAGTTATGTTATAACAAGGCAGAATGTCATAGTTGGTATCAAATGATGGTTTTGTTATTTCTGGAAATTAGGATATGAAAACTGTAGGAATAAGACTATAGAAAATTTTATATATAGGAAATCATCCTGGTATTTTGGTGAGTATTGAGTAAGGGGTTTCCAAGAAAATACATCCCTGTCTGGATACGAGAAGGTAGAGGTGGCTCTGGCACAGATGTACATAGGGGTAAAACCCGAAAACACCACTTTGAGCTAGAATCAAATGGGAACTGGTACACGACAATGGGCCTTACTGCACTCTTGGTTATGACACTCCCAGGGGATATGCTTTGGTAAATTCATAAGCTTAGTATGAAACATTATTAAAGGAACAAAGATAAAATAAAATAAAGATTCACATAAGAATATATGATCATGGATATCCTAGATTGGAACCTAGGGGATCACAAGTTAGGGTACACTTTCCTTATACAATTTTATCCTTCTATGATTAAAGTTTCCTTTTAATGATTATTGGATAAGTATTTAAGCCCCTAATTATAATTTCTTTTCTTAGTTAATGGTGGGAAATAGAAGAAGTTGTCCCAACAACAAATGTGATAAGAAATGTGATTATTGCCCTATTGATATGACAGAGATGACAAGATATCAAGTTGAACATATTGTGATTATGCCAAACCAGCTATCAAAAATCACAATTAATAATTGGTATCTAGTTGAATGCCCAAATTCGTCAAGAAAGAAGAAGATGAAGCCTTAGGGAAGTTCATCTGATAAAGTTGATAAGGGAAAGAAGACCCAATTTCCTTTGTGCAAAAAGTATGGAAAGGGGAACCAAGGAGAATGTCACAAAGGAACCGGGAGATGTTTTAAGTGTGGGGAGATAAGGCATAAAGTAGCCAATTGCTTTAAAAAAATGGATAATGTGGTGAATAGAGATAAGTTTCTATCTAATGTACCATACACTTTTCAATATCGTAAATGTGGAGAAGTTGGAAATTATCCAAGGCAATTCTCTCTTAGAAGGGATGAGAAGCATGATGAGGATCAACAATATTCAAGGACAAGGGAACAATGCAAGTCCTATGCTGAGATGGATCATGATGACTGAAGTACATGTAACTTCTTCGCAATAATTGTCTATGTCATGTTTTATTTTAGTTCGTGCACTATGACCATATTTTTATGTTTTCTAAGATCATCGAGTCACTACCTAAGATGATTTTATATCATTAAGGAAAACATCTATTGTTATGTACCACAAGTTTATGTAGTAAAGTTGTTCTTCTAAAAAAGGTGATTAGTGGATTAAAAGATGATTATTATTTTGGAAGACGTTCACTATTTTGGGAGACCTATGTGATCAAGGTAAATAGATTACTATGGTATTTTCTTTGAGGATTAAAGGTTGACTTATATTTTTAATAATCGATGAATTTAATGAAAAATTATGGTAATTTAGGTTACTTATGGGAATGATTAACCTATCTTGGGGAAAATGTGATTAGGTTAGTTACTTTTTTATAAGATGATAAGGGTGGTTGATGTTGTTTGGAGATGAATGATAAAGTCTATCTTGGAAGACTATGTTATGAGATCGTTCTTATAATTGGATTTCAATCTTATTTTGGTTTATTTTGAGGAATTTTAAGGACAGTTATTTGTGGAGTGGTATATGATGAACTTTGGGTAGTACCGTGGAATTTTTAAGATTTAAAGAAGTTTCCCTTCCTATGGTATTCTTTATTTTTGAAGAGTTGTTTTATCTCACCCTTTCTATTTTTGGGATAATAGAAGAAATAGATAGTTAATCTTTGGTGGATTATGTGATTCTCTAGAAGATGATTCTTGTTCTTTGATGGGACCAAGTAGTTTTGAATGCTCATCGTTTGGAGAAAAGATTAGTTTTTGGTAGAAACTTATTAAAGGATGAAACTATACTTGAAGGTAGGTATATTTCCCTGTGTTTTTATTCCATGTAGTAAATGAATTCCTCAAAACTATGAAAAGTAACGTAAAACAAAAACATTGTCTGTTAACGTTTCCTACTAGGAAATCAAATACCGTTTAACCCATCATAAGTTTGTGATTTTCATGTTGTTAACTTTCTATTAATCATGTTTTCTATCACTCTCCCTCAGAACATGACCCTTTGTTTTCTCCTACATGTCCATGCTTTCCTACATGGAATCCTAGTATGGGTTAACTCGGGTGACCTTTTTACTTCCCTTTCATTCTTTTAAAGTAAAAGTGTTACTGACTATTTTTCCGATGTGGGAGTTTCAATGAAATTTCCAATCCCAATTTTAAAAATTGCGGGGATGCAATTTCTTAAGGGGGGAAGAATGTAACGACCCGAAATTTTGAATAAATCTTGTTTCCTAATTTTGTGTGTTATTTTATTTTATACTCAACAAAAATGTTTCATTTGATTACATGAGTATAATTAAAATGAGACCATTGGGTTTCGACTGTTATATGACTCTTGGTCAATATGACCGCTAGAAACTAAACGTTCTGATTATTGTCTCTAAATATAAGTGTTCTTGGTTAATTAATATAGAAAGAATATTTGATGTCCTCATCCAGTAGTCTCGGGCCAATAGAAGCCCATCTAACAGAACTTGGGAAGGAGGTGGCACTATTGGGCTTTGCTCTGGACCAAAACCAAGCCAAACTTCATCGTGTGAAGCTGGAATAGAATCACCTTCATGAGAAGTTCAAGCTAATAGAAATTACTACTCGTGTGATGTTGGCCGAGACGCCCTCAGATTCTCTCACCTTAGAACACTTTACACTTAGGTCCTATGCTGGGGTTATAAGGGGCTATGTAAGGAGACCGTAACTGCCTTGTGTAATCCTTTGTTTAAAATAAAAATTGGGATTTCTTCTTATGATGAGGTTTATGAATTTTCAAATGACGGAATAAATATAGTATGCATATTTTTGATTAATTTTAGAAAAATGATATTTTAGAAATGTTTATTTAAACCATAAATAATTAAAAATGTGTAATTATTTTCAAAAAATGGTCTTCTACAATTATGTTCAGTACGAAATTTCGAGTCTAATGATATCAACTTGATTTTTGATAAATAGTAAATTATGAATAGTGATTTTATGCTTACGATTAGTAATGTGACCAAATGGATTAGAAATCCCACTTAAAGAAAGTATTAATATAATCTAAGCACCTTGATTAAGTAATATGATTCAATAAAATAGGTAAATAATTGTTTCAGAATTATTAGTCATGTATTAGTTTTTTTTCAGGTGAATAGTGTTTTTTAATTAAAAATTAAATTAAAAATATTTAGAAAATTATTTTTATAAAATGGATTTCATTTTTTAACTCAGATCATCGATATTATGTTAAGGTAATTTTTGGGGATTTTTCAGAAAAAAAATGAATTTTCGGTAAATAGTGTATTTATTTAAAAATTAAATTAAAAATATTTAGAAAAATATTTTTATAAAATGGGGTTCATTTTTTAAATCAAAGAATTGATATTTGGTTAAGGTGAAATTTTGAGATTTTTCTGAGATAGTTGAATTTTCAGTGAATAGTAAAAATACAGTTTTAGGATTTCAGTATGTTTAATGACATCATAACTGTGTCATGATGATTTCATGAGATATTTTAAGGGTTGGCCGACCAAAGGTGATGAATTATTTTATGGGGGACCCATGTGGCCTTACTCCATGGGAAATACCATGGGAGAGCCCATGGTTTTGAGAAAACCACTTGTGAGGTGTCCCTTGGCCATTAATGCCTTGTCCCCTCACATTCCCTATAAATACCCACCCTTTCCTCCTTTATATTTCACTCCCAACTCTACCCCAACGAAGATCTGGTATCATTACCTTACAAGGAGTCCTCTCAAGGTTCCCCCAAGCCCTCAAAGTCCCAACCGTTGAGTTTTAAGAGTTACATTTTAAGGTAAAGGATCCTACCTCTCTCTTTCTTTCCAAGCACTCTCTTTTATGTTATATCTTTTATGCTCCATGTTTTTATGTTGGATAATGTTCTTTTATATTAATCTTACTTTCCTTTTCATTTTCATATGATGAGATATCCTCTCTTAATCTCATCATTTCGTTTTATGAATTTTTAAGTGGCACCGTTAGGCTGCCGAAATTTTTGTAACAGATTCTTTCACCCTTCTCATTTTCAAGTTCTATTTTATTGTCAAGTCTTTAAAGTTCCTTTTTATTATGTTGGGGTATGATATCTTTATCTATAAAACTTATCTTTTATGTTCATATGATGAGAGACTCTATTTTATCTCATCAATCCATTTTTGTTTAAGTTTAAGTGACGCCATTAGGCTACCGAATTTTTAAGGGATTCTTTCACCCTTCTCATTTCTAAAAGTTCTACTTTCATATCAAGTCTTTCAAGTTCCTTTTTATTATTTTGGGGTATGATATCTATATCTATCATACTGAACTTTTATTTTCATATGATTAGAGACCCTATTTGATCTCATCAATTCATGTTTGTTGAAGTTTAAGTGACGTCGTTAGGCTGCTGAATTTTCATAAAAGAAATATAATTTTTTTCTTCCTTCCATGTTTTTTATTTCAAATGTTATATATTTCAAATTTAATTACCATGTTCATATATCGTTCATATTCATTCCCTCTACTATTTTATGGGTCATTTATGAATTTTTTACCCTTGTCCCCTCTCTTTTCAATGTTTTCTAAAACCCTGAAACATAACTGTTATGCTGCAGAATTTCCGTCTCAAAATGTCTCTCTCTTTTTCTTAAGTTCTTTTATTTTATTAAGTTAATAATAAAAGATCTCTCTTATATAGGGGTATTCACATATATACCAAGTTTTTATATTTTAAATTCTGGGATTTACATACATGAGACCCTCTTTCCCTTTCCATGGGTTTAAAGTTACATAAAGATCATGTCTTTAAAGCAGTTTTAAAACGTTATGATTATGAAATGAAACCCATTTCTTTTATGATATATGGGTTGTTTATGAAATTGTTGATGATGATATATTTGTCTCACATGATAATAAAGACATTTCAAGGGTGCGCCCTGATAGAGCTCCAATGCATTGGGTAAAGACTTAATCTCTAGAGATGGTTATTTTTAACGACGCCTTGGTGAATAACCTTGGTAATTTTTAATGACACCTTGGGGATAGACCTTGGTGAAACAGAAATGATTGTCAATATTAAATATTGTATCCACATCTTCATGTTATGAAAAACGTTATTTTTATTATGATATGCCTCATGATTTCTTTCTCATGCCTTAAAGTTCTTTTTCATGACTTTATTGATGTATCTCATGTTTACATGTTAAAGGTTTCCCTTGTTTCCCTTATTGGGCCTTCTGCTCACCCTTTATTCTGATTTATGTCCCTAGGTAATGAGATGCAGTAATGAACCTAGGATGAACATAAGGGTAATCCTTTCAAGTGTTTAAGAAGAATGTTTTATGTTTTCATGTTTTGAGTTCCTAGTTTCTAAGACACTAAACCATAAAGATCCTCGGTTTTGTATAATGTAATGAAAATTTATTTTATAAAAAGGCGGTATGTCATACATGGTGTGTCATCGTCTATCATCTCTGATCGAGATTCTCACTTTACTTCTCGAATTTGGAAGGGGTTGCATGAGGCATTTGGGACATATCTACGCATGAGCACCACCTTTCACCCTCAGACGGATGGTCAGGCGGAGAAGACCATTCAGACTCTCGAGGACATGCTCCGTGCATGTGTCCATGAATTTGGTCGCATCTAGGAGGATCACCTACCCTTGGTGGAATTTTCGTACAATAACAGCTACCACTCCACCATCGGGGTGGAACCTTATGAGGAATTGTACGGTCGACCTTTCAGATCACCTCTGTGCTGGACTGACCCTGGGGAGTCAGCACTCGTAGGACCAGAGATGGTCCAGGCCATGATAGAGAAGGTACAGGTCATCCAGAAGTGGATGAGGATAGCTCAGAGCTGACATAAGTCTTATGCTGATAGGAGGCGGAGACCACTAGTGTTCGAGGATGGCGACCACGTTTTCTTACGGGTCTCACCTTGGTGTGGTTTACGGAGATTTGGTCGGGGCGGCAGGTTATATCTGCGCTTCATCGGACCATTCCAGGTTCTCATCAGGATAGGCAAGGTGGCTTATCTCCTGGCTCTTCCACCTCAGTTGAACCGGGTGCCCGACGTCTTCCACATATCTCAGCTGAGGAGATACGTGCATGACCTGACACATATCATTGATCATGGGGAGTTGGACATCGGTTATGGGGTGACTTTTTTGGAGGTCCCGGTGAAGATCGAGGATCGACAGGAGTGCATCCTATGTGGACAGTCGATTCCTCTAGTGCGCGTCAGGTTGCAGCACGGGAACCTCCAGGAGAGCACATGGGAGCGGGAGGCTCAGATGCGTGCACAAAACCCTCATTTGTTCCTCTAGTTTATGATGTATCTTTATAGGGATGTAAATTCATGAGGTGGGAGTAATGTAAATACCAATAAATTTCAAGGAAATTTTTTCTTAAACTTTTTGGGATTTTACGAATACGCAGTTTCTGATGGCACCTGATTCTGAGGCCCGGTGTGCCCGGAATCAATTTCCAAAGTTTAGCTCGGGTACGTACAGTGAACGAACGAGCAGGTTTTTCTATCTTTTGAACAGGTGCTCGGAATTGAAATATGAGGGCACCGATGGAACCGCAGTGCCAGTATTTTTTTAAGAGGACCCTTACTAAAGCTGTGTTTTCATGGGAGGAGTTATAAAAAAATTTGGACTAAATGAAAAGTAAAAATAAAATTGTGTTACAATTTCATTTCTTTTACTAAGTGGTTATATCCTAAGTATGGGAGTTGGGGTGGGACCCACTAGTTACTAACTACTCTTGAGAGCTCTTTTCTCTTGAAGAACTTCATCCTCGAAGAATAATGACAACACTTCATCAAGGATTATCAACTCGGAGAACCGGTTTCTTCCGTCCTCTTCTTCCTCCATGAAAAAAGAGGAGGCACCGATGCAGAAACTCGCCAATGACGTCACGCCATATAATCTTCTCTCCGAGACAAAGGAAGGGAGATGCCGCTTCTTCCTCATACGCTCTCTGTCGACGTTTACAGAACCCCACCCCGTGATTCCATTTTCTGTGACACTCATCGTTCAACAACTTGTGTTGAGGTAGGGGTTAATTCTTCATTCAAGTATTATTTAATGATCTTCGTTGTTTAATGATTGGTCACTTGTCATCGATATAATGGGAGGAGATCATACCGTACAAACACGGCTGATCCTCCTCCCCTTTTATTGTTGATCTTCATTGTGACTTTAAAGGAAGGCGACGCGGTGACATTGCACCACGCGGGGAGGAAGAGGACTGCGGCCAGAGCGGGCCGTGGTGGAGGAGCGTGGCACCGTCGCACCGCGCCGGTGAGACCAAAGGAGGTCGCGACCAGGAGCGGGCCACGAAGGAGGGGCGCGGCGCCGTCGCGCCGCGCCGGTCGAACAGAAGCTGCGACCTAAGGCCACTGCGGTTTTCCAAAGGGGCTTCGGGCTGAGCCGGCCGCCAGCGCCACTTAAAGGCGGGACCCAATGGGTCCCGCAGTTACAAAGGTCGGCCGTTTTGAAAATCAGGGGGGCAGCCCCCCCCCCCCCCCTTCGCACTCCGCTCAGCTGAGAGTTGATCCTAACTGCGACCGACTTCTGAGTCAGGCTGCGCGCAATTGGGCCAGACCCGCCCCCAGTTCGGGTCGACCTGGTTCGGGCCAACCTAGGGGGTATTGGGCCGGGTCAGACCGGGCCCAGACCCCCTATTTTCGGACAGATTCGTTCAAATGCCCATATCTTGGGCTACGGACCTCCGATCGATGCACCATCAGTTGTGTTGGGATCCTTGGATCGAGATGGTAGTTTTGGTATATTACACGGAAGGTTTCAAGGAACTTTGGGTATGTCCGGGTTGGTTCGAACACAAAACCAACCGAGACCTCGGAGCGGAAATGCTAAGAACTTGAGCTCCGGACGTCCGATTGACGTGCCATCGACTTTGTTGGATTCACCATAGTGAGAAGGTTCTTTTGGATTACTCCACTCGAGGTTTGGATGCATCTGGAGTAAATTAGGGTTGGTTTTAGCTTAAAACCCAACCGGACCCCTGGAACGGAAAAGCCAATAACTCTCAGACCGGGCGTCTGATTGATGTGTCGCCTATCACGTTGAGTTCCTATTGACGTGACAGAACTTTGTGATACATCATCTCTGGACTTCATGACAGTTGATGTATCAACCCCTTGGCTCATTGAGCAGACCCTCCCGGAATCGAGTGTGCAGTGTGCGGGAACCCTAGAGCTGGATACGACTGCGACAACGATGATGACTGTACTTGGATCCTACGTGGGTTTGGCACTGAGGACGACTGTACTTGGATCATATGTGGGTTCGGCAGTGAGGACGACTGTACTTGGATCCTACATGGGTTCGGCAGTGAGGATGATTGTACTTGGATCCTACGTGGGTTTGGCAGCGATGGTTACTGTACTTGGATCCTACATGGGTTCGGCAGTGATGACATCTGTACTTGGATTCTACGTGGGTTCGTCAGAGGAGATGATTCAGAGGCTACATCAATCATCTCCACCCCTCTTCATGAGTAGTATACCTGTATGAGATGAGTCTTGACTTTTAATCATTATCTTCGATATTATTGACTTTCTTTCCTGTGTGGATTGGGTTGTGCTTCACTGTGTGAATTGGGTTGTACTTTCCTGCGTGGACTGGGTTGAACTTGGGCTCGGAAGTTGGAGCCGAATTGGAATTGATGACTTAGCTATATGTATGGTCATATAATTAAGTAGTGTTGGTTGATACTTTGTTTTGTATCTTTTTTTTTGTAGTTTATCCTTTGGGGATTCTGGGAGACCTTCAGGAGTCTCGGGGTCCCTACTGAGTATCGTATACTCACCCCTGCACAGGCTATTCCTGCACTACATTGTATTGGATGCAGACGACGGACAACACTGATTGTAGTTGAGACTTGTGGAGCGAGACGGTACCCGGAGGTGGACTATCAGGCAGGACGTACACGGTGCGGATGGACGGATACGAGGAGTAGAGGAGACCATCTGTACCCACCCTTCAGTTGGGGTTTCTGGAGGACATCTTGGTGGTTGTTGCTTTATCTTTCAGGTGTTGTACTTTACTTTTTAGTTGTTCTGCACTTTCAGTTCAGTTTGTATACTATCCTATTTACTTTCCGGGACATACTTTTGTACTTAGTTTACTTAGTGTTTACTTTAGCTTGGGTACTCTGTGGTGTTTGTTTTCTTTTATAAAGGCAATGCCTTCCCTTTTATCGAGATTTATGCCTTTGGTGCTAGTCGCCATCCCCTGGCCTATGGAAGGCGGGCTTGGGCTAGTCACGGCACAAGCCCCGAGGACGGGTCGTGAAATCTTTACATATTAATTTCCCACTACAAAGTTGAGTGAGCCTCCCAATCCTTCCTACATTTGACCACCTCTAAAGCCTCTGAACAAATCAAGGTAAAAAATATTCAAAAAAACTATCCTCAAATCTTGGTATAAAAATTATTAAAATAGTCCTAAAATATCATCTAGAATAATGATTTTTCCTTATTCATTATTGATTCATTTATCATCCATCACATCATTATGACATTGCATGACTTTAGAAATAAATTATAAAGACACAAAAACCTTATTCAGATACTACTTCATAGAAACACATCTATATAGTATTTCTCTGTCTGGTAAAATTTTTTAAGGATCCTATTTATCTGGTTCCCCTCTATCCTTAAGACTTTTTATGATAAACCCATGTTTTTGATACCCAATTATCTTTATGTTTCTCTATATGGTAATCTATTTATAATAAAATCAAAAAGTGTCTTCTTCTATTGCACTCACTGACATTCTTCATCTAGTTGACTCATAAACCTTTCTCTATCTAGTAATTCCAGAAATATACTTAGAAAAGTGGATTCATAGAATTACTCCATCTCAAAAAATTGAAAAAAGACTCCATTCATAAAAGTATGTCTCGTAAAATCATTACAAGAAACTCTATTTCAAAGATTCCTTTTAGAAATCTCTATCAAGAAATATCTATCTGGAAAACTTTGTCTATAAATATTTTTCCAGAGATATATTTCTAGAAAAATCATTCCCTTTTAATTCATTTATTTTAAAAAAAAATAGATAAAATAATTAATATCTTATAATAGACATTATTTTTTCTATGTTTATGAATTATAAAATAATCTCCGAATTTATTTTGTCTAAAAGACTCAGTCTGAGGTCCATATGAACACTTTCCAAAAAAAAATTTGTCCCAACTTATATCTAATCATATTAATGTGTTCGAAACATGTTTCTATATCTAGAAATATTCATATAGAAACTCCATAAATAAAGATCGAATTTATCAAGAGACTTATATATTGAATACAAAATATAATACCATAAATGAAGATTCATCGTGCTAAGTAGTTTCATTCTTAGTTCAATAATAGCACCAAAACTCTTCCTCATAACCATACAAAAAATCAATACTTTTTCCAAAGTTAATAAAAGGGATAAAATTGTTATAAATCATCTAGGGAAAAAATTATGATTAAAAAATACATAATCAACTTGCATGAGTTGTCAACAAACAGTCATATCAGAATAAAAAACATATGAATTTTAAATATTTCACTATTCAATAAATATAATTTATTTCTATGAAATCATCCATAAAACTAAAAACATATAAATCAAGGGGTATGTGGTTAGGTAATTAATTTCCCCAACCAATTTATGTCTGAAATATATGTTATCACCCTTCAATGAAAGGAATAAAATATATTGGGCTTAGAGAGACCATACTTTTTCTTACATGACTATTACATCATTTAAAGATAAATAACACAAAAGAGTTATAAAATTTGGATCCAATGTTTTAGTGTCTTAGAAAAATTAAGAACATACATAAAATTTAGGAAATAGAACATAAAAATTATTTAATTCCTTCTTCCCCAGCTTCTTAGTTTCCCTCATGTACTCCTTAGTAAAAGTAATCACCTGAGGTTATACGTCAGAGAAATGGGTGAGCTAGAATCCTAGTAAGAGGATAGACAAGAACATGATTCAATATGACATGGGGAGATAATATTCATCATCTTCATAACATGATAATAGGGTTATAATCATAATCATTGGAGGAATAATTATATAAATACTTGAAATTTGGTAATGCGTAAAAATGAAACATCGTGTCTTAGTAGTCAAATACCACACATAGTTGTAAAAATAGTTGGCATCATGTTCACGCATAACATGTGTTCATAATAATAACATACACATAATTTTGAATAAATATAGAATCATATTCTTGATTTTTTTACATTTTATCATTTGATACATCACATTAACCAATGCATTAGAGTGCTATATAATTATGGGTACACCCGCCACATCAAAACATTTAATTAATCATACATTCCACATTGAACGTATAACAATATTAGTCCTAAAATAACCCATGGAAAAAATGGGTTTCATGATATTTTCATAAAACTTACATTCATGAATAAACTTTTGGGTTATTAAAATAAAAAAGGAATAAAATACTTTTTATAATAATCATCAATTTTAAGTGAAGAAGAAACAATCTCAAGGGAGTCTAGATGTATTTTGGAAAAAAAGATCTTTAGGAAAATATTTATATTTTTCATAAAAACTACTTAGAAACATGTATATCCTTCAAAATAAAAGGGAAGAATATTGAAATTATATTAAAGTAAATTTAAATGAATATACATATTGAAATTGTTGAAAAATAGGGAAAACCCAACGAAATGAACTTCAGTTCGAGGATCCACTTACCTTATGTATGAATTTTTTCTTCACATTAGTATCCTGGATAATAAAATTAGATTCATTAATTAATAAATGTATAATCTATTATAAATTTATTTTATTAATTATAATTTTTTATGGTCATTTATGTCCATTATGATGAAATATAGAGTTCAATTTCATTTCTTGGAAGTGTTCGTTTTCATGGTTTTCATGATTTGTTCACTTATATATACGTACGGAAAATCGTGTCAAATGAGAATAATTATCTAGAATTAAAATTATACATTATTAATAAACTTATAGATGTTTAAATGGTATCATATATTATTTTTTCTCCAGATATGAAGATGATTCATTAAATAAAACATTAATGATAATTATTTAGATTAATTTGGTGTTTTTTCAATCATTATAAACTAATTTTTCTTTATTATTTAATATTATGTATAAATGATAGTTATCGAACATAAAAAGGTTATAAAATAAATATTACATTATTTTCAACCAATATAATGGTTTTATGACCATCCTTGAAGGTGTTAATAGAAAATGAAAATGCATCTTCCATGATGGCTGTAAATCAATACATCAAGGATGATAATCTCATTTTTAAAATAAAAGAAGGTGGAGAAGAGGTTTTGTGATGGATTATTCCGTTAACATAATAAAATTATAATTGGAGTTATCATTCCACTCAGATAAGGAGATGTGAGGAGAGAATAAGAAAATAAAAAAATTGAAAATAAATTAAAATAAATTGAAAGAGGATTTTACCTCTTGAATTCTTCCCCTTGAGAACCTCCTTAAGAAATTTAATTTGGTCTTTTTTGTGACCAAAGTATCTTGGACATGGTGAAAAGTCTTAGGAAGAGTATTTGGTATAATATGGACAAGCTTAAAATATTTAATGTTTTGAGGAGAATAGGTTGTGAGGGGTGGTATTTATAAGGGAGGAGAGGGGTTTTTTGAATTATTTTATTCGTTTTTTTATCATTTTTTCTCAAGACTATAAATAGTTTGAACCTTATTTCAAAATATATTAAATAAATAATAATATTTTGATATTATGGTGTTTAAATCATCAATGACCAAATAAATAGTTTATTTAACTTATAATGTTATATACCATAAATTATTTTATTTCACTTTTCACCAAAAATTATACTTTTTTTGAAAAATACCAAAAATTCACCCTAAGAATTTTTATATGAATAGAATTTAAAAATTAAATTAAATTTATGAAAATAAGTTTCTAAATATTAGAAATTTAGTTTTTAATTGAAATCATCATATATTAAAAAAATACCGATTTTAAAATTATAATTGATTTTATGACACATTGAGAAACTAATTAAGGTATCATAAAATTATCTCATAATAATATGAAAATAAAATATTTATTAATTAATATATTTTATAAAATTAAATTTTCCTTTAAATCATTATATTAATTAAATAAGAATTTATGTTTTACCAAAATACCAACAAGTAATTTATCAACTTTAAAACATGTTTTACTCATACAATAATATAATAATATCATGTTATCGTTTATAATATGCCTAAATTTTTATTTTTAATTTTATAGGTGAGGTTACTATTTTATTGGTCGGATTACTATTCCTAATGGTCATGTTACTATTCCAAGGGTCAAGTTATTATTCCATCAGTATAGGTTCCTTAATTTCTATGAATTACACTTATTCCATTAAAAATTTATTAAAATATTTTTTTATTGAGATCTATATTATATGTATGTGTTTTATATAATATAATATAATTTTCAAAAGTGAAAATGTTCATCTATAAAATTTTTGGTTGTTACATTCTTCCACCTTTTAAAATTTATTCCTCAATTTTTTTTACATATTAATATGAGAAAATGTAAGGATTCTTCTCATTCATTGTTTCCCATTATTCTCATTTTTCCTATTTGTACTTGTGGTTCTTCAATATAACATTGACCTGGTTAGTAGTATTGTGGAGTCGACCCTATCTCTATAGTCCAATATTTTCATTGGCTTCTCCTTGTATGAGATATCATTTTCCAATTGTACCACCAATAAATTCAACACATGTGAGGGATCTAGAATGTACTCCCTCAAGAAGGATATGTGGAATACATCATGTACTTGAGACATGGTTGGTGGAAGTACTACTCGACAAGCCACATCTCTAATAGGATCAAGAACCCAGAAGGGGCGATGTACCTAAAACATAAATTTCATTTCTTCCCAAATATCATGATCCTCTTCCATTAAGATATATAGAGGAATACAATGTATCCAACCTTAATCTTAGGGCCTCATATATTATTATTTACATAGATCTTATGTCAAATTTGGTATGCCTTGATATGTTGTTGAATGGGTTTCAACTTTTCTACAATTCCTTTGACTATTTCTTATCCTAGCAGCTTAAGTTCACAAACATTATCCCATAATGCCAGTTTTATGCATCATTTACCATATAGGGCTTCATATAGATCCATTTGGATGCTCTAATGGAAAATATTGTTATTATATAACTCAACCAGAGGTAGATGTTGTTCTCATCCTCATTTTATGTCCATAGAACATGCAGTCAACATGTCTTTTAGTGTTTGAATAGTCCACTCATATTGGACATCATTCTGAGGGTGAAAAGTTTTATTGAAGTTAATATTAGTGTTTAGAGAATGTTGGAAAAAAAATTAGAACATAGAGGTAAATCTTATATATCACTCAAATAAAATCGTTTTTGGTACTCTATGAAGCCTTTCCACTTCTCTAATGTATATCCATGAAAGTTGGTCTAGTGATAAGTCCTATAAAATTGTGATAAATTGAGATGTATTCATAATATGATCCATAACTACCCATTAATCATTGTTTCCTCAAGATATCTTTGGATGTTTAGTGAAAATTCTATGGTGATTTTTCCCATTTCCATATTGTTGTGGGTAATGGTTGTATCATCCCCTTATACTTTTGTATTTTATCTTTCACTTTATAATATATTTTTCACTTTGATGTATATTTTTTATCTCTTTATTTGTATTTACCCACCAATAGTGCTCTCAGATATCTCAAAACATCTATGTGATTCCTAGGTGAATAGATAATGTTGATCTACGTGATTCATTTAGAACCTCTTTATTTATCTATAGATCAGATGGTATACATAGTCATCACTAAAATCTTAAGACTCCTTCTGCATCAATTTTTTATCTTTGAGGATTTCTCTTTTTTGATAGCTTCTTCCTTCTTCTGAATTTCCACATCATTTCTTTGGGAATCCTTAATTTTATCTATGAAGGATGGTTGAGAAATCATTTGATAAAAGATTGATCATATTCCTTTCTTAATAATTCCCATGTCTATACTTTTTAAATCTAATAATATTGGATCCTTCTCAATTCTCATCATTGAAAATGTTGTAGGATCCTTTCTACTTAGATCATTTTCCACTTTATTTTCCTTACTATGATGGTAGTGGATTGAGCATTCATAGTCCTTGATGGTATCTAACCATCATCACTAGTGAATATTAATATCCTTCTATGTGAATATATATTTTGGGACCTTATGATCATTATATATCTCACAATTATCACCATAGAGATAATACCGGCATATTTTCAATATAAAGATCACAACTTCAAACTCCAGTTCATGCATTGAGTAGTTTTTCTCACGAATTTTCAACATCCTTGAGTAGTAGGCTATCACTAAATCATTTTTCATCAGTATTCATCATAATCCCTTTTTAAAGCATCGTTGTATATAACAAATAGTTCCCCATTTGTCGGAAGTGTGAGTACTTGTACATTGATAAGACTCTTTTTCAAATCTTTAAAGAATTATTCACATTCACTAGTCCAGATAAAAAATACTCCCTTCCAAGTCATTGTAGTTAGTAGGTTTGACAATCCTGGTAAATTATTCAAAACTCATTGGTAATACCCATCTAGTCCAAGGAAACTATGGATATCTATAACAGATGTTGGACTTGGATACTCTTCGATTTACTTTTTCTTGGAAGGATCCATAGATATTCCTTTTCTAGTGATAACATTCCCCAATAATTACACCTCCTCCATCACTAACTATCATTTACGATAATTTTCATATAGCTTCTCCCTTCACAAGGTCATTAGCATAGTATTCAAATGCACCTCGTGTTCCTCCTTTTTCTTGGAGTATATCAAATATCATTAATAAATACTATAAAAAATTTTCAAGGTAAACTATAGGGACTCTATTCATTAAGTCCGTGAATATTTCTAGAGTATTCCTTAGTATGTAAGGAATCATTATGAACTCATAGTTTCTATACCTCATTCAAAAGGCAGTTTTTAGAACATCTTCCATAACATTAATTGGTGATATCCCAATCAAAGCTCCAACTTAGAAAAATAATTGGCCCCACATAGATGATCGAACAATTATTGTATCAATTGTAGGGGATACTTGTTCTTTGTAATGATTTTTTGTAGCTCATGATAATCAATTCAGAGGTGAATCAATCCATACTTCTTCTTTATCAATAGGACTGGAGCATCCCATGGTGAAGCACTTAGGCATATAAATCCCTTATCTAGGTTCTCTCCTTCCAACATTTTCATCTCCCTAACTCAATGGTTTCCAATCTATAAGGAGTATTTTATACAATCATAGATCCATTTATAAGATCAATTAAGGATTCATCCTCTTAGTCAAGAAGAATTCTAGACAATTATTTGTTGAAAACGTTAGTGTAGTTCCTCATAATGGGCATGTCTTGAAGAACGATTCTAACATTTTTCTCAATAATTTGAGATATATATCTTTTCTAATAATGCAATAATATCCATAATTGAGATGATAAATCTAAAGGATATTCATCCTCCTATTTAAAATTGTATAGAATTGTAGGATGCCTTGGGTCTTAAAGAGTGATTATCCTTTCTTGAAATTTGATGTTGGCGTTTTGTAAATAGAGTCAATCCATGTCCAAAATAGAATAAAACTCCATAAAAAGAAGTGATAATATATTTTCAAGTAGGTTCAGCCCAAAAAAAATTAAATGATAATGAGTTATATACTTTGGATGCAATAATTATTACCTTGTATGTTCTCACAAGTAAATAAACCTATATACTTTGATGTGGTGTTTAAGTATTTCTACTAAACATCCAAGATAATAAAGAATGCACAGAAACATAATAAAATAGTACATTATATATTATTGAATGAATAGAAAGTGTACATGTCACAACATCATTTTTGGTCTCCACCTCCGTGGTTGTGATGACATTAGCTTTCCCTTTCACTTTTGGCTTTGGTGGCTACTAATTTTGATTACCCTCAAGGAGTCTAGGTTTAGTGTAATGGCTTTCATAGTTACCTTTATCCCTATAATTGAAACATTGAACCATGGGAGGTTCTCTCCTTTCCTCTACCACATTTTCCAACTTTCTCATATATCTTTTATATTCATGAGTTTTGTGGCCTTCTCTCCCACAATTGAAAAATTTCCCTAGCCCTTTGAGAAAATTCCCATGATACTTCTTCCCACATTTTTTCACATCTGTTTGGTTGAGTTTTCTTTCCACCTTTTTCATTATATCCACAATCATTGAACTCAATCTTTAATTTCTTATCTCCATATCCACTGGACCATTCTCAAAACTTCATCTCCACTTTGATAGCACATCGAACAAATTCTTCATAACTCCCAAAGTCTCATATTCCTAGATATTTTTTTAGGTATGGTTTTAAACCACCAAGGAATATATATATTTTATGTCATTATTGATAACAAAACCCAAGGCATACCTTGAAAGCCTTTTGAAATTTTCTTCATAATCCCTGATAGATTAACATTCATTTTTCTTCAACTCTATAAATTATCTCTCTAACTTTATTATAATAGTTCTAGGGAAATACTTATTAATAAAAAATTTCTTAAAGTCTTCCCACTCCATCTATTTAATTTCAGGCTTTGACTTAGTGTTCTTAATCAATGCACAAAATTGGCCGGCCTCTCCATCTAAACCATAAATGTTCAGAGTCACCTTCTCCATCTTAGAATAGAGAAGAATATAAAATGTCTTCTTAGTTGAGTCAACCCACAATTCTTCAACTAGTGGATCAGATGATCCACTAAACTTCAGTGCTTGTTGCCATATAAAATTCTCGATAAATAGTTTCTCCCTATTAGGGGAAGGAGTAAGTTCCACATTATTCAGGATATTTTTAGTATCTTAATATAGTTGGGTAAGAATTAATATAAAATTTTGAACCCCACCTCCCAAGGCATTGGGGATGTCATTCGAGCAATTGCTGCATTTTTCTTCACATGGGTTATTGTCCTGGTTTCTCCTGGTTCCCACTATTTTTGAAAGTATAAAATGTTTGAAAAAAACATAATTTTATCAGGTATTAACAAATAACTTATTCCATTATTAAATTAACTCTAAATGAATCTCTTATGGGATATGTATGTTTAGAATTTTTAAAAAACAAAGCTTCTTGGGTTCGTACATGTACTTGGTCCCATACTAAGGTTTGTAACCAATGTTCTCTAATCATAATTACCAAATTATATATACCATGATTTTACACCAACTATAGAGACCCTACTTTTTCTTACATGACTATTACATAATTAAAATATAAATTAAATAAAAGTGTTAAAAACCAAGATCCAAAGGTTTATTGTCTTGGGAAAATTAGGACCATACATAGAATTTAAATAATAAAACACAAATATTATTTAATTTCTTCTCTATATATTCTTATTATCCCTCATTTACTCTTTAATAGAAGTAATCGCCTAAGGATATTCATCAAATAAATGGATAAGTTAAAATACCAATTAAAGGATAGGTAAGAATATGATTTGATATGACATAGGGGGAGAATATTCATCATCATCATAAAATTTTCATAGATACATGATCATAATCATAAGAGGAATCATTATATAAATAAATTAAATAGGTAAATTCATAAAAATGAAACATCGTGTCTTTGTGGTCAAATAAAACACATAGTTGTGAACAAAGCTAGCACCATGTTCACGCATAACATATGTGAATAATCATAACATTTTTATAATTGTAAACAAATATAACATAATTTTCATGAATTTTTTATATAATATCATGATAAAAATAAAATTACCCAATTCATTGGAGAATTATATAATTCTGGGTTCACCTGTCACATCATAACATTTACATAATCATGCATTCCACATAGAATATACGACAATCTTAGTCATAAAATAACTCGTGGAAATGAAATGGGTTACATGAGAATTTCATAATGAATACATTCATTAATAAAATTATGGGTCTACAAAATAAAAATGGAACAACATACTTTCTATAAGAATCATCAATATTTAGTTAAGAAGAAACAATCTCAAGGGAGTTCAGATGTGTTTTAAAAAAGAAAAGTTCTTTTAGAAAATCTTTAAATTTTTCATAAAACCTAGTTGAAAACATCTATATCCTAAAAAATGTAATAATTTTGAAATATTATTTAATAAAATTAAATAAATATCCATACTAAAATTTTTGTGAAATCGGGAAAACCCAAGGAAATGGATTTGGGTTCGAGAATCAACTTACCTTATATCCGGATGATTTATTCACTTTAATATCCTATATAATAAGATTTAATTAATAAATAAATAAATATAGAACCTATTATATAGGTATTTTATTCATTATAATTTTACTAATTTTAATTATGGACATTATAATGAGTTATAGAGTTCAATTTCATTATTCAAGAGTATTTATTTTCTTGGTTTTCATGATTGATTCACTAGTATATATATTTGGAAGATCATGTAAAATTATAATAATTATCCAGAATTGAAATTATATGTTATTAATGAAATTATATAATTTTAAATGACCTTATATATTTTTCCATATATGATGATTACTTGTTAAATAAAACATTAACAATAATTAATTAGATTAATTTTTTTGTTTTTCGATCATCATGAATTAGTGTTGTTTTATTATTTAATATTATGTATATATGTTAATTACAAAACATAAAAAAGGTTATAAAATAAATTTTACCACATTTTCAACCATTATAAGGGTTTTATGACCACCCTTTAAGGAGTTAATGGAAAATTATAACACATCAACCATGATGGTGGTAAATTGAAATATCACAGATGATGTTCTCATTTTCAAAATAAGAAGGAGAAGAGAAGAGGTTTGATGATATATTATTACATTAACATAATAAAATTATGGAATATTTACGATACTATATTTATAATGAATCTTGGATAAGGGTAGTTAATGAGATAATAATTAAAGAAAATAAATTGAAAATAAATTAAATGAAAATGAAAGAGGATTTTACCTCTTGAATTCATGTCCTTGAGAACAACCTTAAGAAATAGAATTTGATCTTTTGATAAAAAAAAGGATCTCAAAAATAGTGAAGAATCATGGAAATATGATTTTAAATAATTTAGAAAATATTAAAATCTTTCAAGGTGTGGGGAGAAGAGGTAGTGAGGGGTGGTATTTATAGGGGAGGAGAGGGGTGTTTATTATTATTTTATTCATTATTTTATTATTTTGGATCAATAATATCAATATTTTGAACCATATCAATAAATATAATAAATAAATAAGTATATGAATATATTATATTTCTTACATAATAAATTGCTCAAGAAATATTGTTTTTAACTAATAATGTTATATACTGTAAATTGCCATATTTCACTATTCACAACAAAATCAACTATTTTAGAAAAAATCCAAAAAAAATAACTTGGTCATTTTTTGACATGTATAATTCATAAATGAACTCAGTTTTCTGAAAATAATTTTAAAATTATGATAAATTTAATTTTTAATTAAAATCATCATTTATTCAAAAAAAAATACTTATTTTAAAATTATAATTTATTTTATGAAACTTTAAATAATTAATTAAGGTATCATAAAATAATATTATAATAATAATACAAAAATATATTATTCAATGAATATATTTTATGAAAATAAATTTTATTTTAAATAATTATATTAATTAAATAAACATTTATGTTTTACAAAAATACCAACAATTAATTTATCAATTTTAAAACATTTATTTACTCACACTATGATATAATTATATCATATTATCATTTTTCATATGCCTAATTTTTTATTTATACTATCATAGTTGATTTTACTATTATTTTGGATGGATTACTATTCTTAATGGTCATGTTCCTATTTTAAGGTTCAAGTTACTATTCAATCACTATAAGTTCCCCAATTTCTATTAATTTCACTTATTTCATTCTTAATTTATGAAAATAATTTTTTTATTGAGATATCTTTTCTATTTATGTGTTTTATACCATATAACACAATTATAGTAAGGTAAAAATTTCATTTATAAAAGTTTGTATTGTTATAGTGCTCACATAGGAAAGGAAATGGATAGAAAATCATTCCAAAAATAGAGGATTATTTGGAAAGAGAATTGTAGTGAATGATCTCGATAAGTTAAATCTCTAAAAACAGATTAACATAATTTATAATTCGGTTCATGAAATTAAATTTCTAAGGAAATAAATATTTTTTAAATGAAGTAGAAAATGGAAGTGAAACCATAAAAGAGTTTTCAGAAAATGTTTTTAACATTTTATTAAAAGAAGAAGTTATGGGTCACATTCAAAAGTTGATTTCAAAAGGTTGAAGTAAAAAACTTTGTAAAACATTTACTTTTAAAAATGGGAAACTTAAATAATAGATTAAATAAAATAAATAAAGGTTGTCAAAGTCAATGTGGCATGGAAGATAAAATGTTTTATTTTGAAAGGATGGAAAATATTTTTAACAATTTGAAATGGCTTTATTGAAAACCCAAATTGTAAAAAGATTAAAAATATCATTTTTAAAATAATATAATTTGAATATGGAGTTCACATGAGATAAAACATATTTCTTTTTTAAATTATAAATGATAATAGTAGTGTGAAAGGAGAATATGGAAAATAATGAGAAACCATCATTAAAGAGGATGGGAATTATTCTTAACATTGATACAATTTTTGGGGGGTAGATTCATCTGGGTAAAATATTTGGATTCAAATGTCATGCTTCTTAATTAAGAAGACAAATTACCATTAAATTAAATATTAATATATAATTATCTAATATTTTAATAATAATGTTTAATTAGTATTATAACTCAACAAAGGGAGATGAGTTAAAAAAAACTCTAAAATATTGGGTATCGTTTTAAATAAATCTCATATAAAGAGAGAACATTATTTGGATCTCCAAATCCCATGAATTAAATAAATATGGGACAATACATTAATTATGAATTAATCACACCATATTAAAGATATCTTGTTTAAAAATAAGAAATATTACTCAAGAAATTAAATTTTAGAAAAGGAACCCCTTACCCTAATTCCTAACTTCCACTAAAGCACTTGAATCTCCTATATAACATAAATTTATATCATGGTTATCAACTTAAGAACATTATTCCATTATATTACATTTTATAAAAAAAATTATATTTTTTTTATACATGTATATTAGTTATTTATTATTTATTATCGATATCTAGTGTGAGTAATCTTAATTATTTTAAACTAATTTTATAATTGAAATGTTATTCTTTATTCTTCTCTTAAGTTTCATAATTTCAATATCATACAATGTATTTTAATTTATTTTCTATAATTATATATAAAGTTATAATTTCATTATATGGGTTTTTTTTATGATTTTTAAATATAGAATCAATGATGAGCATGTTTTGTTTTTTTCATGAATAGACATTGGTATCTTAATTAATGAGTTTAAAATTAATTTTACCATTATAGAACTAAAATAATATATATATTTTTTATTTATATAAAATATTATAATTAATTAAGTTCTCATAGTAATCTATGATATTATTTTATATTATTGTTCAATTATGTTTTAAGATGAACTTAATCATGAACAAACCATAATTAATGGATGATTATGGTTATAAAAGTGGTTTATTTTAGAATAATATAATTATTTCTAAATCATAATGATATTATTTATATAATTTTAATTTTATGAATCATATTTTCAAATATTTTAACAAATAATAAATAAACTATATTATAAACAATTTAAGTTTCTTCAAAGAGGTGGTCTCCGCCCAACGCATGATTAACATTTTCATTTCTCAAATAATGAGAAGGAATAAGGTGAATTATAATTTTTCTCATAATAATAATAATTTTATTATAACTATCAAATTAATTTTTTTACATTCACCTTTATATATATTTAAGATATTTTTTGGTGAAAATGTAAGGTTTCCCTTTGTATAGGTGGTAGTCCTCACAACACACGAATGAGGGTTTCATTTTTTCTTAATGGAAAAGGGTAAAAGGTGGTAAATAGTTATTCCATTGGAATAATAAAATTAAGTACACAAATAATAATGATTTATTTATATTAGACTTATAATGTAGATTTGGAAAAGTTTGAATGAAAATAAAAGATGTTTGGAAAAAGTACTCATGTTGAAGACTTTGGATTTATTTTGAAAAAATCCTTGGAAATGGAGGTATTATGCCGAAATATTCTGACTAGAGTCTCAAGTAAAAGAAATTGGGTTATATAAAAAATAAAAATGGTATAGTTTCAAGATGAAAATGTATTTTTTTAGTGGTTTTTAATGGTTTTTTAGAGGATCCTTTATAAGTGATGAAAAAAGTATTTTGTAATTATTTAAACTTAATAAAAATACAACACTTCAGTCACAAGAAAATTAGACTATAAAATAGATAACAATGGATTTTGTAATGGGATAAGTCCTATAATTATTCAACGATATATTTTAGAAAAAATTTTAAACATGTTTTTTAGTCCTTTACTATTAAACTTTTCTCACTTTCCATTTTTGGTTTTACCATCGTATCTAGTTTTTACCTTGGTAAATCATTTTGTATGACTAAAAATGAAATGGACCTTGTTATATATTTTCTGAATCATGATTTTGAATATTAAATATATTCTATCAAATTAAATTTCTATATTTTGGAAAAATCAACATTAACATTAGCACGTGTAATGTGAAAAAACCTATTTTTAGAAAAATTTCGTTTTTACTCTTAATATTTCGGTGTAGGATAAAATTATCAATGAATATTATTTTCTGGAAAAAAATATTTTGTATAAAAAATTAAAAGGTATTTGTATTTCATAATAATCTATAACCTATTTTTTAAAAAAATGATACTTAATTAAAAGAAAATGACAAAAATAATTTCTTTTATTGAATAATATATCTTTAGTTTATAAAATGTTAAACATAGGTTATATAAAGTTATAATTTTTTTAATAACATTTATTTTTAATCCTTAAAAACATATTTGACCAATCAAAATAATTTTTAAAATTATATGAATTTATTATATAAGGATAAAGTCCTAAAATTTATAGTTTTGATAAAAACTTTATTTTCACTACTCACCTAAAAATAAACTGCATTATAAAAATATAAAAAAAACATATAATAATATTGTAATGATTAATTTTAAAATTAATTTCATTTAATCAATTTAAAATTCTAAAATTTAAATATCTATTTTTTACATATGAATTTTAAATCAAAACTATTTTTATAGAAGAATAAATTTTTATTTTATTTAAAAGTAAAACAAAATTATAAAATAGATATAATAAGTAACTAAATAAATTAATAATTTCTAAATTATATCATCCAAATTTCTAGTGAAATATCCTCTCAAGATCTATATGTAAGATCTATGTATAAGGTAATATCTATTGGAAGTTTAGGGTCGTGATTCCACTCGCATAGATCTCGTGGAAATTTCCAAGAGCTTTAATTTATCTCACATATGATTTCCCAAATTCTATAATTTTCCTATTTAGTCTTTTTTTCTATCTAAGGGAACCCATAGTGAAGTTACTTCCTTTGCAAGCTCGGAAAAATGAGCTTCATATAGGATACTTCCACTACATGATGTCATTTCTTTCCTTTTACTTTAGAGGTTAAATAATATAGATACTTATTTTATACCTACTAATCTAATTGCAATATTATAATAGTAAAATTTTCTTTTAATATATTACAATTTCATTTTAATTTGGTATTGTGTGTGAATCAATCTGTTAAACAAATTATGATTTCATTTAAAGCATATAATTTAATGTCTCAGGGTATTACATTCTCCCCCTTAAATAAATTGGATCATCCCAGTTTTAATTTTCATTGACAAATAAAATTAGTAAAGGTTATCAAAAATATAGGCGTAAATCAGGATTTATTTTCTAACGAGTAAAATAACTAAATATCTTAGGTATGATTAAGAAAAAAATATTTTCCTTTCAATTTTTTTACCAAATACTTTTTTTGCCTCCATAAATTTTTGTTATATACCCTCATTATCTACACATAAAGATTATTAATGTTCCTTTGAGACATTACCTTGGGTGTTTCTGAGGTAAACCAAACATTACATGCATAAATAATACATATTATTTTATGAATATTAAATATATAACATTATTATTCACACCAAAACTTTAATGTTTTGGTGTCTTTGGAAACTTGGATTTATAAACAATGGGTACATGAAAGATTTACATAATCTCACATTAAGTACTTCACAACTAGAATCCTTCAATGAAATTCTATACTTAAAATTTTTATTTATATCATAGAAAGAAGGAAATGTAATACATGATGAGATAAAATGATTAGTATGGGTAAACATATATGATATCAATTTATAATCTTATGCATGCATAAGATAAGAAAAATTTTATGAAAACTTGATCATAATTTTCAATAATAATACCTAATTAGTTAATGATCATTAATCATGAATCATTGAATAAGGTTTTTTCAATCAAAATACATAAGACATAAAAGTATGGAATCATCAAAAAATCAATCATGATCCATGAGAACATATCATAATCATAAGAAATATGTTTTTTTCATACATATAAGAATGGAAAATCACTTCCTTATTTAAGGATCACAGGAAATACTATCATAGTGGATTGGGTTTACTCCCCATTCTAGCATTTCATTAGTCATGGTTCACTCCAAAAACTATCATATTGGACAAAGTACCTTAATTAATTGAGTTCAATAATAATTATCTTCTTTATTATATAATGAGATATTAGTCATTAACCAATGATTTGGTGGGATATATAATTCTAGAATAATTTATCACATACATATGTGCATAACAAGATCATAAAACATTCACTATACCA
The DNA here is from genome assembly GCA_963277665.1 of Viscum album. Taxonomy (NCBI): domain Eukaryota; kingdom Viridiplantae; phylum Streptophyta; class Magnoliopsida; order Santalales; family Viscaceae; genus Viscum; species Viscum album. The sequence continues at coordinate 1,343,491,932 of OY728136.1, forward strand.
TCATTTCATAACCTGAGGAAAGGAAATGGGTTTCATAAAAATCATATCATCAAAATCATAAACTATATATAGAAATTATAAGGATGATATCATTGGATTATATACATATTAAATCATAAATAACATCAACGGATGTTATCATAAATTAAAAATTCCCATAAGAGATCACTATAATATTTCTTGAGAAAAATACTCTTTCATTTTTAAATAACTTATTTAAAATATAAATATTTAAAAATTTATAAGGGTAAAATTATTTAAATATAACCAAGGAAACATAAAAAAGAATTTTCAAATTAGTGATCACTTTATATGGTGGTAAATTATGTTCATGTTGTGTAAGATAAAAAAACACCTTCACATTTTTGATAAAAATTAAAGATTATATCATTTTAAAAAATTCTAGAATATTCAATTTAAAAAATATTGAAATTTAAAAAATGGAAAAAATTAATATAAAAAATCATGTTATATTTGTAAAAACATTATTTAAATTTTTTAAATGATATTATAGACATGGAGGTAAAAGATTCTCGTCCGAGTAGTAAAAAAAGTCATTTTTACTCAATAAATTATTTTAAGTATATTGGGTACTTAGAGAGAAGAAAATGAAAGTAAAATATGTTATATCTTAAAAATAACCAAATTAGAATAAATTACATAATATTTTATAGATTAATATCACATAATTTAATCATCATAAATTTAAGCATAAAATATCCTGGTAAAAATTATATTGTTACGTAAAACCCTTACATCTTTTGTAAATTTTGAATCATAAGCCCCATGAAAGAAAGAAATTCAAATGAAAAATTAAATAAAATTTTTATAAATATGTTAATGACAAAAAATATTAAATTTTTGGTACATACACCATATAAAATAAAAAAGTGGTGAATATGACATATGTCTCACAGAAACAAAATTGTGACAAGAAACCCTTACCACAAGTTTGAATTACTTCATAAGTTATCTATAATCCTAAATAATATAATTAAATTTATTATAATTCATTAAAATAACCATTTAAACACGTATAATATCATATATGATCCATTTCTAACATTTAAACACCCATTTATTAATAATTCTTTATAAAAATTGATGTTTCTCAGTATTAATTATTTTGTTTTTAATAAGAGCTTGGATTCATCAATTCTGTTCCATGTAATATGATAATTTTTATAGAATTTAAATAATTTTAATCGTGATATAAATATAATATATATTTTTTATATACATACTTATAGTCATCCATAAAAGTTAGATATAGGAAATTGAATTAAATTATTCATTGATTCGGTAGTTTATACGTACGCATGAATATTGTTCTCATTTTCTAAAAAAATAAAGAAATAAAGATAAATAATAATTTGTAATTATAGAACCATTATTATATGATAAATATAACATATATAAATATTAAATCTATAAAAATAACTAACCTTCAATTATGGTGATGTAAAAAATAATTATATCGCTATGTGAAGGTGGTAGTCCACACATAAGCACAAGCAAAACATTCATTTATAATTTTTTGAAAAATAAGGGGGATAGTGGTGTTTCCATGTTAAATAATAATATTTTAGTATATTTATTATACTTAATTTAATATTTTATGATTAACATCATATATTTAAAAGAGGTAGAAGAGGAAATAAATTTATATAGGTCGGGTTATATGATTACCTTTTCTTTAGAAGATCTCCATTATATCTCTTCATAAGGACCCTTGGAAAGATATTTTTAGAAGAAAATATACTCTAATTAATGTATGGGAAGTTTATATTTTAATTTTTAATGGTTTTTTCTAGCTAGGTGACTCAAAATTTGTTATGAAAAGAGGAGAGGATATTCCCTTTTACAAGTGGGGGGAGAGACACGCCTTAAGTATTTTAAATGGTTAAAATATTATTAATTAATTTTCACAAAAACGTGTCCCATTAATAATTAAATATAAATAATAAGTTGATAATTTTCTAAATAAATTCATCCAATTATAATTAATATGAAAAATTTTCATCCTTTTACTTAGTTGTAACCTAGGTTAAATTATGTCTTAACAAGTTTCAACTACTTTTATAATTCATTATGACCAAAAATTAAGTTTTACTTATTAAAAAATATTTATTATTATGACTAAAAATATTTAATAAATTTTAAAATATTCAACTTCTAAAAGTTTAAGAAATTTATTTTAAAATAAACCCAAAAAATGCAATGAAAAATGATTTCCTTGAAAATGAATTTTAAAGTAGAAAAAAAATTACAAAAGTTAATAATAATATTTATCCCAACGGAATTAATTGGATTATTTTTAATGAAAATTATATAATGAAATTTTAAAATAAATTACAAAATTTTATATTCTAAATTATTTAATAGAAAATACATCTTTCTATAAAATCGTTATTTCTTCTACATTTATTAAAGAATTAAGATTTTTAAAAAAATTCTAAAATTTAACATTAACATAATTCTGATATTATGATTTCAAAAATGTCATCCTTTTATAAAATAAAATTTCTATAAATTTCATTAGTTAATTATAATATCCACCCATTAAGTGAAATAAAATTATTTTTTGAAAAAAATAAAATTTTTAAGCATAAAATGTATTTATTGAAAATTGAGTGCTTATTTATTATACATTGATCAATAAATTTTAATTATATAAAACATTTAAACTTATTTTTTATAATTATTTTATTTTAATCATAACAAAAATTTAACAGTTAGGTTATAACGGTCACATTAAAATAATGACAATTCCAAGTATATCACGGTTTTTTCAAACTTAGTGTTGTGTGTAAAGAAATCTATTAAATAATTCAAGTTTATCTAAAAGGAAATACATATAGAATCTTGGGTTGTTACATTATACCCCACCTAAAATTAATTTTACCTCGATATATCATTACTCTAATACAAAAAAGTGATGATATATCTATTTCATTATATACTCATGTTCTCATTTAGCTTCTTTAAATTTCTGATTCCCCTAGAGAACATTAATCAAGTGAGTTGTATTATTCTTTAGAAATTTATATCTATAATATAATATTTATATAGATTGTTCTTAATAATAAATATAATGATTCATTATTATAACCTATCAGTTAAGTACATTTGAAGGATCTTGTATTTAGATCCTCGAAGAGAGATACATGGAATATATCTTGAACCTAAGAGAAGTTCAGTGGATGTCCCAAGTGATAAGAAACCATCCTTATGTGGTCAAGAATCCAAAGGGGGAAATATACCTAGGTCTTAACGTTCCATTATATATGAATTTAACAACCTACTTATATGAAAAAATTCACTTGAATACCTTCTCACCAACGTTGAATTCCAGATTTCACCGATGATTTTCAACATAACTTTTCTATGGACTCTGAGCTACTTTAATATGATTTTAAATAGATCTGACTTTATCTATTATTTTCCCAGATATCTCAGAAACTCAAAACACACATATCAAATAAAAAATATTGTCTTAGGTATATCCTCTTCTCAGACTTTCAACTGGTGATACCCTAACTACAGATCAATATTATAAAACCAATGATCCCCTCTAAGTTAATTAAAGAGGTCATCATTCCTTCTCAATGGATATGCGTTCTTAACAGTCACTCGATTCAACTATTGATAATCAATAAAAAAATCCTAATATTTCATCATATTTTTAAAAAAATAGTATATATGAAAACCACGGTGACATACTAGGATGAATAAATTATTTATCCTCTTGGCTCTCAAGTTGGTCTTTAAGTTCCACCAACTCATCAGGTTCAATTTGGTAAGATGGCATAGAAATAGGGATAATACTAGGGATTATGTCAATACTAAACTTGACCTCTCACTATAGAGTAGAATAAAAAAAATCATCCAAAAATACCTTAGGGTACTCACATATAACTATAGTATGTCAACCACCCAAGAAAGGGTCAAATACATCAAGAAATGCCTCTGGAAACTGACATGGGATTTCTATGACATAAGTAAAAATAGAACATGTCCATCCTAATCTCGAGTCCCACCCAACCTGGAAAACATGAGTGACTCCATCAGAAGATAAAAATTAACCCTGATAGGGATCACAATATATATATTCCTTAACACCAATGATCTAATATATCCTGATAATCAAGTTGAAGATGTTGAGATCAAGCATTACGAAGTCCCACTCCACCTCAAAGTCATATATCATCACCCAACAGGTAGGACATCTGAACCCTTGTTTGAACCTCTTTATTAAAGGCCTAGAAATATCAAAAAAGAATGAAATAATTTATGAATGGAATCCCAATATGTAAACTAACTTCAAAGATATAAAATAATGTGTATCACCCATATCAAAAAAATCTAACACTATATAAAACAAAATAAACACAGTACATCTAATAGCCAATAGACCTAATTTAGATTCCCTTGGCACATACACTATTTCATATAGTCTTCCATTATTTTCGACATTAACTTATCCCTTAGCCTGATGATTAGACACACCACCCTTCAAAGCATCATCACGAACCTGTGAACCCTTAGTGAGAGTGGATCCCACCCTACATCCTTGAAATATATTTTAACAAAAGTGATTTTGATGACTAGATTATCCACACATATAAAAAGTCATAGGATCCACCAAATAGTGGGTATTGGTATGAACTCTCCTTCCAAACTGGTAGAAGATAACCCGATTATGCCCTGTCATCACCCTTGAGACTGGTCCTGAGGAAAACTAACCACTCTTACACTTCCTTTTTTGGACAGAAGATACACCATGTTTAACCATTAACCCAACTGAAGATCCACCCAAGCATGTCTTCCCAACTATGTCTACCGCAGCTAAATATTAATTATCAACTACCTCCATAAAGTTTAGAAGGAACAGGAGTATTAACATCGACTAAATATTAGGCCTCAATCCTAACTCAAACCTCAAAGCCTTCCAATACTCGTTAGGGACAGGATCTGGTTCTAGATGCACTAACTCAACAAAATTAGTAGAATACTATATAATGGTGTACTATACCTTCTATATGTTTAGAAACTCTTGGGTCTTCATGACATTAAATTTCATAGGATAGAACTACTAGTTGATGATCTTCATGATATAATCCTAAGTAAGATCCCCATGCAACTTAACATTCATAATGGAATTCCACCTTCTTCTTTTTAGTCCCCTGAGTATATATGTGGAAAACCCCATCTTAGATTCTTCAGGATTAATCAACAAGTTGAAGATCTTCTCTATCTGATCAAGACATTATTTTTATTCTTTGGGTCCTTTTTCACCTCGAAAGATGGGTGGATATTTATTGGTAAATTATAAACTAGGATCCACTATGCATCATGGGTTCCCAAAACCCACTTCACCCAACATTTTAAAAGTGTTGATAACTACTTATAAATTAGGTTTCATTGGAGGGATATCTTATGGATCCTATCTAATACCTTCTTCTCTCATATGTTGAAGATATATTCTTAAAGGCATTATCTAATAAAAGATAAAAACCAATCAGTCATGAGAATATTACAAAATCATAGGATAAACTTTTTTTATTTATAAAAAATATTTAAAACACTAAGAACATAAAGAAAAAATGAAAAACCTTACTCAAAAAGAAACATTACCATTTAACTAAACTTCCCATATAGCTCATTCAAATGACCTTAAACTAAAAGTCTCAAACCTGGAAAAAATTTGTGACAATCCACGGTAACTCTATTTTAGTCACAAAAGTGATATATTTAAGCCCCCTTCCCACACCTACTATCTGAATTACAATGGTCCTAACTTCGGTTTACCCAAGACATAGAACCAAACTTAGGAAGCTCTAACACAGTTATGTCTAAGTAACCCTGTTGATACCAAATTTTAAGGAACCAACCCAATCCAACTAAACAAGCCACCTGAACCATCCTGTCATATGATATTGGTAAAACATGACAACAAAACCTATTTTTAATATTATAAAACAAGATAGAAAAGTAAATAACAAAGAGGTAAAATAATAATATACTACTTATGATACAATCCAAGCTAAAAAAGCTAACCAAAAAGTTATCCATAAACCCAGGTGACTTACAATCACCTCCAGACCAGCATAAACCAAAACCAATAGTGATAAGAGAAGTCATCATGCTACAAGATGATATTCCCTTAACTTAAATCTAGAAAAACAAAATCTATAAATTACAAAATTCACAAGTAGGGTGTGAGCCAAATCATATTAGGATACCACCATAGTTTCTATAAAAGGTCTAATATCAAGAATGAAACAATTCCCACTTTTAAAAGAAAACATTTCTACAAATAATTTTACAAATCCAAATCATTTCTAAAAAAAATCATTTTTTATTCCTTTCATTTTTCATAAAATACCTTCATATTGTATTGCCATAAATATAAAAAGTAGAGTTTATAAAATAAGAAATCACATTAATGAATCAATATGTATACAAGTAAACATATTTCTGTGAAATAATCTATCATATGATACTATGTACTACAACCTCATATAAAAACCATTGAGAAACAATTTGTGATATAAAAACAATCATGTGATCAATTAAAAAATGAGAAATTGAAAAATAAACCTAAATCGGGATCAAGCCTATGGGAAAAGACATTCTAGACACTCACAATCCTAAAATGTATGTGTTGGATCCACTAGATAACGATCCATGTTAGTCGATACCATAAAAGTTACCAATTAATGGTACAACACACACTAAGGATACTTATGACTCTATCTTGAGGCACCCAATGTTCCAATGTATATTTTTCCAAATTAAATTCATAACATAACACACAATTTTAAAATTTTCTTTCAAATCCAATACAATCTTCTTTACAATTTGAAAACCCATTTCTAAATCAAAAAAATCCATATTCAAAGCAATAACCCCATTTTTTAAAAAATATATTTTTTTTTATGAAATCATTTGAAACCAATTATCACTTCCTATCAATGAACTGACCAAAAAAATAATCAATAAAAATATGAAATTCATAAAAGTAACCCATTTCATAGAAACACCAACCTCAATATTAAATAAACCTAGTTTATTTTGACAACGGATACTGTAAACCAAGATAAAGACCCTAAAAAGACAAGTAATTCCAAAAGACTAAAAATTATTGATAGAAAATTCTATCCGATCACACAACTAAATCCAAATCATAGCCGAAACTAAACCCAAGAATAAAATAATAGATTACTTTCTCCAAGAGAATAAATCCAACCACAAAGGTGATCAATAATTGAACTAGGAAATTCAGGTGGAGAGATATCACACAAAAATCTCCTAGGGAGGGCTTCGGGCTGAGATAGTAAGGTTGAAAAGATAATTAATGAAACATATCACTTGTATGATTCCCTAAAAACCAACACCATGACATTTACATAGAATTTAACTCATTTACACATAATTTAATCCTAGGGGTACGTATAAACTGAAAAACCCACCACATATTCATTAAAAACTGGATATTTTATACTTACATTGTGTTTCCCTGATACACAGCAAGTGAAACATTCACAATAAGTACTCATTTCATTGATTTTTTCCAAAAAACAATACATGGCATGTACTCAACTTACGTAGCATGTAATTTCTTAGAAAGAAGTAGAAACTATTAGTTTTAATTGAAAATTTACAAAAAAAAAATCAGCCTTCACCATTAAAGGTATCCTCCCAATTTTATTTCTTACACACCACAACCAATGAAAAAGGAAAACCAAAATAATGGAAAAAACATACCTATCTGAAAAGTGATGGGGTGATACACTTTTTGAGTGGATAATATAATCATGATAAGTTCTCAAAAAAAATCATAGATAATAACCAAAATACTAATAAAACTATATTTCTCAATCTCATTAGTTGTTCTATTCTAATGTTCAAAAACATTTTTCTTTTATATATCTACTAATATACCATCTCTTGATATTATATAACCCAAACATGAAAATTTATATCATTGAAATTCACACTTTGTAAAATTTTTATACAGATTCTCCTTCCATAGGGTCTTCAACACAATCCCCAATTGATTCAAATTATATTTCGTACTATTCTAATATATAATAATATCTTCTATAAGGACTACCACAAATTGGTCATGGTAATCTACAAAGACTCTATTTAATAAATCCAGTAATATAGAAGATAAATTAGTAATATCAAAAGGAATCATTATAAATTCCAATCGTCTAAACCTCATATGAAATATCATCTTAGGTATGACTTGAATTTTTACCCTCAATTTATAATATCCAAATTGAAGATCAATCATGGAAAAAGATTTATCTCCTTGTAATTGAACAAACAAATCACCAATATTAAGAAAAGAATACTTATTCTTGATTACGATCTTTCATAGTTTAAAATAATCAATGAATATTCACATTGATACATATTTATTATTAATAAAAATAACAGTTTCAACCCATGATGATTCACTTTTCCAAATGAATACCTTATAAATATTCTCATGGATTTCATTCTCCAATTCTCAAAACTCAATTGGGATCATTCTACATGGAATATTTCAAATAAGTGTAGCATCAAGTATAAATTTCATTGAAAACTCAACAACACGATTTGAATGAATACAAGGAAAATATTCTAGAAATACATCAATGTTTAAAATATCCATATCTTTTATGTTGAGTTTCTACCCAATATTTAATTATAAACACCCCTTTTGAATAAAAATCAGGACACATACAATAGATGAAATTTCCATTTGAATTTTATATTTATCATAGCACTAATAAACAATCTTAGGTTGGTTTAAAATATAAAATATAACTTCCCTTATTTTTGAATTTATATGGTATTTATATAAATAATTCCAATACATTCCTAAAATAACATTGAATTCAACTAAATGGATAATAATGAGATTCACAGAAATTACATTCCCAAAAACTTCAATCAGAGAAGCGTCATACTTAATATGTGATCATAATACCATTAGTAGATTTTACTAATAATTCATTATCTTATTGTTTATGTGGTATTTTTATTCCCTTATAAAATAATTCATATATAAAATTATGGGAAAACATAGAATCAAATATGACACTACTAGTTCTAGAGTGGATTGTAAGTGTACCTTTCACTACTTTGTTATCATAACTCACATCTAAAATAGTATTCACAAAATATTTCACATTGTCTCTAAGATTACGATGTTTATAATGTTGATCATCTTTATTAACCCTTATATTTGAGCATAGGTTAGAATAATTCACATACTACTTGAATTTGAAACACTAGAGTTTGGGTAGTGAATTTTGTGGTGCTTCTCTTAATTTGTGTCATTAGATAACTTCTTCCAATTACATCAACATTCAATTTCTTGATGACCTTACTTTTTACACATATATCATTTATCAATCCCCTTAAGAAAATTTCCTCTATGTTTCTTTCCACACTTTGAGCATAAAAGAAACCTCATATTCTTCCCTCAATGATTTTTATTATTATATTTTTTAAATTTTATCTTTATTTTCTTATCAAAACTATGAGATTGATGGGTAACTCCAATATTTATTTATAACATGATATCCCATAAAATAGTTTCTTTAATATCTATTAAAGTAACATATAGATAACTCAATTTGGATAATTTTTTATTCCACTTAATGATCAATCAATCTTACTTTCACGTTGGATAATAATACCAAAAACATACTTAACTAATCTTGTAAAATTATCCTCATAGGTACTAATGGATTCATCATAATTATAATTTATATCACGGAATTACTTATCCATTTTTTTATGAAGAATACAAGGAAATTACCTGTTAAAAATAACCTTTTAAACTCATCCCACTTCATATAATAAATTTATTCACATTGACTTATGTTCTTGATAAGAGTCCATTATTTATCTGCTTCACCTTCCAAATGTTAAATATCTAAAATAACTTTTTCTTGTTATAAACAATGGAAAATGGTAAATAATCTTTTCGTAGCACTAATGAATTTCTTATCATGTAGTGTATTAGTGGACCAAGTAAAATAATGTGGATGTTTCCTTGTCAATGACCCAATAGAATGTTTTTCCCTATATTTCTTGTTTGGAAACTCAGTATCATTCATTTCTTGAGAAATTTGAACAAAAGGAACAATAATATTTTTTATTCTAACTCACATAACATTTTTTATAGGAGAATAATCATTGGTTTATCCCTCACATTCTACCTTAACATGGTTCTTTTTAGTTTCATCTATTTAATAAAACCAAAAAACATAGTGTGATAAAAAAAATCATTTTGAAAAACCATATAATCACAAATAATCTTATATATGGTGTCTAAATCATCAGAATTTATTTTCACTCTATGACTCCTTAGGGTTTACCTAAGTCATCCATTATCTTTATCAGTCAATATACTTTATACTAGTTTATAAATAAAATGTGAATTAACCCAATTATATCCATTGGGAGTGTTATCTCAATATGTAGTCTTAGTCCCACTCATCGTGAACTAGTACAGATCAACTTAATAACAAATATACCCCTTTTGGAGTTATTGACACTTGGTAAACCTATTACACAGCCACATATACTTTCTATTATCTCTATAGGAATGTATTTTATAGGAAACCCACACTTGTTTCTTTACCATAACATAGTATGTTCTACTATACATAGGATAATCCTAAGGGTTATCACTAATTTTTTTTCCATCCTAGTTTCTAAAAATAAATAAACAAGGATCTGATGCCAACTGTGGTGACCCACACATTAAATACATAAATATTAAAAATTATTAGATGAATATTCAATGCCTAACATTAATATTCATGCTAGTAATGTAAAGGTTTAGTGTCTTTTGAAACTTGTATATATAAATAACTGGTACATAATATATTTTCATCATCTCCCACTAATATCTTCATAACTAGTACCCTTCTTAGACACATCATACTTAAAACCTTTCTTTTAAACTAGGGAAAATGAAAAATAATAAAGGGTTGGATCATATGATCAGTAAGGGTAAATATAATAGATATTAATATATGATCAGATAAACATAATTGTATGATAACGTGTTCATATCTTACAATAATTATACCCAATTAGTCAAATATATTTAATCCTGAATTATGGAATAATATTTTTTAATAAAAATGAATAATACATATGTGTGTGGAATCACCAAAAAAATCAATCATGAGCCATGATAATGTATCATAATAATAAAAAATATGTTTTTTCAAACACATAAGTAAATAAAATAATTTCAATAGTTATGTATCACAACTAAGGTTATCATAGTGGCTTGGTTATACTCTTCATTCTGTCATTTACTTAGTCAATGTCAACTCCCAAGACTATCATATAAGACAGAGTCCCTTACTAAACTGGTTGAATCCTCATTATAGAACTTATTATCTCATGATATATCCATCATTACCCAATGAATTTTAGGCTTATATAATTCAAGTAACACTCAATACATAATTATAATTATATAAATGTGTGCCAAAAACCATAAAACATTCATCATATCATCATTTCATAACCTGAGGAAATGAAAAAAGGTTTCGTAAACATCTCATAATAATAATCATAAACCAAATCTATAAATATTAAGGTTTTTATAATTGGATCAAATCTCCCATAAGTCATAAGTTACAACAAATTATGTTATCATAAATGAAGAATTCCTTTAAATAATTCCTAGAATATTCATTGATGAAAATACATATTTTATTTTTAAATAACTTATTTAAAAACTAAATATTTATAAAATATTAAGGAAAACATTTTATTCACAAATAAAAATGGAAAATGTAAAAGGTGATATTCAAATAATTGAGTGGTCATGATATCATAAATGTTTGTTCTTGTTGTATATGTCGAAAAAAATATTCCTTTCATATTTTTAGTAAAAATTCAAAAGTACATCATTTAGAAACTGACAAGAATATCCCTTTTAAAAATTAATATATTGTCAAAAATAGGTAAAAATGAAATTAAAATCATTTTAGAATATTAAAAACTTTCTTCAAAATTTTTTAATGAAAATATATATAAGTAATAAAAACATTCTTGACTGAATAGTTAAACAAAGTGGTTTTCATTAAAAAAATTATTGCGGTCTCTTGAGTGTTTAAATAGTGGAAAATGAAATTTAGACATATAATATCTAAATAATAACTAGATTAGGATAAAATAAATAATATTTTGGAGAAAATATCATATAATTTCATCATTTTAAATTTAATCCAAAACAATCCACGTAAAATGATATTATAATAAAAAACTGTTGTCTCTTTGGTAACTTATGATTCATAAAACACATAATATAAATTACGTAAAATTAAAAATTAAATAACATGAATATAAATTTATTCATTACATAACATATCAATGGGTTAGTATATACACAACATTAAAGAAACTTGTGGTGAATATGGAATATGTCTTAGAAAAACAAAAGTGAGATGAGAAACCCTTAGCTTAAGTTCAACTTATTTCTTAATAGATATAACCTCCTATATAATAAATTTAAATTTATTATAATTATATAAAAGAAATTTTATATTATTATAATATTATATGTAACCAACTTTAAACATTTAAGACCCTATTTATTAATAAATCTTTTTTAAAATCAATTTTTTCACGTGTTAGCTGTTTTTTCTTTCGTGAATGTTTTGGTTTGGAAGCTCTGGTCCTTGTACTATGGTCATTATAACATAATATAAATATTTTTAATCATGTTATTAATATCATATATATTTATTATATACATATTTATAGTCATCCCTAAAAGTTATATATAAAAAATTAATTACACCATTCATGACGACGGTAGTTCGTACGTACGCTTAAATGTTATTTTAATTTTCTAACAAAAAATGAAAAAAAATGTAAATAATATTTTATTATTAAATAATAATTGTTATATCATAAAAATAATATATAAACATTAAATACACCATATAAATAAACATCAATGTTGGTGATGGAAATTTAATTATATCTCTATTTGGAAGCGGTGGTCCATTCGTACGCACGAGCGATACTTTTATTTACCACTTTCTAGAAAAGAGGATGAATAATAGTGGTTACATAATAATAATAAAATTTTAGTATATTTATGTCACTAAATAGATTATATTATTATGAATACCATAGATATAAATTTTTTAGAAGAATAAATGAATTCAGATAGTTCGGGTAAATTGATTACCTCTTCTTTTGTAGAACTCCTTTAAATCCCTTCTTAAGGACCTTTGGAGTGGTCTTCTAACAACACCAGATCCTATAATTAATGGATATTAAATTTTATAAGTTAATTGGGTAGGTTTTGGTCAAGATACGTGGCTGAATATGGTGTGAATAAAAGAGGAGATGAGGTTCCCTTTTATAAGTGGGGAGAGGGACACACCTTGAATAGTTTAAAGGATTAAAATATTATTAAGTAATTTTCTTTAAAAATTGTCCCATAAACAATTATATTTTAAATATAAGGTTATAATATTTTAAATCCATTCATCTAATGATAATTTATAAAAAATTGGTTTTCCTAATCACTTATATTTGTCCAAGGTTAACAAGATTTACCCTTCTACATTGGTGGAAATTTTTTACTATTTTACAATTCTTTATGAAAAAAAATTACCTTATTACATAATATTAATTATGTTGATTAAAAATATAGAATCAATTTTAAAAGATTCAAATTATATAAGTGATAGAAATTAATTTTAAAATAAACTCACAAAATGTTTTTAAAAACAATTTTCTATAAAAAATGCATTTTGAAGTACAAAAATGTTTTTATACCAAAATTAAGAATAATATCAATTTAAATGACAATAATTATAATATTTTTAATTAAAAGTAACTAATTAAATTTTAAAATAATTTTAAAACATAATGGTAGTTTATAAATTCTTGAATAAAAAATATAATTTTCTATAAAATTGAAATTTTTTCACTATTTCCAAAAAAAATAATTTCATTTGAAAAATATTGAAATTATACCATAATATAATTTTGATATTTTGATTTAAAAATGATCACTTTTTTTATAAAATAAAATTTCAAAAAGTGAAAGAAAGTAATTATAATAATCATGCATAAAATTCAATAAAAATCATTTTTTATCTAAAACATATTTTTAAAGCATAAAATGACTATAGAAAATTGACTAATTATTTATTATACATTAATAAATAATTTTAAATTATATAAAAGTTTTATATATTTTTTTTATAATTTGGTTATTTTTATTCATACAACTAATTTTACATCTACTTTATAACTCTCACATTTAAATATTTATAATTCAATAGTACATCAAGGCTCATTTAAACTCAGTGTTGCATGTAATGCAACAAATCTAATACTCAATCATTATTTTAAATTAAATAAAAAACATATTTGGGTGTTATAGTGTCTTCCCACATTTTTTCTTGTATTAAATGAATATTATTTTTGTAATCATCTTTGTCACCCAAACTTCTATGAGACATCATCCTCATCTTCTTTGGTGCATTTGGGAACTAAAATATGTTCACATTTTAATAATAATTCTTGATAAATGTTTTGGTATAACCCAAAAAAGTACCTCTCCCTTGAATATGCATGGTTCCATAAATCAAATATGAATTTTAAAATGAACTAATAATTTCAGAAGTGATCAATGAAAATTAATTATTAATATGTTGAATTTACAATTATGGTCATAGTTCTCAAATATAAATAAGTAGTAGTAAACATTAAATTATATAAAGTTAAGTTAAACATAAACAAAAAATTGAAATATAACTCATAGATAGTTGAAGTAGCAGAAACATTAAAACAAATACCTGGAAACAAAACATCAAAATGGAAAGAACACCATGGTTTATTGTCATGAAAGAAACATAACTCTAGATTGTTCTTCCATCATGGAAATAGAATTATGGATTGTTTTTTCACCATGGTAACAAAACATAAATACAGTATTAGTATAAGATACATAAATGATAAGAGTAACAGGAACCTTGTTTTTCAATAATATTAGGTCTTCCCATCAGATTCCAACTCATATCATCAGAATATGAATTAAATAGCCTCTCAGTACTGCCATGATCCGTCGATGCAGAGGAGCAGCAGTTCGTCTAGTTTGTATATAGTTATATTGATCCCTAAAAAAGGTAATTAAACTTTAATGTGAGTAAATGATAGATATTATTATGAAAAAACAACTAGTGACATGAAATAGAAGAACATAATAGTAGATATAATCAGAATAATGACATTGGGAAAAATTGTTGGCATATCTATCTTCATATGCATATTTATGACATTATGTTGAATTACAGTTCCAAACATCAATGTTGGCTTCACATTATACTCATCTTTTATATTAGTAAAAACATGAGATATCATAAAATATGATAAAAGTTTTTCATTAATAAAACATGTATAATCAAAAAATAGGAAATCTTAAAACAAGCATCAGTATTCAGAAAATAGTTATTCTGTTTAATAGGAAGCAGTCATAAGATTTCATCAAATGGGAATTCTATCTTACTGGAGGGAAACATAACTAATATAAATTTGTGTAATATATTATACTGGAAACAAACATGACATAACCAAATGGGAATTCTATTTTACAATACTCATAAATGAAAAATCAGCTTACAAAACCAATTGACTGAAAAAATGCCTAATCACAAAATTGAAAATCACTAATAATGGAAACAAACAATAGAAGACACAAATTGGGTACCATATATTCTGAAAATGATTAATAAAATAAACATATTGTTTGTCTGAAATAAAACAATAATATAACAATTTCAAATGAAATATAAGGAACTAAACAAACCATGTATCGATAAATTTGATTCTAGAATCCGAATTGTATTATCGAAGAACATATATGTATATGCGACTGTATCTATTAAATTTTTTATTTGAACATGTTTTTTATAGTGAATAAACTACTTATACATGAAACATTATATATATATATATATTCAACAGGTTATAATTAATAATTTTTATAAAATCATAATAGTAAAACTGGTTTAAGTTGAAAATGAATTCAATGATGTCAACTATAGTAGTAGCAATGCAGTACAGATTATTCCCCATACTTACCATGGGACATTCAAAAAGGATAAAATTACTTAACTTTTTTTCTCTAAAGAAGGAACCATGCCTCGAACCAGAAGTTGAACATGCATAAGTCCTAAGAGAACATAATAAACCCAAAAAATAGAAAAACTAAAGAACGCCTATGATTATTTAAACACTTTTGGTTGGCCTAGAACCAAAACCTTCATAAGTCCTAGATATGTATAAACTCTCATGATTCGGCCACTCTGTATCAAACATCTATTACCTAAATAAAAGTAATCATAAAACAATTCCATATACTCAATTTTTTAATGTAGGTTGTAAATAATGCATTAAAAGTGGATGTTATCTGAAATAAAACAATAATATAACAATGTAAAAAAAATATTAGGAACTAAACAAACCATGTATCAATAAATTTTATTCTCGAATCTGAATTGTATTATCCAAGAACAAATATGTATATGTGATTGTATCCATTAAAAGTTTTTTTGGAACATGTTTTTTATAGTGAATGAACTACATATACATGAAACATAATATATATATATATATATTCAACAGGTTATATTTAATTAAATTATATAAAATCATAACTGGAAAATTGGTTGAAGTAGAAAATGAATTCAAAGTTTTCAATTATAGTAGTAGAAAAACAGTACTTATTATTCCATATACTTACAATGGGATATTCAAAAAAGAGAGAATTACATAACCTTTGTTCTCAAAAGAAGGAACCATTCCCTAAACTAGAACTTGAACCTGCATAAGTCCTAAGAGAGAACAATAAACACAACAATTGGAAAAATAAAAGAACACATGTGTTCATTTAAACACTTCTAGTTGGCCTAGAACCAGAACCTATATAAGTCCTAGATCTGTGTAGAATCCCATGCTTCAGCCTCTCTATATCAAACATATATCCCTTAAACAAAAGTAAGCATAAAACAATTTCATATACTCAATTTTTTAATGTAGGTTTTAAATAGTGCATTGAAAGTGGATGTTGCTGGATATAAAATAATTTATTTGTTTAATAAAACCAAAATACAATGTGCATGAATTGTTTGATATGAAAGTATCAAAGAATAAAATATATGCGAAAATAGTTTAATAAAATAAACATATTGGTCGTCTGAAATAAAAAAATAATGTAACAATGTTAAAAGAAATATATGGAACTAAACAAACCATGTATCGTTAAGTTTTATTCTGTAATCTGAATTGTATTATATAAGAATGTATATGTATATGCGACTGTATCCATTAAAAGTTTGTTTGGAACATGTTTTTTAGAGTGAATGAACTACATACACATGAAACATAATATATATATATATATATATTCAACAGGTTATAATTAATTAATGTTTATAAAATCATAACAAGAATACTGGTTGAAGTAGAAAAAGAATTCAATGATGTAAACTATTGTAGTCGTAATGCATAACTGATTATTCCCTATACTTACCATGCGAGATTCAAAAAGGATCAAATTTCTTAACCTTTTTTCTCAAAATAAGGAACCAAAAATTGAACATGTATAAGTCCTAAGAGAGCACAATAAAAACAACAAATGGAAAACTGAAAGAATACATGTGCTAATTTTAACACTTTTGGTTTTCCTAGAACCAGAACCTACATAGATCTGAATATATTCCCATGCTTCATCCACTATATATCAAACATCTATTCCCTAGAAAAAGTAAGCATAAAACAAGTTCATATACTCAATTTTTTAATGTAGTTTGTAAATAGTGCATTCAAAGTGGATATTGTTGCACATAAAATATTTTATTTGTTTAATAAAATCAAAATATAATGTGCATGAATTGCATGATATGAAATTCTCACAGAATAACATATATGCTAAAACAAATTAATAAAATAAACATATTGGTTTTCTGAAATAAAATAATATTTTAACAATGTCAAAAGAAATATAAGGAACTAAATAAACCATGTATCGATAAATTTGATTCTGGAATCTGAATTGTATTATCCATGCATATATATGTATATGTGATTGGATCCATTAAAAGTTTGTTCAGAACATGTTTTTTATAGTGAATTAACAGTATATACATGAAACATAATATATATATATATATATTCAACATGTTATAATTAATTAAATTTTATATAATCATAACAGGAAAACTAGTTGAAGTAGAAAATTAATTCAATGATGTCAACTATAGTAGTAGCAATGCAGTATTGATTACATGAAACTCAAGAGTGGGTTATTCTAATTATTCCAGGTTCCTTGATCATAAAGCATGACATTAAAGTATCTCTCTCATGCTTAATGGAAACAAAAATATAAATAACAACACAAGGATACAGAAAATTAAGAATCACATATCACCATTTATTATATTCCAACTCAAAGAACATAATCAATTGACAAATTTGAAAACAAATAAAAAACTAATGAACTTCTTATGAAAACATAAAAAATGGAAAATATCATGTATAATATTACATTAGATATGGACAAATTTCATCATACAATGGCGGATGAAAAGAGATGAAGTTCACAGTAATAATCATATTTCACAATTTATTATATTCCAACTCAAAGAAAAAAATCAATTTTAAAGATTTGAAAACAAAGATAAAACTAATGAACTACTTATGAAAACATAAATAATGGATAATATCATGTAAAAAATTACATTATATATGGATAAATTTCATCATACAATAGTGTATGAAAAGAGATGAAGTTCACAGTAGATTTAAATGATGATTTAAAACATTCTCACAACCCTTTCTAAATAGATTGCAAAAACAAAAGGAATTCTTGAAAACACGATCATCTATATCTTTATAAAATAAATTAATCAAGGAAATAAAAAACATAATTAATTAGTTCCAATCAAGTATTTTTGAAGGATTCATCCATACATTTGTGAATACATAGAATCCTTTAGCCATAATATTTACTCATTATTGATGTCTCACCTCCTTAAAAACATAATGATTTCACGTCACATACCTAATTAAGTATCATAAGTGATAAAAATTTAAGTTTGAATTAATATAAAAAATTAAAAGGAGAATTACCTTGAATTTGTGTTACCATTTCATTCAAAAACTAGAGATAGTGAAAAATAAACCTAATTTAAAGAAGAAATGTAAGCACAATGGGAACCATTACAATTATCATGCAACATACAAACAATATAAAAATCATGAATAACATCAAATTTGGTAGAACATGCATCAAAATAAAATGACCCACTACTCCAAAGTATTATCTACAATTAAGCACATACATTTCTCAAGACCCCTAATTGAAAAAATCCCTTCAATCAAAATTATATAGTTATAAACATATGGGGGTATTCTATAACTTTTGATTTCTTCGAAAATAATAAAATCATAGGATAGTTCAACTCTGAGAAACATACCAAAAACAACTACATCAAAATATAGTCATTGTTTAATGGAAGAATAAATTATAAGAAAATTATAAAAAATAGTGGGGACATATGTAAAAAATCATAAAATTAAAAAAATAGACAACTATAGAAGAACAAATTATTGTATGTGGAATGACCCGTCACAATTTCTTCAAAGTAATATAATCGTATTGTGTTGATGAATAGTGGATGTTCTAGAGAAGATGAATATAATTTGGTAATAGTTGTAGTGATAGCATCATGTCATCCAAAAGCCTTTAGTAGAAAGATACGGCTACTGTAGACATGGGAGTAGATCGAATGTAAAGAAATTCCTAACTGGGTTTTAGGGCATGGAGGATACAGTAGAAAAAATTTAGTGGGTATCATAAAAAGACCTGATGGAAATTGTGAGTATTAAGGGGTTTCGATGCGATGGAATGAGATTACTTTGAAATGGAGGAAGGATTCACTCAAAGGAGTTAGGTGGAGCACAATTCCAGCATTGCAAGACGGGAACCGTAGGACGAGATGAGCGAAATATCTAAGAGGAATCAAAGTTGAAGATGATTAAAATATAGAGGAGGATAAGGTAGTTGTTATGTGGGAACTATAGGAAGATTGGAAGGGGTTTCGTGACTAGGAACCTTAGGAACCAAAGTGGAAGAGCCATAGGCATAGCAGGCTGAGGGCGAGTTAGGATGAATAGGCAGAGGCAGAGGCAGAGTAGGCATAGGTGGAGGAGGTTATGGAAGTCATATGGAACCCTAATCGTAGTCGAGGAAAATACCGAGTGTGGGATGGTATGAAGGTTGGGAATGAATAAAATGAAGGTAATGGTGACATGGAGGGCTGAGGTGGTGACATGTATGTAAGAAACATACCAAATTTAGTAAATATATAGATATTTCTCTCTTCATTTGTTATCCCATTTGATTTTTCATTGGGAAAATATTTTTATTGTTTATAGAATCTATTTTTAACTTTATTCCTTCGGGTTTTAACCATTACTAATACCAAGATGAGGTAACATGAGTGATGAACTCTAAAATATAACTATTGTAAGATAATTACATGAAAAATTAAACCACAAATTGTATTCTTCTTTTAATTTATTACATTAGATTTTATTTCAATCTATATCACTCTCGATTCAATCTAGTTCTATTTAGGTAGGTTTTTATCATATTATTTAACATAATTTCTTAACATGATAAATCCTTTATAATGGTTTATAAAGAGGATTTGATTAAACAAATCATATCCCTTGGGAGTGTCTAGTTAAGTGTATATTCTTAGTCCCACTCATCATCCACCATAGTGAATATTGAGTTTATACTCAAATATCCTTTTTCAAGGTGATTTCACATGGGTACGTTTATGACACAATCTCATCCACTTACCATTATCCAAATAGGAATTTAATTTCAAGGAGAACCACACAATATCCACTTTACAAAAACTTTAGTATATTATCCTATACATAGACTTATTATTTATATTTATACCTAGGTTTTTCACTATGTTCTGTTGTCCTAATACCAAAAATATTCAATAATAACTCAATTAACTTAAAAGGTTACTAAAAATTTAATATTATAATCAACCTTAACTTATCAATCCTTAAATTATCCTCAGATAATATCCTAATCTATAAAGTTATCTAAAATCGACTCTAATACAAATTTTGATTCTCTAAACCTACTCTCCTAGATCTGATGTTGATAAAACATATATTACACCTTGTCTTTGATACCAAGTATTATTCATAGATATAACCATCCCATAATTACATGAATTTAAGTAAATATTGTATTACAAACATTCCTATGACCATTTAGGTTTATATTTTTAATGAATTAGGAAAAAAAATTACTAAAAAAATTTATTTCGTTATCAATTAAAGGAAATATTTTCCACTATATAGAAAAATACTTAATCTATAATAATTTTCAAAATATTTTAAAAATTCTCCACACACTCTATTTTATTCTAGAAATATCATGTGCAATACTTTCATTTATAACCTAGGGATATGGAAACATAATAAAGGTGTGTTGAAATTCATAGAAAGTGAAAACATATATCATAAGTTATCATTTCATGAATAATATATTAGGAACAAATAAGATTCAAATAATTTCATATAACTAAACTCGTGAGCTTGAAATAAATCCATGGATGACATAACATTATAATAATCAAATAGATAACAACAAATGAATACATGGTGATGGAATTCATAATGCCAAACATATTTTGTGGTCAAGGCCTCATCTAATTCATCATTATTGTTCTCAAAGCCATGACTAAGACATCATTATTACCATAAATGTTATAATAAAGACATCATTCTTGTCATCAAAATCTTAACTGAGACATTATTCTTACTATTGAGGTTTCCACCAGGATGTCATTCTTACATTGGTCTGGCATACAGAAAATACCCAAACCTTTTGTCTCATGAGACCAGTTGATGCATCAAGGGGATATATAATATCAAGCCTCTCCCATAAGTTCTTTAAGTATAATTAATCCAATATTTTAAATATATGAATAAAAATACCATGTGTATTCAACTAGACTTTATAAACATTCTTATTATAATAACAACATACAACACATATTTATTATTAACCATGTTAATAAAAGGGATAACATGATCATAGCTCATCTATATAAATAATAATAATTGTTAAAAAGTATTTAATCAACATTCCTGAGTATTCAATAAATATTCGTATCAAAATAATTAATATACAAATTTAAATATTTATCCAATCAATAAATGTAATATATTTATATCTAAGAATCCCACAAACTAACACCATATTAAGAAGGGTATATTCCATTTAAGTGAATAATGTCCCCAATCAATTGACATCTGGGATATTGGTTAACACCCATCAATAAAAGTAATGAAATATTTATTGTTCACATATGAATGAATTAGAAGGAAAATCATTCCTATAAAAGAGTGTGATTTGTGAGGAAAAGGGAAATTATTGATCTCTATGTGTTTAATCTCCCACAATAGTATATTACAAATTAGGGGTAATTCATGAAATTAAATTTATAAGGAAATTTTAATGTCTTGGAATTTTAGTGTAATTTTTTTAATTACATGGAATTATTTCGAGACCGCACGCTTTGATGGCACATGATTTCAAGGCCCAGAGTGCCTGGATTGATTTTTCAAAAAATGTTATACATTAAATAGTACTCATGAGTGATTTTCCTGAAAAAGTGAAGTAACTCTTAAAAGGGTTCCTAGATCGGAAATGTGAGGGCACCATTGCATTCGGGACGGTGGGTTTACCCTAGGCGTGACTTATGTCTAGTCATCGCAGCCCCCGGTGAAAAAAACCACAAATGGAATAACTGTAAATAAAATAATAAAATTATTTTATTTTATTTTTCAAATTTTTATAACTCACAAATGGTGACTCAGATTAAAAATATAAGAGCACCATTGAGATCGTGAGGGTATTCTTTCCTTAGGAAGATCCTAACATTGGCCAGCGCAGGCCAATAGTGGAAGTTAGTTTTTGGTTGTAAATATAATAATTAAGTAACAATTATTTTATTGTAAAATCCTTATAACTCATAAATGGTAAATTAGATTGAAATACAAGAGTATCATTGAGCTTGTGACGGTGGTTTTTCCTTATGCAGAGCCTAACCATGACTTGCTCAGGTCGAGGGTGAATGTTAATTTTTTTTTAACTTTTTTTAAAGTACATTCAGTAAATGTGCGAGTGGGTTTTTCTAACTTTTTAACTGGTGCTCGAATCAAAAATATAAGGGCACTATTGAACTCATAATGCCAAGATTCACATAGAAATTACTTAACCTCAGCCATAAGGGGATGATTGGAAAAAAAAATTCATATTTTTTGAGAAAATTAATAAAATAAATTAAAGGAATTATTTTATTTCTTTTCTCACTGTTGAGTGGAGAATGGCGACGCGGTGATGCAGTGACTAGGCAGCGATGAGGAGCATTAATGGAGGGTCAATAATGGATTTTTCAAAACTGTGATGTAGTTATCTAAATGGATCATTAAATGTGTCTCATTTAATGAGAATCATTAATGAGCAGAACGTCACTGCGATTTTTATTTATTTTAATTATCCAATGTGTTGGAGTTTGGGAAATAAAAAAAAAAGTGGGGAAATATCTGATGAACCGCCGACAGAATCCCACCCCAACAAAGAATGAAGTGACGATTGTTGGTGAGACTTCATCATTTTCAATTTGCCTCAAAGAACAGAGCTGGAAGCGATGTTGACTTATTTAATCCTCGAGGAAGAAATCTTTGATATCAAAATTCCAAGAGGTAGGGGTTTAATTTGTGAAAGCTCTTCCCTATTTTTATTCTTGAAACAATGTATGTCGATCAAACCATGAACAGGTTGATTCGTGAATCATGAATTTATTCAGTAGGGTAACTTTCTTTTAGGGCTTTTGTTATCTGGGATTTCAAAATATTATATTTTTATTTAAATTATAATCCTCGGACCTCCCATGATTATAAACTCCTAACGATGAGGGAGAGGGCCGACACAAACAAGGACCGAGCATCTTCACCATATGTGTTCAATGTGTTTATATACTCAAAGTGACTTCAAGAGTAATTCGGGGCCATAGAAGGGATGGCGGAGACCCAAGATTCCCATAGGCACATATAGATTGGAAAATGGACCACCGGAGAAATTCTGGTGGCCCATCAAAGGGATCGTCGCTGCACCAGCACTGGTGGTGGACCATGGTGGCTACCGGTGGTGGACCATTAAGGCATCCGCGAGTGAGTCACAGCACGCCTCGACAACGCACCGGAGTAAGGGTCATGGCCAACTCAGGCCACAGTGTATCGTGAGGATCCGTAAGCTCGGCCGGTGGCTGGCAGTAGTGGACGTGGTCGCTCGACCGCGTTGGAGGGCCGTGGTGGAAGGGGCTACCTTTCAGCGATTTGTGGAGTGAAGGTGGAGGGTCAGACTCATTTCCCAGAGGGCCGGTCTCGCCCGATGTGGGCTGGACCCACGCCGACAGGCCCGAACGGACTAGACTGAGTTGTCGGGGAACCTGGTGGACTTGACCCTCGGCCAAACTGGGGCGGGTCCAGTGAGGCCCATTGGGTTTGTCCCATTTTCCAAGCCCGATCAAACTGACACAGACCTAAACTGGGTCAGTTCTAGTTGTTCGAGTTAAACTGGGGTATGTGGGACCCCCGGGTAGGGTTAGTCGGGTCGGTTCGATCGGGTCGGACCAGACCGAGACACAATCGGCCCATGTTTACTAAAATGCTCGTATCTCTCTTATTGGATGTCCAATTGATGAGTATTCAGTGGAGTTAGAACCCTTTTGATGAGGAAGTCCATTTTAGATACACCACTTGATTTTTTTTAGAAGATTTAGTATGGATGGTTTCGTTCGTACTCAAATCCAACCAGGCTCTTTTTACTAAAAAGCCCATAACATACAGACCGGGCATCTGATTGACACACAGTATGTTTTATTTGAACCCTTATAATGAGACTATAATTTGGGGATAAACATTTAGGGGAATTAGTGGTGGATGAAGTATTGATTATGTATTGAGGATCGGAGCCACTGGAAATCAAGGGTGATAAGTGAGAGAATCTGTTGGTTGGATGTGACGTAAAGAAAGAATAGTGATTATTCAAGGGTCAACACCTAGAGATCCAGAGTGGGTAAAAACCTAGAGATCCTATATAGGTAATCACCTAGAAATCCTCTATGGGTCAGCACCTAACTATCCTCTCTAGTTCAGCACCTAGTGATCCTCTGTGTGTCAGCACCTAGAAAGCCTCTGAGGGTCAGCACTTAGTAACCCTGTGCGGGTCAGCAGTAGAGCCTCTAGATAGAATATGGTGATCTAACTTTACAACTAATCATATTTACTTCTGTACTTGAGTTATACCTAGTGTGAGTAGAGTCTTTTTTTATGTTCTTGAGTTATTTCTTGGTGGTATTACCACCATGGTATTTTCCATTATAGTGTTTCCCTTCATGGATTAATGAGAGACCTTTGGGGTCATGGGGTCCCTAATGAGTATTATTATACTCACCCCTACATGAGATTTTCCCACAAAAGTTGTGTCTTGTGTAGACGACAGATAGCTCTGACTGGGAATTTGGGGAGCTAGGACTAGACGGTGCTCAAAGTTGGATTGATGGACATGGTGTGCTGCATTGACATCTGACGAAGAGTTGTACCTACCCTTCAGGTAGGATCCTTGGTGTAAGACCTTTTCATCTCGTGCTTCTTTTTCTGCACTTTCCTTTCAATTGGGCTTGTATTATAGCCCCTTTACTTTCAGTTTACACACTTTAATCTCAGTGTTGGTAATTTTTGTTGGATGTATTACTTTTCTTTCCTTCATGGTTAGCTTTGTTCAGTATTCCCTATCTGTGTGCTTATAGGTTTAAAGGAAATGCCTTCTCTATTTAGGATATGCCTTTCTAGTTCTATTCACCTACCCCTTTTCTAAGGAAGGTGGGCTTCAGGTAGTCACGACATGGGCCCTGGGGGACCAGTCATGACAAAGTGGAGTTAGAGGGTGGTCGGTTCTACCAGAAGAACTAAGAGCTTTTATTTTTTATGGGGAAATAGTGTTAAGTGTCTTGAGTTCGGATTTCAGTATGGGAGTTCAGTGTTGGGATAGTGGTTGAAATATCTATACACAGTAACCCTGAATTCTTTTTTCTGACTCGGTACACAAAAACACAGATTGAATCTATTTTGGAAATTCTTTTCTCTTGATCTATTTTGAGTTAGCTCACTAGGTTCAACTTATTGACCATGTTTCATCTTGATTATCTTCCAGGATGCATCCACATAGATATCTAGCTAGGATTACAGTGTATTACCATGAGGATGGTACACAGAGAATGGGGCTTCGGTACAGGGATTGTTTCCCGAGATGGTACCTTTGGGTGGTGTCCCAGCAATACCACTTCCCATTAGTCAGCAGTTACTACCAGCACTATCGGTAGAGGAGACATTTAGGCTTAGTGCCTTGCAAGAATTTCATCAATAGATACCCCTCAGGTTCCAATGTGAGCCCAACTCACAGGCAGGTAAGGACTATCTTGAGGTAGAGACTGAGTTGACATCTAGCCAGGGCACCAATAGGTCATATGGAGGTCCTGGAAATGAGCCTTCTATGTGACTTAGTAGGGTTATGGTAGGGTTTAGATTACCCCTATCTTAGGATGATGTGACTTTTACATGGATAGATATTGAGAAACATTCTTAGTGATAGGGTCTCTTACCATAAGAATATAAGGGTTATGTGTTCCCAAGAGTTTCTATAGCTTTGACAGAACTACATGTTGGAAGATGAGTATTCATTGAGGCGTACTGACCATTCCAGGTACTCGATGAATACAATATGACTAGTGTTGCAAAAATCAGACCTCTGAGAGAAATTTATTTAGAGACATCTGAGCTAGCACTATTCATATGTGCATTCATATGTATGTTTTTGTGAAAGAGATGACATTTGGGGTTGAAAGTTATTTGGCTAGGCAGATACAACCAGTGAATTTCAGTAGTGGAAAATCAAGAAACCAAATTTAGTATCAGAGACTTGGATGTGTAGAATGATTCAGGAAGAGGATTTGATAGGGATAAATGAATCTTCAAGGAAGAAGGCATAGAAGAAGATCTAGGAGAGCAGCAGGAGGTGGTATACATTTTGACATGTTACAACCACCACCCCAATGTGATCCCCACCAGGCTCAGGGAGATGGATGATAGGGGAAGGGAGTAGCTACATGCGGTCAAAGAGTATGAACCAAGGGCTCCATTAATGATTCGAGGTATAGTCTGTGTCTACTACTAGATTCCTTATTAATAAAAATAGGTACTAATAATTCCTTCATTTCATGAATATTTATCAAGACCTAGATATTCCGGTTAAAATATTTACTTGATCCTTACGTCTGAAAATACCTATGGAGGTAGACTCGATAATAAAACTTATGTCGATGGTGTGATCTAAACCATGCGGTGGGAGTTTCATTTGGAACCTCTTGGTGTTGTCATCAAGACCTTATGAAATTATTTTGGGTATGGATTGGTCATCCATAGTTCATGCTCAGATTGACTATTTTAGGAAAAACTATTTGGTATATCTGCATTGTTCGAATGGGGTTTTCCTTGGTTGGAGAAAAAGTAAACCGAGGCAGCATAGAATAAACTCATGCATAGAATGGTGTAGCCAATAACTCTTGGGATGGCCAACCGAACCCCCATGGTAGTGTATGTTCTGATTTTTCAGTTCTCAAAAGTAATGGCAGAGTGTGGGAACTTCCTTTAAAAATATATTTCTAGGATTCACCTCCCCACAGGGAGAGGGATTTCTGCATCATTCTACACCCCGAGATGGAACTGATATCAACATCAGGATATCAGATGGATTTTTTAGAGTTTCACAAGCATGGGGAGTGGGTGGGGGAC
The DNA here is from genome assembly GCA_963277665.1 of Viscum album. NCBI lineage: Eukaryota > Viridiplantae > Streptophyta > Magnoliopsida > Santalales > Viscaceae > Viscum > Viscum album. Next base: position 1,343,519,946 of record OY728136.1, read on the forward strand.
TTGTAGAGTATGGGGTTAGTAAGACCCAATGTTTGAGGTTATGTTTGGATTACTAGGCCTTTAACCAAGTGGTCGTAGAGAATGAGGGCCCACTATCAAAGGGTAGATGGTCACATCAATCAGTTAAAAGGGGTATCATTTCGCATGGATGGAATGGTGCTCATAGGATTTTTAGTAGTTGAGACAGTGGTGATGGATGGATCTCCTCCAAGACTATGACTTTTAGATAGTCTATACTCTTAAGAAGTGTAAATTTGGGGGTTGGCATGCTCTACAGAAGGTATGGTTTGCAGCTGCTGAGTGAGGAGACAGAGTACCTAGTTTTGATGTAGATATCCTTCATGGATAGAGATGGAGTAGCTTACCTACAGTCTATGATTGTCACTCCCCCCACTTTTACAGAAATTTTGGGAGGCACAACTTGTGGATGTTGACTATGAGGCCTGACATGCTCAGATATCCTCAAGACATGATCTTGATGGATTTTAGATAGGTGGGGATCATGTCACCCTTTTTAGTGGATGCACCTTAGTACGAGTGATGTTATGGGGGAAGGTTTTGAGGGAGTTACATACATCCCCTTTGGCGGCACATCATGTTGTGTAAAAGATGTATAAGGACCTCTGATGTCAGTACTGGTGATAGGGATGAAGAAAGTGGTGGCAGAGTTTGTTTCTGAATGCCTCACTTGTTAGTAAGTGAAGGCAGAGCATCTGGTCCCAATAGGCTAGACATAGCCACTTGAAGTACCAGAGTGGAAGTAGGATGGTATCTCCATGGACTTCATTATGGGGTTACCACACACTCCTAGGGGCCATGATTCTATTTGGGTGATCATTGACCGACTCACCAAGTTGGCTCACTTCTTACCCATCTGAGAGCAGGGATTGGTATAGGGATTGGGACACCTCTACATTCAGAAGATAGTGTGGCATCAATGGGTGCCTTCAAATATCATCTCGGACTGTGATGCACACTTTACATTCTGGTTGTGGAAGGGGTTACAGGAGTAATTTGAGCCTCATCTGTGCATTAGCACATCTTTTCACCCCCAGAAAGATGGTCAGATGGAGTGGACCATACAGAACTTTGAGGGAATGATTCATTCTTGTGTCTTGGTTTTTTTTCATAGTTGGGAGGACCACCTACTACTGGTGGAGTTTTTTTATTTCAAAAGCTATCACTCCACCTCTATCATGGCACTGTTTGAGGCCTTGTATGAGAGGCCATACATTTCACCTCTATGATGGACAGACCCAGGAGAACCAGCACTCATGGGTCCTGAGTTAGTATGGGAAACCATTAAGAAGGTTCAAATCATCCAAGAGTGGATGAGGATTGCACAGAGTAGACAAAAGCCTTATGCCTAAAAAAGGTGGAGACCCTTGGAGTTTAAGGAGGGAGACCATGTTTTCCTTCGAGTCTCACCCCATCGAGGATTTTGGGGGTTTAGATCTGGTGTAAAGCAATATCTGAGATTCATCTAGCCTTTTCAGATCCTAGCAAATTTGGAGAGGTGGAATAACTCCAAACTCTTCCCTCACAGATGCACCGGGTGCATAGTGTCTTCCACGTGTCACAACTAAGTAGATACGTGCATGATCCATCGCACGTCATCAACTGGGGTGAGCGGGACATTGATGATGGGGAGACATCTGTGAAGTTCCTGGTGGAGATAGAGGACTGATAGGAGAAGGTCCTACATGGGAGGTAGATTCCTCTAGTGCGAGTTTGGTGGCAGCATGGGAATCTCTCGGAGAGCACATGAGAGTGGGAAGCTATAATTCATGCTCAGTACCTCCATCAGTTTGATTAGTTTTGTTTTGTATTTTGGGGACATAAATCCCTAATGTGGGAAGAATGTAATGTCTCATAATTTCAATGTAAATTTTTTTAATTACATGGAATTATTTTGTGACCTCATGCTCTGATGGCACAAGATTTCAAAGCTTGGAGTGCTCAAAATGATCCGTCGAAAAATGTTAAGATTTAAATACTGTGTGTGAGAAGTTTGACTGAAAAAGTGGAATAACTCTTAAATAGTTTCACAGATTAAAAATCTAAGGGCACCGTTGTGTTCGGGGTTGTGGTTTTACCCTATGTGTGACTTAAGATTAGTCGGCGCAGCCCTCTAGTGAGAAAACCAAAAAAATGGCATAACTGTAAATAAAATAATTAAATAAAATTATTTTATTTTTAAAATGATTATAACTCAAAAACAGTGACTCGAATTAAAAATTTGAGAGTACCGCAGAGATGTTGAGGGTATTCTTTTCTTATGTAGATCCAAACATTGGTCGGTGCGGTCCAACGGCGGAAGTTATTTTTTTTCCGTAAATAAAAAAATTAAGTAACAATTATTTTATTGTAAAATCCTTATAACTCCTAAAAATTAACTCGGAATAAAAATCTGAGAGTACCGTTGATCTCGTGAAAGATTGTTCCCCTAAGGCAGAGCCTAACCTTAAATGACGCGGGTGGAGGGGGAATGTTAAATTTTTTTAACTTTTCTTAAGGTACGTTCAATAAACATGCGGGTGGGATTTTCTAACTTTTAAAATGGTGATCGGATCAAAAATCCAAGAGTACCATTGAACTCGAAATGTCAGGATTCACCTAGAAATGACTTAACCTAGGCCTTCAAGGGCTAAGGGGGAAAGTTATTTTTTGGAATTTTCGGAAAAATTAATAAAATTATTTAATGAAATTATTTTATTTATTTTCTCATCAATTAGTTGTGAATAATGATGTTGTGGTGCAGCGACAAGGTAGTGACAAAGCGCGTTAATGGAGGTTCAATAATGGATCATTAAAAATTGTGACACAATTATCTAAATGACTCATTAAATGTGTCTCATTTAACGAGCATCATTAATGGGTGAAACGTCACTATGATTTTTATTTATTTTAATAATCCAACGTGTTGGGGTTTGGGAAATAAACAAACATATGGAAATCTCTAACAAACCAATGGAGAAATACATACCCAATGAAGAATGAAGAATGAAGCGATGAACATTGGTGAGACTTCATCATCTTCGACGTGCCTCGAAGAACGGATCTGGAAGCAACATAGACTTCTTGAAACCTCGAGGATGAACGCTTTGTCATAAAATGTCAAAAAGGTATAGGTTTAATTTGTGCAAGTTCTTCCCTGTTCTTATTCTAGAAATAACGAACATGGATCCACCCAAAAACAGGTTGATCTATGAATCGTACATTTATACGGGAGGTTAAATTTCTATTGGGGCTTCCATTATCCAGGATTTGAAATTATTATTTTTTTATTTAAATTGGAATCCTTGGATCTTTTGTGATTATAAACTCCTAACGTGGAGGGCATAGGCCTACACGAATAAGGCTCGAGCACCTTCGTTGTGTGCGTTCAATGTGGCTATATCATCAAAGTGTCGGAAAGAGGAACATTGGACCAAGCCAGGGATGGCGGCGACCCAGGAGGCCCATTGGCGTAGATAGATCAGAAAACAGTTCACCAAAGCAATTTTGATTGCTTGTTGAAGGTACCTCTGGCACGCCGGCGCTGACTGTGGCGGCTGGTGGCAGTCAGTGGGGACTTGAGGCGGTAGTCGTAAGAGGGGGACATTGTTCCAGAAGAAGGTTGGTGATTATTTCAGGCTGCGACATAGTTTGAGGAGCCTCCGGCTAGGCCGACGGCTGGAAGCGGTGGATGCGGCAACCTGCGGGGCGTTGGTGGTGGACCAAAAGCGGCATCTAGCTGCGTCCTAGCAAGGCGGACCGGTCCGTCTCTGGTAGACCTGGTGGGCTGAAACAATCTAGTAGGCCAAAACCACAGCCCTGCAGGCCAAACCCTCTCCCTCCGGGCCAGACTGGACTAGACCGGGTCGCTAGGAAACCCGGCGGATTAGACCCTCGGCCAAACCGGGCCGAGTCCAGCGAGGCCCATTGGGCCTGGACCACTGTCCAGGCCAGACCATACCGACCTAGACTCTATCCAGATCAATTCGAGTCTATTGAGTTAAACCAGGGTATGTGGGACCCCTGATTTGGGTTGGTTAGGTTAGTTCGACTAGGTATGACCGGTCCCAGACGCAACTGGTCCCTCTTTACTAAAACACTCGTATCTCTCAGACCGAGCATATGATTGACATGCTGCCAGTGGCATTGGGAGCCTTAAAATGAGTCAGTCCTTTTTAGATACTCCTCTTGAGTTTTTGTAGATGTTATAGTATGTTCAGTTTGGATCAGACTCGAATCCAACAGGGCCCTTTTTACTAAAACCCCATAACTTACAGATCGAGTGTCTGATTGACTTGTTGTCTGTTGCATTGGGACCCTCACAATGAGATGGTACTTTGGGGTTATTATAGGTGGGAATTCATGGTGGTTTAGGTATAGTAGATTTTATGAGGAGCGGATCCTTATGAAATCAAGCGTTCTAAGTTTGGGAATCCAGTGGCTGGTTGTGACGTGAAGAAAGAATAGCAATCCTATGTGGGTCAGCACATAACGATCCTGTGTGGGTCAGCACCTAGACATCCAATGTGGGTTAGCACATAGAGATCCTCTATGGGTGAGAACCTAGAGATCGTCTGTGGGTCAGAACCTAGCGAGCCTATGTGGGTTATCACCTAGCGACTCTATGTGTTTCATTAGCAGAGCCTTTCAACAGAATAAGATGATCTTACTTTACAATTAATCATCTTTACTTTTATATTTAAGTTATACCTGGAGTGAGTTGAGTATTTGTTCTATGTGTTTGATGTATTTCTTGGTGGTATTACCTCTGTGATATTTTTATTTTATGGTGTTTCCCGTTGTAGATTACTGAGAGACCTTCAGGGGTCTTGAAGTCCCTACAGAGTATTGTTATACACACCACTGCATGGACTTCTCACACACCTATGGTGTCTTGTGTAGATGATGGACAACTCTGACTAGGAATTTGGGGAGCCATGACTGGACAGTGCTCGGAGGTGTATTGATAGACATGGCGTGCTACGGTGACATTCGACGGAGATCTATACCTACCCTTCAGGTAGGATCCTTGGAGAACGACCTCTAGAGATTTTACTTATTTTGATGTACCTTAATTTCAGTCGATCTTGTATTTTGGCCCCTTTACTTTCAGTTTATACACTTTATACTCAGTAGAAAAACTTTGTGGGGGTTGTATTACTTTTCATTCTTTTGTGGTCAGATTTGTGAAGTTTTCCCTGTCTCTATGTATACAAGTTTAAAGTCAATACCTTCCCTGTATGGGATATTCCTTTCTGGTGCTAATCACTAGCCCCTAGCCTATGGAAGGTGGGCTTGGGGTAGTCACGACATGGGCCTTGGGGTACGGGTCATGAAAAAAATAAAAAAAAATTAGATTAAGTGTAAAAAATAAGTAAATCCATAAAATTGATTTTATAAAATGTTTTTAAAATTGTTATAAAATAAGAACTTATGGGTCACATTAAAAATTTGATTTCAAAAAGGTGAATTTAAAACATTAGAAAAAATTTAAATTTTTGAAGGAGAAAATTTAATAATGGATCCAGGAAAATCCATAAATTTTATCAAAATAGATGTGGGTTAAAAGATAAATATTTTTTTTGAAATATTAGGAAACCATTTTAGCATTTTGAAAAATAATTTTTAAAAATACAAATCATAAAAATAGTAAAAAAAATAAAAAAATAAGATAAAATAAATTTGGAGGTAACATGAGTTAACACATAATTAGGTTTCCAATTATAATGGATAAATTTATTGAGAGATTAAAATATATACACGGATTTAAAATGTCATTAAACAAGATGGCAATTATTTTTAACAATAATATACTTTTTGGGTAAGAGATTCATCAAGGAAAAATATTTATATTAAAAGGTAATTCTTACAATATGATAAAATAAATTACTATAAAAAAATATTAGGGTGTAAGTAACTATTCCTAGAAGAAGGAGGTTCAAGAAGAAGTATTATAACAAAATAAAGTGATTTTAGTTCACTAACGCTCCTATAAGTTTGGTATCTTTTGAAATGAAGGACATAGAAAGAAATAACCTGATATAGATCAAACAAATACATGTATTAAATTTCTTTGGTGAAATAATTTAATTAAGAATTGATAACACCATATTAAATATATCATGGTGAACAATAATAAATATGCATCAAGAAATTAAATTTTAGACAAAAAACCCCTTTAGCTTAATTCCTAACATCAAATAAAGTGATTCAATCTCCTGAATAAAAATAATAATAAATTAATAATCTCTTTAATAACATTAATAATATCTATAAACTTTTATAATCTTTGTTTATAATTATTACCCACATGTATATTAGTTATTTGTTATCTATTTTTGATATCATGTGTGAGTAACATTGATCATTTTGAACAAGTTTCATATTAGAGATTTTGTAATTCATTCTTCCCCCAAATTTCATCATTACTTGTCATAAAAGTTAAATTAATTAATGTTTTATAATTATTTATAATTTTATTCTATATGACTTTTGTTTATGATCCTTAAATATGAAATCATTGGTGAGCATGTTTCGGTGATTTTTCACAAACGAACGTTGATATCTTAATTAATAATTTTAAAATTAATGATACCATTATATAACAAAAATAAAATATTTATTTTCTTATTTATATCATATATTATTTTTAATTACATTCTCAAAGTCATCCATGATATTAATTTATATCATTTTTCAAGGATGTGGTTAAACCGACCGAAACATGAACATACAATAATTAATGGATGATAATGATTATATAAGTGGTTTATTTTGGAATAATAATATTATTAAAAAATAATAAATATATTAATTATATCATTATAAGGTGATGAATCATTTTTGAAACATTTTAATAAATAATAATTATACTATATAAGAAATGAGATACATTACTTCATAGAGGTGGTAGTTCACAAAACACATGATTAACATTTTTATTTCTCAAAGAATGAGAGGGAAAGAAGGTGGATTATAATTTATATTTTAATAATAATTATTATTATATTACATATTTCATATTTTTTCTTAATTTTCACTCTGATAACGAGTGAAGAGAGGAATTTATGTAAAATGAAAATCAGTGCTTCGTTGAGGTGGTGGTCTGCACAATGTACAAATGAAGATTTCATTTTTAATAATGGAAAATGGGAAAAGATGGTTAGTAGTTATTTAATTATAATAAAAAAATTATTTATAAAAATAATACATATGTAATTATATATTAATTAGAAAATTAAATTTGGGAAATTGAGAATGAAAACAAAATGAAATTAGGGAAATGTACTCACATTGAGGACATTGGCACTCCATTGGAAGACTATATAGAAATGGTGGTATTAGGAAAAACTCTTATAAACAATATTCTTAAAAAAATCAATATGGTTATATGGGAAGTAAAAATTTAATAGTTTAAATTGTGAAATTAATTTTGGGAGTGGTCTTAAAGGGATGGTGAGAAGTCCCTTTTATAAGTGGTGTGAATGGTATTATCTAATATTTCAACTTAATATAAAGAGAGAACATGTTTCACATTTAAATAAGACTCCAAAATGATAACAATTTATTGATATAAGTTCTCTAATCCCTAAAATATTCATTTGAACACATATTTTAAACATGTTTCTAAGCTATTTTCTCTTAGAATTTTCACTTTTACAATTTTTAGTATTACCATAGTAATTAATTTTTACCTAAGTAAATAATTTTTTATGATTAAAAATAAAAAAATCCTTATTAGATAATTTATACATTATGATTCAAAATATTAGTATAAATTTTATTATATTAAATTTCTATTTGTAATAAAAATAAACATTAACATTTCTTCATGCAACACGTAAAAACCTGTTTTTTGAACAAGTATATGTTAAAGATAAAAATTCATCTGTAGGATAAAATTATCAATGGATTTGGTTTTCAGGGAAGAAATTGGATTTTTATAGAAAAAAAATTCTTTCATATCAATCCTAAACACAATTTTTCAAAATAATATTTAGTTAAAATAAAAACCCAAAAAAAAATCTTTTATTGGAAAAAATTACTAAAGTTCATAAACTGTTAAACATAGGTTTTATAAATTCATAATGGTATTTAAGAATGTATATTTTTAATCCTTAATAAATATTTTATCAACTATTATTTTTTTAAACTTATTAGTCTTTCTTATATATTGATAAATTCCTAAAATTTATAATTTTGAAGAAAACAGTACTTTTAACTATTCACCTAAAAATCAACTATTTTAAAAAAATATCAAAAAACACCCTAAGATAATATTGACATGATTAATATTAAAGTGAAGTTAATTTAATAAAACTAAAATTTATAACTTTAATAATTAATCTTTTAAATATAAAATATAAAGAAGAAATTATTTTTATAGAAACATATAATTTATTTTTCTTTAAAATTAAAATTTTAAAATATGTAAAATTTCTAATAAATAAATTATTAAATTTATAATTACTTGATTATATCATCTTAATTTCTAGATACATATCCTCTCATTATCTCTATATAACATCTAATAATAAGGTAATATCTCATGGTAAAGGATAGTGGTGATTCCACTAATACAGATCTCATGGAAATTTTCATGATCTTGAATTTATCTCACATAAAATTTTTCTCATACCATAATTATTTGAGCTCGAATTGGGATTTTTCAAAGAAATACCCTAGTGAAGATACTTCCTTTATGATTTGGGACAAATGAGATTAATAAGGGAGACTTCTACTACCTGATGTCATATCTTTTGTTTTCTTTATAGATTCATAATATGGCTACTTCCATTTATACCCACTACTTTAATAGATATACTATAATAGTAAAGTTTTAATTTGACATATCTCTATTTCATTTTAGTTTGATGTTTCATGTGAAGAAAACTATAGAACGTGTTAGGTTTTAAGGGACAATATATTATATAAAATCTTAGGGTGTTACACTGTAAAGACCCATAAAATTCAAGGGAAATTTTTTCTTAGTTTTCTTTAGAATTTTACAAGAGCGTGGTTTCTGATGGCACCTAATTCCGAGGCCCGGTGTGCCCGGAATCAATTTCCGAAGTTTGGCTCGGGTACGTTCAGTGAACGAATGAGCGGGAATTTCTAACTTTTGAACCGGTGCCCGGAATCGAATTCCGAGGGCACCGGTGAACTCGCAGCACCGATTTTGGCTTAAGGAGACCTTTTCCGAGGTTGCGTTTTATGCGGGATGAAAGTTAGTTTTGAGGGAAATTAGAAGAAGTTAAATAAATTGTGGAACACAATTTATTTTTTTTAACTTTGTTGGTTATTTCCTCCCAAAGGGAGTTAGAGGTGGGACCCACATCCACATAACCTCCCTTGAGAGGATTAAGTGTGGTGGGGCCCACATGAGCCCTAACTCTTCAACTTCCCTTAAACTCCCCAATAACTCCACTCTAATTAATTTTTACAACTTGTGTTATTAAACAAGATGAGTTACTTAATTTTAAACCTTTGAAATTTAAAGAGGTTGGGTTGTGTGAATAAAATAAGGCTTAGACTTATTTTATTTTGGTTAGTATCTTTTGCTACCTTGAGAGGATTGGGAAGCTTTCTTCATCTTCTTCAACCTTGACGAAGAACGCGAAGAACACTTAGGCTCCGACGAAGAACGTCGTCACCATAAGAAGAGAAAGACGTGTCGTCTCTTCTCTTCTTCGCAGCCGGTGTGTTTCCAAAGATCGACGACGCCGCTTCTTTCGATCTTCTTCCCGTGTCAATGAAAGGAGACGCCGCTTCCTCCTCGAGCTTTCTCCGTCAGCTTACGAAGCTACTCCATCGACGTTACCTCTTCGGATGCACCTCGACGTCAACGGAATCGACGTACGATTCCCGCGACGCCCAACCTCTGCGACGCTTGTCTTCTGCGGCTTGTTGGCGTGCTCCGCTCTTGAAACCGAGGTAGGGGATTATTGTTGTTTTATTTAGTTATTTCGGTTCTTGATTCTAGCATGTCGAACTTCTTGGTTAATCGACTAAATGTTATCGTTTAACGAGAGGGGGGCCGGACCGCACAAACACGGCCGAACCCCCCTCCTATGTTCATGTTTGTTTCCCTGTGGATGGAACGGGATGGCGTGGTGCCGTCGCACCACGCGGGAATCACACGGCAAGTATTGCGTGGCACCGTCGCGCCGCGCCGTGGAAAGAAATTAAAGAACGCGACGCCGTCGCGCCGCGTAAAAAAGAAATCGAAGGCGCCGCGGCCGGAGCGGGGCCGCGGCGGAGGGGCGCGGTGCCGTCGCACCGCGCCGGACGGCAGGGGCCGCGGCGGAGCGTGGTGACCGGCGGCCAGCCGGGCCGTCGGTGTCGGAGCCGGAAAGGGACCGGTCACTGCCGGTCCCATTGAGGAGGAGCCGGGCGGCCAGGTCGGGACGGCCGGAAAGGAGAAAACCGGGGGAAATAAATTCCCCTGGCCAGAAATCAACGGCCCCCCATTATGAGGGGGGTCGTGGTTACAAAGGGGGGCAGGCGCCCCCCGTTTTTCCAACAGCTCGTCCGAAGGCCGAGCTGGCAGCGCGCCCAGCGCGCTGCGCTGAGCCGGACTGGCACCTGGCCGGTCCGCCACGCCGGGTCGGGCCACGCTGGTCTGGGCCGGGTCGACCCTGTCCGGGGTGGGTCGACCCGGTTCGGGCCGACCGGGGGGTCTCGGGCCGGGTCGGCCCGGGCCCGAAACCCCTTATACCGAACTGTTTAGGTTTAAATGCCTTTAACTTGGGCTACGGACCTCCAAACGACGCGCCGTCAGCGGCGATGCGATCCTTGGATCGAGACGGTCGTTTCGGTATATCACACTCAAGGTTTCGGAATATTTTGAGTTCGGCCGGGTTGGTTCGTACACAAAACCAACCGGGCCCTCGGAGCGGAAACACTCATATCTTAAACTACGGACGTCTGAATGACGTGTCGTCAGTTTTGTTGAGTTCCTCTTACTGAGACAGATCTTTTGGAATACTCCGACCGAGGTTTGGACGCATGTGGACTATGGTCGGGTTGGTTTTGCTTTAAAAACCAACCGGGCTCCTGGAACAAAAAGGCCAATAACTCTCAGACCGGGCGTCCGATTGACGTGTCGTTTGTTGCGTTGAGTTCCTATTGACGATACGGGACTTTTGGATACATCAACTCTGGACTTTGTGACAGTTGATGTATCAACCTCTCGGCTCGTGGAGCGGACCCTCCCGAACGAGCTTGCTGTGTGCGGGAACCCTAGTGCTGGCTGCGACTGCTACTGAGACTGCGACGACGACTGTACAGAGATCCTCAGTGGATTCGACTGCGACAATGATGAAAACGGTATGGGAATCCTCCGTGTTTTCGACAGTGATCACTACGGTACATCTTGGGATACATCAACTCCGGACTACATTTCAGTTGATGCATCGACCTCTTAGCTCGTGCAGTGGACCCTCCCAGAACGAGCATGCTGTGTACGAAAACCCTAGAGCCAGTTGAGACTTGACGGCTGCAGACTCACGATAGAGGTGCGCTTGGTTGTAGCGGCACAGGGGAGCGCTTGGTTGTAGCGGCACAGGGGAGCGCTTGGTTGTAGCGGCAGACCCACGACAGAGGTGCGCTTGGTTGTAGCGGCACAGGGGAGCGCTTGGTTGTAGTGGTAGACCCACGATAGAGGTGCGCTCGGTTGTAGCGGCACAGGGGAGCGCTTGGTTGTAGCGGCAGACCCACGACAGAGGTGCGCTTGGTTGTAGCGGCACAGAGGAGTACTTGGTTGTAGCGGCAGACCCATGACAGAGGAGTTCTTGGTTGTAGCAGCAGGCCCATAGTACCCGATAGGTGTAGCGCTTGGTTGTAGCTGCATAACCACTGTACTTGATGGAAAAAGAGTTTCCCAATAGCTTTGGGTTCAACTTCCTGAACGAACCTGTGTAGTTCATTGCGGGGGTTAGTACCTACCGATCCTTTGTGGGTCTGACGGCTTAGATGAATCAGTGGCTACATCTGATCATCTCTATCGTCTTTTGAAGAAGTATACCTGTGCGAGCTGAATCTTGTTTACCCTCCTGTGTGGATTGTGTTGTGATATCCCGTGTGGATTACGTTTTTCTTTCCTGTGTGGAATACGTATACTTTCTTGTGTGGACTAAGTTGTACTTGGTCATGGAGGTTGGAGCGTATTGAAATGTTGACTTAGGTATATGTATGGGCATATACCTAAGTAGTGTCGGTTGTTACTTCGTGTTTGTATCTTTCCTTTGTGGTTTATCCTTTGTGAATTTTGGGAGACCTTCGGGGGTCTCGGGGTCCCTACTGGGTAGCTTATACTCACCCCTGCACGGGCTATGCCTGCACTATGTTGTGTTGGTTGCAGATGACGGACAGCTTTGATCGTGGTTGAGGCTTGCAGAGCAGAACGGTACCTGGAGGTGGACCACTGGGCGGGATGTACTCGGAGCGGACGGCGGGACCCGAGGAGCGGTGGAGCTATATGTACCCACCCTTCAGGTGGGATTTCCAATGGACAGCTCGACGTAGCGGCTTTACTTTACAGTTGTTGTTTTCCCTTTCGAGTTGTACTTTACAGTTGGGCTTGTATTTTCAGCCCCTTTTACTTTCCGCACTTACAGTTGTACTCTGTTTTTACTTAGTGTTTACTTTTTTGCTTGCTTACTCTGTGGTGCTTGTTTACTTTACAAAGGCAATGCCTTCCCTTTTACCGGGATTTTCTCCTTGGTGCTAGTCACCAGCCCCTGGCCTATGGAAGGCGGGCTTGGGGTAGTCACGGCACGGGTCCCGAGGACGGGTCGTGACAAATTGGTATCAAAGGAGTTCGGTTCTACCGCGAACTCTGATCTTTTCTATGTGAAGCAATAGTGTTTAGCGTATTGAGTGTGGTTATCAGTCCAGGGAGTCCAGTGTTGGTGCGGCGGCCGACGTATCCGTACACCAGGACCCTGACTTCTGATTTCTGACTTAATGCATGAAAACATTGATTGCGTGTGTGTTTCAAGTTTTCTTTGTGATTACTTTATATCAGCTCACCAGGTATACTGTTCTGACCATGGCGTACCTGTTTCCTTTTCAGGATGGCCCCATGACGGCAGCCAGCTAGGGTTCTGAGAGTCAAGCGTGACGACAGCCCACCGAGCGACGATGCCTCGGTGTAGGGCCCTTTATTAGCTGAGGCACCGGCGGTACCTCTACCAATCGAGCCATCGATGCTTCCAGCCCCAGCCGCTGACGATGCACGTCGCCTTAGTGCACTGCATGAGTTCCAGCGCCAGCGACCGCCCAGGTTCCACGGGGAGACGGACCCCCAGGCAGCCGAGGACTGGCTGGAGGTAGTTGTTTGAGTTTTCAGGCTAGTGAGGACACCAACAGACCTCATGGTGATCCTCGCTGTGAGCCTAGTGCACGCAGCAGCGGGCCGATGGTGGAGTTTGATGCTCCAGGTGCACGATGAGTCATCTCTTCTCTGGACGGACTTTGAGAGCCTCTTCTGCTCAGAGTTCGTCCTGGCCACCCTCCATGTGGTGTGCATTCAGGAGCTACTACAGCTGTAGCAGGGCAGCATGACAGTAGCCCAGTATGCGGTGAGGTTTACCGATATCTCACGCTATTCCACAGACATGGTACGGGACCCATTCTTCAGGGCCCGAACCTTCGATCAGGGGCTCAGGCGAGAGATCAGAGCTTTAGTTGTTTCTCACAGCATTCTGACACATACAGGGGTGTTGGAGCGAGCCCTCTTAGTGGAGAGTTTCCTTACTGAGCAGTCTCCAGCAGCAGGACCCACCATTTTCCGGCATTCGGTAGAGTCTTCTGTAGCAGGAAGTATACAGATGATGCAGGGGTCCAAGAGGACTAGACCTACAGGTGGTCGACAGCATGACTCTGGATCGTTTGTGCGAGGCACTCGGGGTGGACAACGACTTGTCATGAGAGGGCACTGTTACTCCTACGGCGGGATTGGTCACATGGCTCGTGACTGTCTGACCCGCCATACGGATGACCGGAAGATGAACGAAGGACCCCCTAGGTAGAGGCAGAGGTTTGATCAGGGTGGTTTGCAGGGTGCAGGCGGACGAGGCAGAGGAGCTGGCAGAGTAGCAGATGGTGGGCGACACTTCGAGGTGTTTCCACCACCACCACCGGGAGGTCCGCCCAGACCGTAGGGAGTTGGTGGACATGGGAGAGCTCAGTTTCAGACAGATGAGGCCTTCGATCATGGAGCTCTGGGAGAAAATGGACAGGAGCGAAACTAGTGGATACGTCTTTTGTACTTCTAGTTCCTTGTTGCTATTGTGTGGCGTCTTTGTATTATGAGCGGCATTAATAAAAGATGCATACCTTTGTGATGTTTTCATTCTTGTCCTCTTTTGTGTTGTTACTAAGAGTTTCCATTTTTGACTATTGACTTGACCCTCACTTGTGAGACATCTACTGGAGGAGACCCAATTACCACACACTGATGCCGACAGTGTGACTCAACCCTTGGAGGCGAGAGTAATGGTTGGATCACTTGGTAGTAGCATCGAGGCCTTACGACGTCATCCTTGGTATGGATTAGTATCATCCATTTCGGGATTGACTGTATTAGGCAAAGAACGTGGTTCATCCAAGGGATGAGACTTGATTTCTCTTATCGGCAAAGAAGAAATCATAGCAGCTCTTGTGGGACCAGAGGTGGTCCAGGCCACGATAGAGAAGGTCCAGGTCATCCAGGAGAGGATGAAGACAGCTCAGAGCCGACAGAAGTCTTTCGCTGACAGGAGGCGGAGGCCACTAGAGTTCGAGGATAGCGACCACATCTTCTTGCGTGTCTCACCTCGACGTGGATTACGGATATTTGTCCAAGGTGTAAAGTTATCTCCATGCTTCATCGGACCCTTCCAGGTCCTCAGCAGGATTGGCGAGGTGGATTACCGCCTAGCTCTACCGCCTTTGTATCCCTAGTTTGTGTTGAAGCTTTATGGGGACGTAAAGCCCTGTGGTGGGAGTATTTTAAAGACCCGTAAAATTCAAGGGAAATTTTTTCTTAATTTTCTTTATAATTTTACAAGAGCGCGGTTTCTGACGGCACCTGATTATGAGGCCCGGTGTGCCCGGAATCAATTTCCAAAGTTTGGCTCGGGTACGTTCAGTGAACGAAGGAGCGGGAATTTCTAACTTTTGAACCGGTGCCCGGAATCGAATTCCGAGGGCACCGGTGAACTCGCAGCACCGATTTTGGCTTAAGGAGACCTTTTCCGAGGTTGCGTTTTATGCGGGATGAAAGTTAGTTTTGAGGGAAATTAGAAGAAGGTAAATAAATTGTGGAACACAATTTATTTTTTTTAACTTTGTTGGTTATTTCCTCCCAAAGGGAGTTAGAGGTGGGACCCACATCCACATAACCTCCCTTGAGAGGATTAAGTGTGGTGGGGCCCACATGAGCCCTAACTCTTCAACTTCCCTTAAACTCCCCAATAACTCCACTCTAATTAATTTTGACAACTTGTGTTATTAATTAAGATGAGTTACTTAACTTCAAACCTTTGAAATTCAAAGAGGTTGGGTTGTGTGAATAAAATAAGGCTTAGACTTATTTTATTTTGGTTAGTATCTTTTGCCACCTTGAGAGGATTGGGAAGCTTTCTTCAGCTTCTTCAACCTTGATGAAGAACGCGAAGAACACTTAGGCTCCGACGAAGAACGCCGTCACCATAAGAAGAGAATGATGTGTCCTCTCTTCTCTTCTTCGCAGCCGGTGTGTTTCTGAAGATCAACGACACCGCTTCTTTGGATCTTTTTCCCCTGTCAATGAAAGGAGAATCCGCTTCCTCCTCGGGCTTTCTCCGTCAGCTTACGAAGCTACTCCATCGATGTTACCTCTTCGGACGCACCTCGACGTCAACGGAATCGACGTACGATTCCCGCGACGCCCAACCTCCTCGACGCTTGTCTTTTGCGGCTTGTTGGCGTGCTCCGCTCTTGAAACCGAGGTAGGGGATTATTGTTGTTTTATTTAATTATTTCCGTTCTCGATTCTAGCATGTCGAACATCGTGGTTAATCGACTAAATGTTATCGTTTAACGAGAGGGGGGTCGGACCGCACAAACACAGCCGAACCCCCCTCCTATGTTCATGTTTGTTTCCTTGTGGATGGAACGGGATGGCGTGGTGCCGTCGCACCATGTGGGAATCACACGGCAAGTATTGCGCGGCACTGTCGCGCCGCGCCGTGGAAATAAATTCAACAACGCGACACCGTCGCACCGCGTCAAAGGAAATCAAAGGCGTCGCAGCAGGAGTGGGGTCGCGGCGGAGGGGCGCGGTGTCGTCGCACCGCGCCGGACGGTAGGGGCCGTGGCGGAGCGTGGTGACCGGCAGCCAGCCGTGCCGCCGGTGTCGGAGCCGGAAAGGGACCGGTCCCATTGAGGAGGAGCCGGCCGGCCAGGTCGGGCCGGCCAGAAAGGAGAAAACCAGGGGAAATAAATTCCCCTGGACAGCAATCAACGGCCCCCCATTATGAGGGGGGGCCGCGGTTACAAAGGGGGGCAGGCGCCCCCCGTTTTTCCAACAGCTCGGCCGAAGACCGAGCTGGCAGCGCACCCAGCACGCAACGCTGACCCAGACCGGCGCCTGGCCGGTCCGCCAGGCCGGGCCGAGCCCAGCCGGGCCGCGCCGGGCCGGGCCACACCGGGCCTGGCCGGGCCGCGCTGGGTCGGGCCGGGTCGACCCTCTCCGGGGTGGGTCGACCCGATTCGGGCCGACCGGGGGGTCTCGGGCCGGGTCGGCCCGGGCCCGAAACCCCCAATACCGAACTGTTTAGGTTCAAATGCCCTTAACTTGGGCTACGGACCTCCAAACGACGCGCCATCAGCGGTGATGCGATCCTTGGATCAAGACGGTCGTTTCGGTATATCACACTCAAGGTTTCAGAAT
Organism: Viscum album; assembly: GCA_963277665.1. Taxonomy (NCBI): domain Eukaryota; kingdom Viridiplantae; phylum Streptophyta; class Magnoliopsida; order Santalales; family Viscaceae; genus Viscum; species Viscum album. Next base: position 1,343,536,861 of record OY728136.1, read on the forward strand.
ACTTTGAGTTCGGCCGGGTTGGTTCGTACACGAAACCAACCGGGCCCTCGGAGCGGAAACGCTCATATCTTGAGCTACGGACGTCTGAATGGCGTGTCGTCATCTTTGTTGAGTTCCTCTTAGTGAGAAGGATCTTTTGGAATATTCCGCATGAGGTTAGGACGCAGGTGGAGTATGGTCGGGTTGGTTTTGCTTTAAAAACCAATCGGGCTCCTCGAACAAAAAAGCCAATAACTCTCAGACCGGGCGTCCGATTGACACGCTGTCTGTTACGTTGAGTTCCTGTTGACGATACGGAACTTTTGGATACATCAACTCTAAACTTTGTGACAGTTGATGTATCAACCTCTCGGCTCGTGGAGCGGACCCTCCCGAACGAGCTTGCTGGGTGCAGGAACACTAGTGCTGGATGCAACTGCTACTGAGACTGCGACGACGACTGTACAGAGATCCTCAGTGGATTCGACTGCGACGATGATGAAAACGGTATAGTAATCCTCCGTGTTTTCGGCAGTGATCACTACGGTACATCTTGGGATACATCAACTCCGGACTACATGTCAGTTGATGCATCGACCTCTTAGCTCATGGAGTGGACCCTCCCGGAACGAGCTTGCTGTGTACGGAAACCCTAGAGCCGGTTGAGACTTGACGGCTGCAGACTCACGACAGAGGTGCGCTTGGTTGTAGCGGTACAGGGGAGCTCTTGGTTGTAGCGGCAGACCCACGACAGAGGTGCGCTTGGTTGTAGCGGCACAGGGGAGCGCTTGGTTGTAGCGGAAGACCCATGATAGAGGTGTGCTTGGTTGTAGCGGCACAGGGGAGCGCTTGGTGGTAGCGGCAGACCCATGACAGAGGTGCGCTTGGTTGTAGCGGCACAGAGGAGTTCTTGGTTGTAGCGGCAAACCCACGACAGAGGAGCGCTTGGTTGTAGCAGCAGGCCCACAGTACCCGATAGGTGTAGCGCTTGGTTGTAGCGGCATAACCACTGTACTTGACGGAAAAGGAGTTTCCCAATAGCTTTGGGTTCAAATTCCTGAAAGAACCTGTGTAGGTCATTGCGGGGGTTAGTACCTACTGATCCTTTGTGCGTCTGACGACTTAGATGAATCAGTGGCTACATCTGATCATCTCTATCGTCTTTTGAAGAAGTATACATGTGTGAGCTGAATCTTGTTTACCCTCCTTTGTGGACTGAGTTGTACTTGGGCTCGGAGGTTGGAGCGTATTGAAATGATGACTTAGGTATATGTATGGGCATATACCTAAGCAGTTTCGGTTGTTACTTCGTGTTTGTATCTTTCCTTTTTGGTTTATCCTTTGTGGATTTTGGGGGGTCTCGGGGTCCCTACTGAGTAGCTTATACTCACCCCTGCACGGGCTATGCCCGCACTATGTTGCGTTGGTTGCTGACGATGGACAACGTTGATCGTGGTTGAGGCTTGCAGAACGGTACCTGGAGGTGGACCACTGGGCAGGACATACTCGGAGCGGACGGTGGGACCCAAGGAGCAGTGGAGCTATCTGTACCCACCCTTCAGGTGGGATTTCCAGTGGACAGCTCGGCGTAGAGGCTTTACTTTACAGTTGTTGTTTTCCCTTTCGAGTTGTACTTTACAGTTGGGCTTGTATTTCTGTCCCCTTTTACTTTCCTCACTTACAGTTGTACTCTGTTTTTACTTAGTGTTTACTTTTCCGCTTGCTTACTCGGTGGTGCTTGTTTACTTTACAAAGGCAATGCCTTCCCTTTTACCGGGATTTTCGCCTTGGTACTAGTCGCCAGCCCCTGGCCTATGGAAGGCGGGCTTGGGGTAGTCACGGCACGGGTCCTGAGGACGGGTCGTGACATACACCTTTCACCTACTAGTTTACTCAACACTGAACACAATTTATTATTATTGTTTGAATTTGAACTAAATTATGTGATGATCTTGGTTTAGAGACCCTAAAATATACATCATTGGTTCTAGTGACATAATCTTAAAAGGAGAATCATCATTCCTAATTTCATGACCAAAAAATTTACTTCTTTGATCAGGGTTATTTAACCTTGAAAGACAAAACCCTGGCCCTCATAACATTAATTTAAAAGGTAAAGTGTATTCCATTTATTGGTACTAAACTATATGGTTTATAGTTCCTTTAATAGGTATGTTTTGGAATCCCCTGTCATAGGCCTGATCCCAACTCTACATCACCTACTACCTACCTAAATGGTGATAAATTCCATAGTGCCAGGTTTTATAGCTTAAAACCATTATGTAATCCACTAATAAGGGAGAATATAGAAAAAATATAATGCTTATATATGTTCACATAAATTAAAGGTATAAATCAATTTATCTTCTGACCAAAGTAATCAGTATTTTTCTACGAATGATTTCATGAATGGATATTAAATCTATAAGAGAGTTTCATTAGAGGAAATAATACCCTTCAAGGGATGAGATGACGTCCCATCCTCTTGACCAAGATGTGTAATTTAATGTTTTTACCTCACCCTAACATATTCCTCCCTTTATAAAGTATGTCCATGACATAAAAAAACATGTGTGTGAACAAACAATTCAACTAAAACTAAGGATTTTATCACATTCTTAAAAGGGAATATAATTACAAAATTAAGCCACCATTATTAAATTTGATTCACTTATTAATAACATTTTTAGAATATAAACACAAATAAGTCATGAAAAATATAAAAAATTATAAATTATATAATAAAGAGATTAGGATTATAGCTAGGAATAAGATGAGGGGAGAGAATATTAAGGGAAAGGTTATGGTATTACCATATTAATGATGAGGATTTGTTACCATCCAAAGACACATAAATCATGGATCAAATTTATTTTTATCCAATGGAATGTGGAGGGTGATGAGAGACTAGGGAGAGGGTCTCATGAAAAAATAAAAGGTAAAAATTATTTTAGTGTTTTAAATGGGATAATTTTAGGTTTTAATTTTTGATAATTACATTCTATTACACTAAAAATAATTTTTCCTAACTCTACTAAAAAAATATTAGAATGAACTAGAGTTATAGTGATTGTGTAAGATAACTCTTATAGCTCCACAAAATGTCCAGTTCACTCCCACTGGTCTTCTGGTGGAAGTTCTATTGTTGTTAGAATCTATTCTCCTTAAAGTCATTTTCCTAAAATAGCCTCCAATCCTTATTCAAACACTTCAACAATTTTAAACCCTCAAAAATAAATTAATAAATCAATAAAAAATATCTAATTAAATAGAATAATGATAAAATTACAATTCCATGCTGAGATAAAATTTTTGTGTGTGCCCTTCTCCATGTATGCTCTATTTCATATTCCCTATATTGTGCACCCAGTATCAATCCCATAATGGTCATTCCCAAATGGAAAATTTCCTTTTTCTTTGTAACCATACAATGTTTTTTTTATCTTATGTCACATTATCATGAAAACTTGTTCAAAAACCCAGATGAAACCCTATAAAATCACCCAGATGAATCCTCATGCATGTGAGTAACTAATGTTGTGTGTGTACCTAGATCCCTACTTAGGTTCCCAAGTAATTACTTTATGAATCTAGGAAACCAAGCTAGGGTTTTCAAATAAAAGAACCCATAAGAACCCATTTTTTACCAGAAGTTAAAACATAAGTGATAGTTAACATACCTAATCATGTGTAGTATAGTCATATTCACCTAGTCCTCACAAAACTCTCCTTATGCTGATTTCTGAATCAGAAACCCAAAGAGAAGTGATGAAAGGGAAACTTTCCCCATCCCTCAATGGATAACCCAGGAGAAGAAACATACCTCCTAGGTTTATTAATGTTGGGTCAGTGCCCAACCCTTATCTAGGTCAAATCATCTTGGTGAACAGGTTATCCCTCTATGGAGTCATGCCCAGACCTCAATATCTAACTATGGTGAAACAACATGCTAACATTGTTCCCTAAACTATATTTGGATATCATTCCTTAAATAGGGTTAAACATCAAATCACTCATGTATCCAAAAGTGTATCCATGTCCATGTATCCTAAAGTGGATCCACACATTGAATTTAAGGTGATACCTAGGAAACCATTCACCTAGTTCACCTACCTAGGATCCCATTCTCATATGCCTCCCATTTTAAGGAACACCCAAGGTTATCAACCATGGTTCTAAATCTCCTTCAATTTCAAGTTATTACCAACCCATCCAAGATAGTCTATTTCATGGGGGATTTGCACATACACACCAAACTAAACCCTATGAAATTTCATGAGTCACACCATGAACTTTTTGGGTATGATCAAATAGGATTTGTGTTACAATTCTAGTGACTCTCCACCATGATCCCAAAAATACTTTGATTTGGGATCCTCCTCTTTCTTTCCCAAATTCCTTGAGTTGGGAATATCCTATCAATTTCCTTAAATACGTTGATTTGAGATACACCTCTTGGTATCCTAAAATACCTTAAGTCAAGTAACTTCACTTGGATTCCTCAAATACCTTGGGTTGAGTTTCTCCTCTTAGTTATCAAAAATACCTTCACTTAACTCATATTGAAGATTAAACCAAAAAAGGATTTTCATACATAAGTCCCATATGAAACCATTTTTAGATACCTCCACCTAGTTGTTTATTATGCATAACATTAAAGTACTAATAAAATATATGATTTGGATGATGTTATATTATAATACACTCTGGTCCTAGATTCACAACCTTAAAAGTTACATTATTGGTTAAGTTTGAATTACCTTAAAAGGAACTATTATGATACTTATCACATGAACATAACTTGTATGATGTTCATCATTAGAAAGAATTAAACTATATGGGTTATAATTCCCCTCATAGGGATATGTAGGAAGCCACTTTTATGGGATTGATCCCTTCATCACAATACCTCTCACCTATTCTCAGAAGAGACTAAATCCGAAAATTTAAAAGTTCCTTATTGTATGGATTTAAACTATAAATTACACAAATACGTGGATAAAATGAGAGAAAATATAATTCTTATATGAAATTTCCTCTTAAATGCATATTTTTAGTCAATATCTTTCTCTAAAATGGGTAACTAGTATTATTACAAAAAAAACTTGAAAAAATCATAAATAATTGAGGGATTCATGAGATATAAAATAAGACCCATAATGAGATGATTTCACATCACACCCTATAAACTAAATAAAAGGGATATAAATTCCACCCCACTCACCATTGAAAACTGAGAGTCATATGGTATAATAAATATCCAAAAAATACCATAATACCAAAAATATTAGAAACAATAATATTTATGTCTTAAAAAATAAATACTTTTAACTAAATGAACATCATATCACCTATTAGAAATAATTATAATCCCCCTTATATAATTAATTTAATTATAATTATTAATTTAAAATATAACATGGGAAGTTCAAATACCGATGCGTAAGATTCGTAACTGTTTAAATAATGAATAGTTATTATGTATAATTTTTGGAAAATATATCTAATTATTCATTAACCACTCTAAAAGTTTTATAAAAAGGAATAGTTAGTTAATTGTATTTTAACCTATTCACTAACTATGTAAGTAAAAAAAATTAATATAAATCACATGTTATTCAAAAATTAATTAATATTTTTAGAAAATAAAATTATTATAATATAGAGTGTTGCATACAAAAAAAATGTTTTCATAATACTGAAATAGGTATAGTGGTCCATGGTACTTTTTTACCCCACATCAATGGATCTAATCAACTCTGAAGTAGTGGTAAACATTATATAATACCCCAAAATTTTGGGCAAGGTCCTTTAATCCTTGAACCCTTGATTTGGGGAATGTTTCCACATGGATTCCCCAATGACCTCATAGAAAATTTTAATTTGTAAAAGGTGTCAAATTGGTTCTATTTTTGTGCCTATAATAGTTATTCTAAATCTATACATGTGATTATGCTCTAAAATTCCAATTACTCACATGGTCTTTACACATAGTGTGAAATTTATGAAAAAATAGTTCACCCAAGATTTTTACTTTGAGTTCATAAGATATTTCCTATATAGTGTGCAACTAATGTCAAATGAATCTCAACAACATCACAAAATTTATTTTCAACATATCTTAGCAAGAGTAATTAATAATACATATGAATAAATGAGAACCTTGAGAATATGAATTTTTATAACACTTATAATGGTATTGAATTAGTTTTACCTTTATTTTATATTTTTTTTAAATAGACATTCATTATTGGTTATGGAATATATCTCGACAAAACATAAAAAATATGCATTGTTCATATATAGAAATAAATAAATAAAAATAAAAATATTGTATACTTACAAGGTTCTCCCCTAAAGTGGGTGACTATGACATTATTGCAATCAGATAAATCTGAGTCATGTATTATTCACTAATATAAAAAAGGGAATATAATAATAATAAATGAATAATCATTGGACCAATAACCATATCATGATAGTTTTTCACTTGAATTATTAAAACTCAAATGAAAAAATATCTCTACTCCACTCAAAAATGATTCTACAATAGTAATAAGATCTACTTCATAAAATAACAGTATAGTGGTAGAAACAAAGATCTTTAGATTCATTTAGAAAATAAATAATAGGTCATAATTTAACTCACGAGCCATTAATAATTCAAAAAATATGAATACACTCTCTTTATTTAGGAAATTTCATACCATAATTCATTGTAAATATTATGTTATTCTCTTATCTCACTTATCTCTTTATTTATATCTATATTTTAAATCATGAATCACATATTTTTTATTGTTTCTAAAATTTAAATATTTATAATTTCTATAAAAATTAATCTCAATATCTTCAATGAGTATTTCCATAAATACTAACAAAAAAAACCTTGAATATATCTCATCTTTATGTTTTAAATTATGGAAGAAATTATTTTTATTCAATACTCCATAAATCTTGTTCAAATATTTCTCAAAATATCTTTTATTTTTCACTAAAACATTATTACTAAAATCATTCCTAGATTTTTTTCAAAGATCCCATGATTTTATCAGACAATACCTAGGAAACATTTTATTAATATTATATAGATTTCAATCTCAATTATGTGATATTTGATTCATTATTAAATGGACCCAATACTCACTAACATATATTTATATCTCAATTTTATGATATTTATAAAACTTAGTTTATACTAATAACACATCATATCTCACATACATATAATCACTTACAATTTTTTGACACTTAATTGTCCAGTTGAAACTTTTGATCTCACTTACATCGTTTTTCATCCATATTTATCACTAAAACTTCCATTTGAATTTTTTTATTTCACTAACATAGTGAAAAAAACATTCTTGCATATAACTAGAAAAATAGTTTACACTTAAAAATAAAGTGAAAATATATTTCTAAATTATACCTCCACTTTAAACATCTCTAAAAACATTCAAATGTTATTCAATTACACCAATATAATTTCAAAAATATTTTAAGATTCTAAAATGAAATTAAATATAAATGAAAACAACTTTTTAATAAAAACTAAATTCATAAAATTTATTTGGATTATTTAATCACCCTCTTTATATTTTTTCAATATAAAAAAATTAATTGTTTCATAGTATTTTCTCAAAGTAAACAACTATTTACACCACATCACTATATTAAGTAATTGTTTTATATATTTACATTACTAGATTAAAATTAATTGTGTTTATTATTAAATTTATTTTTTCCCATTTTAAATTCAAGAAACTCAATATTTTCTCCCTTATTTTCAATTAAACCATATTTTAATTCAAAATAAACATATCACTAAATATTAAGTCTTGGGAGAATTATATCAATTATATCCCTTTTATAATAGAATCCAAAAAAATAGGGTTCGAAAATCATACCTAGAGTAATAGGATAGGGTTAAAGTTTCATTTTTAAACATAATTCAATAAATCTATCTTTTGATGGTTTTTTTCAAAAGAACTACATTATGATTTAGTGTAAGAATAAAACTCTCACAATTACATTTGTAAATTTTTACTTGATAAAATAATATTTAATATTAATGTATTTATATATTGATTATTACACTAGGTTTTGTTAAATATTATTACACTGTAATTTTCACAACCAATTCTCAATTGTTTTTCCTCTTTCATCTTTATATGTTCTAGGTGCTCTTTTATTCACATCATTTGTATACATACATGTGTAATAGATACATAATTAGTTTCTATAGTGTTATGTGTTACTAAATTTTTCTTCTTATAGTGTGTACTCATATAACTTTTTTCAAATATAAAAACTTCCTCCTAATATAAATATTTTTTCATTGACATTACCTACCCAAATAGCATTAGTATAGAGAAAAAAGAAATTTTCACACCTCTAATAAAACAGACCATAGTCTATGGTATCTTTCAAATATCACAAAATTAATTTATAATCTTTCATATGTAATTCCTTAATTGTAAATTTAAATCAATAACCTAAAGTTAATTCAAAAACAATTTATGGTCTGGATATTTTTAAGTATGTATGTAATAACCTGAACATTTATAAGTGAAATTACCATTTTAAACGAGTGAATTAAATTATAGAAATTGGATACACTAATTTAGTTATTTTATACTATTATAAGTTATATATGGTCATACTTAAAAGAACATTAGGAATTATAAACATTAAAAATATATCCATTATATAGTTATTTTATGAATACTATATATATAGGATTATGATAAATCCAATTGAAATAGAAAAATGAAGTGATGGCCATGACTAGTAGGATCATACCCTATGAAACCCATCTATCAGAGCTTCCAATGGAGATAACATCACCAATATTTACCCTTGACTAATCCAAATCTAAGATTTAACAACTAAATAATGAGAAAAACTATTTATGAGATAATTTCAAGTTCATCGAGATCATGGCCCAAACCATGTCTACTAAACCGCCCCATTAAAATCTCACCATCACACACCATACCCTTAGGGAATTAACTGGTGTAATAAAGGGTTATGTATATGAACCCTAATAGTATTATTTTTTATATTTTATAAACTAATTATTATATTTATCTTCTATTATTACTTTATAATGATTAAATAATATGTTTGATAAAAAATAAAATTTGATACGATTAAATAGAAACTGTATTTTTAGAAATATATAGTTTCAATCAAGATTAAATTTTTTATAAATTAAATAATTTTTGAAATAAATTAAATTTTAATAAATTATTATTATTATATAATATTTAAATTATAATATAATTTTATGAATCTAAATGTAATTTTTATAAGGGTGAAAAAATTTTATTTTCAAAGAAACCATATTTTTCAGTTAGTGGGGATTTTTTATATAAAATTTAAAATTGTCATATTTATAGAATTATTTTGTTAAAATAAATATATATTTTTTTAAATAAATATTTTGAAATTATCTAATAGTTAATTTTTAATAATTTTCTGAGATATTCAAATTTCTTGATAAAAATTAAATATGCTATAATTATATTGTATGTATTATGACATCATAGAATCCAAAAATATATGTAATAAAAAATATAAAGAGTATTCATGACCAAAATAGTTTTTACAATTTAAAATATTGTGTTTTTATTTTATTTGATTAATTTTATAATCCCTTAAAGAATCCTCTAAAGCCTATATTATATTTTAAGGATTTAAAATCAATTCTTTATAAACATGACTCACGTATACATCACCAAGACAATTATTTTAATGAGTTCAGTAATTAGACTTATAAAATAATGAAATACCCTATTATTTTTTATAATCATAGTAAAAAACAATGGGTTGTTTTGTGGTTTGGGTTAATTTATCATATAGAGTCCAAAACCTTTGTTTCAAAATAAATAAAGAATTATATTCTCTTATTCTACAAAAACTCACCCAACCTCCCATTCCTCCTCACTCAAACCCCTTTAATGATGAATTTACTCTTCCTTTCCCTCTCTAGATCCCTCCCAAGGTTCTCCAATCCTTTAATAAGATTCTCCTGAGCTTTTGAAGTTCCCACAAAAGGTAATGGATCTTATCCTTCTCCTCTTTATTTAAGCCTCTTATTTATATTACGCCTTTCGGTTTCTAATTTTTCATGTTGGGAAATGTTTTTAAACATCCCAGATATTATACTTATGATTTCCAAGTGAATAGATACCCCTTTAACTATCATTTAACCCTTCCATGAATCTTTATATACCCATGTTATGCTGCAAAACTTATCCTACAATTTTCTATGGCAAGCATTTTTGTAGTGAATACCCATCCTCATTTGCACTCTAGTTTATTCACTGAGGTATAACTATACTTAATTTATTGAATAATTACATTTATGTTACCTACACTCCTTAATATTGGGATTAAAATTTTTGGAATATATCCTTATATTTTATGATCTATATGGAACACATATGCATTTACATTATATTAATGTGATGGGTGGGCCTAGAATTATGTAGTTCTATAATGCATTAGGAAATTTTTTTATCTCAATATATTCTATTTATGGTATAGTGTAGGTTATCCTAAAAACACTATGTTCAAATTTCTTGCAATTTATCTTTGACTTATGCTTATTATTCCATGTTTTATGTTGTTTCCACATTCTCATGTAGCCTTTAGGTTATCATATTATATCGTTCTTTGATGTTCAAGCTTATATTTCTCAAACCTCTTATGTTACCTTGATATGCTTATTGATTCACATGTATTTATTTTATCATGTTACTATTTTATTATTCCCTTATTGTTCTTTATAGATCACCCATTTCTTATGTATGTCCCCGAGTTATCCCATGTAGTCTTAGAAGATCAAAAAAACCTAAGGCCGTGTTATAGAGCTTTTAAATATTGATATTTAATCCCTATTCAGTCTATAATTTTATTTATCGAATTTCTAAAAGACACTAGTCCCCATGATCTTTTTGGGTTTTATTAAGTGTATCATTATGCAGTAAATCTTGAAATAAATTGTATGAAATATATAGGTTTCCAAAATTGGAATCAGAGGAAATTATATCTATTTTGGATATTAGGATTAGAAAAATCTAGTGAAATCCTTAGGTATAATTCTAAACATACAAAAACATACCGAAATTTTGGTAAAATATATATTAATTGGCTTCTAATTAATTTCATCCCATTCTGGATACTATAGGTGAATGTGTCTCTAGCACAGTTGAACCTAAGTGTAATAACCCTAAAATGGTGGATTGATATGGACTCGATCATTACCTGGCACATGAAAAAGTGGTAGTTTTCACACTTGTTTTAAAACTACTTGGTGATATACTTTGATAAATTCTCAAGAATATTAAGAACCATTATTAAGGGTAAAAAATGAAAATATGAATTTATGTAAGGAAATAGATCATGTATAACTTAAATTGAAACCTAGAAATTCATAGATTTATGAATATGTGGCATTGAAAAGTTATCCCTTTAATGTTCATTGTCTCTTTTTTATGTGTTTAATAGTTTAAAATGATTCATCTCTAATTTTACCTTTATTTTTAATTAATGGTCGATATTAGGAGGAACAGTTTCAATAATAAATGCGATTAGCAATGTCATGACTTCCCAAATGAGATTCCCAAACTGATGGGAGAAATACTTAGGTAATTTATGGAAATAATTTCTTAATTAACTCATGTTTTGAACCAAAACTTGAATCAGGTGGAAAACACACATCCCCTTAATAAGGGTAAAGTTGTAACTAAGACCTATTTGCGACAAAGGCATCCAATATTCCATAGATATTATAATACCTTAATCATGGAAAAATGGATCAACTCCATTAAAAATATCTTCTCTATCATTCAATACTCTGAAAAAGAGATGATTGTTCTAGTTGTTTATCTTATGAGGTGAGAAGTTGATCAGTGGTGGACATTGATAAAAAATTTGAAGCCCAATGAGAAGATCAAAGGGATGGAGTGGAATATATTCAAGAAAAGGTTTTTTGATTACTAATTTCTTAACACTCTAACTTAAAATGGAGAGGGATTACATTAACCTCAAAAAACATAATGATGAATCCATCAGGTAATAAGAGGAAAACTTCATAATAATTTCATAATACACCGCCATATTTTTCATTTCTCTAAAAAGTAATGTTTTTACATGTTTGGTGGGAAAAATAAAATTCTATGAAAATAATTAGTGATTTTTGAATTTTATATCTATGAATAAATTTTATTTTGTTCCCTCAAAGTCAAAATAGAGACCAGAGAGTCTCAAGGACCTAACGAGTCTACAGATAAGAAGAGGATAATCGATTTTAATTCTGAATGTACAATGTAAAATTATCATGTGTCAAGAAATTCCAACATCCCACTTGTAAAAAGTGTACGAAGAAGAATTATAGAAATTTCATAAAGGGCATAATGAAATGATTTAGACATAGGAAAGAAGGGAATTTATCTAGTATTTATAATGGGAGAAACCCACCAATGTGATGGAAGAAAGTTATTATCTAGTAACCAATCAAACTATTTTCTAATTTTTAAAATTCAAGGAATAATGAAACCATGTGAATAAATGCTTTAAGCTAAGGGTTGTTGATGGAAACTAATGACAATAACCACTAAATCCTAGAGAGAAAGTGATATATTTAATAATCACAATTGTTGAGGTGGATCCCAATAATGAAGTTGTGATAAATATATTATTTATTCATTAAATGATAGTGAATATACTATTTGATTCATGTTCTATTAATTCCTTCATATCATGAAAGTTTAGTATAACTATTCAAACACCACCATAAAACATGGAAGTAGTGTTATCGGTGAAAATGGAAAATAGGGAAACTATTGTATCTCAATTATATAATTCCACCCTTATTAAAATTTATGGTCTAAAATTCCTAAAAACCTTATGATAATAACTTTAGTATAATTTTATGTTATTTTTGGAATGTATTTTACTTTACTTGTATGTAGCCAACATAAATTTCCAAGAGAAGGAAATAACTCTCTATATCCCAAATCACCCTCTGATTATATAAACATGTGAGGGGAGGATGAATATCATTTGGTATCATCATCCCAAACATGGATATTATTGCCTTGTGATAAATCATATCTAGCTCAAATGATTGAGACTATGTAAAAGATCATCCTCGATGACATGCCCAATGTAAGGGAATTTGTTGAAATGTTTCCTGAAAAATTTTATTCTATTCCTCCTAATTAAGAGATTTAATTATTGATCAAACTTATACCTAGAGATTTTATGATATCCAAGACTCAATATAGAATGTCCATTATTGAAATTGAGGAGCTAAATAAGTAACTATAAGAGAATATAGAGAAATGGTTTACACACCCAAGTACTTAATTGTGGGGTAAACTAGTCTTCTTTATCAAGAAGAAGGAATAGTAAATGTTCTTATGCATTTATTATCATGAACTCAAAAAAATCATGATAAATAAAAAATATCCTCTAACATGGATTGATGAATTTTTCAATCTGATATGTGGATCCCATTACTTCTCTAAGGTGGATCTTTGGTTGGGATATTATCAAGTAAAGGTGGAAGATGAGGATATCCCCCAGACTGATTTTTATACATGGTATTGGGACTAAAAGTTCATAATTATTCCATTTTGACACACTAATTCTCCAATAATTTTCATGGAATTAATGAATAAAATCTTTATGGATTACCTTGAAATGTTTTTGGTAGTATTTAATGATGTTTTTCTTATCTACTCTAAAAGAAAAAAGATACGTGTGAAGAATTTGGATGTCATTATCAATACCTTTTGTAAAGAAAATATGTGAGCAAAATATGGTAAATTCAAGTTTTTGATATAAAATATAACATTATTGGGGAATTTATCACCAGAAAAGGGATATTTATGGATCCTTAAAAACAGAGGTAATTAAAGGATATAATAGACCAACCACTATGATTGAAATATGTAGATTCCTTGGATTATCTGGGAACTATCGTCAATTTTTGAGTCACTTAGCATGATTATCAATCCCACTAACAAGGATGAATCTAAATGGGGTGAAGTTTTTCTAAAATAATGAATGCAAAGAATGATTTAAAGTGATAAAGAAGAGGCTAATCACTGAAATTATTCTCACATTACCCACCAGTGGGGAATGATTTGTGATCTACAAGGATGCCTATAAAATTATTGTGTTGTTTTCACTTTTAAGATGAAAAATGAATAGCATATTTCTCCCACTAATTAAATATCCATGATCATAAATACCAAACACATGATATAGAACTGGCTGCAGTTATCTTTATGCTGAATATTTAGTGAAGTGTGAAATATATATGGATTATAAAATCCTCAAGCATATTTTCACACAAAAGGATCTCAATATTCACCAATGATTTTGGTTAAAGATACTCATGGATTATTATTATTCAATCCATTACCATCCTAGTAAGGTGAAAAAAGTGTTAGATACTATGAGTAAAAACGATCCTAAAAAAATATCCATTTTGATAATTGTAAGGGATCTAATTTTCTTGGAAATAAAGAGGATGGAAATGGGAATAATAAAAGGATCCTCATCCTACCTTAATCAAATTTCTACTAAAACAACTATTTTTAAAAGGATCAAGGGGTCTTAGAAGGATGATGAGGTGTTATATAAAAAGGTAGAGAATATTTTGGAGTTAAACTTTTCTAAATATATTGTTATAATATTTGGTTTTAATATATGTGTTCCATCAAAACCAGAGATGAAAAATGAACTTATAAATGATTTTCATAGATCATCATTATATATTCATCTAGGAATCAATAATATCTGTAGATATTTGAATAAAAACTCTGTGTGTTATAACATGAAGATGGATGTTTGGAAGTTTGTATCTCAATGCTTGGTATACCAATAAGTTGAGTGAAAAATCTCACATGTTTAAGGATATGATGAAACTATTTTTCATACCAGTATGGAAATGGAAAAACATATCCATGTATTTTATTATAAATATCCCCAAGACAACTAAATAAAATAATTCCTTTTGGGTGTTAGTCAATCACCTTACCACATTATTGCATTTCATTTCTATCGAGGAATATTTCATGCTTAACTAACTCACCAAAATATTCATAAGGGAAGTGGTATGACTGCATGGAGTTTCACTCTCTATTATATATGATCAATATTTTAGGTTTACCTCAAGGTTTTTGAAAATCCTTCAGCAATATTTGGATATAGAAATTAACTTTATCACTTCTAAACACCATCAAACGGATTATCAGTCTGGAAAAACCATTAAAACTATATAATATATGTTGGGATCTTTTTCAATGGATTTACATGGTTATTAGGATCTGCACAATTCCCTAGTGGATTTATCATATAACAATAGTTTCCATTCTACCATTCAAATGGAACTTTATGAGGCTATATATGGTACAAGGCGTCAGACTCTAGCATGCTGGGATGAATCTGGAGAGCAGAAGCTGAGGGAACCTAATCTTATCTAGAAAATTATAGAAATGTTTCAAATCATTTTTCATTATATGAAATATTCACAAAGTTGAATGAAAGTCTACATTAATAATCATCGATAAGACCTAGAGTTTGAGGTTAGAGATAAAGTCTTCCATCTTATATCACCATTGAATAAATCCATGGGGTTTGGGAAGAAGGGAATTTTATTCCAATATGCATCAGCCCCCTTTATATCCTTGATTGCATAGAAGTGGTGGCCTATCAACTAGAACAACCACCTAACATATCTCAATCACTTGATGTGTTCCATGTTTCCCCCTTGAGGTGGTATATACTAGACCCCTCATATTCAATAAATCTATAGGTGTTTTTATTATAGAATGATCTTTCATGCAATGATCATTCGTGGAATATGTCAGATCATAGATACAAGGTTATACGAAATAATACAACTCACTTGGTCAAAGTGTTGTGGTGGAACCACAAGTTTTAAGTAGTGACTTGGGAACTAGAAGAAGGGATGAAACAAAATTACCCTCGTCTATTTTATTATATGAATTAAACATCAAGGGATAAATTTATAAATGGGAATAATTTAACAACGCTAACATTTATAAATTAAATTCTATTTTAAAATTAGTGAATTAAATTATAGAAAACACATTAACCTCTTTGGTTATTTTGGACCATTATAAGTTATATCAATTCAGATATAAAATACAGTTAAGCATCATACCCATTGATTGTATATCCATTATACAGTGATTGTATGATTTTTATATATATATAGGGTTATGATAAATCCAATTGACATGGACAAAGGAAGTGATGGTCCCGACCAGTATGATTATTCCCTATGAAACCCATTTATTAGAGCTTATGAGAAGATAACATTACTTGAATTTTTCCTTAACCAAACCCAATATGAGATTCAACAACTAAAGTATGAGTGAAAACATTTTTGGGAGAAGTTTAATTTCAACACAGCCATGGCCCAAACCTTGTTCATAAAACCACCCTAAAAAATATCATTATCGCACACCTTACCCTTAGGGAATTCACTAGTGTAAAAAATGGCTATGTATATATTCCCTAATAGTATGAATTTTTATGTTTTTTATAAATTAATTATTATATTTATATTTTCTTATTACATTATAATGATTAATAATAAGTTTGATAAAAATTAGATTTTCATATGATGAAACAAAAATTGAATTTATGGGAAATATAAAGTTATAATAAAGATAATCATTTTGATGAGTTAAAGAACATTTAAAATAAATTATATTTTAATTAAATATTATTATTAAATAATATTTAAATTATAATATAGTTTTATGAAGTTAACTTTAATTTTTATAAGGGTTAGAAAACTGTTATTGTCAAAAAACAATATTTTTCAATAAATGGGGAATTTTTATTTGAATGTGTAAATTCACATATTTATAGAATTATTTGGATAAAATAAATATTATTTTTTAAATAAACATTTTGAAATTACCCAAAGGTGATTTTTTCATTATTTTATGATAAATTTGAATTTTGGGATAACAACTAAATATGGTATAGTTATACAATATGTATTATGACACCATATAAAGCCAAAAGGTGGTGTAATAAATACTATAAAGACTATCCATGACCAAGATTATATTTAAACTTTAAAATAACATTTTTTAATGTTATTTTATTGATTTTATAAACCCTTAATGAATGCTCCAAAACCTATATTATATTTTAAGGTTTTAAAATCAACTCTTTATAAACATGACTCATTTTCACATCACCAAGGGTATTATCTTAATGACCTCAGTTATTGGAGTTATAATGTAATAAAATATAATCCTATTTTTTAGAAACAATGGATGGTTTGTGGTTTGAATTAATTTATCATTGAGTCAAAAACCTAAGTTTAGAAATTAATAAATAATTCTCCTCTCTTTTGGTATAAAAACACACCCAACCTTCCTTTAATCTCAATAAAAACCCTTGGTTCATGAATTTAATCTTTCATTTCATCTCTATATCCATCCAAAGGTTCCCCTAAGATCTTAATAATATCTTACTAATCATTTAAAAGTTCCCCCTCAAGGTAAGGGATCCTCACTTTCTCCTCATTATTAAAGATAATTATTTATATTATTCCTTTTTTCAATTTTTATTGTTGGGAAATGTATTTAAACATAACTATTAATATTGTTATTATTTACAAGTGATTACATAACACTTCACTATAATTTACACCTTAAAATAATCTGTATATATCCCATTTATATTATCAAAATTATCATGGGATTTTCCTTGCCAAACATTTTGTAGTGAATACCCATCCTCATTTATACTCAAGGGTATTTACTAAGATGTAACTATACTTAATTTATTAGTTACATACATGTATATAACCTGCATGAATTAAACATGGGTTTAATATTGATGAAATATTTCCTTATTTTTTAAGATCTATGTGGCACACTTATGCATGTACATGATATGAATATAACGGATGGGCCCAGAATTATATAGCCCTCCAATGACTTGGGAACTATTTTTATCTCACGAGATGGAATTTATGTTGAATTAGATGTTATCTTAATCGCACTATGTTATTATATTTTGGTGGTTTTTATACCAACTATTTTAAATACCCTAATAGGGTGGGTGAATTAGGGTATGAAAGATTAAAACAATTTCCCCTTTAGATCTTGTTTCATTGTTAAAAAACACTCTTATCTCTCTTTCCTATAGAAAGTATGAACATAAATTAAATCATGAATGATACATAATAATTTTACTTGGTTCACCATCACTAGGATACATCCAAGGATAATATAATGGAAATGTGCCGATGTAAAAAATCCACTAAAAGTGTACCCTTGTTTACATTATTCGGAGTGGACTCACTATCCCTCCTAGTTTATGACCAATCATAATAGGAAAGCTCACTAATATCTCTACTAAAGTGTTCTCATGTCTTATTCAGAATATTCTCCATTGATAACTTGAATAAATGTGTTTTACACCCCATTTAGTGCATCATTAAGTTCCAATTTCATCCAACTAATGAATATCACTTTACTACAAAACTACTGGGAAAAATTAAACTTTCTTGCAACCTTAGGGTGAATTTCACTCAGCTTTAATGAATTGCACATAATTTTTTCCTTTTTCATAGAATTTTTTTTTTGAAACTTACTACTTTCACGCAACTCCCTTCTTACACATAACTCACTACTTTGGTGCAACTCCCTTCTTGTGTGCAACTCAATACATATGTGGAACTCCCTTCTTTCACAAAACTCACAACATGCATGATTCAAATCTATAATTTCCTCTATGTTTTTAGATTCATAGAATGATTTGGGTAGAAAAATATTTATAGGAACTTCTGATCCTACGTACAATATTTTATTTCACATTGTGCGTGTAAGTCTCTTTCGTGCAAACTCATTCTCACAAGTCTCTTTATGCAAATCCATCTTTCGTGGAAATCCATATGTTGCAGGAACTTACTTCTTTTTTATATTTTTATTTAGTGATCTTGAATTATTCTTTTCATGCAACTTTACAAACCTCATTAAACCTTACATACAACTTCCTTTTCCAAAAACACTTTTCTTCACTCCCTAATTTTGGTCCACAAAAATTGAAAAACACTGGGAAACAATGCTACATTGTATACTATCTTTTTTTACTGCCTCTAGAGATTCCATAACTTTTTCATGGATATTTTTAAACATAGTTTTTCAACAATATAAATGGAACTCAAAAACTGACTATGGAAACCCTCTTTGTCAACAAACACAATCAACCCAAAAAATACATCAATGTTACCTTGATGATTTTTTTCCCAACAATATCTCCCTTTCGGTTGGTTGAAAACTCTTCACACTTTGATACCTCATTAAAAAATATTCTATCTTCTACCACCATTCACTTATTTCTATTCATATGGCCATAAAAGTCTTACTCAGCATACAATCTAAGCCCACATGAGCAAATCTTAGTGTGAGAAATAAGACTAGCATTCAAAGCTCGTCAAGGAAATAATTCATTCCTGAAACCATACAACTTATTTCATCACAAACTCCATCTATCATGATATATGTTCTTTGAATGATCATCTTTAGGATCATCATATTTAAATCTCTCCTTATCTCACAACTTCGGTTCTCATGTCTCAGAATTCTAAAATTTGTCCAAGATAAGATCTGACTATTTCCTCATAACACTGAATTATCATCGTGTCATAGAATTATTTCATGGTTTTTCAAGTACCTTAAACTTTTCATGGTATTTCAAATAACTACAACTTTACTAATCCCTCTACTATCTTCTCTCCTTGTATTTATTAATACATATTCTCCCCTTTTTGCCAAGATTTATCCCCTTTATCAACAAACCTAAAGCTCGTTCCTTTGTGGTCTAGAATAGTGTAAAGAACAAAGATCATTACATTGGGAAAAAACACACCATAACTTAGAGATATGGGGTCCCACATCCACACTTTTTAAAGTGTGGGGAGTAAACTGAACTCTGAGATATATTCGATTTCTTTCAAATGTTTCTTAGTGTAAGTCCTTTGTCAAAATTCCCACAACTTGTACTTCTGTAGGATTATACTCCAAATTCAAAATCCCCTGAAAAACCTTCTCCTTGATAAAGTGATATTTGGATTTCAATGTGATTTGTCCTTGAGTTATGGAATGGATTTTTTATAGCACTTGAATTGTCGCAATGGACTCCATTTTTAGACTTAACATTAACTCCCATATCATCAAGGAGCTACTTCATCCATAATAATTGTGTTCATGCTTCAGTATCCTCAATGTATTCATCTTTTTCGGTGCTCAATGAAATTAAATATTGTTTCTTTCTTATCCAAGAAATACACAACCATCCAATATATAATACACCACCTTATTTTGATTTTCTTTCATCAACTAATCTATCCCTATATTTATATGTATATCCAAACAAATATGGTTTAGATTTGTCATTATACATCATATCAAAATCAACCATCCCTTTGATATACTGAAGAATTATATTTTACTACAAGAATGTGTATTTATTTGGGATTTCATTGATACTGTGTTTCTTGACATGTGGAAAAAACAATATTTGGTTGTGTCATTTTTTAGTATAATAGAATTCTAATGATCTACCTAAATTCGGTGACATTAACCACTTTGTCTTCATCATCCTATGATAGTTTTATCCAGGTGGCCACCAGAGTTGTCATCTCCTTGGAATTATCCAATCCAAATCTTCTAAAAATATCCTTATAATATTTATATTGAAAATTAATGTTCCATTCTTTCCTTGTGTCACCTGTAAACCAAGTAAAAACATCATTTCACCCATCATTGGCATTTTGAACTTACTTTTCATGAATTCAGAAAACGGTCAACACTACACTTCATCAGATCCACCAAATATTATATAATTGACCTGTAACCGCACCATCATCCTTTAATTACTATCATTATTGACATAGATATTTTAATCAACTATACCATACTAAAAACCAGTCCTCTTAAAATATTTATCTAGTATTTATTACCATGATCTTGGTGCTTATTTCAACACATACAGTGTTTTATTCTGCGGAAAAACTATTTTATCATATTCATGAATGATAAAACCATATGTCTACTAAATATAAACTTATTCTCCCAGAAACCCATTCATAAATTCTTAATTGATGTCCATCTGTAAAACTTTGAACTTTCTTTTCATAGGTATGTCCAAGACTAATCTGATTGTATCTAGCCTTCAAATAGGTCCAAATGTCTCATCAACATCAATACCCTGTATCTAAGAGTACCGCTTTCACACCATTCGTTCTTTGTTTTGAATCACTGCACTATCTTCATTCATCTTGTTGTGAAACACCAATTTAGTCTTGATGACATTCTTATCTATTGGCCTCAAAACAATATCCCACATATGATTCTTCTCAATTTGGTAATTATCTTCATTCATAGGAAAAAAACAATTTTCATCTTCATAAAATCATTTAGTCTCTTCCTAAGATAGGAAGGATACTAGTTGTAATGACATCATTCTTCTTGTTTAAACTAGCACTGTCTAATCACCAATGATATTTTTTTCTATCAATTTCTACTCGACTTTTTATATTTTATAGAGAAAAATATTTTAATTAATCCTTCTCATTTTTAGTATATTCTTTAGAGTTATAATATAACACTTCTAATACCCATTTTTTTCTTACCTCTTAATCACTCTCATCAGGGAACTGTTCCCCATGATGTTGAATATTCTATTCATTTCCACTACAGTGACATCATTTCTTTTAACTAATTTTCCTAGCCTCTTATTGAAGCATTTATATTCTTTTATTTTTCCTAAGTATCCAAGGAATATCCCCTCATCTCCACATAACTCAAACATCCCTTTTTTATCTTTATTGATAATAAATCACTTACTTCCAAAGATTTCAAAGTATTTAAATGTTGTCTTCTTTCCGTACCACATTTCATACAGAGTATTTTCTTCCTTCAATCTTAAAAGTTACCTATTAGAAATGTACACTAATTTCAAGACTTATTCCTTCCTTAATTTCACTAGTATTACCATTTCAATAAGCATCATTCTAGACATGTTATTGATAATATTATTCCTCTTATCAACCAATCCATTTTGTTGAGGAGTTATCACAAAAGAAACTTGATTCCTTATCCTATGTTCCCTGAGATAACCTTACACTTAGATGTTTGTAAATTTCATACCATTATAGGTATGAAACTTAAGAATTTTTAATCCAAGCATCCTTTTTTATTCCCTTCAATATTGTTTTATGCAACTGAACACATCGATCTTATGGGAAATGACAAATACCCAACACATGATTCTGAAATAATCAATGGAAAAAATGTAATACCTCTTCATATTAATGGATCTTGGTGATATAGGTCCACATACATCTCCATTCACCAATTTAATCACTCTGGTTTAATTTTTTTACTTTTCCTTGTACTTCTTTATGATGATTTTTCCTTGTTTACAATCATTGCATGCATGAGTACGATCACATGATAGCTTATGGAGGTATCTAGATGCATAAAATTTTACCAGATCTTCTAGGGATGTTTTCCATAGATGACCAAGTTTTTTATGCCACAACCTATTTTCATACTCCCTGGATAAAAAGAAAATATCTTCTTCTCCACTTAAAAGGTATAGATTCCCCTTTTCTATTTTTTCTAGTAGAATAATCGTACCATCTCTTCCTTTTGTGATACACATATTCTCAGTAAATCTTGTAGCATTCCTCGAGTCACATAGTTGACTAACACTATGAATTTTGTGACTTAGACCTTCTACTACTAAGACATCAGAACGCCTCATTTCTTTCCCCAAACCTGGCCTTTCCCAAGCCAATTATATTCAGGCCTTACTCATTTCCAAATTTTAAAACACCTTCTTTATTATATTATATACCTATAACAATATCCTTATTTTCTGTCATATGGGATGTGAAACCACTATTAATGATCTATACTCTAGAAAGATCTGATTCTTTAAGGGAATTTTCCATAACCACTTCCTTCTCATATCTTTTATTTCTAATCAATGTTTTTAAATTCATACTCAATATAGATTTATAATCTTGATCTTCTTTAGAGTATGATGAACCAAAATCATCTTGCAGATCTATAAATCGATTTTTCATTTTCAGTTCACCTGTTGATTCTTTGATTTTATACTTGCGACCACTTTGGTTCTAATTTGGAACATTCCTTTTCATGATATATATATAATATCTATACATGTGTCCAAATCCTCCACACCAAAAACAATGTCCTTATAAATATATTATATCTTATGGATCTCTTATTTGTTCTCGCTGTTTTTCTTGGGACCTTTGGTTTCTCTTAGAAATAGAGCACACATTTTATGAGTGTCTTGTCTTTCCATAATAATAACACCTAATGTAGGGTTCATTCCGTCATGTCACTTCTACACCACTATGTCCCTTGGGTTCTCTGATTATTCTAGTTCTACTTCATACCCAAATAAATCTTCAATCATGGTATAGGTGCTTCCTATCTAACATCAATTGTCCCATATTTTTGTTTTTGATCAATCCCCAAGCTAGCCTTAACATTTGAACATGAATGTTGTTTCTTTTATACTAGACCTCTATTCTCCACTTATTCCTTTTCTATCACTTGAATGATCTGATTTCCTAGTAATATACAAAGGGTCAATATTTTTTCATATTTTTTCATGATCTTTAACATTTCATCAAATTTTGATGACTTTTTATTCAATTTATTCGATGAGTTTTATTGGTTCTTTCACTGTGTTATTTAAACCATAGATGTCCTTTTTCTATTCGTCAACTTTTATTTTGTTCCCAATAACCATTTCTAGGTCTTATGGAAATGAAATCTTGAGCTTCTTAATTTATTCCATCAACTCAGAATTCTTTTCTTCCTACTACTGCTTATAGAGTTTGGCATCATGAACCACTTTGTTGGATTTCTTAGTTTTGGCTTTCCAAACATCTATCTATTCTAGAGAAGCTTCCAATACATCTTATATATTGACTCTTCCTTTGACCTATTATTCGTCAATGTCACTTTATTCCTTTTTCTAGGAGTTACATATGAATTCTACTATAGTATTATCTCCATTATATTTGTAGTTATCAGCCTATTCTACCTCACATTCATCTAAACTGTCATTTTCTTGTTCAAGAAGATTCTTCTTTTTGAAGAAATTTCTCTTGAAATGTTTCTTACCATTCAAAAAGGTTGAATACTTCTTCATGGGAATTTCAACTTTATCCTTATAATATTCCTGTAACTTCTTATGGTACCTTAATACAAGATGAATAACCTTTCCACATAGAAATCATGCTAGTGGAAGTTTCCCATTGAACATTCCTTTTCCTATTTGTAGACTTGAGGAAAGGAATAACATCACCTCTACATTATCCTCTTCTTTCAGAAAATATTCAATGGTGATATTATTCATGGACTTGAAAGAAACCTCTTTAGAATTCCCTTTTTTCAAAGACTCAATGTCCTAATTTCTAATATAATATTTGAAAATAGTTCTGTGTAATATATCCAATTTCACCTTCTTTAGATCTTTATCATCCAATACAGAAACTTTCATATTGAACTGAGGTGAAGCCTTCTCAAGATGAACTTAACAATCTTTACATCTTCAATAACTTATCTAAGACCATGCATGCATTCCACAACAACATTCAACCAATCAAAGAAAGCATCAACAGACTCATTGGGGTTCATTCTCAGATCCAAGTATTTATTCCATAGAACATACAGTTTTTATTCTCTGAATATCAAGATTCGTTCATAGATATTTAACATCTTTTCCCACATTGTGTGAATTGACTTTCATGAAATCACCTTTTTATAGATTTAATTGGATAAGGCACCTCCTAAAGCATTTTTTCTCTAGAATCATCATCCAATTCCCTTGTTTCCACATATGATAATCTACAATTTTCCACACTAGAAGAAATACCATGTGTTGTCATTGTATAGACATCCATTCTAAAGGATAGAAAATAATGTTGCATATGATTCTTTAATAATTGAAAATTTCTACCATCAAATATTGGAATCCTTTTATGATTGAAAAATTTCATTAAAACCCCTTAGATAGAAACACTGAAAATAAAATTTCCCTCTGATAACAATTATTATCCCAACTAGGTTAAATACCCTAAGAGTGGGGTGAATCAGGGTATGATATATTAAAATAATTTCCCCTTATGATCTTGTTTCATTGTTAAACAAAACACTCTTATCTCTCTTTCCTATAGAAAGTATAAATAGAAATTAAATCATTCACAATAAAAAACAATATTTCTTAGTTCACCCTATTTGGAATATGTTCAAGGATCACACACTGGAAATGTGTCAATGTACCAATTCCAATAAAAGCGCACTACTATTTACAATTTTTGGAGCAGACTCATTGTCCCTTATGGTTTACAACCAATCACAATATGAAATCTCACTTATCTCTCAACTAAAGTTTTCTCATAGATTATTTATAATATTATCCTTTAATCACTTAAATCAATGTGTTTTACACCTCATTTAGTGTATCATTAAGTTACACTTTCATCCAACTGATGAATATCACTTTACCATAGAACTACTAGGAAACTTCAAACTTTTTTGAAAACTTATCATGACTTGCATGAAAATTTAATGAATTGTATTCAATTTTTCCATTTTTTATGGAAATACAACTTTAACGCAACTTACTGCTTCCATGGAAATCCCTTATTACATGAAACTCACTAATTTTATACAACTCCCTTCTTGTGTGAAACTCACTACTTGCGTGTAACTCCTTTCTTTCACAAAACTCACTACATACATGATACACAGCTATAATTTCCTCTACGTGTTGAGATTTATAAAATGAGGGTGGTAGATTCCTATTTATATTGACTATTGATCCTGTGTAAAACATTTGATTTAACATTGGGCTTAAATTTATCATTTACACAAACTCATTCATGCAATTCTATTCGTGAAAATCCATATTTAATGAAAATTGGTATCTTGCACGCACTTACTTTCTTTTCTATATTTTGATGTAGTGATATTGAAATATGCCTTATTCCCAACCTTCCAAACCTCCTTAAACCTTGCCTGAAAATTCCTTTTCCAAAAACACTTATCTTTATTCTAAAATTTGGGACACATAAATTGGAAAATACTGGGAAATGGAACCAACATGTATACAATATTTTTTGTACATCCTCCAGAGTATCCATTCCTTTTTCATAGATCTTTGTCAACATATTTTTTCAACAATATCTCTGGAACTGCACTACTGACAATGGGAACTTTCTTTGTCAAAAAACACAATAAACCAAGAAATTAATCAAAGTTACCCTCAAGTATTTTTTCCCAATAGTGGGTATCATTTTATTACTCTTATAATTCCATTTTTTAAGTTGTTTCAACATTATCATGTTGCATTTACATTATCATCTTATATCATGATTTGATGTTCAGTTTTATGATTCTCACCCATATTATATTACATTGATATGATTATGACTCACATTCATTACTTTCATCATTGTATGCTTTTTTTATTCCCCTACTATGATTTTTAGCTCACCCTTTTCTTATGTACATCCTCAGGTTATATTATACAATTTTAAGAGATCAAAGGAACCCAAGGGAATGTTATGGAACTTTAAAATAATTGTGTTTTATCCCAATTCAATCTATCATGTTATGTACCTAATTTCACAAATATGTTAGGAATCATCTTATTTTGGGGTTTTATTAAGTTTATATTTCTAAAATAAATCACCAAATTAATTTTAAGAAATATATTGGTTGAAATAATGTGATCCTTTTTATTTAAACTTTTCCTAACATTATCTTATCAAAAATTAACCCAGTTCATCCCTAAACTGGACACTTGAACCATCCCATGGTATGTCCTAAAGGGAATTCCTAATCCCCATGGGATAGTAAAAATCATATGTTCATTAAGAAAAACATTTTGTAATGATTTTTCTCAAAATAATCCAAAAAAATTATCAACAGATGGAATATATAAAAGAAAAACAACATGTCAATAGAAATTATGATAGTGGAATACAAGGAGTAAAAGGTTGTATATATTCCAAACCAAAACAAGTAAACTAACATAGCTGATACCAATAATAACCCATCTCTAGGTGATATTAGGGCTAAAATCCCACCATGTCACCACCAAAATCCCACACCCCTATAGCACGGATACCCACCACCACTATGCAGCTTCTTGACATTACCTGTATTAGAAAACTTAATATCTACACACATCCAAAATTATATGCAGAGTGAGGAAAAACAAACTTGGTAAGGTCCCACCAAGTTTTTCATAAGCATACTTTAATATATAAACCATTTATTCTAGTTTAAATAAAATAAAGGAATAAAATAATGTTGTATATAGTTTTTAATAAATCATAGAAATTACCCTTTACATAATTTTTTATAAATAATGAATAAATAAATCATCTTCAAATAATTTACAAATAAACCCTTTATAAATGAATTTATAAATAAACAATCCAATAGGATAACCATAGAAACTAATGCAAGGGTAGGTTAGTTTTGGGTTATCCAGGACCCTCAAACCTCAATTATAAAATGACTAAGTGTGCACATGTCACTAGAATATAGGCAAGATGATGAGAGAAAGTACTAATCAGTGAACCCTCCTAGCATAAATGAGTTTAGTTAGAGTTATAGTGTAATTCCATTTGAGTTAGCTACAACCCATCCTATTGTTCTTATCCTAATATATTCCCCCTCTTAAGAACCCTAGGTTCCCATTTTCCATAGCCCAAACATGGAGGATTTCAATTTCTCTAATGGTTAATGCTTTGAGGATACTATTTTCATAACTTAAATCATTCAATGGTCATTTACCACATAAATAACAAAAAGGTTATTTTAAAAAATAAAAACATTATTTGAAATCCATTTTCATCAATAATACAAACGAGGGAGGATATTTTTTAAAAGTATCCAAAACAACCACATTTTGATCAATCATAGTCCATGCTTTTAAATAATTTATAAACTGATTTATAATTAGAAATAATGAAAATTTTATAAAATAAATACTTCTTATGAAACCCCCCACCTCAATAATGGGTATTTACAAAAACTAAATAGGATTCACATGCCAAGAGGGATGAAGGATACTAAGAATAAAATAATATCCCTAAACCGTGAAACCCATTTCAAGAAACCTGAATTCAGTAATCTCAATACCAAAGGATCTAAGAGATATTGTTTACCGTGAAAATTCCTAAAGAATTACACAATTATCTTGGTATATATAGTCTATTACTCACATTAGATAATGAAATAACCCTTATATCTAGCCATAATAATCCTTATTTATGGTTAATTTATAAAAAATATATGATATCTATAATAAAAAATAATAATAAATAATGGGATATTATCTTGAATTTCATAGATCCAATGCCTCAAGATCCATTGTAATCTCTCTATAAAAGGGTTAGGATCACTAAAATCTCCAATGGTAATCACTATGGTCAAGAGCCTATGATATAGGAGGAAGAACGGGATTAATAAGATAATTTTTGGGTTAAAAAGTACTTTTAGATTAATTAATTCCCATTACACAATTTATCCACATTCTTTTGAAAATTATGTACTAATTGTGCACCTATTTCTATCCACTAGAGAAGTCACGTAATTTGGTTGAATGGTTTTCCTAACTATGAACCAACAATGAGAAACACCACTATCCTAAACCTACACAATTCTCACATTTTCTACAAATTCCACATGGTTTTTCCTAACACTCTGTGAATAGTTCACATGCCCAGAAATCTATAAAATTTCAAACAAAACTTGAATAACCCAACAATGGTTTAAAAAAGGTCAAAAATAATATATTCACCTAAAAGTGACATCATTATGTGACAATTATCCCCACCATATCACTTTATTCTTTTATAAATTCAAGTCAAAGATGATTAATAAATAAAAAGATGAGTTCATTTCTCCCTCATTATATATTATCATTATAAAATCTCAATAGAATATGTTTCATATTGCCACAACACTTATAAAAATAGAATAAAATTTCCATATATATTCTTTTAATTATAATCAAAAATATGAACTATTAATTTTAATTTTGACTTATCTGGTTTCATAAAAATATATTCTAGATTCAGAGCATGAGATGAATTGGGATGATACTTATTAAGATGAGACACATAGAAAAAAACATCAATTTAAGCCAACTTAAATGTAAATTATAACAAATAATCCACTTTTTTTTATTATCTCAATTATCTAAAAAGGTCTCACGTATCTTTATGCTAATTTACAATTCTTCCCAAGTCAACAATGATCCAACCATGGTGAGACATTCAAGAACACCCAGTCACCTACTGAAATTTATAGAATATGTAATTGATGATACTCATAAGCTTTATATTAAATTTAATTCATATATAGTCATTGATGAATAATATTAATTTTCATTGATGTCTCCTGAATAATTCATGGCCCCATAAGAGAATCATTTCCATCCTTAGACTAATAAAGATTTTATTTACATGTTTGACCATAAAAATCCTCCAATGGGTCTATTTTGATGGAAGGTTGGTAACTATTGTCATAATTGAACTCAACATATCCCAATAAGGTATCCCAAGATCCTCCAAATTCCATAATATAATCACAGATCATATCCTACAAAATTTGAATTGATCGCTCTATCTAGTCTTTAGTCTAAGGATTCTATGAAATTCTCAATTAAATGTGATAAATCATCACCTTCTAGAGAAATTTACAAAACTAAGAGGTAAACCAAGGGTTATTGTCTAAAATAATGACATATGACACCTCATAAAATATCATCATCTCCTGAATATATAGCTTACCAAAATCATCAACCTTGGTGGTGTCTCAAGTCAGAAAAAAAATAAGTAAAATTTGTTCTATGATCAATCACTAACCATATATAATTATTACCTAGGTTATTTTATGTTAAACTAATGATGAAATCCATGTATACCTTATTCCATTTCCACACTTATATCGAGAGAGTTTGAAGCAATATAGAAGGTATTTTCAATCTAATCTTAATCTACTAATAGGTATAGCAATGAGACACAAGATTTTCTATGTGAAATTTCAAACTTGGACTCCAAAACAAATGCTTCATGTCATATTACGTATTCATTGTACCAAAATGAACATCCTACTAACAATAATCACAACATTACACAATAGAGGTCCTCATAGATGAAGTAATGAAAATCAAATTTCTAAAACAAAGAAAGCCTTTTAGGGAGAAATACCACTCAGTGATGGTCTCCCAACTATATAAATATTTCTTAATTCTCATGAACTCTTTCTCCATATATTTCTCTTGAAAAAATAAATCAATAAGATAAAATTTCAATTAAGTGCATCTGATGAAATATTCCCATGAAATTCTAATCATATTTATATTTCATTAAGTATTTATATGTATAATTTCTAATTAGGGAGTCTATAACAACATTCCTCTTTTCTGGGGTATAATAAATTTTAAATTTGAATGATTAAAGATAATCCACCCATCACCTTTACATATATTTTGTGTCATTCTAAGAAAAGATATAACTCAAACTATTATGGTCAGAATAAAAAGTGGACTCTTCCCCAAAGATATAATATCTACAAATATTGAGAGCGTTCCTAACTGATAAAAGTTTTAAATAATGGGTGGGATAATTATTCTCATGTTTTTAAGGCTAATGAGAGACAAACACCATTAAATGATCTTCTTGTATGAATAAATAACCCAAACTAGCACCAAAAGTGTCAGAAAACACCACATATATTTTCCAACATTTTTTAAAATAAAAATAGGTTTTGAGGTCAGATGTCACTTAAATATATCAAAGGATTCATGATACTTATAATCGCATATTAATTTTACCTCTTTCTTAGTAATAGTTGTCAATAAAGAGGTAAGATTCAATAATTCCTTCACAAATAACTGATAATATTCTACCACACCCAAAAAACATTGAATCTCAAAGACATTTTATGGATACTTTAATGAAAATATATCTTCCACCTTCTCATTGTCAAATGATATTTCATGTTTTCAGACCACATATCCTAAGAACATAATTTACCAAATCCAAAAATTACCATTTGATAGCATGGAATAAATGAATTGATCCCTCAAAATTCCTAAAATGGAATATTGTTGACCATAATTCTATTATTCATATCTCAAATAACTACAATTTTATCCATGAATACCATGAAAAATGAATCATAGTACTGGTGGAAAATATGATTCATCAGGGCTATGAAAAAAGATAGATAATTATTAAAAAAATAGTATCAAAAGATATTCAAAGTGTGCATACCTGCTCCTAAAGTAAATATTTGTAATATCTGAATCATGAACTATGAGCTAATGATATCTAGATTGAAGGTTTATATTTGAGAACAACTCCCCCCACCTAATTGATTAAATAATTAATTGATACAGGTAAAAGTATTTTTATTCTTAATCATTATATGATCGATATTCTAATAATCAACCCATAAATGGACAGTCCCGTAATCCTTTTTGGAGAAAATAAAAAGGACTACCCAATGTGAAACACTAGGAAGAATAAAGTATTTTGATTTTAAGTCATCCAAAAGATCTTCCATTCCATAAATTCCATTAGATATATATGGTATGAAGGAATGGTTATCAGTTGAGATCACAGAACCAAATTGATCAAAAAATAGAATTCCCTCTCTAGAGTTAGACCATATAAATCAGCTTTCAACACATCAAGATATTACTTAAACACCAAAATAATATCAAAACTCACAATTTCATCTGTATGTTCAAATGTTAAAGAGGAAATAAATTTTTCAAGTTCAAATAAATGAGATCCTACTTGATGAAACCTCAATACCCACTCTCCCTAAAACACCTAAGAGCTCCAACTAGAAGCAGTAAAGAAAATAGACAATTGATAGTAATCAATATCTAATTTATGGGTAACTAACCAATCCATCCCATAGATAACATAAAATATATCCAATTTTAAAACTATAAAATCCCAAAATAACTTGAATTACGATATTAAAAGTGAACTTGAGGGACATAAAAA
Organism: Viscum album; assembly: GCA_963277665.1. Lineage (NCBI taxonomy): Eukaryota > Viridiplantae > Streptophyta > Magnoliopsida > Santalales > Viscaceae > Viscum > Viscum album. The sequence goes on from OY728136.1 coordinate 1,343,569,007, forward strand.
CCATTATACTTATTATTCTTTCCAAGAGGTGGCATCAACACCATAATAAAGTGAATGAGTTCCATTATAAGTTTTAAAAGGTTCAAAAAGTGGGTTGATATAAGGGAATTATAGGAACTTCTATTTCATAAAGTGGTCACTAATTATAAATCGATAAATATAGTACTTATCACAGTTATAGTGCCCGCATCATCTTCCATTAGAGACTCTACCATTTCATGAAACTGCTTAATTCCAAAATATTTTAGGTAAAATACAATAGTATTTAAAGCATTTGATTTCACTAGAGATGATTTAGGTTTCAATGATCATGTTCCATAAATTAGATTAGAAAAAACTCTAATAAAACCTCTTTAAGTGACATTAGTGTCTACATTAGTTATAGATTTTAAGAGGTGAGAGGCATGTATGTCTTGTGTTCCATATATTTCCACATGGGTGTCAAGTTAAAGGTACACTGTTGGAAACTATTAAAGGTATTGTATAATTATATAGTTGGGAGCCACTACCACCACCCTTGAAAACCTTATTCAACTTATACTTCTTCCTAGAGGATCCATTAAAACCACCACTAGGAAAAAGAGGAATCCTAACTAGCCTCAACTTTCCTTCCATATCAATTTCATCCATCATGGATCTATCAACAACCTCATAATTGTTGGTAATATTTTTCATATAATCCTGAGATTGAATATGTGGTTAAAATATCATATAGAACCTTTAATACTTCATTATCAATTTATATAATCTTATGAAATAAAAAAATCTGTTTGAACAAGTGGTTGGAATATTTCATTACAGTATTATCACCTTTTTAGAGGTTTAAGGTCTCTATGGATTTATCCATCATCAATGATTCGGTGAAAAACTATGAGAAAAATATGGTCTTAAAGTCTTTACACTCCCAAAATTCATGTTTTTTCACTTGAACTATCATATCCCACTATCTCATACAATGTACTTTGATCTTAAATGTGGAAAATTTGACTTTGATAGAATATTATGTTTCCAATAAGTTGAAAATCCTCCTGATATTCTCCAACCAGTCCTCCACTTTCTAAGGATAATTTATTCCTTAAAAGGATATAAATTTCTAATAGATAAACTATTAGGCTCAATATTTACCTCCTATAGCCCATGGTTTAAATTCCCTAGCTTGATCAAGGGTGGATACAACACCTTGGTCTATATCATGAATTTCCTATACAACCACTTTAACAAGATTATAATTGACTTGAGGGTTTCTTCATGGAACATCATCTATAGAACCCTCCTAAAGATCTATATTAATCCTTCTAGAGGTGGTACGATATCAAAGAAACAATAGGTACCATTATACATGTGAGAAATCATAATTTTAACCAAGAGAGAATAATAAAATAACTAAGATTATATCAAAACTCAATATGAGTGACACACTTCCCAACATCCTCTTATAACTCAATGATCATTATGATGAGATTTTTTCCAGAACTCACTCGTAACCTACCCCTTAAGTCCAAACAATCATATCTCTTATCTACTATAACTTCATAAGAAATAAAGATTATAAACAACAAAACATGCTTCAGATACCAATATTTCATGAACAAGGCCAAGTCATCCTTGAACCGGAAACCCGATCCATCCTATGGCAAGGCCCAAAGGGAATTTTCGATCCCTACGGTCCATATACAATCATATGGGAATCAAAATCAACATTTAGGGATGAATTTTCTATAATAAACTAAAAAAATGTTCAAAATATGGCATATATAAAATAAATACATCATAAAAATACAAAGTATGATAGTGGATGAAAAATAGTACAAGGAAATATATGTTCCAAACCAAAACAGGTAAACCAAAGCAGCGGAGACCAAAAATAACCCATATCCATGTAATTTTAGGTCTAACATCCCACCATGTCACCACCAAAATACCAAACCCTATTGATATGGATACATATCCCCACTATTTTTTTCCTTTCCTTTACCTATATCAGATAAAAAAAGATCAACACACACCCAAAGGTGTGTAAAGGGTGTGAGAAAAACAATATTGGTAAGATCCCATCAAGTATTTTATAAGAAATCTTTAATATATTTTTAATGCATATATAAATAAACCATTTATTCTTATTTAAATAATATTTTTAATTCATGTATAAATAAACAATATTTAAAGAATGTACATTTAAACCATTTTTCAAATAATTTATAAATAAACAATCCAAAAGGGAAACCATAGAAACTAGTCCTAAAATAGGTTAGGTTAGAGTTATCTGGGGTCCTCACACCACAATGATAAGATGACTAAGTGTAATCATGTACCTAGAACATGGTCCTAGGGATAAGAGAACACTCTGATAAGGGAACCTACTTATCATAAAAAAAATTTATAAATAGTGTTATTATAAGAAAATTATATATATCCATGAACTATTTGAGAATTATTATCTTAATATATTCTTCATCTTAAGTACCATAGGTTTCCATGTTCCATATCCCACACTTTGGGGTTTCAATTTCAAAAATATACCACACTTAGAAGCTTAAAATTTCATAGGAAAAATCATTCAAATGGAATTTCACACATAAATAATCAATCATCCACTATAACATATCAAACACACTTTGAAATCCACCTTCCCAAAAAAATACAAAATGGTAAGTCTATTTTATAAAAGTATCTAAAAGCCATATTTTGATCAATAAATAATCATGCTTTAAAAAATCATAAATTGGTTTAAGATGACAAATCATGAACATTTCATAAAAAACCCTTTTTTATGAAACCACACACCTCAACCAATGGTATTTCTAACAAACAAATGGGATACACACACTAATATGAATAAAAGAACCTAATAAGAAAATAATATCTCTAAATGATTAAACCCATATCAAGAAACTCAAATTCAGTCATCTCAAGATCAATAGATCTAATAGAAACTTCTTACGATGAAAATTTTAGAAGAATCACCAAAATAGGTAGGTAGATTCGGCCTCATCCTTCCTTGATCATAGAAGATATATATAAAAACACATGATATCATTAAATAACCCATATATATGTCCATAAAATCCTTGATATATGGTTCCTCTTAATAAAAAATTTAATATATCTAGAATAAAGAATAATAAAAATGAATAATCTACTCTTACCTTGAGTTTCCTATATCTAATGCCTAAAGGTATATCAAAAACACTATCCTGAAAGTTAATATTTCCAAAATATAAAAGTAGAATACCTAGGGTCATGATCCTAGGATCTAGGGGAAAGGGGTTAATCGGAGACATTTTCGGTTAGAAAATAAATTTTTTAATTAATTAATTATTTTCACAAGGTTTGGCCGCATGGTTCGGAAAACTGTTCACCACCCATGTTCCCATTTATATCCACTAGAGAAGCCACACGGTTTGGTCAAATGGTTTGTCTAATCATCTTATAAAAGTGTGAAATTCAATTATTCCAAACCACTCCAAGTCACACATTTTCTGAACAATTATGAACTATTTGGAAAAACCAAGGAAAAAACATGCACGTACCCAAACTCTAAAATTTCCAAAAAAAACACCCAAAATAACCCAATAATGGTTCTAAAAAAGATGGTCAAAATAAATGAATATATGTACCAAAAAGTATCATCAAGATGTGAAACATATTTAATTAACTTTACATTAATGATTATATATATATATATAAATTTATTTTGATTCCACTATTCAAAAATTATTTATTATTTATAGGTAATATTTCTCATGTGATGAAAAAAGAAATTTCTTCCCCTGTGAAACTTGTAATACCAAAAATAATCTCATTTCACTAATCATTTAAATTTCAAGAAAAATTATTCATTTTTCTATAAACTCTTCACAAATAAACTAATTTTATCCTATAAAAATGATATCATCAAGATAAATAATAATAATAAGATTAATTGAGATCATTTACTTCACATAAATATTAGTTTTAACTTTTTATTTAACAAAATCAATATTTTTTAGAAAATTTTACAACTTTGAGGTCTAAAATCTAGGTACCTGTTTTAATACATATAATGATTAATTTAATTTTTAAACTTTTATGTTATCACTTTTTAGTATAAAGTCTATAAGTATCTCAATAAACACTTCCTCCTCTATATAACTATTTAAGAATTATAACTCTAATTTTATTTGATAAAATTTATTTCTCCTATATGTTATAAGCTCTATGAAAATTTCAGTAGCCTCCAATGTTATAATAGAAGAAATATTTTCTTAAAAATCAATGTCTTCCACTTGAGAATATCATTTTCCCACTAATCAATATTTTTTTGGAACACTAAAATTTATTATTTTATTTTATTTTTAATTACCCACAACGTTTGAATTATATTCTTTCCTTTTAGTATTTACATACGATCCCAAGTAAATTTATTTTTAATTTGATCTAACTTTTAATTAATAGAAACTATCCATTATCTTTGTTCTATAGATCCATCAAAAAATGTGGCTCAATTTATGATATTAATGTTATTTGATTGATTTTTTTCATTCTTCTACTTTTCACTGGTTTTTTTATTTCCAATGATATTTCCTATTTTAATACAATTTTACCAAATTTCATAATTATGATTAATAATTTCCAACAATATCTTCCTCATCACTAGAATGATATAAATCATTATTATACATATTTAGTTCATCTTAATTATCTAATTCATAATAATTTTAATAATTCTCCATGTCACCTTCATAATTTTTTTATAATCTTCATCATGTAAATCACTCATGATGGGTTCACCTTCAATAATATTTACATTATTATATTTTACCATTTTATAAATCCATTTTTTCTAACCTTTATATCCTTTACCATTAGAAAAGTGTTCCATAAAAATTACTTTTTCATCCTTTTAATTAAAATTTACTATATAAAAATATTTTTACTTGATTAAAAAATGGAATTCCAAATTTTTTTAAAATATATTTAAAAAATGGTTTATCCTTGTACTGTATATCATAAGTAGTAATATTAGATCTTAGTCTTAAAAGAAACCTATATTGAATATAAATATTGTTAAATTTTAGGACCTTACAAAATAATTATAAAAGTTTATATTTATCTACCATGGTAATTTTCCTTTCCACTAGATTTTTATTTTCCTTTATATAATAACATTTTTCTAAGGTGAGTATAGAGTTTTTTATTCACGCTAAATACCATTATTGGAAAGATAATACTCAGTGGTTTTACTTATATTTTCCCTTATGTTTTAAATTTATTTATAAGTAGACCCATCACACATTGCATATATCATCTAGAATATTTAATTTTTCAATAATTTTGTTTCATAAATATCACATTAGTCTTGTTATAGAAATCATTAATAGATAAGACGAAATAAGTATCCAATTTGGTTGGATGATGTCTCATAGGTCCACTTAAATTATAAGTAATTTCCCTCAGTATCCTTGAATATTGTTTCTCAAATTTTTATGAATTTCATACATTATTTTATATTATGGAAATATTTTAATAATGGAAACAATTTATCTTTTCAATATTTTTATATCTCTAATAGAATCTTATTTTGAGATTTTTCTCATACTTCTTTGGCCAAGATGACCAAACTTCCCACTTCATGTTTTTTTATCATCTTTAAGACTGAGATAACATTAACTATGTGTTTGTTCAATATATAATAGACTTATATTGGTTCTTTATCCCTAATTGAAAAAACTTATATCCTTCATGTTATTTATAAAAAAAGTGTTCTTCCTAAAAATAACTATGTTTTCATTATTACACAATTGGATAACACTATAGTGATAAGGATTAATCCCATCAATAAATATAAATTATTTGGACTTTAATTTTTGAACATCAATTTCAATAGTGTATGTTTCATTGATTTTTAGTAATATTAAATTTCCAAATATTACTGAACCTCAATTATAACATTCAGTATTCCTTTGTTTTTTTGTATCTTAAATTATCTGAGATGAAGAGGCACTATCAAGATTCCACATATTGTCCATCCTAATTTATTTTAGATAAATTTTAATAATAAAATATATTTTATATTTTATTCTTATTTGAGACTTATTAAACTCAAAATTTGTTTTAATTATTTTGGAAGAATATTCATACATTCATTATCATAGTGTCCAATCTAATAAATCCTTCAATAGGATTCTTCCATGTGCTCAAATATTTTTTGATTGAATTATTCAAAGTCTATATTCTTCACCACTTTCTATAGTATATAAGTGTTTCTAATCTTTATAAATTTTTTCCATTATGTCCATTTCTTCCATTCCTCTATGAAAATAAAATGTTTTACAGATGGAAAAACTATTTATGCCTATATACTACAAAAAAAATAATTTCCAAAGAATAATGTTATTCCAAATTGAAATATATTTTATCTTGGATTAAATAATAATTGTCTGAGTGAAAATTAATTAGTTCATTGGTCCTATTTAGGGTGATAGTTTTCTATTATTTCTCTTATACTTATTTAGTATATGGATTATTCTTTCATGATTTTTCTCAACCCATATTTTTCTATAATTATTTTTTTAACATAAACTATTTAAAGAAATATATTTATCATTTTTTATGTTTCATGATATAGATTTTAACTTGTTTTTCTTTAGGATTTTATTTTCATAAGTTTTTGGTGATTTTGCCTTTACCAAAATTTCTTTATTACATTATTATTTCATTTTATTTAAAGTTTATTCACCATAAAGATACCTTGATTGAACTTACTATAAATATTTCTATATAAAAATATCATTTACAATAGTATGTTTAATTTATTTATCGTATTTAGAGACTATAACTTATAGAATCCTAATTTATTAAATTTATGTACATTCATTCTTAAATGACTCATATTCATTATACTTAAATATCTCATCATACTTTTTTAGCATCTTGAGAACCCTTTTGAGGATAAAATTTTGAATAACAAAAGCCTCAACTTCAGACTTCAATATATATTATGTATATGTCCATATTTTTTTATCATTATTTAAATATTTATCATGATTTTAAATTTTATCCATGAAAGATCTATGTTTTTTATAAACCCATTCATTCTCTGACTCGCTGCTCTGTATAGAGCTATCATAATCAACTTTACACAGTAGACTTATTTTTTTTCTTTAGAATATATCATTCTCAAAAATTCTTAATATTATTAAAATTATGATTATTTTTTAATTTCTTCTTTGAAGAAGCATTTTCTTGTTCATATTCTTTAATATCAATACTTATCTTCTTTATAAATTCAACTGATAAATATCCTACAACACCACGACTAAAACATTTCAAGTGTAATTTTCCATTATATTAATCTATTTATTTTATATAATTTTTAAAAATAAGACACATTAACTTCTCAAATTATTTTACTTATTATTAATATTATTCAATATAGGTAATTCACCCTCCCTAATTATCCTTGAGCTAGAATTTTCTTTTTTCTTTTAATTAAATTGTCTCCACTTTAATTTTATATTTAAAATAATAAACTTTTCTCATTTAATAGATAATAATTTTACCATTTAAATCATTAATAGAATTTATTCAAATATATATAGTGCAATGAGGATAGTTTTTCATCAAATCTATTAGTAAAAAACCTTAATTTATTCTTAACCATATGGGAATCCTCTAATGATTTCCCAAAAAATAATGTTACTTCCAATCTCATTAAAACTAATAAAGAATTCATCAATGGTTTCGTCATCTTCTATATTCATATATTCAAACCATGTTATCCATATTTTTAATATGTCTTCTTTAAATTTGATATTTCCTTCATAAATATTCTCATAATTATCCTAAATTTCTTTGTCTCTCTTCAATACCATTTCATTTTCTTAAACTTTTTTAGATAAGTACATCGGAATAAAATTCCAAGTTTTCCAATAATTCTATATATTATATTTTTTAAATGTTTCATTGGATATATTTTTTCAATGAGTGTTAATCCAATAATGGTAGAATAAATAACCTCTAGTATAAGAGATAATATATAGGGAACTATCATGTTCTTATATCCATAATATTTTTTTATCAAAAATTGGAATGACTCTAATATTAACACAATTGTGATTATTCATCCTATATCTAATTATTAAGAAATAAAAAATAATGATTATATTAAAAAATAATCAATATATAATCTTAATGAACCCTTCATATGAAATCTGGAAGTTCTAATTCCAATTGAGTTGCCTTAGAATATGAAGGTTTGTAAAACTAAAATGGGGTGTAATCAATGTTGCCTTATTTTTACAATTTCTTTTGAAATAAACCTCTATTACTAGTTAAAATATGAATAAAAAACATTAAAACACTTCCTCACTAATATAAAAATATAATAGAAAACAATAAGTGTATATAATTTTTATAAGGTTTAGCCCCATATTTTATGATTATGTTCTTTATTTGATCGGTGAAATCAAATTCATGGATTATAAACTAGTATAATAAATTGAATATTTTGATCATGAAAGAATCGTTCTTTACCTAATAACCATATCCTAATTTTTAATACAGGATCACTCCAATTTACAATGGATTAGTAAAACTATGAATAAAAAATATCTTTTCTCCAATCTAGAATACTTTAGAATCAATAAGGTTGTATTCTTAAAAAAATAATAGTTTATTGGGAGTAGAAAAGTTCTTCATATAATTTTGAACAAAGAAACTCCCTATTATAATTTTACCCATGAACCTTCATTAATTAAAAAATTATGAATACACTCACTTTTATAAATGAAATTCACAAATTAAATATCAATTTTATGTAATTCTCTTCTCTAACTTATGATTTTATTTATCTCTATATTTTATATCTCCAACCTTATTTTTAAATAGTTTCAAAATTTTGATTATTTTTAGTTCACATAAAAATGGATCTCGATATCTTTAGAGATTATTTATATAAATTCAAATAACAAATCCCATGAATGTATCTTATCTCTAAAATTCAATTTATAGAAACAATTATACTCATTTAAACCTCTATAAATAAAATTCAAATACTTCTTAAAATATTTTATGATATTTATCAAATAAAATTTATCACAAAAAATAGTCTTCAAAACCATTAAAAAATTCACATATTTTAATTAAATAACCCTTATGTAATTTTTTTTCATGGTATAAATATTCTATTCTCACTTACATAATAATTGAAAATCACAATTAAAGCTTAATTTTACCAATTCTGACATAAATGGATTTATTTCACACTTACAAGAGCTCTATAAAACATTTTTATTCTAAAATCACTCCATATTTCACATACACAACATCACTTATGTGACTCTAACACTTATAAATTCAATTTAATTTTTATATTTAACTTTCACATATTAAAAAATAATTCTTATATATACTTTGAAAAAACTTTTCACACTTACATAAATAGTTAAAATCTCTCTTTGAAATTACTAAACCACTTAAAAATTCTTTAAATAAATCTTGATCATTTTAAATTACTTCAAAAATATTTCAAAAATATTTTAAGTGTCTCAGATGACATAAACAATAAATAAAACCAACTTCATCATAAAATTAACTTTATCAAAATTCTTCGGGTTCTGTAAGAAAATAATAAATATAGAACACTTCTTATTCAATGTTTTTATTCATAAAGGTGGATGAAATTTTATCTATTTCCTATAATAAATATTTCAATAATGGAATGTTTCAATGAACTCTCAAAATGATATATTTTATCCCCCCTTTGTAATTTTAAAAAATATTCTTTATCTCACCCTGAACATGATGTGCCCTTTCATGTTATTTATTTTTGATTACTTGTGGTTTCTATTATCTTCTAGGTAAAATTTAATTAGAATTAGAAGAATTTGGGGGTGTAATTCATGTCACACGGTCAAATAATATGGTTATTAATAGTTATGTGGAAACTATGTTACATGACTATATATTATATCAGTACTAAATTTCATGGTTGTAATGGGGTTCGCATAACCATAAGACCTACACATATAGAAGACAAAATCCTCTAATGAGACTCACATGGATTTTAAAACTTTGTGGCCAAACCATGCAGTATATCCACGTCATTAAAAACTCAAAATTACTATTTTCCCCTCTATTGTTTTACCCAAAATCACTTCCTCATATCACTCAAATATCCCTTCTTCCCCATTAATAAATCATGAAGTTTCTTTGTTATTTGATTTTGAAAATTTATAGAAAAATTCATCTAGATCCTTCATGTCCCTATTTTATTCATTTTCTATCTTATTCTTATCCAATGATGGATTAGTGATCTAGACTTTCTATATGGATAAAGTTTTCTAATTTTTCATTTATTTTTTTAGTTTTTTTTGGGTTTCCTTAGTTCTCTTGGACTACTTGGGTCATTTTTGACATGGATTATTACTATCATTTGTGAGGTTAATGAGATTTAAGGTTGGTGATCCCTTACAAAGATCTTTAAATCTATAATAATGATGGTTTTTTTATTTTAAATCATATTTAATGTGTTTTAAAAATGATATAAATTATAAATATTGTACTTTTATAAAGTAAGGTTATTCTCTTGGAGTTTCATCAAATAAACATGGAGTTTCAATTTTCTCATAGTATGAATTATATTTTGGGAATCCATGCTTACCAACTAGTTGTATAAATTTCTGGTTGGATCTTCAAAATAAATATATATATTATTAAAGATATTTTTGTTTTAGAAACACTTTTTTTGGATCATTTTTGTAATGAAGACTCATGAGGCCCAATTAGAACTTTCGAAATGGTTTTACCAAAATAAAAACCATTGAAACATGCCTCTTTGTATTATGAAAAAAAAATGTATATTATATTGTTATGTATGTGATAGTTCTAGATGAATGGGATTGTGTATTTTTAATTATCCTCTTTATGGAATTTGGGTTGTCTCTTACAAGGGTACTGGAGTTAAGGGTGTGACTTGTTTGTGATTTATATTATATATCATTATATAATAATTTTTAGACTCACCCTAATTTATGATTCATTGGTAAATACAGGAGTATATGTGGGATGTTAAGGACCACAAGATTTACTATCTAAGAATCACACTCTAGATATTGGACCTAAGATATATTTTATTCTGGTTATGGGATTTTCCCCTCAATTTGGAAATGTTGGGAAATATAGGGTGTTAGTGTGTATTGTTGTTATCCATCACCACACATGTTTATATTAGTTTGTATGGATTTTTATTAGATCATAATTTTATTGCTTAGCTTCCCATGATATGATGTTTTCAATTAAATATGTTCAAAAAAATTTAATAGTGTAAAATAAAGGGGTCTTTAAACCAATAACTCTAGGTTGATTCCTTTTTCACATATAAAGAAAATGTGTGTTTTTAACACTTTATTTCTCAAAAGATTAGTTCTAAAGATTTGATTAGTTATTATTTTTCTTAAAAATTGTAAAACTTGTTTCATTAATAAATAAATATATATATATATATATATATATATATATTCAAACTAAAAATAAATAATTTTAATTTTTCTTAAAGTTTATGCATGGGTCGGTGGGTGGTGACCTGCTAGGTTTTATAGCTCATGATTATCATCATTTAATGTTTTTTTGGTTATGTTGGGTTTTGAAGGGTCTCCTTTAAGTTCTTATTTTGATTCAAAATGGTGGCCAATTAATGCGTTTCACGTGACATATCGATGTGGTACCAGATGTGTTTTTATTCTTTTTTGTTTGGTATCATTGATGTATTTAGATTTCTAGCCTTATATTTTACACGTTGTGCCTTGTTTTGTTTTAGTTATTCTATGTTAGATATTATTGATATTGGATTTTATTTTTTATATTTTCTAGATTTTATTTTTATCTTGTATTTTTTTACATTTATTATACCTTGTTTGGTTTAGTTTCTATTTTCATTCTACTTGTTTCTATGGTGTGGAACTCTAACATGTGAAATAGTAATGTCCGGCTTTTGGGTGAGGTTCCTTGTTCATAATTGATTAGATGGTAAAAATAAATATCGTGGATTTTTATTTGATTCCATGGAACATTTCACTAACTTGATTTAAAAAAGGAACTCCCTCAGGTCTTATCCAATACCAGCTCAAGTGCGCAGATCAAAGGTTTCTTGGGCTGGTTTATGACCTACTCAGCATAAATTCTCAATAATAAATATAGAACACACATGCACTCTAAATTTTTAAGCACTTTTTAAAAATCTCTCCCATATATAATAATCTAGTAATTTTTTCAAGTCTCACAAAATAAATTTCACTTATTCCTTTTTCATTCCCATTGGTTTTTAAAAATTCAGACATTCTATTTTTCACTTTTTAATTTTCTTATTATTTCTCATAAAATATTTCTTCCCCTTTTTATTATAATTTCATTATGGTGTTCATGGATTTTGTTCCCCTTAGAAAATAAAATTAGAGAAAAGTTTATCATCAACTTATAGTTATATAGCTATTTCACTTCACTAGATCCAAAAAAAATTGATGCACATTTTTATTACTATTCTAAGCTATTGGATTCCCAAAATTAGTTTACATAGTTTTTAGGTTGTTTAGAAAAATTATTAGGTAGTCCTCTCAACCAGGCCTTGCTTTAAAAATCACAAAATGCTTTTGTTTTCCCTAAAACATCCTATTTTATAATTAAATAATTACAATATTCAACCTAGAATTATTATCACTTACCAAAACATAATTAAACAATAGAAAGAGGATATGTAACTAATTTCACTATAGAAAAAAAATATTATCCACAATAGTTTTTCTTAACAAAAAAACTATTTTCAAAATCATCATAGATATTATTTATAGTGCTTAAACTTTGAAAAATTTATCATTTAGTGATGGTATCATGCAAGTACAAAATTATTAAAATTAGTAGTGGTTTTTTTATTATCATAGGTTATTTTTCTCATAAAGAAAACAAAAACAATTAATAGTGGTTAAAATAGAAATAATTAAAAAACTCAAGACACAATTGGAAGTGGTTTAAGCCACCACAATTATAGGTAATTACTAGATTATGGGTAATTTAAACCACCAAAACAATTATTGTAAAAAATTAATTTTGGATTATATTCCAACCATATAAAACACAACTAGAAAAAAAGACAACAATTTAGTCAAATAAATTCCATTTCGCAATATATAAAACAACATGTATACATATAAATAAAATATTACATTATTAAAGTCATGTTTCAGTTATTAGAAAATTTATTTCTCCCATAAAACAAAAATGATCACCAGCACATATCTACAACACATCTACTGAACATTGTCTTTACCCTTTGAGGAGTAGTGTCTATCAACTATTTTAACTACTAACAGCATACACTAGATTCAAACTAATTATTGTAATAAAAAACACATTCCAATAATAATGGGTCATTTTATATAATATCTACAGATAAAATGATATTTCTTGGACTAGTTATTTAATAAAATGTTGAATCCATGGTATAATAAAATACATCTAATAAATTATTTCAATCTAAAATCACAGAACAATTAAATTTATATAATATATATCATGTAATATTTGACCATAGGTTATATACTAATTTGTATTCAGATTTAATTTAGTAATTTAAATCATAAGTAAAATACTTGTTTATAATATAATCATAGAAAACGCAAATTTCATCCATTTTGGTAATAAAAATGATTTTTTGATACCCAAAATACCAAAAACATAAATTAAGATATAAATGACCAATTTCAACACATAAAGATGATGATAATTTTGTTTAGGGCCAACTAAATTCCCATTATGGTGATAGTTTACAACCTATCCCCATCACATAACTATAATTATCTCTCCCTAAAAACAAGGCAGTAGCATCCCACTCAAATATTGATGCTGACTATGAAGGGTTAGCATACCCTAAATCCTTCGATTTAAGTTGATAATTTATTAATAATAAATTATAAAGTAATTTTTGAAAATTAGTTCATAATTATAATTATTTACTCTCAAGTCATCAACAAGAATATTCACATAACAATCATCCCTTTTTTATGGACATCAAAACACATTTCTATCCATCCAACATCATTCCCTACATAAAATTCCTATTTTAATAAAGTAAATAACTAAGTATTTTTAAAATTAAAATTATTAAATCCTTATAAATTAATATATTTTGAAATAAATTATTCCCATTCTAAACCTCTTTTTAGAGAAAAAAAAATAAATTTAATATATCATTAGAAATGGATGTATTTTTTAAACATATCCTTATAAATTAATCTTATTCCAACCCTCTTTTTAAAATAAATTATTCCCATTCCAAACCTCTTTTTCTTCCCTCAAATGGATGTATTTTTTAAACATATCCCAAGATAAAATAAATTTAATATATCATTAGAAATTGAAAGTTTATTTAGAGAATAATATTAATCCACTCATATAACATAAAATAAATTATATTCTTCAGTATTATGGTGGTTGAAAAAAATATTCCATTAGTCCCTTGGGATGAATTATAGAACCTTATTATAAATTTTTGTGAATTTAAAATAAGTGTCATTAAATTCATTCCATAATCACCACTTAAAATATTTCTATTTCTTTACCATTTTTTCTAATATCTGTGTTCATTTAATTGAATTAAGTATATAAAACTTTAATCACAACTGAAAATCATATATATTTCATTTATTATAACTTTAATAAAATAATTAACAATATTAAATTTTATCATATTTGAAATCATAATCTATAAAATAACTTTATCTAGTTATCAAAAAAATATTTATTATAGAAAAATAGAATAGGCATCCATTATGGAAAATATATGGGGAGGGATATTTCCTATAATATAAGTTTAATAAAATCTATCCATAATGGTCGGCAACATCCTCAGTGGGTACTTTAAATGAATCAGATAGTAGAACTACCTTCATGTAAATGAAACTCCAAACATTTTAAGTGTTGATGTTTGATTATATTATTTTATTATTTTTATCTATCTAAAAAATAACTTTAGTAATTCTTTTCTATTTAATGAATTGATATTATCATAATAAAATAAATACAAAAAATGGTGACATGATATAATCATCTATAGAGTACAGTCTCTATCTCATTGCTAGAAGGATACGACACTACCAGTATGTCTGATGTTAAAGAATAATTTCTTAAATGCATACTTGAGGATGGATAGATCATGCTATATGAATTCCTAATACAACTAGAAGAGGTCAAGATCACATATTCTAACCTGTCTAGTGTTTCGAGGATTGAAGGGATGTCATGTCCCACCAGTGTAGTAAGTAGTGTCATTGATGTACTCACTGATTCTATTAGTTCACTAAATAATGTCACCAGTGTACTCAGTGATACCAATGGTATAATTTTTAATGAAATTATTTTAATCTATGATCTCTTCAATGTAGTTTGTGTTGTTCCCTAGGTACTCTGTGATGTTGGGTGACTAACAACTCTAAACATCTTAGTTTTTAGTATCCCTATAATAAATTAAATAACATGTCAAAAGATAAAATTGTATAATAGAATCAATCTCAAATAAATAAATCATTATACTGAAATAAAAATAATTCAATTAAAAACACATGGGTTATTTTTTTACTATTTAAAATTGGGATAACTAATCACACATCCATTGATCACAAGTTTTAATATCCATTTAAACTATTTTATACAAAAAAATGAACTCTAAAAGAGTTTAGATTTTATATTGTTAAACTTTATTTCAAAACAACTTAATATTTTAAAACTTTTAAGTCATAAAATATACCCTTAAAATTCTCCCACACTCACACAAATATTAAAACACTAGTTTAAAAAAATAATTCAACGAAATGGAAAATATAAATTTTGTAATATCTTTCATCACTCTTCATTTCGAACCATATTTGAATTTTAAACAAAACACTCAATTATAATATCCATTTTGAAATATAATTCAAAATCACAACTCCATTTTAAAATCATAGTTTTCCTAGTTTACACTTTAAATTTGAAAATTATATTTCAAAATGAATTTAAAAAATACATTTAAATTTTAAAATAATGTTTTTATAAATTAATTTCAAAATTGACTTTTGAATTTCTTCATTTAAATCCCAAAATCATGTTTGAGTTTCAAAAACCTATTTCACAATTTTATTTTATAAATAATTTCCAGTTCTAAGATTATTATCTCCTATTTTTTTACAGAATATTAAATGAAAAAATAATAATTTTTCTGAATATTTCAATGGAAACCACCAAAGAAAAAAATTAAAATGACTTAAATGTGGGAAAATTTTCCCTTTTCAAGGACCCAATTTTTTCCAAAATTTAAAACATAAAAACAATTTCTCTATATTAGAAAAACTCTCATGGTAAAAAAATTATGAATTAAAGAAAATAAAGTATTCTCTCCTATTCAATTGAAACAAATAATTTATTTCTGAAAACCTTAGATAATTTATTAGTGAATTTTTATGTAATCATGAACTTTAATTATAAAATCATGTCAATCATCATAATCAACAAGTAAATGTAAAAAGTCATAAAAAATACTATATTAATATTACCAAAAATAAAATTATAATTGAATAAATAAATTGATTTATTATTATTATAACATATAGAATATATTGAAATATATATCATTTTATTATAGGGATTCAGTAAAATGGAAAGTTCCATTCCTATTTTTTAATAAATAGATGTATTTGGATATATTAATAGATTTAGAATATTGGAGAAAAATAAACATGCTAATAAAATAAATTCCTTGATAGAATATAATGAGATATATTTTACCAAGTTTAAAAAATTATTGAGAAACATGTAATTTTTTTTAGGTATCTATTATGTACAGGATTCAAAAAAAACATCAAATAGACTAAAGGAATATGTATATAAAAATGCCATACCAACACAAATTTCAATGAATAAAAGGAAAAAATGGTGGTAGTAGAACTCTATTGAAAATATGTTGGTCTAAGATATAGGTAGAAAATACACAATAAGGGGGTGAATTATAGTTTAAAAATAACCACCAGTTTTTACCTCGAGTATTTAAAAAATTTAAAGTAAAATATATAATATAAAAACAAAAATAATCAAATTAAGAATAGAAATAATTAAACTAATGGTATTTCACAAATAATAATGAAAGTAATACGTACAGTAGAAATTTAAAGTGACAGTATTATAGAAACAACCATTAAAATTAAAAGAACATAGAAAAAATGTTGAGTTTTGACATACCAATTAAGTACTCTAAAATTATATTATAAAAAACCACACTTTTAACCCAAAGTGAATCGGTAAATGTAAACTCATTTCAGGGTATAATTGAATATAGAATTGTCAAAAGTTATCTTCTTCTATAAATTGGAAGCTTGTATCTTTCTTCCAATTCACAGTAATCCCTTGATCATACCAATTAGAAATTTACCCAACTTTTGAAAAATAGAATCTTGGTTCTTTCTTCCAATAACCGAATCCCTTGATCTCAAAGGATTAGTATAAAAATTAATAATTGAATTAATAGTTTTTACTATGAATCCTCACAATCATAAACTCTTAGAAAAAAATCAAAATTAAATACAATAAATGATTAAATATTCAAGAATTTTTTGAAATCATCAATTGATTACATATTTAGAGTTTTTTCATATCACTTGTATCTCCTAATCTATGAAATGAAGGTCTATTTATAAATAATCATCTAATGGACAAATTTCAAGTTATTCAAGTTTTATTTCAATGACATTAGTATCGATTTATTATTCATCTTCAGATCATCTCATTATCTCATAATATCTATTGATGAAGTTATTTAAACACCACTATAGTGCTTTAACAACCAATGAAACCAAATTGATTCAATCATATAGGTTATATTTTCTTCAAAACACCTTACACCCTCAATATTTTTAAATCCCTAAGGTCATCGAATTTTCACAAATCTATAAATTATAAACTTTTTTTAGAACCTCAATTTATTAATATTTCACTTAAATGATTTTACATTCAACACAATAAAGATAAAATAATTTAATTTAGTTTAAATGAAATTATTAAATAAGTTTTCCAATATTTTAAAAATAAATAGGATAAAGTGAGTCTTTGACTTAATAAACTCTAAATTTTCTAAAATCACAAACATGAGATAAAAAATTATGTCTTTAAGAAATTTAAAAAGAAAAAATTATGATTTTCTGAGATTTTTGTGAACTTAGTAAATCTTCCCTTTAAAAAATAATCAATCAATATAAGTTTTCTTATTTAAAAGTAAAAAATAATTAAATAATGTTATATCAATGAAATAAAGTAACATCACGGAAAATTTTAAAATTTTCCATGAAATACTTTCATAATTAAATTTTCTAATTATGTTTCTATTATACCCCTAAATATTTATAAAAATTATATTTTTTTATGATTTTGAAAAAAAATAGAAACAAATATAAATAAAAATTCTCTCCCTTATGGTATGCATGAAATTCTGATGAGAGGACTTCATCAACTAAAAATTTTTAAAAAAAATAAAAACCTTTTGTTTTCTTTTATATATATGTAATAAATTCTTATTAAATATTAAATAAAAATATTTATTTAGAAAATAAAATAAATCAGAAATTCAAGATAATCAATGAATAAATCATCCAATAATAAAAAATTTAATTTCCAAGACCATACATGATAATTCAAGTAATTAGAGGAAATGATAATTAAAAAATTGTTCTTTATAAATTTATTTTTCAATTATATGATTAAGCTTATTAATGTATTTATGTTTCACATTCAGTATCTCATCTTGTAACTTTAAATTTTGGTCATGTTTTATATCCATTTCTGAAAACATAGAAGAAATGTAAAACTACCTGATCAAAAATGGATAATATAGCTCATGTTCTTCAGTTGATAGGATCAAATTATTCCAACATTAGAATTCTATAACATTTTTTAGTAAAATATTTCACTTCAAAAATAGTTCTAAATTGATTAAACATTCTCTTATTATCTCCCTCATAGCTAAATCACCAGAAGATACCATAGTTGAAGTTGTATATAAACAGTGACTTACGTAAAAACATAAAGATCTTCACAAAAAAACTATAGTGACTATTCCCAACAAACTTTAGGGTAAAACCTTTAAAAAGGTGTCAAGGAACATTCAAGATTATCAAATAGTGACCATTTATTTTTAGTGATCCAATATTCAAGATTGTTTCCCACTAAAAACATGTGAATCCATTCATATTTTTGAAATATTTTAATTTTCAAACTTCCATTTATTTCATTAAAAACACGGGGGTTTATGTTTATAAATAAGTAACTAGAAAATAAAATTTTAGAAATATAAAATAAATCCTTACAAATCCACTAAATAAAAGAAAATGAATTATAATATACTAGAAGATATCTACAATTTAAATGGATTGATCTTATTCTTTCTAATATGCTTTTAGATATTTTTTTACCAAAAAATAATTATATATAATTTGAAAGAAATTTATTTTAAAGTCTATCTAAAAAAAGGTAAATCCCATAAATAGAGAGAACTAATGATATATTTATAAAAAAAATTAATAATATTTAAACTACTTATAACATGAAACACATTAGGGATGTAGTTTGAGTAAATGTAAAATAGAAATACCATTCATTTGAAATAGGATTTAATATGTTAATGTGAAACCCTTTCAAGTCTTCAAAATTATTTATTTGGAAGATAAATCTCTTTTTCTTGAAAATTTTATTTAAAGTAATATCATTGGAACCCAGATTTGAGTAGCTCTCTGATGCTCATAAGTAACATATTCCATTGAAATAAATGCTCATGTTCTACAGAATGATTAAATTCTATTTAAGGATCAATTTTTCTTCTAGTGTAAACTATATTGAAACAATGTAAATAAGGGTTCTTTTCTAGTCATGAAAGAGTTGGATTGATAAATTGAACTTTCAATGGTTTTACTACCCAAATAGGATTTAGTTCTATTTAGTTTTATATATTTACAAATTTTCTTGAATTCTTTTCAAGCTATTGTTACTTGATTAAAAAATTATTTTGGATTTAAATTTCATAATTTAGTTTATTAACTTATATTTTATATTGAGAAAATTCACACTCTTTGATTTCTACTTCTTATCACTTTTCTTCTTCTAATGATCTTCCTTAAGATGGAATTCTGGTATATTAACTTTTATTTTTTCCTTTTAAATTTGCAGTTAGTTTTAATATATTTTCATTTATATTATCCAACTTAGAAACAATCTTATTATTATCTTTAAAAAATTGTAATATTATCCTTAGTTTTTAGAAAACTTTATTCTCTCATTAATTTCATCTTTAAGATCGGTGTACTTTTTTACAACTATAGATACAAGTTTTAACATTTAGTAATATACACACTCATTTCTTAAAGAGTTCTATAATAACTCACATCATTATTCAAATAAGATGAATGTTCATAATAATCATCTCCCTCATAAGAATAGAAACAATTGGAATCTATAGTTAGATTCGTATGAGAATTAATAATTAGACTTCTCATAAAAAACTTTTTAGTAATTGCATAAAATCAAATGATTTTTATTCTATTATCACTATCTTCTGATGAGATATAAAATTTGTATGTCATTTTAATTCACTACATGTTTACATGGATTTTATAATCTTCTATATTTTATTCTATTAATATCTTCCATAATAACTTTTTTCTTTCCTAATTAGCTCAGGGTAATCGGGTCAATGTGACCTATCTTTCTACACTCATAACAAATAGGTTCTATATAATCATTAATTTATTTTCTATATTTCATTTAGTATTTTTAAACATTCTTATTTTTTAACATCCCTCTTACTATATTATTAATTTCACCTTTAATTAGATTAAATTCGCTGTCATCAGATACCTTCTTTTAACTTCTCATGAATGTAATCGGTTTACATGCTCCAAAATTCAAAGTTTATTTTGTTGTAAAAAAACTATTTTTACTTTTCACTTTTTATTTTTCTCTATTTAATTTAATTTCATATTCTATAAGAGTTCCAATAATATCATTAATACTTAGTTTAGTGATTTTATTAATATCATTAATCATTGTTCTTTTGGTTTCCCACCCCTTTTGTAGAATATCTATAACATTATCAATGATATGGCCATCCGATAATTCCTTTTATCAAAGTGATTTTAGGTTTTTCATGATTTTCATAAATCTATGATTAATTTGAGTAATGTATTCACTGGTAAGAAAATATAATTATTGATAATATACTCGAAGCATGTCTATTTTCATTTCAAAAACTTTTGAAGTTCTAAAATGAGTAACTTATAACTTATTCCAGCTACCAAAATTTGTTTGAAAAAAATAAACTTGAATATATATATATATAATAGAAAATAATAACTTACTTATGGATCTAAAATTCAACTGAAAGTTTTTATTTTCTTCTCTAGTAAAAGTAGAAACTTTTTTATTTGTAATTTTATAATTACAAGTAAGAATTAGAAAATTTTCAAGTCCATATTAATCACAAGCATTTCCATTCAAAAATTTTAATACTCAAAATAGTTACCATAAATATAGGTGGTATATTAGTATTAATATGGTTCACAAATAAAACATGTATTCCTACAATCAAGAAACATTTTTCTATAATAGGTTAGTTTAAATTAATTGATAGGATAAAAAATATGATTAAGTAATGGGAAAATAAAAGGATTGGCCCAGGCTTGGTCCCAAGCATAGATAATTTCCTTAACACCAAATTTTATTCCAAGATATTGATATAAAATACACTATAAGAGGGGGAATTTTAGTTAAAAAAATAACTACCAATTTTTTACCACATCAATTAATTTATCAATTGAAATTAAAAAATTTTGATAGACCCAAAAAAATAATCATTGTAAAACCAATGTAAATCAAAGTAATCATATAAGTAAACTAATAGTATTTCACAACTACAGATGAAAGTAATACATAGGGTGGAAATTTAAACTAATAGTATTATAACAACATCTATTAAAACTATAAGTACAATAGAAATAACAAAATTTGGACTATTAATTTACCTATCAAGTACCCTAAAAATATATTATTAAAACTCTAACTTTTCACTTAAAGTGAATAAGAAAACATAAACCTATTTCAATGTATCCTCCATTGTAGACCTATCTAAATTTATCTATTTTTATAAACTGGAATCTCATATTTTTATTCCAATCCAAAATAATCCCTCAATCAGCTCAATTGAAAATTTACCTCACCTCTAAAAACTAGAATTTCCCTTTTTTCTTCTAATAATAGGATCCCTTAATATTAAAGGATTGGTAAAATAATAATTATAATAAGGGAACAATGATCTGTTATAATAAAACCCCCATAATCATAAGATATTATAGAACACTAAAAATTAAAGAATAATTGTAAATGCATTAATCGACAAGCTTTTGAAAGAATAAAGAAATTTATATTTTAGATTGTTTTCATTTAACTTATATGTTATAATCCATGAAATGTGTCTCTATTTATAAACTATCTTATAATAGCTAGATTCCAAGTTCTTCAAGTTCATTTTTAAAGGAATTTGTAGCAGTTTATTATTCATATTTTGATGGACTCAATATATCACCATAACTACCAATGAATTTATTCAAGAACCAATATAGTGCATTAAAAATCAATTTAAACAAACTTATTCAAACATATTGGTTTCTGATTTTAGATAAAACCTTAGACCATCAGTATTTCAGAACTCCTAAGGTTAAAATATTTTCATAAATCCTCAAAAAATTGGTATTTCCTAAATCCTTCGGTTATTGGTATTTTTCTAAAATGGTTTTACATTCTATACAACAAATATAAAACAATAGACTTTAGGTTAAATGGAATTATTAAATAATTGCTTTATGATTTTCAAAAAAACAATATATTATGAGTCTTTGACTCAGAAAAATGAAGTTTACATAGATGTGGAGCAGGATAATAGTGAATGGGATAGCCCAATGGGGAAGAGTAGTTGGTAAAAGATTATTAGAATAGATGATATAAGGGGAAACGTTAGGCATTAGTATAAGGGAAGTGTGGTAACTAGGACATCGATGTGTATAGGGCATGAGAAAATGTGGGAGGAGATTTTTTGGGAGTTCTTAGGATATAAATGGAATATATTTTTTAAACAGATATTAAAAAAATAAAAAAAACTTTATTTTATGTTTAGCAGGAATTTTTAAAAAAAATATTACAAAGTGAAACATGTTTTTTTATATATTTATTAGTGGTGGTATATAAAACTGAAGCTAATAAATTTCCTTTAATACATGATATTATAATAATTTTAACCCATTATTCAATTAATTTACTTATTAAAAAGTATTTATTATCCAGTTATGTCAACCCCCCATCCTCCCCACACACACACACATAACCTGAGGCATCCAAGCTAAATATATGTCGATTTTTCACCATTTATGCAAGTAAATATTTAAACCTCAAAAATTATCTCACAATCCCAATATCTAAAATGATGGTGTATTTGAGGATTTTCTACAAAATATACTTATTTTATAATAATTTTTAACATTTATCTATAATTTATCTATACTAGACCCCCTTCTAAAATTATCATAAGTTATAAAAATCTTCATAACCTAGGGAATGGAAAGAGAAGAAATCGGTGAACTCAAACTCTCATTAAGGGAAAACATGTCAAAGAATAATAATAGTTAGATCATAAACATGTGATAAAATATGGATTGGGGAGAAATATATCATTAAAATATCATGTGATTATAAGTGGAATTCATAAAACTTATTCAAACATTAAGGATCTTGATTAGAGAACATTGGACCATGTAAAGGACATCAATGAATCATATAAATTATAACTTATCTTGGAAGTATATAACAATAATCTTGAATCCTAGCAGAATAAAATAAAAAGGGATAATATATAATAAATATAGAACAAACATAATTATAGGTAAAAATAACATTTTTATGAAACATAATCATCCCCACACATTAACTTGTGAACACACCCTAGACATCCACACATTAAGTTGTGAGAAAACCCATGATTCCCATGTATTATATGTGAGAATACACAATAATGCACACACATAATTATCTCATGAGATATAAATCCTTAACCAATCAATTATAGGGAAATAAAGGACCCCACCCATCAACATCTATATATATGTGTTCCATAAGATATCAATCATTCATCATATCATGAAATCCCATATAAGAAAATGGGTTTCATATAATTTTCAAATAGTCTCTTATAATATGATATAAAAGTAGATTTGTTGATAAAAAATACTATAACTCCAAATGAGTATTTTATAAAATAATTTTTAAGATGGTTATAAATAATAAATCAATAAAAGTTATACCATTTTGAGGTAAATAGGAAAATGAAAGTTAAATACAAAAGAATATTTATAAAACATTTATTTATATTTTTATAAAGAGAAGAGTTCATGAGCCACTTTCAAAAATTAAATTTTTAAGGAATTGAAATAGAGACTCTTTTAAAAATTATTTAGAAATAAATTTAAATAATTGATCCTTGAAAATTTTTATAGTTAATCTAGAGGAAATGTGGAGACTAAGTTAAAATGTATGATTGGGAAAGGAAAAACTTATTTGACATTTTAAGAAATATATTTATTGAAACCCAAATCATAAAAAGAGTGGTAAATATTCAATTTAAAAATATATAAAGTTATATTTAAAGATTATATTTAAAAATATATATTTTCCTTTCAAAAAAATAAAGAAGAATATTTTTTTGAATAATTAATATGGATATTGAAAAGAAAGGTCTTATTTTGGATGGATGAGAATTATTCTTAACAATTCCATATTTTAAAAAGAAAGGAAATACACAAAGGGAAAGAGACCTTAATATAAAGAAGTATTTTCCATAGGTAAAAGAGGAAATATAATTCATAATAGAGAAATTTAATCCTAGGATAAACTTAGTATATCATAGTTGAGAAATATTGTTTGAGACTCGATGAAAGGAAATTAAGTTGATGAAATGCCCTTTACTTTACTATTGACTTCCTCATATACAATTTAACTTTATCTATAATAATAATATATCATTAATAAATTATTTCATAAAATTATTCATATATATAACCACATATACTCTTCAATTATAATCATTTATTATACTTTTATTTATTATTTATAGTTTATTTTCATCATCGGATATTAGCAATTTTGATGTTTCATGCATTCTTTAAATTGTCGATGTTGATTACTTTTATTTAATACCATGTTAAAAATTCATATATTATATATGGTGCTATAATTTTATATTTTTAATTATTTATAATTATTTATAATTTTATAATTTCATTCTATGAAAATTTTAGTCACAAGTCATGAGGACCAAATCAGAAATGATATTGTTTCGGTAATTTTTTTTATAAAAGGTTGTAGTATAGATAATGAGTCAAATATTAATATAATATTTCAAGAAGATTAATAATATAATAAACATAATTTTAATTTATTAAATACCTACTTATAATCATCCAATTCAGGTGGTAAAATAAATAAGTACATCATTTTATGGAGGTGGTAGTCCGCACATACACACAGACAACGTTTTCATTTTCCATAGAATAGAAAAAAGGAAAAATTGATTTAACTTTTTAGAATATTAATAAAGTTTTAATTATAATTATTATTGTAACATCTTGACCAAGGTGACACACAACGGTTCCCTGAGCTAGTTTTCCACTTGGGCTCAAGCATGCCTCTCGATACGCTAGAGGTTGTCAACTAGTACTGAGGGTCTTATAAGTCAATCACGGGGTGCATATACCATCTTCTATTACAGTAATACACCATAAGAAAATAAATAAACCATATTTGGAAGCATATAAAACATGAGTAATACCAATGTCACAAGATAAAAAAAGAAGGAAATATAGTACTCAAATGAAAAGGGAAACATACCATGCCAACATATGTACCAAGTGTTAATATAAAAAACTGAAAATAAATAAAGACACTAAAAACTCCTCCAAGCATGTTCCGACCCATGTCTGGTTCCCTCATTCATTCTCTATCCCCAAATAATCTATCTAACATAGTTCCTTTCCCCTTAACCTATCTAGAAAACAAAATGTTTATTTGGGTACAGATCAAGAAGATCGAGTAGGGTGTGAGTACAACATAGTATGCCACTACCAACGGTGTCTAAAACAATCCAGTCAAAATATAGTGTATGTAAGTCTATAAAGAAATAAATAAAATGCATAAATATATAGTTATAATGTTTTTATTTATTCTTTATTGAATCATTTATTAACTCTAAGGATCTCGTGGACACCTGTACCTCAATAATAACTTTGTCTCATACTAAATCCTAAAGTGTTCCCTATATAATATCATATCTTAATACCTTCTTCGACTCGTGTTAGAGCTCAAAGTATTCGAAGCTGATATAATATCTTATCACCTGATTCAAATCATGCTGAAGTTCAAATTTTTGTTATGTGAGGACATAACTCAGAGTACTCTGTGGCATAGAATGTCATGTCTAGCCACCAAATTCTCAACATGCATAATTATCATTACTGTAGAACCCCATGTCTAACACCCCAAATCTCAACGTGTATACATACATCTAGTGTAGAACACCATTTCTAACACCCAAAACTATTTTATTATATTTTTCATTAGTGTATAATTCCATGTCAAACACCCCAATTCTCAATAATACATATAGATCAAACTCGGTGTAGAACGCCATGTCTAACACCCCAAATCCCATCGATGGATAAGGCCATGTCTAACACCCCAAATATTGTCAGTGCATAATTCCATGTCTAACCCGAAAATCCTATCAGTGTAGAACGCTATGTATAACCCCCAAAATCTCATTTGTTTATATTATTGGTGCAGAATTCCATGTATAACACTTCAAATCCAATTGGTGCAGAATGCCATGTCGAACACCCAAAATCTAATTTTTTTTATATTATTGGAGCAGAACACCATATATAACACCTCAAATCCCATTGGTGCATAACGCCATGTCTAACACACCAAAATACCATCTATTAATTAATTCATAAATTAATTAATCAATTCTATTAATTAATTCAACAATTAATTAACAACATCAATTTCTTATTAATTAATTCTAAAATCAATTATCCATTGAAAATATCATAATTAAATAATTAATTATCCAATTAATTATTCTCAATCACAAATTAACAACTTGATAATTAACACAACATTTAATTATCCCAATTTCTTGATCATTTACATTTATAATTAATTCACCAATCAATTATCATTATTTCTCATTCAGATACATAACTCAATTATCTCGGTCCCATTATAATTAATACTCACAATTAATTACCATTTCAAAATTCAACATTCAATAATTAATTAAACAATTTATTATTTCAATTCATGATTCAACATTCAATAATTAATTCAACAATTAATTTTTTTGAATCAACAATCTCAATATCTCATAATTAATTCTATAATTAATTATCTGAAATTTTTTATCTCAATATCTCATAATTAATTTAGAAATTAATTGCCCAACATAAAAATCTCATTATCCTTTAATTAATTCAATAATTAATTATTAAGTATTATCAATTTAATATCACATCAATCCATATACATTAATTTACCTATTAATTAATCTAATTCATTAAATTTTACCTTCACCACCATCCCCATTAATTAATCTTCTAATTAATTAATCTTACTCAAAAATCACAATAATACATCCATTGATTAATTATCCTACTAATTAATCCAAATCCCCTCCCTTAATTAATTCCCTAATTAAGTAATCTAACTCAAACACTTCAATTAATTCACCAATTAATTTTCCATGTCAATTACATTAATAAATTTTAACAATTAATTAATCTTACTAAATCCCATTATCTAATTCAAAAATTAAATAACAAAACTACACCCATTAATTAATTAACCAATTAATTTTTTCCAACTTAAACAATTCAATCACCCCAATCAATTCATCAATTAATTTTTCGATGTCAATTAATTCAATAACACCCAATTAATCCATCAATTAATTATTCTATGTCAAACAATTTAATAATCATAACAACTCTAATAATTAATTCTAAAATTAATTATTTTTATTCAACAACTTCAATACAATAGTAATTAATTTATCAATTAATTATTAAACCTCGATAATTTATATCTTGGTATAATTAATTAAACAATTATTCATCCAAAAACACAATTTCATAAACTAATCCATTCTCATTAATTAAATTATTGATTAATTAATCTGGTCTAACCATATTAATAACTCCATTATTAATTCCCATATTTAATTATCAAAATTTAACGATTCTGTAATTAATTAATTCACTAAAATTAATTAAGTTTTATTTTTGAAAATTAATTTTCTAAATGGATCTAGAAATTATACAACTTTCATATACATAATTAAAAATTACGACTATAGGATTTAAATTTCAGACCACCTACCGCAAATATGATTAACACATGATATGAATCCAACATCTATGATGGTGTGTTATTTTTATGACTATCAAAGAATAAATTAAATAAATAAACATATCTATTTTAATAAAAATATTATCAAAATACTTTATTTTATATGAAAAAAAATTTACTCCATCCTACTAACCGTATGCCAATCTGATTAATATTAAAAAAAATATTGGTTATTGAAGTATGAAATGAGAGATAAGGAGAGGAGAGGGGGATGTGTTAGAAATAATGGACTTCCTACCCATTCCATGTGCACCACCCAAAATCAAATTTATAATACTTTTTTATAAATTAATTTTGTTACATTTTTTAATTGAATAATTTATTTATTAATATCTCTTATTAATTTCATGTGTCGACACATCTTTATTTTGGGCGTTTCATGGACCTATACCATGTACCTGAATTACATATTCATCATTAGTCTTGAAATGACTGCCTCAATTTTAGGGTCATATTTCTGCTGAAGGCGTGTCAATATGACACCATTCGAAATATTTTTGACTGAAATAGTGTTTTGATAACAATTATTTTCATTATTTATTAATAATAATAACAACAAAAATTATTATTATTATTATAAAAAATCTTTAACCATTAACGTTTCTCCAACAACATTCATTAAATGTTTATAATAGTTAAAAGATTAATATTAACCCCACATTTGCATATATTTAGTATTGATTAATAATTTCACCGCTATTACAATGATCGAACACAAATATTTATATGTGGATAAGCATCATTCATTATTTAAGTGAAAAAAAAGGTATGTGATTACACATGTACTTTTCCGTTAATTGTTTTGACAAAAAATAATAATAATACACTTATTTTTAAGAATATTATTTTCGTCTCCCCAGTAAATATTAAAATACATGTTTTCATAATTTTTTAAAAAATAATAACAATCATAATTATTATATTTAATTTCAGATTAATTATTAAATTAATAAAATTAATTATTTAACTTAAAATTTAAATAACATCAAACATCCATTGCGCGTAAAATTTATACCATGACTAGGGTAAAGCCCGATTTCCAACCCAATAGTGGTCTAGGACTTTTCATACAATGAACCACTTGATATATATTAATTATTTAAGATTCAAAAATGGTTTAAAAATGAATTAAATATAAAAAATTTATTTTCATGAGCAAGATGTCCAAACATCTGATGCTTAAAAATGTTATACCCCACCTATAGTAAACACTCTATTCTTGGCACTAAATTAGTCTTATATTTCCCATATGATGCACCGTTTGAGATATATTATTTATTTAATATTAAAAAATGGATTAAAAAATTAATTAAATAGAAAAGGGATATTTTTTCAAGTGAGACATCCAAACGTCTGATGCTTACAAATGTTATACCATGCATATGGTAAAAACCCTATCCTGGACACAGCAGTTGTATCATATTTCCTATAAGACACACCATTTTGAAATTATTCAATTATTTTTAATAAAAATGGGGTGCTTAATATTTTATATTTAATATTTTTATTCATTATTCACTGATACTTTGCAAGCCTCGGAATCTCACACTAAATCAGTGTCGAACTCTAAAAATATTCAATTGAATATTCAATGATTTTAACTGGTATTTAAGGTCTTTAACATATTTATCAAATTTTCACAAATAAATCATTTTTTTGAATTAAAACGTAGACAAATCTTCTTCTCCAAAAAAATTAAAATATTCACACATGAAAAAAGGATGGGATATTACAATCTCCCCCACCTTATACCAGCTTATCCTCAAACTGTACTCCCAATCACCTCTAAATTTCTAAGTCAAAGAAGTTTATTTCACTATTCCCTCTTATATTCTTCTCTCTCCCATGTTTCCTCTTTATCTCATCCATGTTTCCACAATAGGCGAACGAACACACAATCTTTCCCCACAACACATTTTAACTACTTTCCAACACATATTTTTGATGGTCCTTAAAGAATTCATCGGTCTCAATCTCAACATCTACAATATACCTAATTTGTTTCCCAACTCATTATTCCCAAAAACCATAAGAAACCATCCAACATTTTCACTTATCCTTGTCATCGAAAACATCCTAGAAAGGACGTACATCCACCACCTCCAAGGCTCACCTGAACTTTATTCGATAAATATAAACTTGAACTTTATAGGTTCCTCATTAGTATTATGATTCCACCATTTCAACCTCAGGGTATTTCTCTACACACCTACTATTAACAAATCTATCCCCACCTTAGGAGTTCCATTAACATTGCATTGTAAAATAACTCAACCACCATATCCCATGTCCCAATGTATTCATTGATTTTTGATCCCTCTTAATAACTTGATCCATAAACCGTTGATGGCGTAACTCACAACATTAGCCCCACATATATACTTCTTCATAAGAACAACCTCCAAGGGGACCCATATCTAACCAAAACACATTTATTTAACTATGTGTAAATCCGGATCTTTCTCAGCGTACCTAGGACAGTGTCAAGGCAGGGGAAATGATCGTCATTAATTAAAAGTATGCTAATTAGTAATCAATAAATACCACCACCAATCCTTCATTACTATTGTTTCCTCCCTTTTCCTACCACACAGTCAAAACCGAGGCATTATTACTACCCTTAGCCATCCTACACCTAGGTCCTCGTTAACAAGCATAAATACATTCTCATTATTCTTGTTTATCATTTAGACACCCATTTATTCTCATCTTCCATCATTTCATTGTCTTTTTCAATTAATTAATTCAATAATTAAATAATATCTTTACTCACATTAATTAATTCCATAATTAATTAATATATTTCAAGAAATAATAATCCCATAATTAACTCTACCATTAATTATCTCAAATAATAACACTTATATCACATAATTAATTATGAAATTAATTATCCCCAATTCATGATATCAATATCTTAAAATTAATTCTGCAATTAATTGTTCCTCAAACCCAGAATTTCACAATTCCATCATTAATTAATTCTAAATTTTCATCTCAATTTATGAAGCAAGGAAAAATAGTTCAACTACTTCTCAAAAACCTATTTCCCTATAAATTCCTAGAATGATACATGTCAAAATAACCATGAGTTCCTGGAATAATGCATATAGACTCAACTATCATGACATTCAAGGCCATGAGTCAATCTCAAAAAATCTCAAAAAAAACATCCACATCATAAAACATATGTGTCACCCATGGTTAAATAAAATTCAACTATAATAGTAGCAGCAATAACAACAATCCCACCCTGGGTACCTGGGTTCTCCCTCATTAATGGGGTAGCTACTCCCATGCATGAGCTCATAACCAAGACCCAACTCTTCCTAGTCTCCTATCTACCTTTCCCAAATAGTAAGACAAAAGAAGAATAAATGAAAACTGGACCTATGATACCACTTTGTAACATCCCAACCCGGGTTCCATGCAACAGTGCCCCGAGCCAGTTCATCACATAGCCTTAACCATGCCACCCTGTATTCTAAAGGCTACCGACTAGCAACGAGGGTCTTGTAAGTTGATCATGGGGAGACTATACCCTATTTTATCAGAGTAATTAACCAATAGAAAATAAATAAACCATATGTGGAAGCATATATAACATGATTAATATGAATGTCACAAGATAAACAAAGTAGGAAATACAGTACTCAACTGAAAAGGGAAACATTTTATGTCAACATACGTGCCAAGTGTCAATATTCAAAACTAAAAATAAATAGACACTAAAAACTCCTCCAAGTGGATCTCAACCCATGTCTAGTTCCCTCATCCATTCTCCATCCCTAATTTAGCTATCTAACATTGGGCCTTTTCCCTTAACCTGTCTCGAAAACAAAAAGTATATTTGAGTACTAATCAAACAGCCCAAGTAGGGTGTGAGAACAACTCAATAGTCCGCCACCAATGGTCTCTAAAACAACCTAGTCAAAAAATGTGTAAGCAATTATATAAATAAAGAAATAAAATACATAAATAAATAGTTATTATATTTTTATTTATTCTTTATTTAATCATTTCTTAACTCCAGGGCTCTTGTGGACACTGATACCTCAATACTAGATTCATCTCGTATCGTATTCTAATGCATTCCCTAGGTAATATAATATCTTAATACCTAGTCTGACGCATGCCAGAGCACAAAGTATTCTAAGGTGATATGATATCTCGTCACCCTATTTAGCTCATGCTGGAGTTTGAGTTTTTTTCATGTGGGGCCATAACTCGGAGTACTTGTTGGCATAGAATGTCATGTAAACTTGCATAATTACCATTGATGTAGAACGTGATGTCAAACACCACAAACCTCAACGTTTTACATACATCTTGTATAGAACGGTGTGTATAACTTCCAAAACCAATTTGTTTATATTTATCATTGATATAGAACACCGTGTCTAACACCCCAATTCTAAACAATACAAATAGATTTATCCCAGTGCAGAATGCCATGTCTAACACCCTAAATCCCATCAGTGCAGAACACCATGTCTAACACCCAAAATCTCATATGTGTATAACGCCATGTCTATCACCACAGATCTCATCAGCGTAGAATTCTATGTCTAACACCTAAAATCTAATTTTCTATATTATTGGTTCAGAATTCCATGTCTAACACTCCAAATCCCATTGGTACAGACCGCCATGTCTAAAACCTAAAATTTCATCAGTGTAGAATGCCATGTCAACACCTAAAATCTCATCAGTGTAGAATGCCATGTCTGACACCCAAAATCTCTTTTTTTATATTATTGGTACAGAATGCTATGTATAACACCCCAAATTCCATTAGTGTGGAACACCATATCTAACACCCCCAAAATCACATCCATTAATTAATTCATAAATTAATTAATCAACCTCATTAATTAATTGAACAACTAATTAACAACATAAATTTATCATTAATTAATTCTAAAATTAATTAACCATTCAAAATCTCATCATTCAATAATTAATTAACCAATTAATTACTCTCAATCACAAATTAACAACTTGATAATTAACTCAACATTTAATTATCCCAATTTCATGATCAGAATATTGATAATTAAGTCACCAATCGATTATCCTTATTTCTTATTCAAATACATAACTCAACTATTTCATTCCCATTATAATTACTTCTCGTAATTAATTACAAATTCAAAATTAATCATTCAATAATTAATTCAACAATTAATTATTTAAATTCATAATTTAACATTCAATAATTAATTAAACAATTAATTTTTTTTGAATCAGCAATCCCAATATCTTATAATGAATTATCCAATTAATTATCTCAAATTATCTATCTTAATATCTCATAATTAATTCTTCAATTAATTATATAACTTAAAAATCTCATTGTCCCAAAATTATTAGAATAATTAATTATTCAATCTTATCAATTTAATATCACATAAATCCATATTAATTAATTTACCAATTAATTAATCTAATTAATTCAATTTCACCTTCACTGACATCCCCATTAATTAATCTACTAATTAATTAACCCAACTCATAAATCATAACATTACATCTATTAATTAATTATCCAATTAATTAATTCAAATCAAAACCCTCAAGTAATTCCATAATTAAGTAATCTAACTCAAACCCTTCAATTAATTCACTAATTAATTATCCATATCAATTCCATTAATTAATTTCCACAATTAATTAATCTAACTCAATCTCGTTATCTAATTCAATAATTAATTGAAAACACTAATCATGTTAGTTAATTCACCAATTAATGATTCCCAATATAAAAAATTCAATCACCCCAATCAATTCATCAAATAATTATTCGATGTCTACTAATTCGATAACTCCAATTAATCCATCGAGTAATTATTCCATGTCAAGAAATTTAATAATATTAACAACTCTAATAATTAATTCTATAATTAATTACCTATATTCAACAACTTCATTAAAATAAATATTAATTTATCAATTAATTATTCAATCTTAACAATTTCTATCTTGGTATAATTAATTCAACATTTTTTATCCAAAAACACAATTTCACAAACCAATCCATTCTCATTAATTAATTTATCAATTAATTAATCTCGTGAAACAATCTTAATAACTCTACAATTAATTCCCATAATTAATTATTAAAATTTCATGATACCATAACTAATTAATTTACCAAATTAATTTATTCTTTTCAAAAATAAAATTGCTAAAAGAATCCATAAATTATATAACTTTCATATATGTAATTAAAAATTATGCCTATGGGATTTAAATTTTTTACCACCTACCTCAAATATGATGAACACGCGATATGAATCCAACATCGCAGATGTCGTGTTATTCTGATGACTATCTAATGAGAAATTAAATAAATATGAATATTGGGTTTAATAAAAAAAACTATTAAAAATACTTCATTTTCTATGAAAAAAAATTATATGCACCATCCTCTTATAAAGAAAAATTCAATTCCACTAATAGCACATCAATCTGATCAATATCAAAAAATAAATTGATTATTGAAGTCTGAAAGGAGAGATCGAGAGAGGAGAGAGGGGTATGTTAGAAATAATAGGTTTCCTACCAATATTATGCGCACCACCCCAAATCCAATTTATAATATTTTTTCGTCAGTTAATTTAGTTATATTTATTAATTGAATTATTTAATTATTAATCTCTACTATTAATTTCAAGTGTTAACCCATCATTATTTTGGGTGTTTCATGGCCCTATACCATAATACTGATTTAAATATTCGACATTAGTCTTTAAATGATTTTCTCAAATTTCAGTTCATGCTGAAAATGACGGCATGTCAATCTGACACCATGCGAAAGAGTTATGACTGAAATGGTGTTTTGATAACAATTATTTTCTCAATTTATTAATGATAATAATAAAAACAATGATTATTATTATTATAAACTATCTTGCACTGTTAATGTTTCACGAACGACATTCATTAAATGTTAATAATAGTTAATAAATTAATATTAAATTCAAATTTACATTTATTTGGTATTGACTACTAATTTCACCGCTATTACATTAAATGTCCAAATATATTAATATGTGGAGAAGCGTCGTTCATTATTTAAGTGAGAAAAAGGTATTTAATTACACATGTAAATTTCATTTCATTTTGTTTGACAAATAATAATAATACACTTATTATTAATAATATTATTTTCATCTTCCCAGTAAATATTAAAATATTCACTATATTAAATTTATTAAAAAAATAATTATTATTATTATCATAATTATTATTTTTAATTGCGGATTAATTATTAAATTAATAAAATAAATTATTTAACTTAAAAATTAAATAACATCAAATGCCCATTACGCATAAAATTTATACATTAACTAGGATAAACCCCCCATTCTAAACCCAATGGTAGCCTCATATATCTCATACGATGCACTATTTGATATATTTTAATTATTTTATGTTCAAAAAATGGATTAAAAAGTAAATAAATATAAAAAGTTTATTTTCATGTGTGAGACATCCAAACATCTGACACATACAAATGTTGTACCCTACCTATGGTAAACAATCTATTCTGGGTATAATAATGATCTCAAATTTCCCATATGATTGACCTTTTAGTAAATATTAATTATTTAATATTTAATAAATGGATAAAAATTAATTAGATAGAAAAATTTTATTTTTGAGAGTGAGACATCCAAACATATGTTGGTTACAAATGTTATACCCTGACTAGTGTACAAAACTTGTTTTGGACATAATGGTGGTCTTGGATTTCTTATACAACACATGTTTTGGGTATTATTCAATTATTTTGAATAAAAATTGGGTGCTTAATATTTTATATTTAATATTTTTATTCAGTCTTCACCGAGACTTTTCAAGCCTCAAAATCACACAATGACTCAGTGTTAAACTCCAAAAATATTTAATTGAATATTCCAAGATGTTAACTAGAATTCAATTCCATTAACACATTTATCAAAATTTCACTAATAAATCATTTTTAAGAATTTAAACAAAGATAACAAATAATTACCAAATATTTAAAAGATTCACGCATGGAAAATGATGGGATCTTAAATTTATTTATTAAATAACCAATTTAATCCATCCATGTAGGTTGTGGTTGAAAAATAAAACATGTCATTCATGGAGGTAGTGGTCTGTATGTACGCATTGGAGATGTTTTCATTTTTCTAAGGAGAATTAGGAAGGTAGATAATGATTATTCAATAAATATTATAACATTTAATTATTCTAAGTATACTAATGTTATTATTTTAGGATGTTATAATTTACCTCGTTGTATAATAAGAAGAGTTAAAAATTTATTAAGTAAAATGAGTTATTTTGGAATTTTTACCTTACTCCCTGAAATAACTCCTTTATAAATTGGATTCATCCTTTGAGGGGTGTTTTTTTGAGGATCAAGAAACCTATAGGACATTGATAGGATTTTTTTGAGAGGTTTTTGGTAAGTTTTTTTTAAAACTAAAATAGTTATATTGTGTGGGGAAGTGTGGTGGTGAAGGGATCCTTTTATAAGTGAGAGGATTAACATTTTGGTAATAAGAGATGCACTATTCAAGTAAAGTGGATCCAAAAGTTTAATATAATAGATAAAGGTGATTTATTATATATAAATCCATAAAAAACTAATTTTTAGACATGTTTCAAGTCTTTTATCCTTTTAATTTAACTCTTATCATTTCAACTTTTACCGGTGAAATTAATTTTTACCTAAGTAAATTATTTTTATGCCTAAAAATTAAATTAACCTTAATACATAATTTGGACCTTATAATACAAAATATTTAATCCATTTTGTTAGATATAATTTTTAAAAATTTTAAAAATTAATTCTAAAATAACAAATGTACAACACATTAAAGAAAATTTAGAGAAAAATGTAACTTAAGATCAATATTGTCAAATATAGATTTTTAAATAAAAATTAATATTTTTAAATGTATGATTTTACTTATAAAAAATATATAGTATAGAAAAAGTTTTCATAAATTTTAATTTATTCTTATATCCTAATGATTTCATAAAATTCATATTATTTGTAAAAATAGTATTTTATTCTATTCATATAAAAATTAATTTTTTCAGAAAATTCCCAAAAATTCATCCAAAGATAATATTTTTATACTAAACCTAAACATTATGTTAGTTTTTTCAAATTAAAATTCTAAAAAACTTAAATTTTACTTTTAAATATAAATGAAAAAAATAATAAAAACTATTTTTATAGGAAAATAGTTATTTTGTATTGACTTTTCTTATTTTTATTTACCATAAATTATTAAATTAAATTACTATTAGCCTATTATTAATATAAACAATATATTTTATTCCTATTTGACTATAATATATTTTATTACTTATAATAAAGCATATAAATGTCCAATTTTGGAAAAATTATGTTTTAAAGCATAAAATGATCTTATTAGTTTTGTAGCCACACTAATTGAATTTCATAGATTCATTACTATTAAAATTAGACTTTATTTTTTTTCCTAAATATATTTAATAATTAAGTTTTCCTTATTTTTTTCCAAAAATTCAATATATTTTTTACAATACATATATTTATCTTAATAAAACATGTCATGATTCATTTTAGTTTGGTGATTCTTATGAAACAAGCTATTTAACATGATGTTTATTTTAAGGTGGAATATTCACTAAAATCATGGGGAATTACATTTTCCTCATTAAAATAATTTTTCCCTTGAAATTTTATCACTTAGATGAAAACAAGTGAGGATAAATTTATCTCATTACATCCTTATGTTCCCATATAGCTTTCTCAGACTTATAATTCCACCATATAACTTTGACCAGATATGTGGTCTTATACTACAGGACTTTATCTCTTTGATCCTATATTTCCATTGGTTATTCCTTGTATGATAGATCATGTTCCAATTGTATGTATTCTATGTTTAATACTTGTATAAGTATAGGTATGTACTTTCTCAAAAGTGATACATAGAACACATCATGTACTTGGGAGAGGTATATATGGAGTTTTATGTGATAATATACATCCCCAACATGATCAGGGGTCTCAAAGGGATTAATATACTTAGGTATCAGATTCTCTTTCTTCCCAAATCTCATAAATGTATTCCAAATATATATCAAGTTGAATACCTTTCACAAACATAAAATTCTAGATATTATTGATGGTTATCTTCATAACTATTTTTATCAACTTTGTATCACTTTCATATGTTTTAACCTTCTCTATAATTTCTTAGATAAGGTCATATATTATTAGCTTCCTCTCTTAAACTTTATCCCAGCATGTTGGAGTCCTGTAACTCTCCCAATATAGAGCCTCATATTTTTCAATTTGAATATTGGAATAAAAACAGGATTTATATGAGAACTCTTTTAAAGGGAGATGTTGATCCCAACATATTTGGAAATAAATTGAATAAGAACTCATCATATCCCAAAGAGTTTGAATGTTCTTTTTAGACCAACAATCTTTATGAGGGTGATAGTAAATACTGAATCTTGGTGTTGTCTCCAGTTATTACTAAATACTTCTTTAGGACATTAAGGTAAACCTTGAATATTGATTAGATACAATATAGAGTGGTATTACATATAGGATTAACACTTCCCTTACATATATATTGGTGAGTTGGATGAGTGATAAATATTTTTTAATTAATATTAAATGTGTTGAATTTGTAATGAAATCAACTACAATAAAAATGGAATTATGACCTTAAGATTTTCTAGGGATTTTAGTGGAAAAATATATAGTGATGTTTTTTCATTTCCATACTATTATGGGTAATGGTTTTATCATACACTTATAATTATATCATTCATCCTTAACTTTTTATAATACCAAGAATCAAGATATATTCTTTTCAATCTCCCCCTTCATGTTATCCCACCAAAATTTTTACTTACATCTATATTCATATTTTTTCTTCCTAAATGAATAGAGAATGATGATTTATGTGTATCATCCAAAATATCAATCTTTATTTTTGGTTTTTATGGGACACATATCGAGGTTATATACCATATAACTCTATTTTTATCAAATTTTAACTTTGGAATATTCTATAACTCTATTTGTATCTCCATATAAACTTTCTAGGATTCTTTGATCTTTATGTGGATGGATGGTTAAGTAGTAATTTTGGAAAGATAGTATTTCTCCCCTTCCCTTATAGATTCAAGATTCATCATTTGAAAATCCTTGTGTATTGGGTCTTTTTCAACTCACACCATGGATAAGGTAGTATGATATTTCCTACTCAAATCATCTACCACCTTGTTTGGATTCCTTAACTATTAATATATTAATAAATCATAGTCTCTTATCAATTCCAACCATCTTATTTGGAACATATTTAACTCCTTATTTTTGAATATGTATTTCAATCTCTAATGATTCGTGAATATATCTCACTTTTCACCATAGAGATAATGCCACTAAATTTCTAATGAAAAAATCACTACCAATGTCTCTAATACATCAGGAAATATTTCTCAAGAGTTTTTAATTTACATAAGAAATAAGAAATTACATTATCATTATAAAATAGAATTCATACTAATCTATTATTTAAAGTATCATTGTATATTAAAAACCCTTCCCCCACTTTTGGATAATGTAACTGCAGGTGTTGTGGCCAACATCTTCTTTAGTTAATTGAAACATTCTTCACATTACTCTATCCAAAGTAACATCACTTCATTACATGTAAACTTGGTTAGTGGATTTTATAGAAGTGATAAATTTCTCACAAAGTGTTGATAGTATCTAGTTAACCCAAAAAACCTATAGATCTCAGTTACTGTGTTTGTTCAATCCATTGTTTAATAACTTACATCTTTAAAGGATTTACAAATATTCCATTTCTTATGATTACATAACCCAAGAATAATACATTATATGATCAGAATTCACACTTGCTAAATTTTTCTTCTGGTTTCTCTATTCTTAAGGTCTTCAACACAATCTTCAAATAAACTTTATGGTCTTCCTTTCTCTTAGAATATTTGATAATATAATATATAAAGGAAGTCACAAATTGGTCAATTTATTCTTTAAAGACTCTACTGATTATATTCATGAATATGTTGGGAGATTTTATAAGCTTGAATGGAATCACTATAAATTCATAATTTCCATACCTTATAAAGATTTATGTCTTAGAAATACCCTCCCTTTTAATCCTTAATTGATAATATCTGTATCAAAAGTCAATCTTTGAGAATTATTGATCTTATATGAATTGATTGAATAAATCATCAATATGGGGTAGAGGATAATTTTTCTTGACCATGATTTTGTTAAGCTCATGATAATCAATAAAGGATTCATTGAGCCATTATTATTTTTTATAGAGGATCAGTAGACCCCATACTCAAGCACTAGGGAAAATAAACCCCTTTACCAAATTCTCTTATAACTTATTCATTAATTATTAAATTCAATAAAAACCATTCTATATGAACTTTTTAAGAAATTTATATATTTAGGTATGAGTTTTATCAAAAACAAAACCTCATGCTCTAGGGGAATACTATTAAGTTTATCCTGAAATACATAAATATATTAAATTACAAAAAGTATGTCACCAATGTTGATTTCCTCCTTGATCATTGGAAAAATAAGTACCTAATTATTGGGTACTAGGACCCAGATTATAGAATTTTCTTCCAAAGGTATTTCATTATCATCCTTACATTAATATTCGATAATATGATGATTCGGGATAAGAAAAAAATTCATTATCCTAAAAATTTATATGTGTTGTATGTAGGGAAATCCAATCCATACCAAATATTGTGTCAAATTATAATAAGGGATGAAAAACTATATCTATAGGAATTATCTTTAGCAAATATAAATCAGATAAGATTTATATATCTTATACATGATCATTATGCCACCGGGTGTTTTAATAGATAGTTCAATATCCAATGCTTTAGGTGGTGAATCAATATCCTTAGAAAAATTTAATGACATAAACAATGAAAATAAACATAATCAAATAAGGTATTCACATATCTTGAGTAGATAATAAGTATATATTTAATCACTTCATTATCATGATCCACCTTAACAAAAGTGATAGTATATACACTTTCTTATTCCCTTGGTCTAGGATATTTTTGGTGTATATTATCTTCATTAGCTTTAGGGTTGGGGAATTGATTTATGTAATGCCCAAACTCCATGAATTTCAAGCATTGAAGTGTGGGTGGGGAATTAGTTGGGTTCTTCTCTTCTTATATTGTTTTAATCAGACTCTTATAATTACTTCAGTAGTTATAGACTTGGTGGTTTGATTTACCACCCATAAAAAAAATTATGGTCCCTTGAAAAAATACCCAGGTGCTTTCTACCACATTTTTGACATGTAGGTAGTTGTAATTTCTTTCCCCAATATGATTTATCATCATAACTTCCATGATACTCCACTTTTATTTTTCTCTATATAAAAATGATATTCCTTGGTTTCTATCTCCACCTTCATCACACATCATACAATTTCACCATAACTTCCATAGTTTCTTATGGATAATTCATTTTGAATACTTGGATTTAAGATAGTAAGGAAATGATAGATTTTAATCCTCGGGTCAGAGATAAAATGATAGGAATACCTTTTGAGCTATGTGAATTTATATTTTTAAGTGTTAATGGATTCATCCTCCTTTTATTTTAACATTAATAATTCTTTCTCTATTGTTTTGTAAGGAATTTGTAGAAAATACTTGATGAATAATACTTTACTGATATCCTACCATTTCAAAGATTCTACTTTCTTCTATTTTTATTCTTATGAGAGTCCACTATTGGTCATCCACACCATCCAAATGAAAAATTCATAGAATTTCCTTCTCATGTTATAATAATTAGATAATAAAAAAATATCTTTTCCATCACATTGATCAATTTCTCATTAATAAGTGCATTAGAAGATCCACTAACCAAAGGTAAATATTGTTGGATAAAAGACTCAATGGAATGTTTCTCCTTCATTGGTGTGTGAAGGAGCTCAATATGATATGTATTATTATTAATATCTCATAATAGTTTTGTGACTATTTACAAAAGTTTTTTTAATCTAAATCTAACCCCATTTGGTTTTTCATTGGAAAATTATTGCATTTACCTTCTCACTCTTTGTGAGTTTGGTTCCTTCAGATTTTATCCATTACATTAATAAATTAAATTTTAGGGGTGAGAATAATTAAATTAAATTTCTATATATAAAACTATAAATATAGAATAAATAAATCATAAATAGTGTGTATATAAAAACTTATAAATATCAAGGATTTAATCTATGTTATTTATGGTCATTTTTTCTATTAGGTTATCTAACCTAAATATATTAAAATACCACATGGTGCTTCATAAATTGAATTTGAATCACTAAATAAAATTCTTATAGAGTTTTAAAATAGTTGTACAGTTAGGCCTCTTTTTCTTACACTAGGTAAAGATCGAGTTAATACCCAAACATCCTTTTTAGGGTTATTACACCTTAGTGTATCTATTATAAAGACCATTTCCACTTTCTTTTATCCAGGATGGTATTTGATTTCCAAAAAAATAGAATCTCTAATTTTCCCTAATATTAGTTTTTTATCCTATACTTAGACATATCATAAGTATTTTTACTAAAATTATCTCATCATAATACCAAAAAATAACTAAAATAATCCCCAAAAATAACTAAACCTGGCTATAATACCAACTGAGGTGATCCAATCTAAATATATAATTATTTTACATCATTTTTTAATATCTTACAAATAATCTCAAATCTAAAAAATTGTATCTTTAGTGTCTTCAAGGATTAGATAAAAAATAAACTTATTTTATAATACATCTAAAAATTTCTCCATAATCGAACCACACTAGACTCCCATCTATAATTCTCATAAATTATATTCTTCTTCATGAAATTGGGAATGAAAACATAATAAATTAGAGATCTCAAATTCTCAGTAAGGGAAAATTATCAATGAATTAGAATAGTTAGTTTATAAATATGTGATAAAACATGGATAGGGGACAAATGTCTGATTATAAGATAATGGGATCATAATTGGAAATCATGTAACTTGTTCAATAATTAATTATAATGATATAGGAACATAATACCATTGAAATTTCAAAAATTAATAATAAAAATTATAACATTGATTAAAAACATATAACAATAATCTTGAATCATGGGATCATGATATAAGAAAGAAGAATATCATAGAAATATGACATAGACATAAGCATAGGTAATCATAACATTGTGAGAAAACCTAATCATGGTCACACACTAAGTTATGAAAAATAACCTAATGTATATGGATTGGGTTGTGAACAGACCCATGATGTCCATGGGTTATATGTGAGAAAACACAATCATTCCCACATGTAATCATATCATGTGATATAAACCCTTAACCAATTCATTATAGGAAGATATAGGAACCCACCCATCAATATACATATATGTTTTTGTTATAATATATCATCCATTCATCATATCATGAAATCCCATATAAGTAAAATGGTTTTCATATCATTTCTAAATAGTATTGCATAATGAGATATAAAAATTAAATCAGTTGATACAAAAAATTCAATCACCAAAAAGAAGTATTTCATAAATTAATTTGAATGTTTATTTATAAAACATAACTCTATAAGAGTTAGATATTTTGGACTTAAATAATAAAATGGAATTGAAATGTAAAAGGGTATTTAGAAAACATTTCTTAATCTTTTTGTAAAGAGAAAAGGTTCATGAGTCACTTTTGAAAATATTATTTTTGAGGAATTAAAATTAATAATCCTTAAAAATTATTAGGAAATAATTTTCAAAAATAGATCCTTTAAAACCTATAAATTTTATCCAAATAAAATGTGTATTGTAAGATAAAATTTATGATTTAGAAAGGAAAAACCATTTCAACATTTTAAAAAATACCATTATTAAAACCCACATCATAAAAAAGAGTGATAGACATTACATTTTAAATAG
The DNA here is from genome assembly GCA_963277665.1 of Viscum album. Taxonomy (NCBI): domain Eukaryota; kingdom Viridiplantae; phylum Streptophyta; class Magnoliopsida; order Santalales; family Viscaceae; genus Viscum; species Viscum album. The sequence continues at coordinate 1,343,613,586 of OY728136.1, forward strand.
ATGTAAAGATAAATTTGAAGATTAAAATAAATAATTCATATTCTTCTTTAAAAATAATAATGGATAACATCAGTGAGAAAAATAAATATGTACATGGAAGATAAGAAGCATATTTAGGATAGATGGGAATTATTCTTAACAATGTTATGTTTTTAAAAAGGAGAAAATATATGAAGAGAATAATACCTTAAAATGAAGAATAATTTTCCCTATAGAAAATATAAAATTGTCTTTTTTATTATAGAAATATAATCAATGGATAAAATTTAAGGACCATTTTCAAGAAAGATAGTTTAGGACTCAATTAAAGGAAATTGAGTTGACAAAAAACCCTTAATTTTACTCTCAACTTCTACAAAGGTTCCTTAAATTGATATATTATAAAAATAATCATATTAATAACTTATATTATAAACTTATCCATATATATAACTCTATATTATCTTCCCTTTTAATCAATTATTAGTTAGTTATAATTTGTTTTCATCATCGGAAGTTAGTTATTTTTATTGTTTCACACATACTTTAAAATATATATGTTGATTCCCATTATTTAATAAAAAATTCCTAATTAAAATATTATAGGTGGTACTATAATATATTATTTATAATGATTTATAAATATATAATTTCATTCCATGATAATTTTAATCTAGATTCATGAAGATGGAATTTATGTTGATTATGTTAGAGTAATTTTTATACACAAAATATTGCATATTAATAAAGAGTTGAATATTAATATAACCTTCCCAAAAATTAATAATTTCATAAAAATAATTTTAATTCATAAAATAAATTCTTATATTCATCCAAGTAGGGTGATGATTCAAAATTAAATATGTCATTCCATGGAGGAGATGGTCCGCAAATATACACAGATGATATTTTCATTTTTCATAGAATGGAATGAAGGTTGATATTGATTTATAATTTAAAAATATTAATCATGTTATAAGTATCATATTTATTTATTACATAACCCCTTTTAAACATCCATTTAATTTGGTGATGGAAAATAAAACATGTCATTCATGGAAGCAGTAATCTGTATGTACGTATGAGTGACATTTTCATTTTTCTAAGGAGAAGGGAGGAATGTAAATAATGATTATTACATAAATATATTAAAATTTAGATATAATAATGATACTTATGTTACTATTTTAGTATTTTATAATATAATTTTATTTAGTATAATAATACTTAAATAAATATAATTAAAAATGAGTGATTAAGAATTTTTACCTTACTCCTTGGTGTAACAATTTCAAAATAATATTAAGCCTTTAAGGGGTGGTATTTTGAGGTGATAAAAAACCTATAGGATGTGAATTGGAGTGTTTTGAATTTATTTGGATAGATTTTTTTCAAACTAAGAGGCTTCGGTGTATAGAAATGTGGGTTGGTGAATGGTTTCTTTTATAGGAGAGAGGAGTGGCTTTTTTATAATAAGAGGTGCACTATTCTAGAAACGTGGATCTAAAAGAGGAAAATAATGGATAGGGGGAGAGTTAAAATTGATAAATACATAAACCACTCATTTTAAGATAATTTTTTAATTTTTTTAGTACTTTTACCCTTTTTATTTAACACTTTTACCACATTGACTTTTATCATGGTAAATAAATTTTTCCTAAGTAATTTATTTTTATTCCTAAATATAAAATTAAACTTAAAAAATAATTTGGAAATTCTAATTCCAAGTATTAAATTGATTTTTTTCTATTAAAGTCAAAAAAATGATAAATTTTAATTCTAATAATAAATTTATAACTTATTAAAAATAGTTTTAGAGAAAAATATATTTAATTTCGAAAATGTCAAATATAGGTTTTTAAATTAAACTTGGTTTTTTTAAATGTATTATTTTACCTTTAAAGTATATTTGTCTTTAATAAAAAAAATTCAAGTTTTAATTTGTTCTTATATCATTCTAATTTCATAAAATTCATGGTATTTGTAAAATCGGTGTTTTGTTCTATTCACCTAAACATCATTTTTTTCAAAAAAAATCAAAAAATTCATCCTAAGATAATAATATAATGGTGAATCAAAAAATGAAATTGATTTTTTCAAAATTAAACTCTAAAATTTATTAATTTAACTTTTAAATGGAAATATAAACTATAATGAAATTTTTTTATAGGTAAATAATTTTTTAAAATATTAACTGTTCTTATTATTATTTCCCATTAATTTCTAATTTAAATTATTATTATTCTAATATTAAAATAAATAATTTATTTCATCCTTATTAAATAATAATAATTTTTTTTCTTAAACTAAATTATATAAAAAATCAATATGAGAAAAATTACATTTTAGAGCATAAAATGATCTTATTAGTTATTTAGCCATACTAATTGAATTTTATCAATGCATTAGTGTTAAAATTGATATTTGTTTTTATATTTATACATATATTTCATAATGTGGTTACCAATATTTCTACCCTTAAATTAAATGTTTACCATACAACGTCATATTTATTTTAAGAAAATGTGGCACGGTTCATTTTGTTTTTGTGTTTCATGTGAAACAAGCAATTTAACAAAAAAATTATTTTGAGAAATACCCACTAAAACCATGTGTCAGTATATAACTGTTTTTCAATCATAAAGAATAATATAGACTATAATTTCAAAGGGATCACAAAATAATAAGACTAAATATCATAAAATATTTTAGTTAAATGAATATGAGTTTGAATTAAAAACATAAAATACAAGCATACACACTTATCAATTTACCATTCATGAAGTAACCTAAGTTGATTCAAGCTTAATTCCAATATTTCCACACTTTAAATGATATTTAAAAGCACTTTTATTTATGTAGAACATTTTTATCACTCAAATTTAATATTATTATATAATTTATTAATTTAAACATATGATCTATCAAATAAAAATGATAAGTTACCACTTGAATTGGTCACATGATCTTCTTAGATTATATCTTTTGAGTATAAAAATAGGGTCTTCCTCATTTTTTTATGATTCTTGGTGTCTAATTTTTATTTATCTTTCCCTTTTTATATATGATATGGAACTATTTAATTTTTTTTCCTAATTTTTGAAATGATTTTCCCCCATTAATTTATACAAAAATCAAGTGATCATGAAATTATGATGGTGTAGTAACAACATTAGTGACTTTAAAAATCCAAAGAATCACTTTGAAAAAATACATAAGGAATAATTTAACATTAATATTTAATTTACATTAAACAACTCCATTATAATTTAATGTTTAAATCACATATTTTATGGTAAAAATAAAAATGGTTTTATTAAATTTTCTAAAGAAAAATTATCCAAAATAATTATTCATAAATCCAAGTGAATATAAAATATCAAGATAGTTTAAATAAACTCTATAATTTAAAAAATTTGTTAGTTTGGTACAAGGGAAATAGAGGTTGGGAAAGTGAAATGGAAACACAAAAATAAAACAAAATGAATTTGGTTGGGTTGAATGGAAGAGGTAAACCCTTTAAACATGGGAACATTGGTTCCTATAAAAAGGGAATGGAAAAGAAAGTGTGTAAAGGGGACCATAAATAAAAGATGTGTATAACATTTTTATTTTATCAAAAATACTTGTTTTTTCTTTTTTACTTTTGAACTAATGTTGAGGTTTCCAATAACAAACTCATCATTAGATAAACCTGAAGTGAATCACCTACCTACAAAGAACCAGATTTATAAAAATGATTACAAATTTATTCTTGGTTCATCAGTAAACTATTATTATGGTTTCCATAAAAACTTATCTTTTTCTCATAAACCATAGGAAAAAAATAAGTTTTAAATGAATATATTATAAATAATTTATTAGTGAGGATACATATTTCAATCAAAGACGGATAATTTTTATTTCTCATACCCATAAGTGATTTTCATCAAAAACACAAGAGAAACTTGTCATGTTTTTTGATGATTACATATAAAATGATAATAAAATCCAGGAATTATGTGAATTTTGGTGTATTAGGGCTCACATAAGCTCAATAATCCAAGGGAAAAATAAAAAAGTTCATATCTTTGTATTGATAGAAAAAAAAATCCATTTTCATTTCCTATTATATTTCTTTTTTTGGTTTCTTTAAAAAATTTTCCACCATACCAAATAAGGCATAAATTTATATTTAGGGAAGTGAAAACATGAAAAGTTAAATAAATTTCTTATACTAGGTATAAATTATTTTCATTTTATATTGAAATAAAAGACTAATATATATATATATATATATATATATTTGTGTGTGTGTGTGTTTTATAAATTATATATAAATGTTATGTGTATTATATATATATATAATATTTTTGGAATTTCAAACAAGGAGTATAGTTTTTATAAAAAATATTCATTGAATATATGTTATGATTCAAATAAAAATATGTTTTGTGAAATCCATGAAATGACATTTTAGTCAAGAACTTCTCGGTAAATGAAATGTTTGGACATTGCAGTCCATGAAAATCAAATATTGTGTTTATTAGTAAATTTTTATATATTATATTTAAATATAATATAGTATAAAATAAAATATGAACATAATAATATCTATAATAAAATAATAATTTTGGATTGGATTTGGGCAGTAAAAAAACAATTAACCTGGTTAAGAAAAAGAAAATAAAATTGTTTTATAATCTATATTTTAAACATTTTTTTTCATTTTAACCCATATAAAACCAAAACTAGTAGCACATTTAAAAATATAATTGTATCTTATTAATGATATTATTCATGATCATATCTTTAAAACATAATATTAAACTCCATTTCATTTTATTTATTTTGTGAAAATATGATTCATTTTTATGCAACGGTCATAAACTTGATTAAAAGGCATATGAATTAATTCCAAAAAGAAACTATTTTTATCACTTTATTATAAATAAAATAAGATTAAAAACTAATTATAAATAATAACATTAATTTTTTTCCAGTAAAAAACAATGATATATAGTTGATTTTTAACAAAATAGGGAGAACATATTACTTGAAAGAACTTTCACTCTCTACATTCTTAAGAGGAATGATTAGAGACATGTTCATTATAAATACCCAATAATAAATTGAGAGCATGTATGCACTTTCAAATTTGTAATCCCATTTTTAAATTATCCACCTTGAGTTTTGGTTATATCATTTTATTAAATCACATAAAACAAATCATAGTCATTCCTTTTTCTTTCATATTTTTTTTAAAAAAAGATACTCATGTTATTATTTTGTGTGTTATTTTTCTCCCCATTTATCTTAAATTTTTTATTCTCATTTTTTTATAATTTAATCATTGTATTTATAGTTTTTTATCCCCCTTATTCAATGAAATTAAAAGGAATAAAATTAAGGAAAGTGTTAGAATCAACTTACAGTTATCTTGGGATAGGTTTAACTCCATCCATGAAACAAAAGCGTTGAAATATTTCCTTAGACAATGGATTCTTCAAAATATTTTTTATTTTAAACTTGGATTAAACATGATCAAATTTTATCTATCCACTCTTTATCTTGTTATTTATTAAGTGGTACTTTATGTTGACATGTTTTTGTATGGATATTTTTTCTATGTTTTTTTTTTTTGATAAGTTGATGGTACATTGACTATCACACTTGATTACCAATGGGGGCTTCACATTAATTATCATATCCTTTAGTTATAACATCATTCATATCATTTTTTGTAGTAGATTTTGTTACTTATTAATATTATGTTTTTATCAAGATCATAGTTATTTAAGTTTTTTTCTTATAATGACATGTCACACATATTCCTCCAAAGAAAAAAACGTCACTAAAAATTGACTTCTAATGTTTCTCCATGTGATGTGTTAATTTTTTCATATCCAAATGATTTCATTAGATAATTAACCAATGCTCCCAACTATGTATAGTGATGATATTGGGATCGATATCATAGGGAGATAATTTATTTGTTAAATACTGATTTCATTATTGATTATTTAGAATATAAACTCTATGTATCCTAACTTTTAGGGATTTAAAATTACCCTATTTAAAATCATTAATCAAAAACTAAATAAAATGGATTATTTTAAAATTTTAAATATAATGTGTCGGGGTTTCAAATTTAAATTAGTGATTAATATAATAAAAAATATAATATGAAACAATTTTAATTTATAAAATCACTCATCATGGGGAATAAAAAGTATAGGAACTTCTTGATTTAGTGACTTATGATTTTTGTTAACTAAAATTTAAATACTTAAAATGGTAATTAATTTTTTTTAAAAAATTACTACACATCCCTATTTATAATAATGAACTCTTCCAATGGTTATGAATTTTTTCATCAAAATTTATGATAAAACCCATAAGAATATTAGACTTAGTCTATCATAATAAATTGACAAAAATATAAATTTTAATTGAAAAAAATATTAGAAATTAATAAAAATAATTATTAATTGTGTGATTTAATTACAATAAAAGTTCTCGATTATCATTCACAACCCCGATGCAGTAGGGGGATTAAACACACATAATAAATGGAGTTCTTATGATTAGAGGAAAAGATACAAATATAATGGAAAAAGTTGAGAAAAAAGAAATTAATGGAATAAAATGTATTCAATAATGAAATAATCATGAATAAAATTAATTCCAAAATTCTCCTAGAGGCTCCATCATATCCAAAAATCAAAACCCTTTTATAAGGGTCGGGTTGATGGAACTTTGACTAGCACACTTTATTGCCAAAAGTAACTTCAAAATCACTCTCATATCCTCTAATTTAGATTTTATCCACATCATTTTTATAGTATATGGAATCACTTGAATATACTATTTTTTTATCATACTCAAGGTGACTGAATTTTTCTTCTTATAATGTCACTCCACAAATCATCCTAAAAAATGAATTGTTGAAAGTAGAATTTTGGTTTATATACATATGATGTGTTAATTTTAAATGACACTAATTAATTCAATAGATAATGATAAAATTATTTTGACTATGTATAGTGATGATATTAGGATCAGTCTGAGATAGAAAATGTATTTTATAGCAACTTATTTTTTTATCAATTATTTAGAAAATAAAATTAGAGTATCAATTGTACCTCACTATCTTTTGTGTTTTTTAATGATCACAAAAAACTTTTGGTTCTCTACCCATTTCAATTGATTTATTTCAGAATTTGTTTTTTATCATGGTGATAGGTTATAAATGCACTAAATGAAATCCTAAAATTGGATGAAGAAGATAAAGGGAGGATCTTCCAAGTATCTCATCACTAACTAAATGGTGGGGTGCCATTGGATATTTTTTTGAAACTGATAAAAGTATAAAATCCACTCAAATTACATCATATATCAGATGGAATTTCACCAGCCATTCGGTGGCATTAGATAGAAGCAGTAGACTTCTAGGTAGTTCACTAGCTACCTGGTGGTAGATAGAGGTCACCTGGTGGTAGTAAGAGGCTACCTAGTGGAGGCTTCTATAACATCCCAGTTTATTTTTATATAAAAAAGTTTAATATATTCATTAGTTAGATTTTATATAGTTGTATTCATTATAAAAAATATTATACCATTTTTTGTCAAAAGGCGAGAAGCTCTATTTCTAACCAAAAAGATTTATTTATATTATATGGATTTTTTTAAAATATTTATTTTTAAATTATAGAATTTTAACTTTAGAAAATTAACTTCATTTCTGAATTCATTTTTCAAAATTATTTTAGTATTACTTTTTGATAATTTTTTTAAAAAATTTGATTTTTAATTGAATTTTTCTAAAAAATTAATTTTATTTTAAATTATTTATAAAGTAAGATTATATTTTGATCTGGTTTTAAAATTAATAATTTTTTATTTATTTAAAATAATCCAATTATGGTTTTTTAAAAAAATTATTACTGAAATTAGTATAAAAACATTTTATACTTAATAAACGTAATTTTTCTGAATAACTGCTTTTTCATTGCGTTTTTCTGGTTTATTTTAAATTAAATTCTTACAATATTATTTTTTGAATTTTTAAAAATTAATTCCATGTTTTTAATTAAGATTTGCAAATTTTTTAAATATTACCCTTTTATTTTTTTCAATAGGAACAGTAACCTTAGTAATTTCTGTTATCACAGTAAAGGGTAAATTTAGAAATTTAAGTTAAAAATAAAATGATAAGGACAATAAAATGACCATAAAACATTACTTAATTTTATTTTATGATTCTATTTCATACATACTCATCCAAGATTCATTTATATTTCCTTTTTCTGTTTGGATGAGATTATAACCTTTATACTATTTTATTTAAAGAAAAGTCAAAAATGCAACACTTTTGTTTTTAATAACTATAATATTTTTAACATAGGGTTATCCCAAGGATATTTTCAGTTATAAATATTATTTTTAAATATATATTATTTATATTAATCATTATAATTTATTTTAATTTTTTAGTAAATAAATAATTACCTTAAAATATTAACAATGTCGATGCTATAATTATTCAATTAATAGAAAATAAATAAAATAAATGATATTAAAAATATTAAAAGTAATATAATTTTATATTATTAATGTGATAAATGAATTTTATATATTAAAATTACATGTTATGAATGTATTAAAAAATTTGGTTTGAATTTTACTTGTTTCCTTGATGTTATTAAAATCAAAGTAATGAATAGTTCCAAAAATTTGACATTAATGATATATTATAATAAATAATGTTTAATTAAGTGATGTTAAATTCCTAAAAATATTATTTTGAAAATATATTAGGATATGGTTTATAATAGAATTAATGGCCCATTTATGGATTATTTGATCATTTATAGTAACTATAGTGACTGACTGGACCATGTAGTGTCGCTGATTCTGCATAGGCGTTTTCTAGATTAGAAATTTGTAAGTCCTAAACTACATTAGATAAAAAGATGTAGAATAAAAATAATTAAGTTTTAAACCCATAGGTACAATAAAAAAATGATAACAAATTGATTATAACCTGGAATATGGATTCCACACATGAATCTTAGGTGTTTAGTTTTCTAAGGCTCATGCAATTTGGTTTTACTCAGGAGAAAGAGAGGGATCAAGGTAAGTTCCAGGGGTTATACAAAAGCTAATCTTAAATCTATCTTGTATATTCCTATGTATTAGTCTATTAAGTAGTGTTAATTTCACCAATTGGTTTTTTTTAAACAATTGGGCCTACCCAAGCTAGAAAATACTCTTTGGTCTAGAGGTAGTCAATAACCCAGGTGCATAAGGCTTCATTTCAATAGTAGAAATAGTTAGAGGCTATTATTCCTAGACTGATCAACTCCATCTAGGTCAGGGTCCTTCTATTGTAATTCCCTATATCATGTTTGTACAATATAATATTATTAAAAATAATTATTAACCTAATTATTATCTATAGTTTTATTCAAGTTTTTATTTAAGGATACATTAAGTTTAAAACAACCCCTACTCTCATTACCTAACATTGGAGGATTAGTCTCACATGAAAAAAAATGATATTATATGGAAAATAAACTATAAAAATGATTGAAATATTAATTAAAAACGTTAGAATAGATCCATTCATGATTAAATCCAATTAAAACCAATCAAACACTTACTTAAATGAATGAACAAGAAAGGGAATGCATCAATTGGGGTTTGAAACAGCTGTTGGAATTGAATAGAAATTGAAATAAAAAAAATACACAATAATTAATAAAATGTTTAATATCAAAGGAATAGAAAATAGGGAAATAAAATGGGTGAATGTCAAGTCTGGAGAAAAGTAAATAAGAAATCTTAAAAGAATCAAGAGAAGGGAAGATGTCCATCCTTAATCCATCGATAATTGGAATTTACAAAGGCCCAATAAAATCATGTTGTTTAAAGGTTTAATTGTAAAAGTTCTCTTTAAATTAATTATCATTTGATACTTCCATGATATGTGATGGGAATTCACATCATTAACTTAGATCTAAAAAAATATCTAGAAATATTGTATCTCTCAAGTTTCACAGCTCAAATCTTCATCAGGTCTAGAATTTCAAATATTTCATTTCGTGTAAATAATTTACATCATGTATTGAATTTTCTTGGATTATTCACATCCTAAAACAATTTTACAAGATATAAATTGTCTTTAATAGGTCATGTTCTTGAGAAATTTATTTTTTGAACAAGATTTATGACATATAATGTTAGAATTTACTAAATTTACAGCAACTCCTATTTTGATAATTAAGTTCCTATTTTCTAAAATACCAACCAAAATCCAATGCATTATAAAATAAATCATTAATATATCTTATATAAATTTATCCCTATATATATATAAATTTATCTTATCAAAGTTTCCCACACTTTAACAATTTCTTATCCCAAGAAAAAAAGTATCTCAATAAGTATTCCAAATAAATAATTTTTAAATGGGAAATGTTCATTACAAACAAGAAAATAAAACTAAGTTCTAAAAAAATCAAGTCCTATAGAATCACTTCTATAGATAAAACCAGTCATGCATCATGGTTAAGTTCTTTATTTAGATCCTTTCTTCATTTAATTAAAATTTATCAACTGCTCCTTAGAAGAAATATCCATATTACAATATACCTCTTTATAAATTTTCTATCATAAATCAAGTTATAATGAAACTAAAGTTATGATTATACCTTGAATACAAGTTCCAAACCATAAGATTGAATTAGTTCTAAAATCTATACTCTATAAATATAAACATGCAATTAATCATGAGGGATTCAGTAATAAGTTTCAAATGAATCTATAGCTAATGTTAATTGGGTAGATGATAAAAGAATCTCAAAATGGAGAGTAAACTCTCAAGTAAAATACATGATAATTAGTAATAATACAATGAAAAATATCCTCTACAAAGTGTCATATTTTCACTCCCAAAATCTTAGGGCAGGTCTATGTATGTGTTATAAAAGTGAAATGAAAGTATCTGGTTTATTCTTTTTCTATTTTTTGAAAGTTATGTCTAGGAAATATATCACATCCATCACTTAACCACATATTATTCATCATAATATTCATTATTCTGGTAATGGATATTTTGGATGTTCCTAATATACAACCCATATTGAAATTACTTTTTTAATAGGATAATCATGAATGGTATATCAGAAGAACTATAGACCACTTCCTATGGATCATGTGAAAAAGTCGTTGTACATTTCCTTAGTAGTAAGCATCATGAATCCATCAGTAATTACCATCTTCCCCACACTTACTCAATTTAAAATCATGAAATTATATCAAGGGTAAGATAGAATGGGATAAAATAGTCTTGTAACATATCTCATTCCTAACAAGGTCATTCCTAGATTTTATAGTCTTAAAAAGGATAAATGTATATGTGGTTTTTATGATAAATTAATCAATAAATATTTCATCAATGATTTTAATAGTTTATTTATTCAGACATAACCTTTATAGGAATCCAATGAATGTTTTGATTAGTTTACATGACTCGAGTATCTCTCAAGAAATATGCCCAGAAAAAAATATCAAAATATAGGCTCAGAATCATCTCAATAATGGGTATAAAAAACTATGTAAATCACATAGGGAATAAAAACTACTAACAATTTAATTAAAATAAATTACTAGAAAAATAATTCATGGTAAATTACTCAACTCAACAATCATGCTAAAATTCTAAGAAAGAATAAAAATATATTTTAACATTATTAAACCAACATTTTTCTTTTATTTTAATGGGTGTGATTATATTTCATGTTAAATCATTTTTATAAAAAGAAATATCTCCTAGAATAATGAAAATAAGAAAACAATCTCAGTGTAAACATAATAAATCTTAATAATGTCTCCCCCGAACATAAAATGAAACAGATTCTACACTATTTTGAAAATATTTGTTAGAGAGATAAAAATGGTAGTATAGACATATTGGAGATGGAAATTGTGAATTATAAGTAGAGAATTAATAGATACCTGTAATGAAGGCCATTCTATAGGGGGAATGCTTAATATTGATGGCACACTTGTATTCCTATAAAAATTGTTAAAAATAAATATACATGAACTAGATAATCAATTAGCACATAGGACATGACCAAAATAAAATCAGTAAGACAACAGGTGTATACATTAGTTATAAATAAAGAGTGGTTCATATCACAGTAATAGGATTAGAGTATGATAGCGAAATAAAGGAACTATGATTAATTAAAAAATAAATGAAAAATCCTAATGACTTAGTAGAAACAAAAATATGGGTTTCCTCCCATAGAGTTCTAATAGAACATTATCAGCTAGACGTATGGAAAAGGATCAACTAAAGGGTTCTATAATCTCATCCATCCTCGATCTTTTTCAAGAACTGGTAACTATATCCACAAGATCATTGGGAAACTTGGTTGGGTTTACCACCTAAAAAAATAGGCTGAATAATGCTCTAATGTTGTATCTAGAGTATTCATAAAGGATGTGGAGGGGACTCCTCTATAGTACAAAGATGAAGCTTATGGATCATCCCTATATGGATTCCACTTAAGGAAATACCTCATGTAAAAGGCCATATGGTAATCTAACAGATTCATATATAACCATGAAAAAAGAAGTATATTGAGACATAACTAAATAAATACGAAAGTAAGAATGAAAATAAGCAATCCATGTCATCAAAAATTGTATCTTGTCCATTATATATAAGAAATTATACAACTAGAAATATGGAATATTGTGAGTACAAAAATACACCCAAATCAGAGTGCAGTGGGGGAGGGGTACAGGGAAAACCAAGATGAGTTGCGTGAACCACTGTGAAGAGCATCAATGGTCCCCTCCTGAATAGTGGGTTCTTGTATCTTCCCCACCATGTCTATGGAAGCTAAGGAAGAAGAGGTAGGTATATCGACCTCTATAGAAGGTTCCACAGTGATAGAATATAGTTTGGTCATAACAGGTATAGGGGAGTTTCTGATCTATACTAGGGTCGAATTTCTGGTAGCTAGATTGATGAAAGGTACCTTGGAAGAAGAATGTAAAGAAGCTCCCTTTCTTCATTGAGGATGATCCATAAAAACTTATACTTGGAATATGGGTTTGTAAGCTCCGAAGGATGGTCAATAGGTGTCACGAACCAACTCGGGTCAACCCTGAACCAGTCGCCCAATTCGATCTGCGGAAAGGCCCGAGAGAAGTTCTCGATCCACCCGGGTTGGCAATAAGCACCAAGGGCATCAACAGAGTGACAATGGGAATGATTTCTCCCAATATGAATAAACAGAAGCAGCATAATAATAATATGGAATCCCAAAAATAAATAAACTAAGCAGAACAGCTAAGAAAAAACTGAATAGAAAAACTAACTAGATTTGATGCCCATTAAACTCCACGTGACCCCATGGGTCACTCTCTAATCCTAATACTCAACATCACCCATGGAGATCAAGATGAAACTGAGACCTTCACCTGAGACTAAAAACAAGAAAGAAGTATAGGCGTGAGTATTAAAACACAGTAGATGTGCCCAAGTAATCTATCCTTAATGAATTGCCTTTAAATAAAGAAACATTAATTTCTGGTTTGAACTATAATATATAAAAGTAATCTTTTCACACACTTTTTCCTTTAAAGAAAATCACGATTCATATACCTTTTTACCATTCGAAACCATAATCTTACCCAAGAAGGAACCATATGAATTTTTTTAAAAGAGATATGAAATTTTAATTAATAAGGGAGGAGTGTGTATAAAACATTTTTGAAACCTTTTTCCACAACCATTTGAAAACACTATCATATTAGATATAAAACACACTATTCCAAAAGAAGGGTCAACAATCATTCAACAAGGGCAATGTGAAATAACACACAAGGGTATCTAGCCAATAGTGCATCAAAACATTTTTTCCAATAGACATGGGTGAAACCAAGAAGCTCATGAGCAATCTATAACGTAATATACATGTGACTCATCCTGAAGGCATGCCCTAATCAATGACATCATTACACCCTAACGCTCGGTGCTTCCCTACCTCGTCTAACCGAGGGGCCTAATCCCTTAGCTAAGAAAGTCTGTACAAAGGGCCACTAGTCAGTGCGTAATCTAAACTAGTGCAGCAATCATTCTTAGAAGATTCAATTACTATGCCAGGTTCCCATGCCGAGTACTAAAAGAACAAAGGGGTGAGTCAAAAATTTCAACCAATAAACCAATCACCATGCACGAACATCATGCATAACGACTCACAGAAATAACGCACATAGCAAGGTCACATATGAGTCTCCTCAAAGAGAGTTTTTAAAAATAATTTACTTTATTAAAGTGCCAAATGGTCCTTAACCAACCCCTCAACACCAACCCATTTTCATAAGAACAAACACATGCCACTTTTAAATCCTTAAATCCATTTAGAAGCCCAGTTAAGAAACCCATATCCCCACTATAAATCTGAATCAATTTTGTAAGGGGAAAAGGGGAATTTCAACAAACACTTAGTAATAAAATTTAATAAAACAAGTTCATGAAATTCCAAAAGAAAAAGGGTCTTACTTTATTCCACAACAAGCAATTATTCTAAAATACCTAAATTACTAGCTAGCATTAAATAAAAGTGCAAAAAACAATAAATCAATAATTCTTTAATTTAAAGTCTAATGCATTGAGAAACCTACCTCAAAAGGGAGAAGACCAAGATGAACAATTGGCACCTGATGCCTTTGACGAAGACCGCCCCACAATTGTGCACAGCTACACCCCAATATATATATATACCCTTTAATCCAATACACATATTCCCTGTGCAATGAGGGAATATGTGCAAGGAGGATTTATATATATATAGGTATGCGTACCTATGTATGTGTGTAAAACCCTTTGAGAAGACACCAAACAATTTAATTAATATATAGGTAACCCACACATAAAATAAGTTCATTTCCAAAACCAGCTTCCCTTCATTTAAATAATTCATAACACATACTAAAAGTTCACAAAAATGCCTACATGCCAATACTAACCAACTCATTCTATTTTGCTCCCACCAAAAACCCATTTTAAATACTTTTACCAACACTTACACAATTTATAAAATCAACTTTCACAAACATAATAAAAACACGCTTTATCAACCAAACTCATATTTAAAAGTCCATTTAATCAATCTCATACACAATTTAAATTAGAAACAAACTTGCAATGGCCAAAGAGGCATATATCACTAAGCACTTAATGTGAAAATCCAATTTAATGACTTAAACCACCACTTTAAACTTAAAAAACATGTTTGTTAAAACCAAACCATGTCATAATAAATCTCTAATCATTTAAAAGATCCAACCTGAAAAATTTAACTAAACATGGTGTGCGCAACTTATCAAAACACAACACACATCAAGTTCTAATTTTAAAATCAAGCGATCTTCAAAATAATTTCCAAAACATGTTTCTCATTATTAATATTATTAAATAAAACATATAAAAAATATATAAAAATTTAATGAATAACCCATACCTTTATGCACGCACTAAACTCAATCAAAAAACCCTTTTACGATCAAATGCACACCTGCAGCGTATCAAAGCAGGACACGTACCATTTGCATGATCAAAATCACAAATTGCACAATTTAATAAAACTATTAAATATTATGTAATTTATTTCCATCAAAATGCATCTTATTTTAAAATATAAAATTTATTCTAACAATACCGAGCATCTAATTAAAAATCTAGAAAGGTGCAGACATCAAGAAATCAAATAAATCTAAATTTAGAGAATATGTGCAAAAGGTTCCTACCTTAATTGATGATGAAATTCCATAAATTGGTGAAAAACACTATTTCCACCTCAATCGAACCCAGGGGAGATTAAATCGAACCTAAAGCAACCATATCGGACCATCAATTTTAAGATCAACCCTAAAAAAATTGAAACCCTAAAACCTTGGTTTTGGGATAAACTAATAAAAAAACATAAATCAAGATGAAAAATCATCAGAGGTGGGTATCGCCGGTGAGGATTCTCCATTGGCGATAGGGTTGTCCAAAGGGTGAGGGTGCGTGCAGATTGGCCAATAGAGAGGAGGTGTTCTGGCTCCACTTTTTGCGCACAGGTATGGACCACCAGGGAGGGGGGTTGCGTCTGGAATGTGCACTGAAGGGAGGGTGTCCTACCAAGGGTGGTGCACCGGTGAGGAAAGGTGGGTTCGGGCAGTTGTGGGATGTAGCGCACAAGAGGGGAGGAAGAAATTGTGTGGGAGAAGAGAGAAGGGAGGAGAAAAGGAGGAAGAAAAAAAATAAAATAAAGGGAAAAAAGGAAAAAACCTATAAATAATATAATTGTTTTTATTAATAATAATAATAATAATAAATGATTTTAAAAATAATAATATTTGTAATAATATTAATATTAATATTAAATATAATAAAATTAATAATAATATTATCATTATTATTATTAAATAACCACATACATTTTTTATTGATATATTTTTCTTATTTCAATTCTAACTCTCATTTCAATCTATTTCATTATTTTATTTTAATTCCAAAGGCGGTCAGGCCACATGGTTTTGAGGTCACGCTTCGACCATGTTTCAAATTCCACTAAACCAAAAACACCCATTTATCAATCAACACTAAAAAAATTGAAACAGGGTCTCACTCGAACCCCGACCCAAGCCAGAACCAAGGAAAAATAAAAACTCTGGTGTGACAATTCTCCCCACCATAATGTTTTCCGCCCCTGGAAAGTCATAACAAGGACAAACCCAAAAATATGAACCAACATTCCTTTACAATTCAAGGATATTTCCAAAGAGCGACAATGAAGAGATCCCAAAACACTACTAAAAATAGAGAGATTAACAAGAAGAACTCAGGCGACAGAAATGAACTCCCCGCTAAGTGCCACCCCCCCCCCCCAATGTGCGACCACCTTCAGTTGATCAGTTCAAAGGACATAGAACATTCATGATGGTAAATCTAGGATCAACATAAACACACCATAAACATCATCAAATGGAACTCAATCATTTTCTCTACCCTCAAATCACCTTTATAACACAGCATCCAGAACAACACCAAGAGGAACATAAGGACCCTATCGAAACCAACAAATTAATTTAAACCACATCCAATGGGTACCTCTTAAAACCTTAATTCATCCGACACCAGAATCCTCACACCCAACTCTTTACTAAAATGAGAACATAGAATTTAGTGGTTTCGTACGAGGATATCTACCACTAAACCGTTACTCGGAACGAAAATTGAGATATTGACATGGGAGGTCCGAAAGGACTCCCTACCAAAAGAAACAATCCAAATTTAATTCAACAAGACCCGTGATGGGTCTCTCCACCATAAGAAATGATGAGATTAATCAAACTTGAAAACCTCTCACATGTACCAAAAACCCCCCACCACAAGGGCAGAGAATGGAAGGGTTGAACTGATAGAGCATCAAAACTACCGTCATTGCTATATCAACAACATCACGCCCTCGGAAGAACACAAACCGTGCCACACTAAAGACAAAAGGATTAAAACAAGGTCCCTTTTCATCGATGGGGTTATCTTGGCTACGCTCCAACTTCACTCTGAGACCTATGGCTGGAGCACTGATGATTGAAGCATCTCTTGCCTCACAGTCAGGCTTCAGAAATTCAAGAACATAACACACGAACCATAATTTCACCAAACAAAATTTCATTAAAATAAAGGTTTCAAATATTTTTGAAAAACCCATTATTACAACCAAAGGAATGGATACGCTACAGAACGCTACAAGAGACGAATACTGCATCCAAGGAACACTACATAAAACCTCAAACTGATCCCGCACATTGTCCTACTCCTGCTGATGGGCCGGGGTGACCTTCAATTAGCCAAGTCTGGCTTCAGCACGCTTCTTGGAAATACCACGGAATAATTGCTTCAAGTGACCCAAGCATCCACAAGTGTGGCAAGGTTTTATAACACTCTGGCATATCGACCTCTTGTGACCCTACTTACCACACTGGTGACAGATCATGACATTATGTTGTGGAGAAGATGACTGAAGATCTAAAGGCCTCTTGATTCCTCTACCGGCACCACCAGCATCAGGTTTCTTCCCATTCTTCTTATAGTCATCCTCTACACTAGTTCCTAAAGCTGGAGTATTCGCCACCTCAAGTCCCCCTCCTAACTCATATTCATCTAGAAAGGATTTCCCCGCAACATCCGAGAAGATGGTTAGGTTGAGCTCTACCTCCTTTAACTGTAGTTCAGGTCAAAGTCCAGACTCAAATTTTTGAGTCTTACCAAGATCGTTTTCAATAAACCATTGGTCGTATGGAACTAGTTCTAAGAGGTGTTAATGGAATTTAAATACCGATTCAATGCCCTACTGAACACAACACAACTCTATCCTCTTCCTTAGCTTCGTCAACTTAGAAAAATATTGATGGATGAACGACAAGTTGAAGAACTCCCAAATGAGATCTTCTCGAGGCTTCCTTCGAGATATGAACTTCCACTATTTCCAGGTTAGACCTTAAATAATAAAGGTTATCAACTTCACCTTCAATGAATCTAGAAACCCAATGAAACTAAAGTTACTTTCAATCTTCCACAACCACTCCTCTGCCTCAAGAGGATCTACTTGACCATAAAACAATGGAGTGTTCAACTTTTGTAATTCCAAAACATAGTCTATAGGTTGATCAAATAGAGGATTTTCTAAGGGCGTACCACCCGAAGCAACACCGTGGTAATTCATAAAACCATTGTGTGGACGAACACTAAGGAAGTGGGAAAAAAATAATTTAATAAAATCATGGTCATTTCCATTTCAAATTTAAATTTTTACAATTTCCAAAATAACACTTTGCAAAAATATTTCAAATTTAAAGACCCAAACAATTCACAATGAGAAACTAGTGTTGATGGGTGACTCATACATATGGTTAGCAGTCATATGCCAGTCGTGCCACTTTCATGGAGAGCATTATAGGGAAATTTCCCCGGCTCCGCAAGGATTTACAAGCCCTAAGAGCTTATAGGGACACTTTCCCAACTCCCTTTTTATTTCCCAACATAAAACAATTCACAAAAATCAAAGGAAACCTACATGCCTGGACATCCCATGGTAACCCGGGGTTCGAAATGAGCAATGGTTCATGAAATCCTTCTGGTCCCTACACCTAAAGTCTCGACAATCCTACTCCAAATACCATGACAACCCCAAATAATAATGGGTACTCAAAAAAACAACGTCCTCTCAAGAGCCGACCTCCTATGATACAATTTTGTCATGAACCAACCCGGGTCGACCCTAAACCGGTCACCCGATCCGATACACGTCATGGACTAAGAGGCATTCCTGATCCTCCCGATCTGGAGACAAGCACCAAGGGCATCAAAATAGTGACAATGGGAACAATTTATCCCAATATGAATAAAAAACGTAGCAGAATAATAACAAATCAGCCTAGAAATAAATAAATTGAACAGAAAAACTAAGGAAGAACTAGATAGAAAAACTAACTGGATCTGATGCCCACTAAACTCCACGTGACCCTGCAGGTCACTCTCTGATCCCAAGACTCGGCATCGCCCATAGAGATCAAGATCATACTAATACCTTCACCTGAAACTAAAAACAAGAATGAAGTATATGTATGAGTATTAAAACTCAGTAGGTGTTCCCAAGTAATCTATCCCCAATGCATTACCTTTAAATAAACAAACATTAATTATAGGTTTGAACTACAATATATAAAAGCAATCTTTTCACACATTTTTTTACTTTAAATCAAATGATGGTCCATTACCCTTTTTACCATTCAAAACCATAATCTTACCCAAGAGGGAATCATATGAATTTTTTTAAAAGAGAGAAAAAAATTTAATTAATAAGGGGGAGTGTGTATAAAACATTTCTGAAACCTTTTTCCACAACCATTCGAAAACACTAACATTTTAGCTATAAAACACACTATTCTAGAAGGAGGGTCAAAAATCTTTCAACAAGGGAAAAGGAAAATAACACACAAGGGTATCAAAACATTCGTGCCAATAGACGTGGGTGAAACCTAGGAGCTAATGAACAGTCCAGAACGTACTATACATGTGACTCATCCTAAAGGAATGCCCTACTCAATGACATTATAACGCCCTAACTCTCGGTGTTTCCCTACCTCACCTAACCGAGGGGCCCAATCCCCTAGTAGAGAAAAGTCCGTACTAAGGGCCACTAGCCAGTGCGTAATCTTAACTAGTGCAACAATCATTCTCAGAATATTCACTTACTATGCCAGGTTCTCATGCTGAGTAATAAAAGAACAAAGGGGTGATTCAAAAATGTCAACCAAGAAACCAATCACCATGCACGAACATCATGCACAACAACTCACACAAACAATGCACATAGCAAGGTCACCCTTGAGTCACCTCAAAGAGAGTTTTCAAAAATAATTTACTTCATTAAAGATACAAATGATCCTTAACCAACCTTTCAACACCAACCCATTTTCAGAAGAACCAACACAAGCCACTTATAAAACCCGAAATCCACTTGGAAGCCTAGTTAAGAAACGGAGATCACCACTATAAATCCAAAGCACATTTATAAGGGCCAAAGGGTAATTTCATCAAACACTTAGTAATCACATTTAATAAAACAATTTCATTAAATTCCAATATAAAGGGTCTTACTTTATTCCACAACAATCTATTATTCTAAAATCCCTAAATTACTACCTAGCATTAAATAAAATTTCAAAAAACAAGAAATCAATAATTCTTTAATTTAAAGGCTAATGCATCAAGAAATTTCCTCAAAAGGGAGTAGACCAAGATGAACAATTGGCACCTGACACCATTGATGAAGACCACCCCACAATTTCGCACACATACACCCCTCTATATATACCCTTTAATCCAATACACATATTCCCCACGCCATTAGGAAATATGTGAAAGAAGAATTATATATATATAGGTATACATACCTATGTATGTGTGTACAACCCTTAGAGAAGACACCGAACAATTTAATTAACCTATAGGTAACCCACACCTAAAATAAGTTCATTTTCAAAACCAACTTCCTTTTGTTTAAAGAATTCACAACTCGTACTAAAAGTGTATAAAAGGCCTACATGCCAATACTAACCGACTCCTTATATTTTTCTCACACCAAAAACCCATTTTAAATAATTTTACCAACACTTACACAATTTATAAAATCAACTTTGAAAAGCATACTAAAAACACACTTTATCAACCAAACGCATATTTGAAAGTCCATTTAATGAATCTCATACACAATTTAAATTAGAAACACACTTGTAGTGGCCAAAGAGGCATATATCACTAAGAACTTAATTTGAAAACCCCATTTAAAGACTTAAACTATGACTTTAAACTTCACATACATGTTTTTTAAAACCAAACCATGCCACAATAAATCACTAATCATTTCAAAGATCTAACCAGGAAAATTTAACTAAAACATGGTTTGCGTAACTTAGAAAAATACAACACGCATCAAGGTCTAATTTTAAAATCAAGCGCTCCTCAAAAGAATTTCCAAAACATGTTTCACATTATTAATATTATTAAATAAAACATATAAAAAATATAAAAACAATTCTAAGGAATAACCAACAACTTTACACACATACTAAACTCATTCAAAAACCCCTTTTACAGTCAAATGCACACCCGCAGCATATCAAGGTAGGACACATAAAATTTTCATGATTAAAATCACAAATTGAACAATTTAATAAAAATATTAAACAGTATATAATTGATTTCTATCAAAACTCATCTTATTTCACAAGATAAAATTTATTCTAACAATATCGAGCATCTAATTAACAATCAAGAAAGGTGAAAACATCAAGCAATCAAAGAAATATAAATTTAGACAATATGTACAAAAGGTTCCTACCTAAATTGATGATGAAATTCAAAAAATTGGTGCAAAACACCATTTTCACCTCAATCGCACCCAAGAGAGAATAAATCAAACCTAAAACAACCATATCAGACCATCAATTTTATGACTGACCCTAAAAAAAATAAAACCCTAAAACCTAGAGTTTGGGGTAAACTGAAATAAAACATAAATCAATATGAACAATCACCAGAGGAGGGTATCGTCGGTGAGGAGGTTCCACCGGTGATAGGGTTTTCTAAAGGGTGAGGGCGCACACGGGTTGGCTAGGGGAGGGGGGGTTTGCAGCTCCGCTTGCTGTGCAGAGGGAGGGACCGTGGGGGAAGGTGGGTTGCGTCTTGGAGGTGCATCAGTGGGAGGGAGGTTGGCCAAGGGCGGCGCGCTGGTGAGGGAAGGTGGGGCAGGGCAGCCGTGGGATGTAGCCCACAATAGGTGAGTAATAAATCGCGTGGGAGAATAGATAAGGGAGGAGAAAAGGAGGAATAAAAAATAAAATAGAGGTAAAAAAGAAAAAACCTATAAATAACATAATTTTCTTCTCTTAATAATAATAATAATAATATTAATAAATGATTTTAATAATATTAATATTAATATTAAATCGAATAAATTAATAATAATAATATAATTATTATTATTAAAGAAACACTTAAATTTTTTTTGATACATTTTTCTTATTTCAATTATAACTCTTACGTCAATCTGTTTTATTGTTTTATTTTAATTCCAAAGGCAGGCAGGTCGCATGATTCCGAGTTCACTCTTCGATTATGCGTCAAATGTTTCTAAACCAAAAACACCCTATTTTCAATCAAAGCTAAAAAAATTTAAACAGGGTCTCACTCGAACCCTGGCCCGAGCTGAAACCAAGGAAAAATAAAACCCGGTTGTGACAATTCTCCCCACCATAATGCTTTCCTCCCCCGAAAAGCCATAGCAAGGCCAAACCCCAAAATAGGAATAGAAATTCCTTTACAATTCAAGGATATTTCCAAAGAGAGATGACGAAGTGATCCCAAAACACTACCAAAAAGAGAGAGATTAACAAGAAGAACTTAGGCGACAGAAATGAACTCCCTGTTAAGTGCCACCCCCCCCCCCACACAATGTGTGACCACCTCCAATTGATCAGTTCAAAGGACACATAAAATTCATGATGGTAAATCTAGGATCAACATACACACACCATAAACATCATCAAATGAAACTCAACCATTTTCTCCACCCTCAAATTACCCTTAAAACACAAGATCTGGAACAACGCCAAGAGGAACACAACGACCCTATCAAAACCAACAAACAAATTTAAACCACATCTAACAAGTACCTCTTAAAACCTTACTTCATCTGAAACCAGAATCCTCACACTCAACTCTTTACTAAAAGGAGAATGTAGAATTTGGTGGTTCTTTACAAGGTCATCTACCACCAAACCGTTACTCGAAATGAAAAATGTGATATTGACACGGGAGGTCCAAACGGTCTCCCCACCATAAGAAACAATCCAAATCAAATTCAACGAGAACTGCAATGGGTCTACCCACCATAATAAATTATGAGATTAATAAAACTTGATAAATTCTCATATGTACCAAAAACCCCCCACTACGAGGGAGGAGAAGGGAAGGGTCGAACAGATAGAGCGTCAAAACTACCGTCATATCTATATCAACAACATCACACCCTCAGAAGAACACAAACCATGCCACACTAAGGACAAAGATTAAACTAAGTTCCTTATCACCACTAGGTTTATCTTGGCTATGTTCCAGCTTCACTCCGAGACCTATGGCTGGAGCACCGATGATTGAGCATCTTCTTCCTTGCAATCAGACTTTAGAAATTCCCGACCACAACACATGAACCATAATTTCACCAAACACACTTTAATTAAAATAAAGGTTTCAAAGTGTTTAAAAAACCATTATTACAACTAAAGGAAAGGATACGTCACAGAACGCTACAAGAGATGACTACTAAATCCATGGAACACTACAAAAAACCTGAAATTGATCCCAAACACTGTCCAACTCCTGCTAACGGGTTGGGGTGACATTCGAAAATATAGGTATTTCTTTAGCACGCTTCTTGGAAACACCACGGTATAATCGATGCAAGTGACCCAACCATCCACAGGTGTGGCAGGGTTTTAGAACACTCGGGCACATCGGCCTCTTGTGACCTTACATACCACACTGGTGAAAGATCATGACATTGTGTTGTGGAGAAGATGACTAAAGATCTGAAGGCCTCTTAATTCCTATACCAGCACCACCAACATCAGTCTGCTTTCCATTATTCTTATCGCTATCCTCAACAATTTTTCCTAAAGCTAGAGGATTTTCCACCTAAATTCCTCCGGCTAACTCAGCTTTATCCAGAAAGGCTTTCCCCACGACATCTGAGAAGGTGGTTAGGTTGAGCTCTACCACCTTCGACTGTAGTTCAAGTCGGAGTCCAGACTCAAATTGCCAAGTCTTCCTAGGATCGTTTGCAACAAACCATTGGTCATATGGAACTAAGTCTAAGAAGTATCTATGGAATTCTAATACTGATTCAATGGTCTAATGAATACAACACAACTCCATCCTCTTCCTTAGTTTTATCAACTCAGAGAGATATTGTTGGATGAACGACGACTTGAAGAACTCCCAAATGAGATCTGCTCGAGGCTTGCTTCGATACATGAACTTCCACCATTTCCAGGTTGGACCTTAAAGCATAAAGGTAGTCAACTTCACCTTTAATGACTCTGGAAACCCAATGAAACTAAAGTTCCTCTCAATTTTCCACAACCAATCATCCACCTAAATAGGATCTTCTTGTCCATAAAATAGGGGAGGGTTCAACTTCCGGAATTCCAAAACATAGTCTATAGGTTGATCAACTAAAGTATTTTCTAAGGGCGCACCACTAAAATCTACACTGTGGGAATTCATCAAACTATTGTGGGGATGAACACTAATGAAGAGGGAAACAAAGAATTTAATCAAAGAATGGTCATTGACATTTCAAATTCAACTTTTCACAATTTCCAAAATAAAACTTTACAAACTATTTTCAGAATTAAAGAACCAAACAATTCATAAGGAGAAACTAGTGTTGATGGGTGACTCGTACATATGGTTGGCGGCCATATGCCAGTCACTCCACCATAATGGAGAGTAGTCTAGGGAAATTCCATCGGCTCCACATGGCTTGCCAAGCCCTACAATCTCATGGGGCTACCTTCCCAACTCCCTTTTCAATTCCCAAAATAAAACAGTTCACAATAACCAAAGGATACTAACATGCCCAGACATCCCATGGTAACATGGGGTTCGAAATGAGCAAGGTTTAATGAAATCCTTCCCATACCTATGCCTCGAGTCTCGACAATCCTACTCCTTCAACCATGAAAACCCCAAATAATAATGGCCGCTCAAAAAACAAGGTCCACTCAAGATCCGACCTCCTCTGATACCATTTTTTCACGAACCAACCCAGGTTTACCCTGAACCGGTCACCCGATCCGATCCACGTCAAGGCCCGAGAGGCGTTCCCGATCCTCCCGGGCTGGTGACAAGCACAAAGGGAAACAACAGAGTAACAATAGGAATTATTTCTCCCAATATTAATAAACAGAAGCATCAGAATAATAATAAGGCAGCCCAGTAATAAATAAAGTAAACAAAAAAACTAAGCAAGAACTGGATAAAAAAAACTAACCAGATGTGATTCCCACTAAACTCCACGTGACCCCGCGGGTCACTCTCTGGTCCCAAGACTCAGCATCACCCAGAGAAATCGAGATCAAACTGAAACCTGCACCTGAGACGAAAAAAAAAGAATGAAGTATAGGCATGAGTATTTAAAATCAGTAGGTGTTCCCAATTAATCTATCCCCAATGTATTAACTTTAAATAAAGAAAAATTAATTTCATGTTTGAACTAAAATATATAAAATTAATATTTTCACACATTTTTTCCTTTAAATAAAATCAAGGTCCATTGCCCTTTTTACCATTCAAAACCATAATCTTACCCAAGAGGGAACCATATGCATTTTTTTAAAAGAGAGATAACATTTTAATTAATAAGGGGGGAGTGTGTATAAAACATTTCTGAAACCTTTTTCCACAAAAATTTGAAAACACTCTCATTTTAGTTATAAAACACACTATTCTAGAAGCAGGGTCAATAATCATTCAACAAGGGAAATAAGAAATAACACAAAATGGTATCTAGCTAACAGTGCATCAAAACATTCGTTCTAATAGACATGGGTGAAACCTAGGATCTTGTGAACAATCCAGAATGTACTATACATGTGACTCATATTGAAGGCATGCCCTACTCAATGACGTCATAATTCCCTAACGCTCGGTGTTTCCCTACCTGGCCTAACTCAGAGGCCCAATCCCCTAGCAGAGGAAATTCCGTACTAAGGGCCACTAGCCAGGGCATAATCTAAACTAATGTAGAAATAGTTCTCAGAAGATTCACTTACTATGATAGGTTCCCATTCCGAGTACTAAAAGAATAAAGGGGTGAGTCAAAAATGTCTACCAAGAAACCAATCACCATGCACGAACATCACGCACAACAACTCACACAAACAATGCACATAGAAAGGTCACCCCTGAGTCGCCTCAAAGAGAGTTTTTAAAAATCATTTACTTTATTAAAGTTCCAAACAAGCCTTAACAAACCACTCAAAACAAACCCATTTTCAGAAGAACCAACACACGCCACTTTTAAAACCTGAAATCCACTTGGAAGCCGAATTAAGAAACCCATATCACCATTGTAAATCCAAAGCATATTTATAAGGGCCAATGGGGAATTTCATCAAACACTTAGTAAGAACATTTAATAAAACAATTTCATGAAATTCTGATAGAAAGGGTCTTACTTTATTCCACAGCAATCAATTATTCTAAAATCCATAAATAACTAGCTAGCATTAAATAAAAGTGAAAAAAACATGAAATCAATAATTCTTTAATTTAAAGGCTAATGCATCGAGAAACCTACCTCAAAAGGGAGCAGACCAAGATAAACAATTGGAACCTGACGCCTTTGAAAAATATTGCCCCACAATTGTTCACATATACACCCCTATATATATACCTTTAATCCAATACACATGTTCCTCGCACCATGAAGGAATATGTACAAGGAGGATATATATATATATATATATATTGGTATACGTACCTATGTATTTGTGTACAACCCTTCGAGAAGACACCGAACAATTTAATTAAACTATAGGTAACCCACGGATAAAATAAGTTCATTTTCAAAACCAAATTACTTTTATTTAAAGAATTCACAACTCATACTAAAAATGCACAAAAAGGACTATATGCCAATACTAACCGACTCCTTCTATTTTTCTCACACCAAAAACCAATTTTAAATACTTTTACCAACACTTACATAATTTATAAAATCAAATTTGACAAACACAATAAAAACACACTTTATTAACCAAACGCATATTTGAAAGTCCATTTAATAAATCTTATACACAATTTAAATTAAAAACACTCTTGCACTGTCCAAAGAGGCATATATCACTAATCACTTAATCTGAAAAACCCATTTAAAGACTTAAAACACCACTTTAAACTTTACAAACATGTTTGTTAAAACTAAACCATGCCACAATAAATCACAAATCATTTCAAATTTCCAACCGGGAAAATTTAACTAAAACATGGTGTGTAAAACTTAGCAAAACAAAACACACATCAAGGTAAAATTTTAAAATCAAGTGGTCCTCAAAAGAATTTTCAAAACATGTTTTTCATTATAAATATTATTAAATAAACCATATAAAAAATAAAAACAATTTTAAGAAATAACCCACAACTTTACACACGCACTAAACTCATTCAAAAACCCCTTTTACAGTCAAATGAACACCCGCAGCATATCTAGGCCGAAAATGGACCATTTTCATGATTAAAATCATAAATTGAAGAATTTAATAAAACTATTAAACATAATATAATTTATTTCCATCAAAATGCATCTTATTTCACAAGGTAAAATTTATTCTAACAATATTGAGCATCTAATTAATAATAAAGAAAGGTGCAGACATCAAGAAATCAAAGAAATCTAAATTTAGAGAATATACGCAAAAGGTTCCTACCTCAATTGACGATGAAATTTAGAAAATTGGTGCAAAACACTGTTTCCACCTAAATCACACCCAAGGTAGATTAAATAAAACCTAAAACAACTATATCTGACCATCAATTTAAAGATTGACCCTAAAAAAATGGAAACCCTAAAACCTAGGGTTTGGGGTAAACTGAAAAAAAAAACTTAAATCAATATGAAAAATCACCAAAGGGGGGTATCACTAGTGAGGAGGTGCTACCAGAGAGAGGGTTGGCCAATGGGTGAGGGAACGTGCGGGTTTTCAGAGAGTGGGGTGGGGTCGCGGCTCCGCTTTCTGCGCATATTGAGGGACCTCTAGGGAAGTGGGGTTGCGTTTGGGAGGTGTAGAAACGGGATAAAGGCCGGCCAAGGGATGTGTGCCGGTGAGGGAAGGTGGGGTGGGGTAGCTGTGGGATTTAGCGCACAAGAGGGGAGGAAGAAATCATGTGGGGGAAGAGAGAAGGGAGGAGAAAAGAAGGAAGAAAAAAAATAAAATAGAGGGAAAAAAAAGAAAAAACCTATAAATAAAATAATTTTGTTTTCTTAATAATAATAATATAAATATTAATAAATGATTTTAATAATATTATTATTATAAATAATAATATTATTAATATTAAATCCAATAAAATTAATAATAATGTTATCATTATTATTATTAAATTAACACTTAAATTTTTTTATGATACGTTTTTCTTATTTCAATTCTAACTCTCATTTAAATTTTTTTCATTATTTTATTTTAATTCCAAAGGTGGGTAGGCCGCACGGTTCCGAGGTAATTATCCGATCATGCGTCAAACACTGCCAAACCAAAAACACCCATTTTTCAATCAACGCTAAAAAAATTTAAACTGGGTCTCACTCTAACCCTGACCCAAGCCGGAACCAAGGAATGATAAAACCCGGGTGTGAAAATAGGGTTGAATGATGGGTTTAGAATTGTAGGAAATTGATTAATTATTTAAGGTGGTGGGTTGGTAGATGTTGTGGCTGGTGGTGGTGCAACGGTGGTAAACTAGGAGGTACACAAGCCTCATGAGAAGGAGTAGGTGGGGCTAGATCATGATCAATTGGGGCCTCATCAGTGTCCTCCACATATTCAGGTACCTAATTTTATCACCCTTATCTTCCTTAAAAGCCCCTTCTTTAGGATAAATAGAAGATCAATGGACTCTATATTCCTCAGAGAGTTAAAGGGATGAGCAACCTGAAAACAATCTAAGATTATGCACTAAATAAGTGATGAAGTTTCCCCCCATAAACGTACCATGAGTCCACCATGTATGGACATCATAATAGAGTGCTAATTGGTGGTCTATTTTGATGTTAGGGCCACCAATGGTAGAGGATAAGATGATAACAAAAATTTGGTTGATTCTCCCTTGAGCATATCTTATGGCCATCCAAGCATAGTCCAGAGCCCAATGTATGATCCACAAGGTGTCACACTACAACTAGGTACTCTTCATTGCACGGGGATCATAAATTCTATGGGATTCATAGGATATCAATGCCCAAATCCTCATCGCATCTTTCTTTCTTGGGTCAATCCACAAGGTCATAAAAGACTATAGAGGTAAAAAATTCTAAATAATAGATGCCCAATCCAACTGTAAACTTACCCAATGTAAGCTCTAATAGATGGACTCCCCTTCAAAATGTAGCATTCATGATGGCCAGCTCAAAGGTGTCCAGGAACACAAGGAAGATCTCTTGGTACATATCCTCTCATACCTCACTAATAAGAGACATGTGTATGTGGCCAATGACGTCCAAGACTTCCTCTTGTATGAGTAACCTCTCAAGAATAGTTAGGTTAAGAGACTTGTTGGTACTCATGGGATTTTTTTTAAGATGGGCCATGTGAACCTGATTCTTGGGTGTGGAAAAGTGTTAGAAATGGTGTAGGTGTAGGTGTGGGGAAGTGCCCTATGACTAGCTGGAAGAAGACTGTGAATCATTAGAGGCTATGGAAATGGTAGATCCTGAAGTATGTGTTTAGGGGTAAGGATCTATAGGTATCATTGGAGGATACAACTTTGGGATTTTAGATGGAGGCAGTTCTTCATGTTGGTTCGCACATTTGGAGGATGATACGGTGATGGTTTGTTTGGTGGGTCATCATAGATAAGAGTAATTATAAGTAAAGTTATGGATAGAACTAGTTGGAAGATTTAATGTGAGAGGAATGATAAGGATGAGGAGGATAAGTCATGGGAACTCATGTGGGAGAGGGGGGAGGTCTATGGTTAGAAGAGAGGATTCATGGAGTTTGTGATCCCTAGACTCACAGATTAATAAATCACCCATGATTTTCATGTCATGTTTTATTTTCATGGTGTTTAATACATGGTAATTGATTTTGTTCTGACCCCAAAAAGTTCACATCATTGTCTACACGACGTGAATTAGAATATTTGTACATATTTTTTCCAAGAACCTTTGACATATTTCCAATGTTATTAAACCTTCCTAAAATTCAGAAAACCAACTCTAACCTACATAACCTATTCTAGGTTTCCTCCCATTCCACAATTCAATTAATTTTGAGATCTTAATAGGCATTGAGTTAGATTAATTTTAAATAAAGAACACACCCTTTTTAAAATGGTTCATGATAAATTTTTAATCATTATACATTAAACTTAAAGGGTGTTCCTTTACCTATCTTAATTTCAATCATCCCATATGGGAAAACTTTGAAAACATCAAAAGGAACTGACTATCATGATTTTATTTTCCCAAAGAAAAACTACATATGAGAATTAAAGAGTTAAGCCTCATTCCTTGGTGTGAATATCTATCAAGAAATTCATTGGTCATATCATTTATTTGTTTTATCTTTATAAATTTGTGAATTTTTGTAAGAGTCCCTTATAATCACTTCCATATAATCCATTTGTAGTAATCTTTATTTCCTGGATTTTTGAGAATCCAAGTTTAATTTTTTTGATTCCCCAATAAGAATTATGCTCTAAATCCACAGGTAGGTGATAGGTATTCCCATAAAGAAGTCTAAACAAAGTAGTGTTTATGTTTTTTTATACACTATGAGATACACCCAAATTGATTCATCCAATTTGAGACTCCAATAATTTTTACTTGTACTCATTATCTTTTCCATAATTTTTTTGATCTACCAATTAAACAATTAAACTTTCATGCTAGTCTTCAAGTATTAAGGAGTTGTGGTACTGTATTGAATTCCAAATTTTGCAATACGACATTTAAATAGAGTATTTGAAAAGTACGTTCCTATATCACTGATGAGTAATAAAGGAAATCCAAATCTGGTAAAAAAGTTTTTCCTTAGAAAATTCATGACCACCATGGTTGTTTCATGGCTGGTAGCTTCAGATTATATCCACTTAGAGATGTAGTCCACACCAACCAAGTTGTAATACTTTCCATAAAAATTAGGGAATGGATCCAGGAAATAAATTCCCTTTACATCGAATATTTTTACTTCAAGGATATTGTTATAAGGAATTTTTTTCATTTTCCAATGGTACTCATCTACTAGCATCAATCACAACTCTACACAAAGATATTAACATCCTAGAGTGTGGGATATAATAGTATGATCTGTAAGGTATTAAACTTGGATAATTGAGTCCCATTATGTCCTTTGGCTAGAGACATGTGACACATTGAAATTACACTTTTAATTTCATACTTTGGGATACATCATTTCATCAATCAATCACCATAATGCTTAAATAATAGAGTCTCATCCCAGTGTTAGCATGAAGCATAAACTAGGAACTTCTTATTCTTTTGATAGGAGAATTTTGGATACAATGATCTCACAGAAAGATAGTTTTAAATATCTTAAAACCATGTTCATTCTTTCATATTTATATTGAAAAGTGTTTTATTAAAAAAATCATCCTCAATAATCAGAATATTTCATACTCCAAACTCGGCAGTTGAATTACATATAAGTGGTCAACAATTAAATTTTAATTCCCTTTGGTGTCCTAAATGAATATTAAAATTCTTAAAATACCTAGATCCATATTATTAGTAATGGTTTGTAATCCCTTTTGATTAACATGTATTTTAGTATTGCATGATCTGTATACACCACCACTTTGGAAAGCATGAGGTATGATTGAAATTTTTCAAGGGCGAAGACCATTTCCAGAAGCTCATTTTATGTGGTCATATAATTTACCTAATCTTCATTCAGTGTATGGATGGAATAATAGATAGGGTATAAGATGTTTCCAATCCACTATCCTAAAAAAGAATCCCTAGAAAAATTGTTGGTGTCATACATCAGTTCAATGTCCTTATCCCAATCGGGTGAAACTATGATAGGAGTGGCCACCCATCTATTTTTTAGAGTGTTTAATGCACTTTGACACTCTTATGTGAAATAAAATGGGTTTTCCTTAGATAATTGGTGTGTTATTTGTATGGATATTCAAGAAAAATCTTGGGTGAAGCAGTGATAAAATCATGTGTGGCCCAGAAAACACCTAATACCTTTTACTACTGTGGGTTTAGGTAAATACTAAGAACTTTAATCTTTTCTAGTTCAACTTCCATACCATGATTTGAAATTTTATATTCAAGTAACATATCTCATTGGACCATAAAATGAAATTCTTCCTAATTTAACACTAAGAAATTCTATTCATTACACTGCAGAACTAAATCTAGATTTCTAAGTTAGACTTCAAAATGTTGTCTGTATACAGAGAAACCATCCATGAAAATATCTAGAAACTACTCCTCCGTATCATAGAAAATGTGTATCATGGATCATTGAAATTTATTTGGCGTGTTTCACATTCCAAATGAAATCATTTTATAGGAAATGGTTCACAGAGGGTGTGTGAATGTAATTTTTGAAAAAATTGATGGGATAGATATAATTCGATTTTATTTGGAATATTCATCAAAAAAATAATATAATTCATTACCATCTAGTCTCTCTGGAATGTAATATATGAATGGATGATTAAAATTATCTTTTGGAGTCACTATGTTGAGATTTTTGGAGTCAAAATATACTCTCTATCTAGTAATTGTTTGGGTTGAGATTAAATCAACTTTAATGTTTTTAATAATAGTCAAGTTTCCTTTATTCTATATGACTTTCAGAGGACTTATCCATTCACTATAAGATATGGAAAATATTATACCAGTATCATGAAGCCTTAGTAATTTCTTAGTGACTATTTCATTCATCAGTGGACAAAGTCTCCTCTAGGGTTGATATTTTGGTTTAGATCCTTCCTCTAACAAAATGTTGTGGGTGAAAATCATGGGACTAATCCCCTTGACATCAACCACACCCCAAGAAATTTAGTTTTTATAAATTTTTAAGACTTAAATTAATTTTACTTCCTGCACATGATTCAGAACTAAACTTATAGTAACTATAAATGTAGCACTAGTTTCTAAGAATGAATACGTTAATGTTCTTGGTAGGGAATTCAATTATAACATTGATGGCTTGATAATAGAGGGTATGAACAGTGTAATGGTATCCCTCATTAGAGATTCATTATAATTACTATCCTTACATTCACAATACTCATCTTTATCGGGATACAAGTTTTATCTATCATCCTTAATGGTCATGTAATCATCTTACTCATCGGTTAAAAATATGGCTTGACATCAAACAAATATCCACCTTTTTTGTAATCTTTCACTAAGTCGAACACTACTTGTTAATTTACACCTCTAAAAATAAAACATACTTGGTTCACATCAATAAAAAAATTACATAGGTGATAAATTTTATCCCTATAAAAATGGGTGCATCACTTTATTCTATTATATCCAAAATAAGTAAATCAACAAGAAAAATGAATTTACCAACCTTGAATAAAATTCCATTGAGAAGTCATCAAGGTTAATTGACTAATCGGTTATCCATTTGAAGTAAAACTATTTTTGGATTAAAATATTTGATCCCTAAATTTTGGAATACACTTATAGTCTTGATATTGATACTTTATTTTTTAAGGTTATATAAGTATTTTCTAAATTTGAACTTTTTTATAGTGAAAATAATCAAGAAGCCTCCAGGGTATTACATATTTATTGGGAGCTTACGTTAAATTATTTTAGATCATTCTTCATTCAAGGATATGACTCATAGGTATTCAATTTTTATTTTATTTTATAGTAACCCCTTTAATAATTTTTCATAAGAAGGTATCTGATTGATGTCCTCTGTAAAGGGGATATTGATTTGTAAATTCTTAATCATCTTTAATTTTTTTTATTTTCCATTTATTTTACCTTGTCTCGATCTATATGGAAATTAAATAGTGGTCTTTTATGGTGGTAGTTCCACATAAAAATCATTCTTTTTAAAATTCTATTATATCAAATATTTTCCAATTGGTTCTGTTTCCATATTTCATTCTTGGTTAGCTTTATGTGTTCTCTCATCACTATCTTTTATTATGATTATGGCATGGATTATAGGTTCTTCTATATTATTTTTCTTACCTATGAATGGATTACTAAAATTCATAATTTTTTCACTCATAACGACCACATATTTAGCCTCCTCTCTCATATGTGTCATGGTATTACCGAGAAACGTACTCGGTAATTGGACTAATAAAGTCATAGATATTTGTCCTACTTAGTGATCATAATTTCATATGGAATACCTATGATTATATATCTCAATTAATTGGTTCTTCATCCTCTGGTATATATTTTAAAAAATGAATTTTTTAGGTTTTCAAGATTTTATTGTTGATACGGTCCTTATTAGGGATGCCTCAGTGGAGCTTGTTGAAACTGTTGTTGGGATGGAAATTACTAGGCTCAATATGGAAAATGTTTTAGAGGAAATTATTATTGAAGTTAGGGATCTAGATTCTAATGTGGGTACCTAGGTGGTCCTCTATTTCATGGAAGTGCTTGACTACTCCTCTCTTAGTAGTAACCTTGATTGGTTTTTTATGGTTATTGAGTCGATCTATGTTGATAATAATGTTGCTGGTTTTTTTGGTGTTGTTGAAATTACTGGTTCTTCTGATAATAATTTATATAATTATAGTCCTAAATTTGGGTTTCTTCCATCTCCACTATACAGTATTTGTATTGGTGCAGACATACACACATTTCATAAGACTAGAATTCCAATAATAGAGGTAGGAGGTGGCAGTGGTGGAAAAGGTAGCTGAAAAGTTTTGAGCTTTATTGTGAGGGTTTCAACTTGGGATGCAAGATAATTACTCTCTTCCACCTGATTAATTCAACATAGATTCAGGCCTCAGTCTCTCTTACATAGACTATAATTTTTGGAAATTTCATCTAAAATTCCTCTTCTGACTTATGGGATTTTGAGCACGAGTCTTCCATCAGTGGTGGAATCCACTATAGTATGTACAATCAGTTTCAATCCATTGTAAATTGTTTTAAACTTTATCCACACAACAATTTTTTATGTGGGAAATTATGAGTGAGTTTCTTTAAGTGAACTCAATATTCCCAAGATGACTCTCCATCTACCTAGGTGAAGTTTTGAATCTCATTTCTCAGCTTCCAGGTTTGTATTGGTGGAAAACATTTATCTAAAAACTTTTGGGCTAAATCGTCCCAAATCATAATGGACTCACGATCTTGGAATTTAAGCCAATACACGGCTCTGTCACACAAGGATAAGGGGAAAAAACTGAGTAGTATAGATTAATATGGCACACATTGTCTTTGGAAGGTGGTGAAAACTTCTAGGAAACTTGAAATATACTCATGTGGATCTTTATTATAAAGTCAACTAAATTGTCCCAAATTATAAATCATGCTAATGATTCTAGGTATAATTTCAAAATTAGGTTCTTTTATAAGAGGGTGAAAATTATGGGCATAAAACCACTAATAGATATTAAGTCATTGTTTATAATGGTGTGCTCTTACAGTGATGGTCACTCTCCATGTTGTTCAAGTGGAACATATTGAACATTTAGACGGTTAGGTGACATGAGATTTTGATTCTCATCCATGAAATAACTTCAAAGTATTGAAAGTTATATTTCAATCTTAATGTTGAAATCAAGTAATTCTTGAGTGTTCAGGTGCTAATAATGAGTCAATGGACCATTGGGTATGCATTTGTAGAATAACACAGATGTAGGTACTATTTTGTGTGTGAATATATTAAAAATAAAGGTTAAATAGAAAAGAAGGTGTGAGTAATATCATGTTATATTTTAAGTTCAATTTACCTAATAAATAATTTTCCTCATCAACAGCACTGAAATTTGACCATCTCACATAGCATCATTGATTCCACAGAAATGTTTGTCAGATTAGAAATTTATATGTTCCAAACTACACTAGCTAAAAAGACATATCATTGTGGTAGTGTGGGGGTAGTGTGGGGTTGAACCCAAAAGAACAAGATTGAAAATATGGTAAATTGTTAATTAGAATATTCTAGATGTATTCCTTACATAACTCTCAAGGGTTTGGTTTTCTAAGGCTTACATAGTTTGGTTTTACTTAGGATAAAGAGAGGGATCAGGATCAATTTCATGGATTATGAAAAAGGTAATCCTAAACATAACTTGGTATTGTCCAATGGATTAGGATTTGAATCAATGTGAATGTCACCAATTGGTTTTAGTCAAACAAATTAGATCTACCCAATATAGAAACTACTATTTGGTTTAGAGGTACTCAATAACCCAAGTGCATAAGGATTTTCTTCAAAGTTCAAAAGCATCAAAGGTTATTGTTCCTAGACTAATAAAATCAAAATCGGTCATGGTACTTATATTTAAATTCACTAGATCATGTTTATCTAATATAATATGATTAAAAATAATTCTTAACCTAATTAGTATCCACAAGTTTATTCATGTTTTTTAAGGATTAATTAAGTTTAAAACAAAACCTACTCTAGAAACCTGACCCTATCAAATTATCCAGTCATGATAAAAATTATATTATATTTAAAAGAAATTATAAATATTATTGACATAATAATTAAACACTTCATACTATATAAATACATGATGAAGTCAATTTAAAATCAATCAAACACTTACTTGAATGAAGTAACAATAAAGGGAATGTATCAATTGGGGTTTGAAGAAGCAGTTGGAATTGAGGAGAAATTAAAGCATGGATAAGAAATACACAATAAATAGAAATATGTATAGAATAAAAGTAATAGGAAATAAAAAAATGTGGAAAGTGGAGTTTGTAACAAATAATATAATAAATCATAAAAGAAAGAAGATAAGTGCATTCGTCCATCCTAAATACTTGGAGATTTAGAATATATAAAGGCCCAGAAAACTCACGATTTGTAAAGGTTTCACATCATTAGTTATCTTTAAATTAATTCGCCTTAAATAATTTCATGATTTTTAATGTTAATTCATTTCGTGAACTCAGATCTACAAATATCTTTGGAAATATTGTATCTCTCAGGATTCATGGCTTGAATCTTCGGCGGGTTCAGAATATAAAATCTTTCAAATCATGTAAATAATTCACATAAAGTATTGAATTGGATTGGATTATTCATAGATTGTAATGGTTTCATGTTCTAGAATTTGTCCAATAGGTGTCATGTGCTCGATTAATTCACATCGTGAACAAGTTCCACAACATGTGATGTCTAAATTTATAGAATTTACAATAGCACCTCTATGAGAATTGAGTTTATTTTTCCTTAAAAAACCAACAAAATACTAATAAATTATAAAAATAATAATTAATATATCTTAATGAAATTTATAAAACATATGTGTATATATATATATAAATTTATCTTATCATTCACCCTTAAAGAATAAAAAATCCTTGTTGACACGGTAAGTGTGAAAGGAGTTAACAAGGGGTTAAAAAAGATAAGGGAAAAAATAAAATAAAAACCTGTATAATTTTTATTTTATTTTATTATTTTATCCCATACACATTCTATATTTTAAATAAATAATTTTGGATCTATTTTAAATTAAAAATAAATTTATATTAATTTAATGTTTTTGAGAAAAATTCTAAGAGTGTCATTCCCCTCTCTTATAAAATGAAATATCTTATTCTCATTTATTCACACTTAAAAACCTATTTGGTTTAGAAAAAAACCTAAACAAATAACTTCCTGTAACATATCCCATAATTCTATAGTTCTTGTTTTATTCATAATACCAACCTTAGAGGGCTTAAGTTGTTAAGTGGAGGAGGTTTTCCAAAGAAGACAAGTAGTTTTTAGCTGCATATTGTTTTCTTCTTTTAACACTTCCAAATATTATTCAACCATGATTACATAATAAAACCAATATTATTAAAATAATTATATGTTATTATGTTAATTTAATGACCTATATGTTTCTCATCTTCCATCAAATGGGTAATGAAACCATCATTCTTGTGTACGTTGGACTACCACCTTGTGAAGCAATATAATTTTTTTTCATCACTCCCTCTCACAAATATATTATAATGATGGAAAAGATTTTTATATATGATATTAATGAAATATTTTTCATTATTAAAAAATAGAATAGCATTTATTTTCTTACCTTTATATTCACTGAAAATGATATTGTCGTTTGTGCGTAAATGTGGACTACCACCTCCATGAAGTGATGTGATTAATTTTTCATCACCAAATCACATAGATGATATATATAAGTATATTTAAAGAATTAATATTATATTTATGATATTATTATAATTATTTAAATATAAAATAATACTTACCTTCTTTAAATAATTATCTTTGAAAAATGTAAACATTACTCATGTGTATGTATGACCTATTATCTCAATTATTGTAACGTAGTTCATTTTTCATAACCAAATTTAATGCTTAGATTTAAAAATATAATTGATGTATAAAAATTATAACTATATAATGATTCTTATTTTATTGATTATGGAATAATGACTTGTTTAAAATGGAATAGATATTTCAATATCCATAAATTTTTTCTTATGGGTAAAAGGAATATTTTTAAAACTATAAGTTTTTATGTGTTATGATTTTGTTATGATTCTTGTGAATTATTTATGATGATGGGTGGTTACTTTATAAACCAGGGTCATTTGATCTGATTATAGCTCTCCAATTCATTAGGTAATGTGATATAGTTAACCAATTATGTTACTTCTAAGAGATTAGAGTAATATATTGAGATGGTTATTCCAAGTATAATTGTGATGGTTATTTCAAGTGTAATTGTGATGGTTACTCCAAGTATAACTATGATTTTTATTCCATGTGTAAGTAATAGTGATATGAAAATTATATATCAAGTTATCTACATGATTAAACTATTATTTATATGGTTTTTTATCAAAATATTATGATTTAACAAGGTAAAGGAAAGTATATGCTACTTAATAAGATTGAAAAGTATAACTTTGTGAAAAAATTATTATTAGTTTTTAATGATTTCAAATAAACCTTATGATTTTTATTTTGACTTTACAATTTATTATGAAATGTTTTATGAAAATATTTGGGTAAAGAATATGATTTCTTGAGTAAGAAAAATATTATTTTGATCATAAATTTTATTTTGAAAAAGGAAAATTTTTATAAGTATTCATTGACTAATGATTACTTTATTTATTTTTATGTACCTTACTAATATTTTTGTTCTCATCCCATGTTTTAAAATTTTTTCACATAGATTAATTATGGTTAATGTAAAGGAATAATTCAATTATAAATTCATGAATATTTTTCATGAAAAGAAAATGCATTTCATTTTAAAAGTTTTATATTATAGGGTAAATAGATGTTGATTATATGTGTCCACTTTATATATATATGGTTTTTTTAAGTAATAGTTATGGTATAAATATCTAAAATAATAAACCTAAAATATCTATAGGAATTTAAGAAAGTGAATTATGGTTTAAAGTCATTATAATATGTAATTTTTAAGGATGGGTCCTTATAATTATTATTAGAGAAAGTTTTAAATAAATTGATAGTTTAGGATAATCTTAATAGAATAATTTTATAATATTTTAATTTATGATTAATTTGAAATGATATATCATTTTAAGATTACCATGTTTCTTCATCTAAACAATGTCTTTTCACAATGGTTTCCTACAAAGGGAACAATTAAGTTGAAGTAGGAAGGCATGAAGGGGATGATATCCTTATAAATCAATAACCTGGAATGGTTGGAATTGGAACATAGTGGCTTGTTATTGCGATGAATTAGTTCACAAATGCTATAAATGGTGGTGGTATCTATGCCTGGGATCAACTAGATCTACCGTAAAAAAGCATTTCAATAGTGTAAAATTTTATTAGGTAATACTCTCCTACTTTTAGTTGATCTTTTGACCTAATGGTAGATAAATGAAGTATTAAATCCTTAGAAAATATATTTTATTTCATGAAATTATTGGATCATAACAAGGTAAGTGTTTCTATTTATTATCTTTAAGGTGGATCTGATCAATGGTGGAAATGATTAAGAATACAAATGAAAGTGAATATATTGATAGGATAGAATGGGATGATTTTAATAATATCTTCATTGAGAAATATTTTCCTAAAGTTTTTTGACTTAATATGGAAAAAAAAAATTAGTAATTGAAGGATGAAGATTCAGTGAATGAAAACTATGAAAACTTCACTCGATTGGAAAGGTACACACAAAATTTTATATGTGATCTTAAAAGTAATATTAATCAGTTTTACTCCAGATTTAATCCAAGGTATCAAAGTTAATTAGCTTAATATAAATTCAAAAGTTATGAAAAACTTTTTCAATGTGCTGATAAGGTATAAATGGATTTTTTCAATGATCATGTGTACTTCAACAATCATTATAAAAAGCGGTCCAAGTGGCAGGAATGAAGAAATAATGGATAAGATAAATATGATGGTAAGAACATTATGTTTTCATTTTTTGAGATTTGTGGTAAAAGGAATACTGGGGAATGACTTATGTAGTCTAGGAAGTGCTTCTAATGTGGTAATATGGGACATATGGCACATAATTACAATGAAAAAGATCATGGTAGTGGTAATACTAATTCTGATAAATATATATTAAAATATTTTAAAAGTAATGATATGGGTCACTATGCACATGAGTGTATGAAGAAGAACCTGAATGATGGGAAGCAACCAAACTATAAGAATAAAGGTGGAGTGAAACCATTTGCAGCCACTTTAGTAGATGTTGATTTATTAGACAAAGTGGTATCAGGTATTTTGTTATTCAGATTATGATAGTGTCCTATTTGATTTAAAGTCTACACATTCTTTAATTTTTGAGAAATTTTCTATTAAATAGGAAACACCATCTAAATAAATGGATCTAGATGTTTTTTTAAAAACATATTGGAAAGGTATTAATGAAAAAATAAATTATGAGAATCTTCCTATCATTGTCTATAGAAATACATTACCTATAAACCTCATTGTGTTTACCCTAGTAGAATTTGATTTTATTATGGTTATATATTAGATTTACTTTTACCATGATAAGATATATTATAGGGCAAAATAAATTTTTTTTAAGAAGAATTTTAGCTTTTATATAATAATTAACCCATACCTTTGATAACATATCAAGAGTCTGAGAAATTATTAAAATATGTAAATGAAAGTTATCTTGCATATATTTTTTAGGATAAGAGAACTATACAGAATAATGATGTGTTATTAGTAAAATGATGCCTAGTTGTTTTTCTTGATGAGTTATCCAGTGTTATACTAGATCGAGAAGATGAATTTACTATTGAATTAGTTCCTAATTCTAAGAAAATTTCAAAAAACCCATATCGAATGGATCAAGTAGAACTTCTAGAATTGAAAATGTAGCTACATGAGTTACTTGATAATGGTTTCAATCATCGTATAAATTCACCATGGGGTTCCTTTTTTGTTTTTTAAAAATAAATTTGGTTTCATGATGATTTTCATTGATCATTTAGTTTTAAATAACATCACAGTTAAGAACAAGAATCATTTTCCTTATATCAATGATTTGTTTGACCATATC
Organism: Viscum album; assembly: GCA_963277665.1. NCBI lineage: Eukaryota > Viridiplantae > Streptophyta > Magnoliopsida > Santalales > Viscaceae > Viscum > Viscum album. The sequence continues at coordinate 1,343,655,665 of OY728136.1, forward strand.
CAGGGAGATCAGTATTCTTCAAAGGTTGACCTAAAATATGAGTACTATCAGATGAAGGAGAAGAAGTATTACATTTTGAAAATAGCATTTTGGAATAGATATGGTCATTATGAGTTTGTAGTTATTCCCTTTAGGTTATCAAAGTTCATATTTGTATTTATGGATCTTATGATTAGAGTCTTCTATGAATATTTGGATAAGTTTTTGGTTTATTTTATTGATGATATCTTTATTAATTTAAAAATTGTGATGATCAAGAAAAAAAATCAAGTATTTTTCTATAATCTCTGAAAAAAATAATTTATGCAGAAAATTTAGTAAATGTGATTTTTGGTTGTATAGGGTTTTATTCCATGGAAACATCATAAATAAAGATGGAATAATAGTTAATCCTACTAAAACTAAAGTTGTTGATGAATGGACAATACAAAAAAAATTACTGAAATTTATATTTTTCATGGTTTAGTGGGATATTAATAGTTTTTTCTGAAAACATTGCATGGATATCTGCCTCATAGAAAAAGTTAACTTGAAGGGGGGTTAAATTCATTTGGATAAAATAATGTGATGATTTTTTTTCAGGAATTAATAATTAGATAGGTGAATGATCCATTTTTTTCCTTGCCCTATAGAAATGGTGAATTGTTCATATATAGAGATGCTTAATTTAAAGAACTTGGTTGTGTCCTAATGTACATTTATCAGGTAATTGTTTATGCTTCATGGAAACTAAAACCTCGGGAGTTAAATTATCCTACACATGATCTCAAATTATCTATTCTAGTTTTTGATTTATAAATTTGTAGATATCATTTATATGGATCCAAGTGTGAAACATATAATGATCATAAATTTTTTAAGTATATAGTCATACATAAAGAGTTGAACATGAGATAGAGGTGATGGGTAAAATTGATAAAGTAATATGACAAAACAATTACTTACCATCCTATAAAATGAAACAAATTAACTAATACATTCATTCAGAAAAATAATATTTCATTAATCATGTTACAATTTAAAAATGACTCTCTGGTTTATGATTTGATGAATTTAGGCCTAGAAGTTGTGGATATAGGAAAATCCTCTATTTTTTTAAGTGTTAGTAAAATCATATTTGTTAGAAATAATTAAGATATCTCAAAATAAAGGCCATGAAATAATGGAAAGTGTTTAATTGGTTAACAAGGATAAGTTTCCTGAATTTTAAATTAATAAATAATTTTTTTTAGATTTGGAAAGATATTATGTGTGTTTTTTTATTCCTAGTTGAAGATTATATTATTTATTAAAGCTCATAGTTCCCCATTTTTCCTTCATCCTGGCAGTACTAATATGGAAAGAGATCTCTGGAGGTATTATATATGGGATAGAATAAAAAGAGATATTACTGATTTTACAATGAAATTATTGAATTTTCAATATGTAAAATAATAATGAAAATTGATGGATGGAATGATTCATCCCTTTCCTATGTCAGATTAAAAATGGGAAAAATATATTTATGTATTCCATAGTGGTATTTCAAAATACTTCTCAATGTAATAAATAAATTTTTGTTATTATTGATAGATTAACTAAATATTCACATTTCCTTCCCATTTGAGATATAATTTATTTAGATAAACTTTTTCCATAGTATCTTAAGTAGATATTCAGGTTACATTGACTTCATCTATCCATTTTATCAGACCCTGATCCCAAGTTTAATTCAAATTTTTAGAAAGGACTTCAAATGCCTTTGGGTACTGAATTAAATTTTAATACATCTTTTCATCCTTAATCTAATATATAATCCAAGTGAACAATTAAAACCTTAAAATACGTATTTAATGTTTTTTCAATGGATTACTAGGAATTTGGGATCAATATCATTATTTAGTTGAGTTTTCTTATAATAACAATTTTTATTCAAGTATACTAATAGCAAATTTTAAGGTGTTACATGTAAATATATGTTAGACTCCATATTTTTGGAATGAATTATGTGAAAGTAATTTGATGGAACCATAATTGGTAGAGGAAATGGTTAATAAGGTGAAGGTAATTTAGCAACATATTAGGATAGCTCAGAGCAGTGAGAAACATTATGTTGATAATCAGAGGAAAGATCTCTCTTTTAAGGTAGGTGATCATGTTTTACATAAAGTATTTTCAAGAGAAAATGTGAGACGTTTTGGTAAAAAGGTGAAGTTAAGTCTATGTTTCGTTGGACTATGTGAAATCCTAGAGAAATTTGGATTAGTTTCTTATTGTGTGTCCTTGCCTCCAATTTTATCTTAGGAACACAAGTTTTTCATCTTTTAATGTTAAGAAAGTATGTATCAGGTTCATCTCATGTTTTAAGCCCTAAGGTAGTTTATTTGGAAGATAACCTTTCTTATGAGGAATAGCTACTCAGATTATTGAACATAGAGATAAAGTATTCTGTAATAAGTTAACTAACTAGGTTAAGGTTTTGTGGAAAACCCATATGGTTGAAGAAGTAATAAGAGAGTTTAAAAATGTTGCGAGAGAAATTTATCCCCAATTATTTAATAAGTGAATAAAATTGAAAGGATGAAATTTCCAAAAGGGGGAAGGATTTAATAGCCAATGTGATTTTTATATAAAAAATTTTCATATATTCATTAATGATATTTTATAGAGTTATACTCATTATAAAAATATAAGTCAATTTTTCAATTAAAAGGAAATATGATTTATTTCTAACAAAATTGGATTATTATGTATTATATGGTTTTATTTAAATAATTATTTTAAAATTATATAATTTTAATTTAAAAAAAACTAAATTTTTTAATTTAGGATGCCAAAATTATCTTCAGATTAATTTTTGAGAACTTTTAGAAAAGATTAATTTTTAAATTAATATTGAAAAATAATGATTTTTATTGAAAATTGTGCTTTATTTTAATGTATTTATAAATTAAAATACTATTTTTATTTAGTTTTGAAATTTAATTAGTTATTTTTATTTAAAATAATCCAATTAGGGTTTTTAAAATAATTTTTACCCTTGAATTTTTTATAAAAACATTTTATACTTAAAAAGGGCATTTTTCTGAAAAAGTGCTTTTCATTGTGTTTTGTCAATTTAATTTTAAATTAAATTCTAAAAATTCTATGTTTTGAATTTTGAAAATTGGATTCCATATTTGTAATAATGAGATTTTAATTTTTTAAATACTTCCCTTTTATTTTTGTACAATATGAATACTAACCTTAGTAATTTTTTCTACCACAATAAAGTGTAAATCGAGTAGTTAAAGTTAAAAATAAAATGATAAAAACTATATAAATACCCTAAAAATGTCTTAATTTTGTTTAATGAGTAAATTTCATTCATATTCATCCAATATTTTGTTATATGTTCTTATTTCTATTTGATGAGATTATAACCTTTATCATATTTAATTAAAAGAAAAGTAAAAAATGTCACACTCTCTTATTTAATAAATATAATATTTTTAATATATTTTTAACCAGATGATATTTTTGGTAATAAATTTTATTTTTAAATAAAAATTATTTTTATTCATCATGATAATTTAATTTAATTTTTTAGTGAAAAAATAATTACCTTAAAAATTTACATAGTGTTGAATTAGTAATTATTCAATTAATGGATAAATCAAATAAATGATATTAAAAATATTAAAAGTAATATAATTTGAGATAAGTAATGTGATAAATTTATTTTATATATAAAAAATACAATTTATGATTGTATTAAAAAAAATAATTGTTTTTGTGTTGTTATTAAAATCAATGTAATGAAAAGTTCTAAAAATTAACAATAGTGATTTATTATAATAAATAATATTTTATTAAATGATATGAAATTATTAGAAATATTACATTCATCCAAGTGATTATTATGTGGTTTATAATATCAACCATGTTCTATTTATGGTATTTTTATTTATATTAACTATAGTAACCCTCAAATACGAAAAAACATAATTGCTAAATGTAAGTGTGAATGGGGTTAATGGGAGTTTAAAACAAAAATATATGGTTAAAAATGTGATAAAACAAGTATAATTTTTATTTTATGATATTATTTTTACCAATACTCAAACTATATTTTAAATAAATTAGTTTGGATCAGTTTTTAATTAAAAATAAATTTATAATAACTTAATATTTTTTTGAAATTCTAAGAGTGCCCCTCGCCTCTCTTATAAAAGGGCATCTTTTCTTCTCATTTATTCACACTTCAAAACCCACTTGGTTCAGGTAATTACTACCCAAATACCTTCCTAGATTCACTCCCCTCATTATAGAGGTCTATTTTTAGTCATAATATAAACCTTATATGGATTAAGTTGTAACGAATCGACCCAGAATAACATCTAAACCGATTCACCACTAACCCAAAGAGCATTCCCAGTCTCCATGGGCTATTGAAAATCACCTAGGAATCAATTAAAAATTATTTTTAATTATTTCACCCACAAAATATTACAATAATAAAATTACAATATAGAAACAATATCATATACATAATTCAATACATACATCTTAGAGTATAAAGTGACACTATGAAAATTGAAAGTGAAACATAACAACCAACACCATTAAATTTGTGGTCCAAAACCACCCACCATATCCCAATTAATCCACCTTTGGTCAATATATAATTAACCCATAAAGTTATAAAATATCACTAGCACCTGTTATGTAAATAAGTGGTCTTCCAACACCAAATGGTACAAGCAGGGTGTGAGCTATAAATCCCAGTATGATTCCACCAAAGATTTTATTTTGTTACTTAAAATGGCAATTCAAATATTCAAAAAATTATTATAATAGGTATGCTATGATTCATAGTTTAAAAATAAAGTTTTAAAATTTTTAAATTCATTTATCAAACCAAACTAGTAAAGCATTTAATTTCACCATTTATAAAATATACATTTTATTTAAAAGTTTTGAAACCATTTCACAAGTTAAATCATATAATAAAGAAAAGATGATAATATTCACCTAGGATAAATTCTACACAATATTCAATACAATATATTCTAGGTTCATAATAACACTTAATGAATCAATCAAGAGTTGTAATCAAACAAGCAATGAAACTCTAATGCCAAGTAGTGAAAACAAATGTTGTTATGTACTGAGTATCAAGTATAAAGGTGTCGTGGTTGTAAACTCTATGAGATAGTGATTCCACCATTTAATATATAATCAAAAATCATTATGACTATTCATTAGGTATTATATATAGTCTCACAGGTTCTCAAGCAAACTAGTTCCTTGTACACCTACTTTCCTAGTTGAACGTCCATAGCCTGAACCTTTCATGTTCTCTATGAACTACATGGGGTGTGACTCTGATAATGAAGTATATATCTAGGTTATCCCATCTAACTATACAAATCCCCATGACTAGTTAAAATTGGTATTGATATAATCAATTCATGAGGATCACATGGGGATCCTTATCAATATAAATCATGGGCTTAAGCCCTAAAAATTTTAATCATGGGAACATGCCCTAAAATCACATCTCACTCTAACTCCCAAGATCCCTAAAAGTAAATAATCCCTTTAAACACCCATCAATGGGAAGTAAAATAATTAAACAAGTTATAATAAGTGATTATTACATTAGATGATTATCATAAAGTGTCAACCAGGCCATCAAGTATCATTAATTTCAATTCAAAATATTTTATACAATTCAACATTTAAAAGGGTAATCATACCTTATTTCTTTCACAAATCTTCATAGTAATTCCAAATGGTCTATTTAAAAAATTATTTCTTTCAAATAAACCCTAAAGCATTCACAATAATTATTACCATTTTAAAAGTTTTGAATAGATTTCAAAACATGGGTTTACCTCCTTTTTCTGTGTGAATAAATCACTTATTTAAAATTACCCAAGAATTACCATTTCAAAACAAAGGTAAAATCACTGAAAGGGGGTTTTTGGTCATTTAAAAAATTCAATCATTTGAAACTATTTAGAAAAAAAATTAAATAGTTCTACTAATTTCATTAAAATCAAGGTATTTCACTTTAGAAATAAAAACCCACATCAAATCCCTAAATTCCACCCAAACACACTTTCAATTTTATTTTAAAATAAATCCAAACAAATATGGAATTAAACAATTCACAAAAAGGTAACAGGTTCAAGATTATATCCATTCAATTAATGTCATTTTCAATTCAAAGAGAATGGGGTGAAAGAAGCTTTCATAAGGAATTTCAAGGACAAATTTCAAAGAACATTTCTTAAAAATAAAGAAAAATGTATCTACGAATTATCAAAAAACAGTTAATTAAAATATTAAGTAAAATTATATAATCACCTATATATAAAATCTTAGATCCATCCATAATTGATTCTAGATGTGTCACCTCCAATAGTGATCACTGAATCTATGAATCGGGATTTCGAGAGAAGATAGAAGATATCTTAGATCCAAAATTCCACATTAACCATCCATGGAATAATGAAACACAAGGACAACATAACATATATGAATAAAGAACCAAAATAATAAGAGATATCTAATACCAATGAGAAACAAAATTATTATAAGAGGATCATTGCTTCAATAGGCACATCGATCTTCCAAGAAATGAGGTTGGGAGAGCCCAAACGCCTCTAGATGGATCCAAAAATCTAATGGATTGAGTTAGGTTTGAGTGGGATAATTTTGGGTTTAATTATAGGGGTTTTATTATTTTAATTAAAATTTGGGGAATATTAAAATCCCATCATAAGGTTTCCTAGGTGAGGTCATGCGGTTAGTACTAATCTTTCTCCTAACCGTGTTCCCAAAAAAGTGTGACTGGAAGAGATTCGTGGTTAGGCTACATTGTTATTTTATCCATGCACCAACTATGTTACCCCCTTCTATTCAAGTTGCATAGTTTGAATAACTATGTAAAAATCATGTTCCCCTGACTAGGCTATAGAAAATTTTTCACAGTTTGGATGCATGGTTTGTCAAACCTTGTTCCAACCATGCATAGGCCTAGAAACCTTAAAAAGTTCGTAAAAAACTGTAAACGGTCTATAAAGACATAAAATAATTTTATACTAAAATAAATGGGTTGAAACACCTAAAAACACATAACAAACATGTTATAACCAGACTACCATGGAATTTTTTATCCCTAGAAATCTTCCATTCCAAATGATAGAACATGACGACACAAGTAAAACTCCCCCACTAATATTTTGAGGTGGATAGTATGTAGTCCATAAGAGATCCTTTACCAAAGGTTAACAACATGCACACAAATCCAAGATCAGCATACCAAGATCATCAAACATCTCCAAATAATAGAAAGACTGGAGACCTAGCATAAGTATCCCCACCATTTAAAGATTCATCAAAATTAAATAATATAATAAAATCATGTCACTTCATCCCAAATAATAGAATTTAACTACTCACCAAAAAGAAACATATAATATCAAACATCCACTGCAAAGTAAAATAATTTACATGGATTTATACCCTAGGTAAGTAATCAATGGTAACATAGGATTTTCAACATTGAGCCTCACCCCCTATGATCTCATCAAATTACACATCATCGCCTCTAGGTGTCCAGTCCATCAAGGAATCAAAATATCCTAGTTATTCAAGTACATTCCCAAGTTCTATCCATGTCCAAATGGAAATATATTAAACATCTATTCTAATGCGCAACAGGGCACTACACTCTCACATGAGAGATCACCTGTTACATCAAAATTGAGCTCTAACCATCAAGTAAAAAACAAGATAATACCAAGGAAAATCAATCCCTAAAAATCATGAGGATTATTAGCACAATTTTCCAATCCATCACTAGGAGAAAAAAACGTCAAGGAACTATAGTCACTCTAAAAGGAAGTCTAAGCATTCAAGTATGCACATCAACAAGCCACAACTATAGAGATATCAAGAAAAGGAAACCATTATCATGTCATAAATCCACAAATGACCCAAAGCAAGGTCCATAAGGTATCATTCACAAAGATCCAAAAAAAAGGTTTCCAAAAATAGACAAGATATAATAAGTAAAAACTCAATTAGCTTCTACTTTGATGTTGTAAACAATAAGCTAGATCAGCATCAACCACATCCAGAAACTAGTAGCTGACAGCTCCTATGCTATGTGAAAATCATAACTTTGAGGCCTATAGTTGGAGCCTTATTATCCAGAAGCATCTAATTCCCTTCATTTAGGATCTTATTATCCCAGTAGAAACTTCTCTTTCTAATCACCTAACTTACAAAACTTCTTAAGGTGACCCAAATAGGCTCACCATTTACAAAATATCAAAGTTTTTAAACCCTACCTCTTGTAATTACATGGTTTTACACACTTGAAACACATAGTAGGTCTATTATTTTATTGATGAGGATTTCCTTTCTCAACCACTAAATATTACTTCTTCCCTTTATGTCATTTTACTAGATCTTCTTTAGCTGAAAACTCTCTATTGATCATGTCTGAATAAAAGATCATTCAAGTTTTAGGTGTGATGGTTAAAAGGTATGGGAGAAGACCCTTCCTAAAATAGATAGCCTTAATGAATTCATCACCAGCAATAATTGGTATGAAACATAGCAAACATGAGAATCTGTTAGCATACTCTACAACTGATAGCTTATCTTGACCAAAACCCAATAACTCATAAACTTTCTCCTTATTAACTTCCTTAGGATTATAACACTAAATAAATATTGACTTAAATAATTCCCAATACATTATTTTATATATAAAATAGGTAATATCAAATTACCACCACTCCTTTATATGTCCCTGAAAAAAGGATTTGTTAGACTTAACCTTTAGAGAGTCATGATTCTTGAGAGAATCGAACATACCATCAACTTCTACAAGCCACTTTACTACCTTAAGATAATTGTGTTCACCATTATAAGAAACTAGATAAAAATAAAAGAATTTAAGGATTGGTTTCAATGGATATAAGGTCTCAAGACCCACCACTTTATATTGAGTCAGGTTAGAGTCATTAAAAAGATATTCCACTTTTGGAAAATGTGAAGGACCACTCCAAAAACTATACTGATGAATGAACAATCTATCTTTTAGGGAAAATTCCTGGGGTATATTTATGGAAATCATAAAACATAATAATATCAAATCAAGAATAAAATAACACTCAAAAAAGGTACAAAATATTTTAAACAAAGTTACAACCCACTTTTATCAAAGCATCATTAATTTCAAAACAAATATGTTTTCACCATTTATAAAAAATGACTCTTTCCTTTCAAAATGAAAAATATTATTATAAATCCATTCCAATTTTTGGAAATCCTTTACCAAATCATGTAAATTATTTTATGGATTCAAAAACATTAATCTCATTTTCCAATTATCAAAACCATTAACATTTTAAATTCATTACAAACTAAAAATTCTTCTTAAAACATTCTTTTTTTTTAAAGGTTGGGGACAAAGCCTTATTTTTATTATTAAATCAAAGAAAAGTCCTCTTTTAACTGGTTAGAGGGAAACCCATTACATAACCTGAAGGCCCAGTGGGCTTGTAGCCCATTACATAGCCCGTAGGCCCAAATTATAAGGCCAATTTGCATTCTGTGAATAGTAACCTGCTGCTATAGTATCGCCGCCGCTACAGTGCCCTGCCGCCGCTACAGTACTTACTGATGAACAGTGTCGCCGCTGATATAGTACCGCTACAGTATTGCTACAGTAACCTGCGCCCCATGGGTTTTGAACCCCCATTTTCCATGTAGTATTACGGGGTGCTTACCACTAAGTCAAACCCCAACTACAATTCTTAAAACATTCTTTAACACATAATCAATGACTATTTAAATATCACATTTCCAAATCAAACATTTCATAAAATGAACTTTTAATTAATTGAAAACAGTTTTAAAAGTAATAAATCAAAACTTGTTTTAAGTTTCCATTTGTTTTTTGAAAATGAATTTAAAATCATCAACAAGGGATTAAAGCTAAAATGACCAAACAATAGCATGAAACAAACCACATCCATAATCCTCTTAACTAAACTCACACAAGTGAAGTCACCTAGAAACAATATACAGGGAACTAAGTTTGATTTTGAGTATAAATATGCATGGATTAGTCCCATGGTCTATTAAACCACAAACCAAACACACAATAGTTCCTAGATTGACTTCTAGATCAGTCACACTAATTCCTTATAGTTTACCAGACCGTGAAGGCATAGTGAAACTATAATCATATTTTTATTCCAACCCATAACCCATAAGAGATTCCAAAAATAAATGATAATATCATCAAGAATCCAAATATCATTTTTAATCATCAAAAAAATAACTCAAAATAAATCCTCAAGTCCCCACATCCCTAGTAACTCAAGTCTCATCGTAAGGAGGTGGTGATCAAGCACCCATTCATGAACTACCTCTCGAGTCCTGACACACCCTTAATCTCTATTATACCATGACTCACCCCAAATAAAATAAGTCATTTCAAGTAATAGTTATTTATTTTAATGAAATGCCTCACTTTATACCATTTTTAATGAACTGACCTAGAATACCATCCAAGTCGATATGCAAGATGATTCTCTAATAACATGAAGAGTGATCCCAATCTTTATGGGTCAACAAAAAGAACTTGGTTATAAATTAATAACCATTGGGAATGATTTCACCCATAAAATATTATAATAATAATAAAATGAAGAAAAAATATTAGATACATGAATCAATACATGCATCTTAGAGTAAAAAGAAACTAAATGAAAACTAAAAGTAGAACATAATAACCAAAACTTGTATCCTAGTGTTCTTTGACCACCCATCATGTCCCAAGTCACTTTCCCTTGGTAAAACTATCATGAAACCATAGGATAAGAGATAATGAGTAACTTCTATATAAATAAGACAGCTACCAACACCAAATTGTACAATCAGGGTGTGATCTATAAATCCTAGTAGGATTCCATCAAAGATCCCATGAAGTTACTTCACAAGGAAATTCAAATATGTTAAAAGAGAAATATAATATATAGATTATGAGGCTTATTTTAAAAATATTATTTAAAACATCTAACAATAATTTATCAAACTAAACCTATAAAATAATCTATTTCACTATTTAAAAAATTAAAAAATCTTGAAAATATTTGAAATCCATTTTAAAAGATAGAGTAATATAGTCAAGAAAAAATGAGGATGTACACCTAAGATCGAAGCTACACAATAGTCAATACGAAATAGTAAAGATGCACAATAATGATAAATGAATCCATAAAGAGTAGTAATCAAGCAATCAAGGAAAAATTTGTGCCAAGAAATGACAAAGAACCCAGTCTTGTATTGAGTATCAAGTATAATGGTGTCATGGGTGAAACTAGGTATGACAGCTAATTAGAAACTATCATGACTAATCATCAGTTTTTTATCTAGTCTCATGGAGTCTCAACAAAACCAGTTCTATGTACACCCACTTTCCTAGTTTCATGTCCATAGTCCAAACCTTTCATGTTTTCTATGGATCCACTAAATGGGGTGTGAGTCTGCTAAGGAAGAATATATTTGTTTTATCCCAAATAACTATCTAGGTCACCATGACTAGTCAAAATCGGTGAGTGAGGTAATCAAGTCATAAAGATCACATTGGGATCCTTATCAATATCAATCATAGGCTCAATCCCTCTCCATTTCAAGCATGGGTACATGCCCTAAAATAACATCTCACTTTAACCCTTGAACTACCTCAAACTAAATAATAACTTTCAACTCCCATCAATGGTAACTAAAAGAATAAAAATAGTTACAATAATTAATTATTATAGGAGATAATTATCATAAAGTTCCAATTGGGTTTTCAAGCATTAAATTCAAAAAAAAATTATAATTCAAGATTCAAAAAGGTAATTATACCATCTTACTTTAACAAATCATCATAATAATTCCAAAAAATCCTTTAAAACAATTATTTCTTTCAAATAAACCTTAAATCATTTAATGGAATTATTACAATTTTAAAAAAATTGAATACATTTAAAAACATGGTTTTACCCCATCTTTTATGTGAATAAATCACTTATTTAAAATAACCAAAGAACCCTCACTTGAAAATAAATGTTAAATTATTAAAATAGAGTTCTTAGTCATTTCACAAATTCAATCATTTGAAACTATTTAGAAATAAATCAAATATTTCAACTTATTTAATTCAAATCAAGGAATTTTACTTTAGAAATCAAATCCTAAGTCAAAACACCCAATTCAACAAAAAAACCTTTAATTGTTTTTGAAAATAAATCCAAAGAAACGTGGAATTAAAAAATTCAAAAAAAAATAATAGATATCAATATTATATCCATTCAATTAATTCCATGTTTAATTAAAAGATAATAGGGTCCAAAAGGCTTTCACATAGAATTTAAAGGAAAGTTTTCATAGAATATGTGTTAGAAATTAAGAAACTTGAACATTTCAATTGTCAAGAAACAATTAATTATAATATAGAATAACATCATAGAATCACCTACATTTAAAGTCTAATATCCAACCACAATGGATTCAAGATACATCGACTCTGATAGTAATCATTGGATCTAAGAAAAAGGATCTCAAGAGAAGATAGAAGAGATCCTAGATCTAAAATTCCACATTAACCATCAATTTTACAATTAAAAACAAGTCCAACATAACCTCTAGTAGTAAGGAATCAAAATAATAAGAGATATCAAATACTAAGGAGAAAAGAACTCACTAGAATAGGGTCACCACTTCAATCAGATCTTTTATCCTCCAAGAAATTAGGGAGAGAGAGCCAAAATGCTTATAGATGGATCCTTGATTCCAATATATCCAATAATATTTGAGTGGGATAAGTTTTCAGTTAAATAGGTGGTATAGTTGTTTAAATTAAAATTTTCAGAGCATTAAAATCTCATCACACAGTTTCCTGGGTTAGGTCGCATGATTTGTACTAATCGTGCAACTAATCATGTGCCCAAAATAGACCCACTATAAGAGATTCATGGATAGGTTGTATGGTTTGTTTAACCATGAACCAAACATGATACCCCCTTATTTCCATGTTACATGTTTTGGGAAAACATATGAAAACCGTGCACCCCTACCTAGGCTACTGAAAATGTTTCACTATTTTGATGCATGGTTTGTCAAACTATTTACAAGCCCAAAAATATTCAAAAAAAAGTATGAAAGAATACTATAAATAAATTGTAAAAAGATAAAATCATTGTATACTCAAATAAATTGGTCAAAAAATCTAATAATAGGTAATGGGATATTATATAAGGTGTTAATCAAATGTGGTTTTCCAAATAAAATGTATAGTTTTTTCCATCAAGTTTTTTTTATTTCTTATTCCACCTCCCCAAAATATTATCCAACCATGATAAAATAATAACACCAGTATCCTCTATATATTTTTATTCTATTATGTTAATTTCATGACCTATATTCACATCCTCTTCTATAAAAAGGTAAACAAAACCATCATTCATGTATAATGTAGACTACCTCCTTGCGAACCGATGTAATTGTTTTTCCATCACCATATCTCATGGATGGATTATAATGATGGAATTTATATTTATATATAATATTAATGACATATTTACCATTTTTAAAAGATAATATATTGTTTACCTTCTTACCTTTATGTTCACTGAATAATGATAATGTTGTTCGTGTGTACGTGTGTACATGTGGACTACCGCCTCCATGAAGCGGTGTGATTTTTTTTCATCACCACGTCACATGGATGATATATATAAGTATATTTAAACAATTAATGTGATATTTATGATATTATGATAATTCTTGAAATATAAAATAATACTTACCTTCTTTCCATAAAGATCGTTGAAAAATAGAAACGTTACTCATGCATACATATGGCCCACCATATCCATGATCATAACATAGTTCATTTTCCATAACAATATTTAATGGTTCGATTTAAAAGTGTAATAGACGTATAAAAATGATAATTATATCATGATTTTTATTTTGGATATGATTTAGTAATGACCACTTTACGCATAGTGGGCTTACCAAATTTATTTTTGGACTTATGAAATGAATATCACAAAAACATTCATTATGAATTTAATTAATAAAATAATTAAATATAGCATGGTGAGAAAAAGAATAATAAGAAAAATAAACTAGAAAAATTCTATTAATAAATTAAATAATTAACCTAAGTTTATTATTTAGGAAGTTAAATAACATTCATGATTATTCAAACTTAAGGTAAGGGGATTTATTTTAAAAAATCATCTTTTAAATTTTCCCTAAAATGCCCTCTTTTTCTTCCATATCCATATTTTTAAAATAATTTTATGGTTGTGTTTTTGTGGATTTAAGTGAATTATAAATTACACTTTATGTTTCTTTTTACTTTTTTAAAAGTTTTTCAAAATGGATCATTTATGGAATGTTTTAATTTCTTTTATAAAAAGACTAAAGGTAATGTTCTATTTTCACGTAAATTATGACAATGAACTTTCCCTCTGTCATAATAATTATTTGATTTTTCGATTCTGATATAAGATTTCAAGTTTTCTTAAAATAAAAAAAATATCATTCCTTATGTTATAGTTATTTTAAAAAATAATTTTAAAATGGAATGGATATTTCAATATCTATAAAATCTTTCTTAAGGGTAAAAGGAATATTTCAAAAACTACAAGATTTTTTTGTTGTGATTTTTTTATGATTCTTAGGAATTGATTATGATGATATGTGGATATGTTATAAACCAAGGTTGGGTGATACCATTATAGATCACTAATACATTGGTAAAATGGATGGAGTTAACCAATTATGTTTCTCTTAAGAGATAATATAAATATACATTGATGATTATTCTATGTACAACTGTGATGGTTATTTCAAGTGTAACTATGATGGTTACTCTAAGTATAACTATTATGGTTATTCCATGTGTAAGTAAGAATGATATGAAAAATATTCCTCAAGTTACCTATATTATTCATCTATGATTTATATGGGTTTTTATATAAATATTATGATTTCAAAAGGTAAAGGAAATTATATTCTACTTTGTATGACTAAAAAGTATACCTTCATGAAAAAATTTATTATGAGTTTTTCATGATTAAAAAGAAACCTTATGAGTTTTATGTTTCCATTAATATTTCTTATTAAATGCTTTATGAAAAACTTTGGGAAGATATTATGATATCTTGAGTAAGAAAATTTTTATTTTGAGCCCAAAGTTTATTTTGAAGAAGAAATTTTTTAATAATTATTTATGGACTAACAGTTTCATTATTTCTTTTTATATCCCTTGAGGATTTTTTTGTATTCATCCCTCATTTTAAAAATTTTTTTCCAGAGATTAATTTTGGTTAAGGGAAATGAATAATTCAAGATAAAATTCATGAATATTTTTCATTAAATGAAAACATTTTTCATTTTAAAAGTTTTATATTATGGGAAAATGTATAATGATTAGAAGTGTCTAGATTATATATATATATTCATTATGTAAGAGTTATGAACTAACTCTCAAAAAATCTAAACCTAAAAGATATTTGGGAATGTTAGAAAGTTATTCTAGTTTAAAGTCACTGTAATATATTATGTTTAATTATGGTTCCTTATATATGTTGTAGTAAGTAATCTTACAACATACCTACCATCTAGTCAGTGGAATCAAGCGGCTATCTAGTGGTATCGAGCCTATAAGTTAAAATACACATTAAATAAGATCATAAACATATCCTTTGACCCCATTACACCTCCAAATAAACACTTGTACCCCTAGGGGATTTAAATACCACTCATGGGAGGACTGGAAAGCTAAAATCTAGAGCAATTGTGAATGTTTTTGATCCATAGATACAACAATGAATAGTGGATTCAATTTTTATTCCCCATAAAATATCATTTTATTAATTTCTATAAAAACTTTGATCTCCCATATTTATCTCTCTAATTATATAAATTTAATATCCTCTATATTTTTAGAGAATTGATATATTTTATTTAAATGGATTTAACTTAAGAAAATCTCTTCTTTCTCTCTCTTTTTTTGTTATTAGTAAAGTGCCAAAACTAAGATGTAAAATCACTAGAACCAATGTTTATCCTTCCATATTTCATAGTAACCACTAAAACTAAGTATTTGTGTTTTTTTAGGTTTCTTGTATACCACTAAATTCAAGGACTATATGTATTCATAAATCCTCAATCCATTGATGTGGGAGACATAGGGGCTCATAATTGAGCTATTGTTAAACTTCCTTAACAAATTGTGTGTCTTATTTACTATCTACATCTTTCATTTATTAATCAATTTGATTCAATTAATCAATCAATTATTAAATAAATAAATATATTAATATCATATAATTCAATATATCACTTTATTGGTTTATTATTTCTCCTAATCTCATTTTTTTTAATTTCAAATACATATTTCTATTCTTATTGTGCTTATTTTAATTTATCACCCAATTACATATTTTCATTGTATCTCTAACTTCTAATTTTTTAAAATCTATGTTTTTAAATCATAGATAATCTTGGAAATAAATTAATATTTGGTTTTATAATTTTTCATTTTATTTATTTATATTAATTATATTTTTATAAATAATTTTATAACATTTTTCAGTCGAAAAGGAATAGTTTTATTTAACTAAATTTTTTCTCCATAAATTTCATGGTTTTATTTGAAAGATAAATATCTTCATTTTATTAATTGAATTTTATAAAAATAAATTCATTTTTTTAATCAAAATATCAAATATATCTTATAATGACTTTTTTTTGGATTTTTCTAAAAATATTGATTTTTGAGTGAATAGTGAAAAATACTGATTTTTACAAAACTCTCAGTTATTTTTACTAAACCAAGTAATTTAAAAGTATAATTTTATTTTTAATTTGTTTTTAAATTAAAATAATATCAATTTTATTAAAATAGTCTTAATAATTCCATATTAATCAACAATATATTTTATTTTATTATAATTTAATTTTTATGCTTAAAAAATAATTTTCTAAAAAACAATTTCATTGTGTTTTGGACACTTATATTAAAAGTAATTTCTGAAACATTTATAAATTAAATATTGAAAATGGATTAAATATTTTTAATTATGATTTTGAAATTTATTAATGAGTTTAATTTCATTTCTAATTGTTATAAATAGAAAGTGTGGTAAAAATGTATGACCACGATAAAGAGTAAAATAGGTTAATTAAGCTAAAAAAGTGATAATCCCACAAAATTATATAATAATAATTATTGGATGATTTTATTTAGATCCTTATCACATTATATTATAAATTTTTTATTTTTTTATCTACTTTCCCATGACTAATACTTTATAATATTTAAAATTTTAGAAAAAATACAGTGGTGCCACTCCCCTCACTTATAAAAGGGAACCTCCACTCCTCCCTTACTCACGCCTTTTTGAGAAATCTAGTTATACAAATACCTACCCAAAACTCTCCCAAAAATCCCTCATCATGTCATATATGTATTTTTATTCTCAAAATACTAATCCTAGAAGGTTTAAGGTGTAAGAAAAAGGGATATATCTGAGGATAAGGTATAATTCCCAACCAACCTATTCAAAATTTATTCATTCTACAACCTCCTTAAAATATTTTCCATACATGTTAAAATAATAACATAAGTATCTTATATATACTTACATTTTATTATTATTATGTTGAAACTTTTTTTCATCTCCTTTTCCATATTGTGATAAATGAAAACATCCCTCGTTATTACATGTGGATTACCACCTCCATAAAGTGATGTGTTTTTTTATCACCAGATCATATGGATGGTTAAGATGATGGAAAAATGAAAATATATGATAATTATGAAATAATTATGATTCTGTAAAATTAATATATTCCTTACATTCTTACCCTTTCCATTATTTGTAAATTGATAATGTAACTCATGCATATGTGTGGAATACGACCTTCACAAAGCGATGTGATTAATTTTTCATTTTCACCTTATAAGGATAGTCATTAGGATATAAATATAGAATAAATATGACATGTATAAAAATATTTTTGAATCTATAAATGTATAATATTATCTAAATTATTTATTTTTTACTCATTATAAAAATTAAAACGTCATTCATGTGTATGCACGGACTACCATCTCCATGAAATGATATGATTCTCTTTTCATGACGACCTTACATGGTTGGTTTTATAAGTTAATATAGTGTAGATTTATAAAAAAATATAACATATTTTAGATTATGGAGATAATTTAACCATAACCCCTTTGACCGTGGTCAACACACTAGTTTGGTTTTGAGGTTATAAACCGAACAACCCCAAAACGCCCAATGTAAACTTAACCATTTTGGTAACTAAATGAAACATGATAATAAATGAAATAAAAGGAATAATTATAATGAAATTAATAAGAAAAATATTATTTATATGTTTGATAACTAATTAATTTTATTATTCAGGAGTGAGAAAATGTACAAAGCAAGATGGGACTTAAGGTAAAGGGTTTTTCTTTAAAACCTTATTTTTAAAGTATTACTTTCAAAAATTTCTCCTCCATATCCATGTTCTTCAAAATGATCTTAAAATGTTATTATTTTTATATAAAATATTGTTAAATTAATTTTCAACTAATTTTTAATTTCTTTTTAAAGTTTTAAAAGGGAATCTTTTAAACATTTATCATATAGGTCAATTTGATGTTTTTTTACCAAAGTGAAAAAGAATATTTTTTTAACCTATATAGCTTAATAATGTTTTCCCACCATCATATATATTATTAATTTATAATATTCCTCTAAAATTTAACATGTTTTTTAAAAAATATATCATTCTCTCTATTTTTGGAATTTTTTAATTTTAAGATTTTTCAAAGAAATATGATATTTCTTCTTATGATTATGAAAAAATGAAGGTGTTTTGCTAATAGGTTCAAATGAGTTTTAAAAGGGTTTTATGATGAAAATGTGCAAGATTATAAATTTTTTCTTCATGATATAGCACTTTATCATTAAAAATGGTGATGGGTGAGCCCAATATAGCTCATGATGGAAAATAATATTGATATATATATATATATAATTATTTGGGTAATAAATAGTCTTTGAAGGTGAAAAAATGAGGGAAATAACCAAGTAGGTTTCTCCTATGAAATTAATTAGGATTAAATTATTCTATCATAGTTTTAAAATTATTGAAAATTAGTTATGAATATTATTATCCAAGATAACTATATTATTATTTTTTAAAAATAAGGAAATATTTTGATTTCATGAGGTAAGGAAAGGTTATGAAATTCTAACAGTGAAAGGTTTGTTTTTTAAAGAAATTTTATTGAAATATATTTTTTCATGAGTTCCCACATGCCTTCACGGTTTTTCTAATTATTTATAATAGTTTTTAAAGTTTTTCTTAGAGAAGATATTTATTTTATATTTTCAAAATGTTTTATTTATATGATTAGAGTTTTACTGTGAAAAAAGTAAACATCCTCATGTGTTTTCAAATTTTTCACCAGAATAACTATATTCCTTTATTTTTATAGCTCTTATTGAGATATTTTTCTAATCACACATTTTCAAATGTTTTTAAATGGATCTATATATCTTACTGAGATATTTTCCCCATACCACATTTTCAAATGTTTTTAATGGGATCTAAGGATGAGTATAATTTTTTTCAAGTTCAATATTCCTACTTTAGTGGCTTATCTTAATTGAGGAAAGGTGTCTTGAATTAAATAGGGATGTGAAATTATATCTCTATTTTTGTGCAAAAATTTATATTGTGTGAAAGTGTCTAATTTTTTATGTAATGCTCTTACCTAATTCATTAAAACTCTAAATTGAAAAGATTCTATAAATGTAAGAAGGTGC
Source organism: Viscum album (assembly GCA_963277665.1). Classification (NCBI taxonomy): domain Eukaryota; kingdom Viridiplantae; phylum Streptophyta; class Magnoliopsida; order Santalales; family Viscaceae; genus Viscum; species Viscum album. The sequence goes on from OY728136.1 coordinate 1,343,675,572, forward strand.
AACACATGTTATAAATCATGTAATTATGGGTTGAATAAGGCATGTGTTTTTATAGTTGGTATCAGTGGAAAGGTTTAGATACCTTTAAAGGTTATTGGAATGTTAAAAGACACTACAAAGAGACTATAATTTATAGTAATATTATCATGAGATAGATTTTGAAGATTTTTATGTTCCTTAATCTAATACATGTCTGTTAAAAATATTTTTCCATAAAAACAGGATATCAAAATTAAAAATGAGTCAATAGGATAGTAAACTTCTAAATTAGCATCCTAGAAAAACTATAATATAGTATTTTTAGTAGTATTTAATATATTGACATGGGATATTAATGGTGTCACCCATTAAAGAGAGAAACTGAATTCTTTGTAGAGTAACATGTATATAGGGAAGCATTTCAAGAAACAACACCCTATGACATTCAATGGATCTTCAAAACCAGTGAAATATAAAGGATGGATCAACACTCTGGAAATTATTTTAATGTTTTGGTATGTATAGAATATCAAAAGTTAAATTTTTATATTTATCATTTTAAAGGTGAAATCTATCGATAGTGGTCACTAATTAAAAATACTAAGGAAAAATATTATATTTATTCTAAGGAGTGGACATGATTTAAATATCTTTTTCATGAGAAGTATTTTATTATTGTTTTTTATCTTATAATGGAAACATAATTTCTAGAGTTGAATTAAATATTAGAAGAATTAATAGCTTATTATACGGTAAATTTTACCAGGATTTCTAGGTATGCACCAAATTGTTTTCTAGACTATAAGGGTATAATTGATATATTTTAATTAAGTCTAAAACCAATTTTACAAAGAACATTGGCCTCTCTTGAATTTAAAAGTTATGATGTTTTTTTTCATTATACTAATAATGTTGAGATGGATTTTGTTTTCACTTATGTAGTTCATGATGATAGATGTAATAACATGTTAAGGTGGAAAGTAATGGAGAAATTGTTAACAAAAAATCAGAAGGTAAGCTCCCCAAAATTTTAAAATATGGTAAAATACATTTTAAATAAGGTTTGTTTGGATCATGAAAGTATTATATATGTGGTAATCTTAGTAACTTGGATCTTAAATTCAGGAAAAGTGTTCTAATCAAACTAGTAATGGAAAAGAAATATTTATCCAGTATTGAGATGTTTTAGTTAAAACAATTTGTGTCATTATGCTAATTCATGTCCAAAGTTAGTTACTCGTGGTGGGAATCATCAAGACCAAAATTAGAAAGGTTTGAAAAATTCTTTCTCTACTACTACAAAATATTTTGGACCATCAAATGAAGTGTTGTCAGGTACATTACTTGTTTATTAAGTTTATGAAAATGTCTTTTTTTATTTTGGATCCACAAATTATTTTATTTCTATGAAATCTAAAAGTAAAATAGAAATACCATCTCAAAAAATAAATTCAAATTTTTTGATAAAAACTCTATGGTGTGGTATAAAAGAAACAATAATTTATAAAAAAAATCCATATTATCATTTATGGAATGGTTTTAAACTTTATTGCCTTTCACGTTGTATAGTTTTATGTTATTATAGATATGTATTAGCTTTCATTTTATTATAAAGAGATATATTATATAGCTAAAGAATTCATATTCAATTTCTAGAGTGGGTATCAATTTGTATATAAATATGAGTTAATATCTTTGATAATGTATTAATAAGCTGATAAACTGATTAAAGATATGAGTGAAATTTATCTTGAACATATTATTGAAAAGAAAGAAACTATCCAAATTATTGTTGTTCTAGTAGTGAAATAATATATGGATGTATTTCCTGATGATTTTCATGTTTTATTCCTAATTTTTTGGTTGAGTTTACCATTGATATAATGCCTAATGCTAATAAAATTTCAAACCATCCTTATCGAATGGTTTTATTTGATTTTTTAGAACTTAAAAATCAATTACAAAAGTTTACCCTAAAAATTATCCTTAGGATGATCCTACTCTATCTATTTAAAATAAGAAGGGTTCCATGATACTTGTTTTTGATTATAAAGAACTTAATAAATTCAATATTAAGAAAAAGTATGTTTTCCTCATATCAATGACTTTTTTGATCAAATCCATAGTGCACAATATTTTTCAAAATAGATCGTGGGTCTATGTACCATAAGTTGAATGTGAATGAAGAGAAAATTTTGTGGATGAAATTCATAACAAGGTATGGTCATTATGAGTTTCTAGTTATTCCATTCAAATTAACAAATTCACCTATTGTATTTATGGATCTAATGAATAGAGTGTTCCATGAGTATTTTGATAAATTTTTTATTGTGTTTATCGATGATATTTTGGTATAATCTAAAATCTATGAAGATCATGAGAAAAACCTAAGTATTATTTTGAATACCTTAAAAGAAAATAAATCGTATGAATAATTTGGTAAATATGAATTTTGGTTGTAATAGATTTCCTTTCTTGGTCATATTATTTATAAATATGGAATAATTTTTTATCCTAATAAAACTAAAGAATTGTAAGAGTGTTCAAGACCAAAAAATATCACTAATATTTGATATTTTCTTATATTAGTGGGTTACTATCAATAGTTTTTTATGAAATTTGTTTAGTTATCTATCCCACTAACTAATTTAACTCGAAAAGGAATTAAATTTATCTTGATAAATTATTATGATGAATTATTTTAGGTATTTAAAAGAAGATTACTTAATGATTCTGTATTGGAATTTAAAATAATAAATGCTGAATTTTTTATTTATAGTGATACTTATTTGAGTATACTTTGTTGTTTCATGATGCAAAATGATTAGTTTATCATGTATGCATCTCGTCAATTAAAGCCCCATGAGAAGAATTATCCTACACATGAAATTGATATTGATGTAATAGTTTTTTCCTTAAAAATATAAAGGAATAATTTATATGGGTATAAATGTAAAATATATTCTGATAATAAAAGTTTAATGTATATATTTTTAAGATCCCAGCCTTTTCTGGAGTCATCTCAGGCACATTTTTCAGGTACTTTTTGTTATTTTGAAGTAACTTTTCTTTGGAATTGTGATTTTAGGTGCATTTGGGTGAAGTTTTAATAAAAATCTATGGACATAGGGTTGTGCATGGTTTACGCATGTTTTGACAAAACCTATTCCCAATCCCAAGTAATTGTGAGAACCATGCAAACCTGGACAGTGATGTCTACAAAGTTTGTGTACAGTTTCCTTAATCATGCACCCTTGCCAGGTGAAATCGTTCTTGAGGAAAATTTTTCTATGAAAATTAGTTTTTAAATCTCTCAAACCTTTAAAACCCCTATATTTCAACCTAGGCTCGATCTTTACCAATTCTAAGTGATCCTAGGGCTTTCTGGAGGGATTGAAAGGTGATTAGAACACCATTCTTTGATATCGAAAGCCCGGATTGAGGATCTACTCTCTTCCTGATAAGTGGATTTCATCCTGATGCTTCTTATATTCTTTTCTCTATCTTTATTTTATCTTTTCAAGGGATATCTCCATTTTTTCTATAGATCTAAACCTATGTGTTCATATCTAAATCTAGGATTGTGGATCTATATTTATATTTTCAAGATCTTGATTCCTTTGATCTTAATTTTGGTTTTAGGGATTTAGATCTAGATTTTGATCGACATCATTGTGCCGCTCCAATTCTGGATATTTCTGCTAGGAAAAAATATATCAATAAACCAAGGTAGGTAGTCTAAATTGAACTCCCATAGTAGTGGAATTGATATGTGTATGTGAGCTTATTTATTTTCTAGATTCCCTTAATAATTTATTTCTTAAGTTGAAGAAATTAGGAATGTGAAGTTGACATGTTGATGCCTTAGTGATTAAATAGACGATTGAACCATGAGGCTAATGGGATGTCCAAATAGATGTTTAATTTGGGGAAATTTTTTATGGGTTGAGATATTTTAATTGAGATATTTAATTTTATTGGGTTTCAGATAATTAATCGGGGGGAATTAATTATGAGATAAGGTTTGGGTATGTGCGATAATTAATGGTGAATTAATTATATGCCTTGTTGTTTCATTAAGATAATTAATTATGGGATTAATTATGATAAGTTGATATTTTATTTGGATAATTAATTGTAGATAAATAATTATGGAATGAGATTAATGTTGATTAATTAATTAATTTCTGAATTAATTAATGGGTTATGCACTTAATTAAACATGGTTTAACTAATGGGTTTTGATGTATTTAACTAATCATTATATTTGTAAGGTATGGATGTGAATAATTATTTATAAATTAATAGATGATGGAAATTTTTGAGAATGTTGGTTCTAGACATGGTGTTCTAGACTAATGGAGAATTTGGAGCTTAGACATGGAATTATACCCCAATATTTATCCATGCACTTGTGATGTGAGGTATTATAAGTGGTGATCTACACCAGGTGGGATTTGGGGTGGTAGACATAGTGATCTACACCATATGAGATTTGGTGTGTTAGTCATGGAGACCTGCACTGAATGAGATTTGGGATGTCTGACATGGTTTTAAACACCAAATTAATAACAATAATAAATTAGGAAATGAATGAGATACATGAATCAAACATGAGTTTAATGTTTTTAAACAGAGAATAAACGACAATGTGATAACTATTTAATTATGAATTGTAATTATTTCTTTATATAATTTCATAAGATATCTTTTGACAGGACTTGTTTTAGACACCATTGGTGGTGGCCTACTGAGTCATACTCACACCCTACTCGATCCATTGGATCAGCACCTGAGAAGACTTTGTTTTTGAAGGAAAGGATAAGGGCAAGGCCCTAGGATAGGTTATTGTTTGGGAATAGAGCATGGGTGAGAGAACCAAACATGGATCGGGACCCTCTATGGAGTCGTTTTGTCTTTACTTTTAGTTTCATTGTAGAAACTTGTTACTTTCATTATTACATCATATTTCCCTTTCAACTGGGTATGTTATTTCCTATTTTGACTATCTTTTGACATTGGTATTGTTTTGGTGATTTATATGCTTCCTCACTTATTTATTGTTGTTTACTTCTACTCATACTTAACTCTAATAAAAAGAGGGTATAGTATCCCCATGAATGACTTACCAAACCCTTACTGCTAGTCGGCACCCTCTAGAATATGGGGAGGTGCACTTGAGGGCATGTGACCAACCGGCTCGGGGCCCCGTTTCATGGCGCTCAGGTCAGGACGTTACAAAGTGGTATCCAAGGAGTTTTATTTATTTATTTTTCTTTTGTCTTACTGATTTAGGAAAGGTATATAGAAGACTAGTAAGAGTCAAATCTTGGTAGTGATATTGTTCATAGTAGTTGCAAAACCATGTATGGGGGAAAATCTGGGTACTCGGGGTGGGATTTTTGTGATTTCTGTTTGTTGTTACAGTTGGATATTATTTCATCTTGGGTGAAGCACCTGTGGTGTGATGTGATAATTGTTTTTTAGAATTTCTGAGTATTGATTTGTGGCCTAATGAGTCATGAGATTCAATTCTTCATGCATCATTCTAGGAATTAGGGGTTGTTGTGACATCCATCATTAGGTACTCACGGGAAAACAGGTTATGGGTAAGTTGTTGAACTTGAATTTATTTCCTTGTTATGTGATTGAAATAAAAATGGTTCCTAACATGAATTGAGAAATATTGAAAAATGATTCAAATTGAGAATGATTGGGCATCTAAATGAGAAACTTTTTAATGAGAATGTTTTTACCCTTCCTAAAAAATACCTAGGGGTAGGATGGTTATGGGAAGTGATGGAGCCTCGATGTTGACCGCATGGAGAGAAATGAGGGAATGACATGTTGAGACTTTTTGGGTTTCTTTTTCCTATTATGTAATGGTATAATTTTGTGTTATGAGACCTAAGTTGTGTGTTTGGCATTATAGAGATTATGACTCCATGATGCTTGTTAAGGGGAGAACTGAGGGGTAAGGATCAGAACGACCTTCTTGATAGGGAACTTGAGGAGGTGTTAGTGTTGTTTGAGGAGGAATGGGATAAGTTCTAAGAGAACTTTTCTCATTTCATGCCCTTCATGGAAAGAGACCTAGGGCGGGTTCTGAAAAGCATGTCTGAGTTGACAAGGTAGTTTTAGCTACAGCATCCTCTAATTTTTATTGGAGAGGGTGGACCTGAGGGAGATGAATTCTGGATTGAATCCATAGAGATGACACTTGACCATTTGTAGACTCTAGTTGAGAGTAGGGTCAAGTTGTTTGATTATGTTCTACGGGGGTCAGAAAAGCACTAGTGGGACATTTTGGTATGATCTGGATAGACTGATGGTATGTTATGGAAGGACTTTTTGGATAAGTTCTTGGTGCACTTCTATCCAGAGACACTGAGACAAGTGAATGATTCATATTTTATGCATCTGACCCAGGGAAGCATGTCCATAATGGATTATTCTAAACGTTTTACATATTTATAATGTTTTTCTCCAGCATTGGCACCAGATGAGGCTACTTTCGCAAAACTATTTTAGGAAGTAATTAGATGTGAAATTAAGTCCTAGGTGAATATATTTAGACTGAAGAAGTTATCAAAATTGGTGAATTAAGCTCTCATTTCATAGGGAAACCTGAAGGACACTTCCAATACTAGATAGGTAGTTGTTTCTAGATGACTAGGGAGTGTGCCTTTCAAGAGAAGGAAGTTCTGTTACGAGAACCTTAATCAGGACAGCAGAAATCAAGGTGTAAAATCAAAAGGAAAAGTTTCACATGATCTTACTCATTTGTTTTTTCACATGTAAGATAGTTTGGGACACTATCGCAAACATTATCCTCGAACACCAGTAGAGTACCAATGTTGCAGTGAGATGGGGAACCTATAGAGGTTCTGTAGGTTGCAGTGACAAACTGGTGCTCAGGGAGCAATTGCGCATAGTCAGAATGTAGGAAGGGGTTCTTATACACCATATAGGTCTAGCAGTTAGAGTTATTATGGAATAAGTGGTAGAGGTAGTTGATGTGGTGAATTAGGGAAATATCACCCATATCAGAAGAGTGGTTCTAGTTAGGGGTGTTAGACAGTTTCACAAGGAAGAGGGGTAAGATAGTTACATGCAGTACAACCTACACTTGTGAAGAGCGAGGCTGGGCCATAAAAATTTAGAGGTATTATTCTAGTAGCTTCTACATTATCTAGTTCCTTGTTTGATACTGGTACATCTCATTCCTTTATATCTTCAAATATTTTTAATGGCTTGAGATTGGAGGTGGATTCCATGAACGAAGTAATGAATATCGATACACTGTTGGGAATTCAATCAAGAGATATCTTTCTATGAAAGGTATGTTCACCAAAGATCAGAGGGTATCATTTTCTTTGGGATCTATATGTCCTTGATATTATGGGATTCAACCTTATTATGGATATATACTATTTTGTCGCATACCAAGCCCACGTCGATTGTTACTACAGGAGAGTGACCTTTGTGTCTCATAAGGGTGACCAATTTGTTCATCATGGAGACTGGGATATCTAGGAAATCCAAGAAAGGCCAATTACTTAGCAAATAGTAGATCTCACATCCCAAATTTCTAGTCTTTTTCTGGATGATGGGGGAATTAGGCAAGATGTCCTTCCACCATTTTTAGAATAGTTCCAAGATGTATTTACTGAAGACTTATCAGGGTTTCCACATGAGAGAGATATGGAATTAACTATTTAGCTCATGCTGGAGGTTGAGACAGTATCTATTCCACCTTACATAATGGCACTAATTGAGCTTCAAGAGCTCAATAATTAGTTAGAGGAGTTTGAGGATAGAGGTTTTATCCTTCCCTGTACATTACCTTGGGTATTACTTATTTTATTTGCACAGAATTCTGATGGGGTTTTATGCTTGTGTGTCGATTATCAGATGTTGAATAAGATGAATTTGAAGAACCGATATCCTCTTCTGTGTATCTATGATTAGTTTGACTAGGTAAAGGAAGATTTTGTGTTCTCAAACATCAATTTGAGATTATGTTATCATCATGTGAGAGTTTGGACTTCTGTTATACCATGTAATTATTTCAGAAGAAAATACGACCTTTATGAGTTTGTCGTAATGTTTTTTGGGTTGAAAATGATCCAGTAGTGATTATGTCCTTGATGAATAGGATATTTCATCTGTACCTAGGTCAATTTGTGGTAGTGTTTGTGGATGAAATCTTGGTGTACTCCAAGACTCATGACAATCATTCCTAGCATCTAGACATCATCCTAAGTACACTAAGAGATAATTTTTTATACACCAAACTATCTAAGTTTCAGTTTTGTATTAGTCATGTATAATTTTTAGGGAATATCATCTAGGAAGAAGGTGTGGAAGTAGACCTAGAGAAAGTTCAAGCAGTGGTTTCTTGGGAGTAGCCCAAGAATGTTTTTGATATCTGAAGATTTTTGGATTAGTTGGATATTACAGGAGGTTTATCCAAGACTTTTTATAATTGGAAATATTGTTTTGGGTTTGAAAATAAAGGGATAAAGTTTGAATGGACAGAAGCATGGGAGAATGCTTTCTCGGAATTGAAGAAGTTCTTGACATCGGCACCAATATTGATCCTACTTGAGTCAATTAAGGAGTAAACGGTGTATTTTGAAGCATCTGGGATAGGACTCAGAGTTGTGTTGATACATGGGGTTGAATCATTGTGTGTGGGTCTTGGATGTTGAGTACACATGAATGGAATTACCCCCACGCATGACCTCGAGTTAGAATTAGTGGTGTATGCTCTTAAGTGTTAGCGACACTATCTCTTGGTAGAAAAGTTTAATGTTTTTACATATCAAAAAATCTTGAAGTATATCTTTTCACAAAGTGAATTGAATCATCAGAATTGAATATGGGTAGAGTGTATGCAATCCTTTGATTTTGAACTAGAATATACACCTAGAAAGGGGAATAGTGTGGTTGATTCCTTGAGCAGGAAAACTCATACTTAGTTAGTACATGAATCGAGCCTGGAGTGGAAAATTATGACCTTCCTAGCTGAAATGAATGTAGTAGTTTAGGAAAATTATGATAAAATGACTCTATTTTTAGTATAAGTGGAGTACACACTCTTGAGATGGATCAGGAATAGGTAGTACAAAGATATAAAGTTCTTATATTTGAGGGAAATCCTTGAAGGTGGGGAGACACCTGTAGACTAGTTGATAGATGAGGATGATGTCATCTATGTAAAAATCAGGTTTGTTGTGCCTACAAGTATGTGAGGGAAACTCATGAGAGAATTTCATGCCTCAAAGTGGGAATTACATCCTAGGGTGAAAAAAAATATATCGTGGCCTATTATGATAATTTTTGTGTCCAGGCATGAAAAATGATATTGAAGGTTTCTTGATAAGATCTTTCACCTGTTAGTAGGTAAAGGAGGATCACCAATGATCTGGAGGTTTACTACAACCATTACCTATTCCGAAATAGAAGTGGGATGATGTGACCAAGGATTTTTTGGTAGGTCTTCCAAATATGCTTAGAAAAAATGATGTTTTTTCGTTCATTGTGGATAGACTGACAAAGGTAGAACATTTCTTTCCAATCAGGGAAACATTCATAGTGGATCAATTGGGGGAAATGTATGTTCTAGAGATAGTTCATTTGCATGGGGTGCCAGGGAATATAGTTTCATATTATAATTCATTCTTTACTTCATTATTTTGGAAGGTATTTCATAAATTTCTTGGCACATAGGTTTTTTTTAGTATGGATTTCCACCCACAGGCAGATGGGAAGTCAGATCATACCATACAAGTGCTAGAGGATATGCTACAAGCATGTGTGCTTGATTTCAATGGTTCTTGATATAATCAATTTTCTTTAGTGGATTTTGACTATAAAAAAAGTTATCAAGAACCTATATAGATGGAACCAAATAAATCACTTTATGGTAGGCCATATAGATCACTAATATGCTAGATGGAGGTGGGTTTGTCAGAGTTTTTGGGACTGAGTCTCGTGCAGGAGACATCGGAGAAGGTGTAGTTGATTCAGAAACATATGGTTATGGCTCAAAGTAAGAATAAGTTTTATGTGGATAGGTGGAGATGACCCCTAGAGTTTACATAAGGTTATTGTGTTTTCTATCGGGTTTCTCCAAGGTTGGTTCACCATAGGTTACAGAGGAAGAGCAGGTTAGAACCTAGGTTTGTGGGACCGTTTGAAGTTGTGGAGAGAATCGGGCTAGTAGTTTATTGATTGGATCTTCCATAAAAATGCAGTGTTATGTATGACGTCTTTCATGTGTAATAACTATGGAGTTATCACCCTAACCCTTCTCATGTGATAGATGGGGATGAGGTTTCCTTTGAGATAGATGCATCATTTGAGGAGCATCTGATATGTGTGTTGGATCGTAGTGAGAAATTGTTGCAGGGAAAGACCGTGTTGATAGTTTGTGTGTTACTGAAACATGGACGTGTTAAAAAGGAAACTTGGGAAAGGTAAACAGACATAAGGTCTTAGTGTCCCAATCTTTTTGGATCAGAATCTTAGTAAAGTTCAGGAGTGTAGCTCGGGGGTGAGTTGTTATAATGTGGGGAGACTGTAAGATCCCAGCCTTTTATGGAGTCATCTCGGGCATGTTTTTCAGGTAATTTTTGTTTTTTTAAGTACCTTTGATTTGTAATTATGGTTTGAGGTGCATTTGAGTGAAGTTTTAAGAAAAATATATAGATAGAGGGTTGTGCACGGTTTTTGCACGATTTGAAAATTTGTGCTCTCAAATCTAGGTAATTGTGTGAACCTGGAAAATGAGGTCTTCACGGTTTTCACATGGTTTCCTTATTCATACGCCCCTAATAGGTGAAACCATGCACGCAGAATATTTTTCTACAAAATAAGTTTTTAAATCACCTGAATCCCTGAAACCCCTCTATTTCGACTTATGCTTGGGCTTGACCAATATTAGGGGATCCTAGAGCTTTCTGTATGGATTCTTAGGTGATTCAAACACCGTTCTTCGAGATCAAAATCCTAGATTGAAGATCCACTCTCTTCTTATTAAGTTGATTTCGTCCTGATTCTTCTTACATTATTTCCTCCATATTTATTTGATCTTTTCATGGAATATATGAATTATTTCCATGGATCTAAACCTATGTGTTGAGATCTAGATCTAGGATTGTAGATCTAGATCTAGATTTTTATGATCTGGATGCCTTTGATCTTAATTTTGGGTTTAGGAATTTAGATTCTTATTTCGATAGACATCATTGTGCCACTTAGATTTTTTGGATTTCTGTTGGGAAAACATCCCTCAAAAAACTGATTTATGTGGTTTAAATCGAACTCCCATAGTTATGGATTTGATATGTGTATGTGAGATTATTAATTTTTTAGCTTCACTTAATAATTGATTTCATAAATTAGAGTAATTATGACTGTGAAATTGATTTGTTAATTCCGTAGTGATTAAATAGATGATTGAACCATCAGGCTAAGGGGTTTCCCAAATAGATGTTTGATTTGGGGATATTTTTTATGGGTTGTGATATTATAATTGAGATATTGAATTTGGTTGGTTTGAGATAATTAATCAGGGGGAATTAATTATGAGATAAGGATTAGATATGTAAGATAATTAATGGTGGATTAATTATGTACCTTGTCGTTTCATTAAGATAATTAATTGTGGGATTAATTATGATAAGTTGAGATTTGATTTGGATAATTAATTTTGGGGAATAAATTATGGAATGATATTAATGTTGATTGATTGATTAATTGATGGATTAATTAATGGGATGTTCACTTAGTTAAACAAGGGTTAACTAATGGGTTTTGAGGTATTTAACTAATCATTGGATAAGTAAGTTATTGATGTGAATAATTATTTATGAATTAATAAATGATGTAAATGATTGAGAATGTGGGTGCTAGACATGGAGTTTTAGACAGATGGAGAAGTTGGGTCTTAGACATGGCGTTCTACCCTAATAGATATCCAAGTGCTTGTGATGTGAGGTGGTATACGTGGTGATCTATGCCAGATGGGATTTGGGGTGGTAGACATGGTGATCTACAGCAGATGATATTTGGGTTGTTAGGCATGGTGACCTATACTAAATGATATTTGGGGTGTTTGACTTGGAATGCAACACCAAATTGTTGACAATAATGAATTATGAAATGAATGAGAGACATGAATCAAACCCTAGTTTAATGTGTTTAAATAAATAATAAATGAAAATGTGATAACTATTTAATTATGCATTGTAATTTTTTCTATATGGAATTGAATACATTTTCTTTTGACTATACTTGTTTTAGACATCGTTGGTGGTGGCCTACTAAGTCATACTCACACCCTACTCAGGCCACCTGATTAGCACCCGGGAAGACTTTTCTGTTATAGGACATGATAAGGGAAAGGCCCTGGGATAGGTTGTTGTTTAGGAATAGAGCATGAGTGAGGGAACTGTACATTGTTCGAGACCCTCTATGGAGTTGTTGTGTCTTTACTTTTAGTTTAATTGTATACACTTTACAATTGAATTTTTATAGTATGTTTTCCCTTTTATTTGAGTATGGTCTTTCCTTTTTGGAATATCTTGTAACATTGGTATTGTTCTGGTGATTTATATGCTTCCACATTTGTTTATTTTTGTTTGCTTCTACTGGTACTTTACTATGATAAAAATAGGGTATAGTCTCCCCATGAATGACTTACCAGACCCTTACTATTAGTTTTCACCCTCTAGCGTACAGGGAGGCATGCTTGAGGTAATGCGACCGACCAGATTAGGGCCCCGTTTCATGGCACCCGGGTCAGGACGTTACAATATTCACTCAAAAAGAGTTGAACATTTGGTAGAGAAGATGGGTTGAAATTATTAAGGATTATTATTTCACAATTCACTATTATCTTGATAAAGTAAAAAATGTATTTGATGCCTTGATTCTAGAAGATAACGCGTCATTAACTATTATATGAGTGGAACATGATATATTAGTTAATAATTTAATAAATATTATCCTAGAAATTGTGTATGTAGAAACTTATTCTATTTTGGATCAGGTATCAATGAAGTTATCTTTATCAGAAATAATTAAATATGCTTGGAAGGAAGCTCGTAGTTTGTAAGAAACAGTATAATCAGTTAATAAGGTTAAGTTTCTTGGGTTTAAAATTGATAAATAAGATGTTATCATATTTGTAAAGATGTTGTGTGTGCCAAGTGATTCCCGGTAGAAGAAATAATTTTTAAGTTAAGCGTCATCCTGGTAGTTCTAAAATATATAGATATCATTAGAAATATTATTGGTGGGATGGTACGAAGAAACATATTACTAATTTTACTATGAAATTTTTTACTTTCCAATAAGTTAAAGTAGAGAGACAACTATAAAAGGGGGTGATTCATACTTTTACAATTCCTGAATTGAAATGGGTGGATATATCCATGGATTTCATGGTGGTATTACCAAATAAATATCAAAGTAATAATAAAATTTTTGTTATTGTTACTTTTTTAACTAAATAAATGTATTTTATTATTATTCAAGGTGTTATTACTTTAGATTAACTTGGTAGAATTTATCTTGATGAGATTATTAGATTACATGGACTCCATCTCTCTATTATATCATATTTTGATTCTAAATTTACCTCAAATTATTGGAAAGGACTTTAAAATTCATTGGGTACTAAATTAAATTTCAGTACATTATTTCATCCTCAATTTGATGGATAGTTATAATGAACAATTCAAACTTCGGAAGATATTCTTTGGGATTTCTATTTGTATTATTAGGGAATGTAGGGTCGTCATCTTTTATTGGTGGTTTTTTTTAAAATAATTGTTTTCATTCTATCATATAGATGGAACCTTTTTCGGCATTATATTGAAATTGATTTCAAACTTCATTATGTTGGGATAAAGTCAGTGATGGGAAATTATTGGAACCATAATTGGTATAAAAAATGGTATAGAAAGTAATGATGATTGAATAGAACATTAGGATAACTTATATCAAGTAGAATAGTTATTAATACTATAGGAGGAAAGATATCTTGTTTGAGGTAGATGATCGATCATGTTTTTCTTAAATTATCACCATGGAAAAGTGTTATTCATTTTGGTAGAAATGGAAAGTTATTTTTTTGTTTTATTTCTTCTTATGAAATTATATAAAAGATGGGATCATTTTATTATAAAGTATATTTACCTATGATTTTATCTGAATTACATGATGTGTTTCATGTTTCTTTTCAAAGAATTTTTCTACTCGATGCATATCATGTTTTTGAGACTTGAAGTGGTACAATTAGAGAAGAATTTATCTTATGAAGAAATTTTAGATCAAATTTTGGATCATAGAGTGTAGGTACTATGAAATATGGTGATTCCCTAGGTAAATTTTTTATGTAATAATCACATTATTGAGGAATTAACATGTGGATTAGAAAATTCTATGGGGGGAAATACCCCCATTTGTTTAAGTCGTGAATAAAATTATGAAGATATAATTTCTTAAGGAAGAATAATGTAACAACATAGTTAATACTAGAAGTAAAGTTATCTTATGATTTATAAGTATTAATTTTATGTATTTATATTCACCATAGTTTAATAAAAAAATTATAAATGTTTTCATCTGAAAAGTAATAGTTTTATTTAACTAAATTATTTTTCCATGAATTTCATGATATTTTTTAAAAGAAGAATTTCTTGATTTTAGAAATTTAATTTTATAAAAATAAATTAATTTTTTTAATAAAAATATCAAATTTATCTTAGGATTCATTTTTTTATTTTTCTGAAAAGATTTATTTTTTAGTGAATAGTAAAAAATATTTATTTTTACAAAACTATCATTACATTTAAATTAATTTAAAAGACTCATTATATTTGAATTTTCTTTTAAATTGACATAAGATCCATTTTATTAAATATAATCGAAATAATTATATATGAATTAATATTATAATTGATTTTGGATAAGTTTATTTTTATCCCTAAAAAAATTTAAAACATATTTTTCATTATGTTTTACACACTTATATTAAAATTAATTTTTGTAACTTCTATAAATTTAATATTGAAAAATTGATTCCATATTTTTAATATAGTGGTTAAAATTTAGTATTGAGGTCAATTTCATTTTTTAACATTATTAATAGTAACCATGGTAAAGTTGTTTCAATATGCACTAGTACAAAAATTATTTATTGTGTCAGCTTTTTCACATCGATTATTTATAACTGACATGAAAGATAAATGTATATTACTTTATCATGTTGGGTATATAATAACTAATGTAAAAATTAAAGTTAAATCTTTATCACATCATTTATATAATAGCCTATATGATATTCCATTAAAATTTTTATGAATTGTCGGTTTGAATCATTTCAGTGTTATTCAATCTCATGAAAGTAAAGTAATTTCTCTTACACGAAGGCTATAAACCTCATTTATTAGATTTGGAGGACTCCAATATCTTATATACATCTTCATACATCATCATTTTTCATTGGTCTCATTTTTGTGGATTCGATTTGGTCATCTCTCAAGTAAGCCTCACACATCGATCCTCACTTTCAGTCATTCAATGTCACATAATCCCTAAATCTTGTTTTTTTTTATTTTGTGAACTAAAATCTCACATTACCATATTTATAAACCCTCAGTTTTTATTGAAATCATTGTTTCATATTCTAATATATATTTTCTTATCTCAATCTCATATTACCATCTTTATATACCTTATTTATCCATTTATTTAAGTGAAAATGTTTGTGGATTACATTATATCTTAATGTTCTAGGTTAAATCATAGATTTCGGCATTATATCTTAATGTTATAGTGTTTTCACTATATGGAAATGTATTTTCACTAAATTTTTTTGTAGATGTTTATACTGCATCAGATCTTAAATTTCTATAATAAATATTTAAATTTTTATCATTTGGATGATGTTTGTGAATCATTCAATATTTATGCATACACTTCCATGTATATGGATTCATTTCAATTAGTGTTGTAGATTTATTAGTGAATTAGTAATCTTATAATGTAATATATATATATATATATTTCAATTTTAATATAGTTCAATATACAATATCATATAAGTAGTGTATATGCATATCAACACTTTTCTTGTGATGTGAGCATATTATTATCTTGAAAAAAAATATCTAAAAATATTTAGTTTGTGTATTATGATTTACTGTCAACATAATGTTAAAATTATTGGTAAATAGACAATAGGAACTATCAATTGGTTCCTTTACATATCTTTGTTATATTTTTATAGATATATGTTAATTTTTTATTCTATTTGATAAATTAACCCATTTGGTGAAAATGATAATAGAGATTAATAAGCTACCTATCCCTAGACATACTTTAGGTTACGTTAATTTTTAAATTTATTAGATTATCCCACTATATAGGTAGAGTTTTTCTAGGTTATATTTTCATGGAATTACACATGCATCGCATGGTATTCACATAAAAAGCATTTGTATCCCCATAAATTTGGATTTTTATTATATCAAATGTATAAGACTGAAATTTTAAAAATATGGGTTATTAGTATGTTACATTTAAATAAAAAAATTTATCACAGAATACATATTATGTAATATGCTTTCTATAATTTTTATAATACAATTTTCATAAAAAGTATATATAATTAATTCTTTATATATATATATATATATATATATTGCATTACAAATTAATCATTATGTTGTTTGAACTCTACAATATGATTATATTATAGTATGAATTAATGTTTCTTATAACAATTTTTGTCTTTTTCATGTAAAAAATATGTTAAAAAATTCAATGATAAACATACAAATCAAAATGGAAAATGCGCACTTGATTTGGATTCTAGTCAATAATATTCCATTTCAGGTTTTATAAAATTTCATTCAGAAGAAAATAAAAAATGAGAGAATGGTATAACTATATTTTCTTTTGTAAATTACTTCCATGAATTTTATTTTTCTGATTTAACAATTATATTTAAACTTATATTCCACTATTATCTTGAATTTATAATTATACTTTTCATATATGCATATATATTTTTTAAAATTTCAAAGTTTTGTTACTTTCAAATTTTGAAATCTTTGATATAAATTTAAATGTGTTTTAACTTGAATAATTTATTCACAATTTTATCACGATTATATTCTCTTGAAAAGATAATTATTTTTTATGTTTTTTATAAATAATAATGAGTTGAATTTGGATTATGAAACTTCAAATAAGTGATGAATATGAGGAAGGTGTTGATGCATTTTTGAAATTTCTAAAAGAAATTTTCCAAAAAACGACATGTTTTTTTATCCATGAATGAAATGTTAACATATGAAGAAGTTTAAAAGTAGAGATATCAAAGATAATTTAATTTTACATGGTTTTAATCTGAGTTACAACCATTGGATTTTTCATGGTGAAACTAGGTAGAAATTCATATTTATTGATGATAATTATTTTCAATATGATAACTCTAATAAAATTTAAGAAATGATTTGTGATATTAAAGTAGAGTAAATTGAGAAAGAACTAACAATTGATCATATATATGGTGATACTAAAAAACCATTATATCTAGGTTTTATAGAATTTATGGTTTTATTGACAATGTTGGGATTGATTAACTTAGAGGTGAAACATGGATAGAGTGATAATAATTTTACAGAGTTGCTAAAATTATTGAAATTTATTCTTATTTATGAAAATGATCTTCCATATTCACATTATAAAGAGAAGAAAATGCTTTATCTGATGGGATTAGGTTATAAAAAAATACATGATTGCCTTAATGATTGTGTGATATATATGAAGGAATGTGAATTTCTATCAGGGTGTCCTAAATGTGGGACATCACGATATAAGTTGAAAGAAAAATCACATGATAATTTAGCAGTTACAGATACCCCTGTTAAATAATTTTGGTATCTTCCTATAATTATTTATCTGAAACGTTTATTTTCAAATAAACATGATGGAAAATTTTAATATGGAATATATATGAGAGGATAATTGATAGAAAATTAAGACATCTGACTGATTTTCTATAATATAAGTAAATTGATCACTAGTTTCCTATATTCAAAAATGAAGTTATAAATCTCATACTTGGACTATGAATGGATGGAATGAATCCATATCGAATCCTTAATAGCACACATATTTTATGGACTATTGTATTGGTAATTTTTAACTTATCTCCTAGATTTTGTATGAATTAAAAAAATATTTCATGTTGAGTTTAATGATCTATAGACCAAAATAGCCCAGAAATAATATTGATGTTTTCTTGTCACCATTAATTGATGATTTGAAACTTTATGGGAGGAAAGGTATTAAAATTTATGATTCTTATAAAATTACATATTTTACAATTCATGAAATTATTATGTTCACTATAAATGACTTCCCAACATATGGAAATCTATTTGGATATGGTGTTAAGGGGAATAAAGTTTGTCCAATTTTTTAACAGTAGACTTCATATTATCAACTGCATCATGGGAGAAAAATAGTATAAATGGGTCATCAAAAAAATTATATGGATAAATCTTATTTAAGATTTAAAAAGGTATTTAATGGATCATAAGAATTTTATATTTATCCAAAACATTTTTCCAATAATCATTATTTTGAGAGGGTGAAAAACATTGATGTGACATTTGAAAAGAAACACAAATCTGGTAATGATAAAAATATTATGAATAAAATTTTGATATTTTTTGAGTTACCATATTAGAGATATAATGAGGTCAAACATAACATTAATGTAATACACATTAAGAATAATATCTATGAAAAATTTATTGGAACATTATTAGATATTAAATGAAAGAATAAAGATGGATTGAATGAAAGATTGTACTTACTCTCAATGAGAATACGTTTTCAGTTATTTCCCAATCCCATTCAAAAATGAACATTCCTTCCCCAAGATTTTCATACATTATCCAAGAGGGAAAAAATTATATTTTTTTAGTTTCTTTAGGATATAAAAGTTCGGTAGGGTTATTTTTTAAATGTAAAAAAAAACTTATTTAAAGGAATTTAAGTTGACAAGTATGAATTCACATGATTTTCATGTCATGATGCAACAGCTACTGCCAGTTTCAATGTATGGAATATTTCCCATCCATGTTATAATGACTATCATTAAGTTTTGTTATTTTTTAAATTAATTTTTAATAATTTGACTAATCTGAATGCTTTGAAGAGTTTTTATAATGAAGTGGTTTATGTACTTTTTCAATTGTAAATGTATTTTCCTCCATGTTTTTTTGATATCATGGTGCATTTTATAGTTAATTTGGTGTGAGAAATAAAGATTTATAGACATGTATATCTGTGAAGGATGTATACTTTTGAAAGTTATATGAAAATATTGAATGGGTATGTTAATAATCCATATCAACTTGAAGCCTCAATTATTTTGAATTATATTTATAAAGAGTTTGAATAGTTTTACTCAAGCAACTTGTCTGCAGTGGAGAACATCAATTTTCCTACATCTCCCCATAAATGAGTCAATTATGGGAGAAAGGGGATTCATGAATTAAAAGTAAAATCATTGATAGTTGAAAAGATAAATAAGGTATATTTATACATCTTGAATAATATAGATGATTTTATAATATATATAACATTTCATATTAATGTGTTAAAATAATGTTATCCAAAGAAGAAAGATAAATGGATTTTAAATCAGCATAATAAAACTTTCCTTCAAGGATTTAAAGAGATGGTTCTTGGTAGATCAAATGCATCAAAAACATTGAGATGGTTAGTGGGAATTCCAAGTTTAAATTTGATAACATGGTCTGGGTATGACATTAATGTCAATACATTTCATATGAAATATCAGGATAAAAAAATTCCATTCATAATAGTAGTGTATTGGTGTTCTCATATGCAATGCATTTTTCGAGTGTTAAAGACAAAAAACCAATATCATAATTAATTGAATATTATGGATTAATTAAATAAATATGGGAGGATTATTACATTAAATTTTAGGTTTTAATGTTTAACTGTAAATGGTTTATTAATAACAACAGTGTTAGGCGTGATAAATTTTTAAATATGTTATTTAATCAGAATAGATTGGAATATAGAATAGATCCTTTTATCATGGAAATACATGAAAAAAAATATATGTTATTAATCAATCTGATATGTATTGGTATATTGTTTTATAAGGAAAAAACAATATGTTAGTGGTGATAAACTTGATTTAGATATTGACTTATGTGAGATCCATACTTTCATGGAAATATTTACAGATAATGTTGATGAGAATGTTATAAACATGTTTTGTTCTATGAAGAATGATCACGACGAAGGAATTTGGGAAAAAATACTTAAATTCATTCCTAATATTATAGGTAACATATATTTATTTCTCATTTAATTTTTTAAATTTCATAAAATGTTAGATATTTTAATTTTATTTTCTTTATTAAAACATGTATTATAACTTATAAGTTAAATTGTTTTTTATATTTGTTTAGTTTTGTTTATTTTACCCTATTTTCTGTTACATAACTTCTCTATTAATTAATTTTGTTGAAAAATAAATATTTTAAATCTAATATGTTAAATAAAAATAATAATATATAAGAGTATATTCATAAAAATATTATTTTTTGTATAAAACATTATTTTTTAGGTTGGGTCATTTTTACTATTAACACTCTATTTTTGGATTTATTTTCATTTACTTATATGTCATTTCATCACCTAAATTTTTTTTTTATAATTTTAGTTAACTATAAAAAATATGAATAAAAATGTGTTAAGTTTATTTTAGTTTACTTTTTTGTTTGATAAGTTTTAATTTTTATTTACACTTGTATGTAATAGTTGGATTTGTATATTTATGTACTAATTTTTTTGTTGCTTTGATTTTTAGGGTAATGAAATATCAGTCATCTAACCCACCACATACTTCTAAAGATGATCGTACTCATGCCTTTAGGGTTAAATGTACACATGAACCGATTAATGAGCCTCATCCTTCTTTACAAGAGACATCTACTTCCACATGTCCAAATAATTTTTTGAGGGTTGGTAAATGTTACATCACACATTTACCATAATTATCAGTTTCCCATATCCAGTACTAGAGAAAACAAATATAATTTTATGATAATGATATTCCAAGTGGTCCAAATGAAAAATAATTTTTGACTTTTATAACAGTACAGGTTAAAATAAAATTTAGTATTTAGATTGATGATTGGAAAGTTATTGACAAATTAATAATACCTCACATATGGTATATTTTTTTTGGTAAGATATTTTTTTATTATTTTATTTATATTGAAATTTTTATTGTAATATATGTTTTTCCCATTCATATTGGATGAAATATGATATACCTGATATTAGAGGAGTCAAGAGGAAATGTTTATCATTATATAATATGTGATAGAGTGATTTTAAATAAACCCTACCATCAGATTTCATTTTTGGGCATAGAAAACATCATAATACATGTTATATATATCCATTTATAGATGAAGATATATAAAATAATTTTTTTGAAAGTAGGTAATGAGAAGAGTTTTTAGTAAATGAAATGTTTACTTTTAGAAGTTTTCTTACATTTATTTTCTTATTAATGATTTCTTTATTCTTAATTTATAGAAATTGAGGAGATCTCATTTGGATATCTAATCTATAAATACATTCCCTCATACTTCATATTTTGGTGGTTATTCATTATTGGAAGAACAAATTATATTTGAAAAATTAAAAAAATGAGACCTGAGTCTTCACAATCTATAGATGTTGACCCCCCCCCCCAAACTAGACATGAAAATGGAAGAGGTCTTGGATGAGAAAAAAGGACAATATCTTATGTAATAGTTGAGGACTTTAGCTGAGAGGATTGTAATATGTTTAATTTATTTATTTATTTATTAAAGTTAAATAAATTATTTATATATTGTGATTCATTAGGTATTTTTTTCAAATATTCTATACAGAATTATCTTGAGGAGAAGAGCACATAGGAGGTATTTATAGTTGAGGGTAGGAAGTATATTTTACCTATATCATTGTGAAATCCCAAACACAAAGGTCATGTATGAGGATGCCCAGAAGATGTATTAGTGAAAAAAGAGTTTCAGTGTTCTAAAGTTTATTCAATGGAGGATGTTTATAAATAAAATAGATTCTTTAGAAATTGAAGTTCAAGATATTCGTGTGATGATGGTGGATGGAGTCATAGATTTAGTATAGTCATTGTTTCCAAACATTAAAAGATAGTTTCAGACTACCAATCCCACTCCTCCACCTCTGTCAGAAACTCTTGCTCCTCCACCTCCACCTATAGACCCCACTACTTCTTATCCTACTCCTACACCCCCTCCTCCACAACTTCGTAGTTATTTTTAGTTATATGTCAATGAACCCCAGCATCATATTTTTTATATGGGATGATATTTTATATTTGATATATCATTCATCATCAACAGATAGAGATATATAATCATAGGTTCACTATATATGATATTTTATATAGATTAAGAAGAATACCAATACCTACATATGAGGTGAGTACAGTTTGAAAAAATAGTATCCACTTTTTAGTTTTTCCATCTAGAATTATTCAATGTATTACTATATAGGAATGTGTATATTTTAACTTTTATGTCATTTTTCTATTAATTTTTTTTTAACATTTTAAAGTTTATATATTTTTCTATTTTTATAGGAATAAATTAATGATAAATAAATATTGTATAGACAACAAAAATTTAAAGTGTTTTTTACTTTAGATAAAAATTATATTAGTATTGATAGATTTTCAACTTATTCAGATTTTTTGTTGGATGTTTATGAGATTTTAATTAAAGTTGGAGTTTGTGGGAATGTAATGACTGTGGTAATTTTGAAAAAATATATCATGGAGCTTTTAAATTGAGATCAGTTGGGAATCAATAGGATGTAAGTTTTTTCCATGTAAGTGGATTAATAAAAAAATTCCATTAGTTTAATTTATTGAAAATTTATACTTATGTTTGTTTTGTATTAGGTATCTTTATACAATTTGTAAATAGCATGACAAGGTAGAATTATATGGGTTCATGGACCCACAGTTTATTTTTCCTATAGTGATGAAAATAATTGATACTAAAGGAATATTTTATATTATAGAAATATTTCAAAAGAATGAAATTATTTAGTGTTGTATGTTTTCTTATCTTCAAGAGTATGAAACGTATATCTCAAAAACCATTATATATCTCTTAAGATAATAACCACTAAAATTAAAGTTTATTTTATATTAGTGGACAATTGGTATTTGTGTGTTTTTTTACAAGGGGGAATACAATTTAATAGTTATTCTCTATCAATGGTCAATTGTGAGAAAATTTTAAGAATGTATTGGACGCGTATGTTTGAATTTTTTTAATACTTTTTTATATTATAATAAATTTTAAATTTATTTTATTCATATTATTTTCAAAAAGGTCATGTAATTTATTTATAGAGACCATAATAAATAAGTTTTCCAAGATTAAATATGTAAAATCAGAGGTGAATTTTCATTTACAATTACTAAATTTTGGATATACTACTTAATAAGGTTATTTTGAATTGAAAATTTATTTTAAATGGAATTTTCATAAAAAAAATAAGGCATAAAGGAATTTATATAGAATGTTTTATGATTTATTTATGAAATAATTTCAACTAGTATAGTTACAAAGTTACATAAGGTTATATCTCTTCATAAACTTTAATTAATATTTGATCCATTTTATTCAAAATATATGTTAAATTATTTCCTTTTAATTTGTAGATTTTTTATGGCTCTCTCCCTTATAGTGCATAGGAGCTGAGACACTTTCAAATTAAATGGAAAAATAATTTCATAGGTTTAATTGGATTTTATTTGATTTGTGTTATATACCGTAAACATGAAATTTTTAATTGAAGGTGTATTTTTATGGTATTTCTCTTGGTTTTCCTTTTATTTTTATACTGGTTTTATATGGTCTTGTCTACTTTGGAGAAGAGAGATAAAATGAAATTTCTTAAAAAAATAATATTTTATAACTAATGTGAAAATTTTTTATCTATGATTTTTTAACATCATTTATAAAATATACGTGGTGAAAAAAATCTTATCATGTTTTTTTAAACCAATGTGGTAAAGGTTTTTCATGTCGATTATTTCACAATTGATGTGAAAATACCATTAATTTTTCATTATGGTTATTATATAACCAACATGAAATGGTCATAAATATTGATTTTTCAAATATTTAATCTAATAACTGATATTAAAAATTAATCATTATTGGTTTTTTCATGTTGGTTACCAAATAATCGATGTGAAAATTAGTTTATAACATCGGTTTTTTTTAAAAACCCGGCGTGTTAAAAAAAATTTCACGTCAATTATTTCCTAACCAATGTGAAAAATTCCCACATAAATTTATTTAAAACATATTTTTTTATTAACTGGTGTTAAAAATGTATTTAAATGTCTCATATAATAACTTCACATAGTAACCAATTTTAAAAAAAAACTAATATGGAAAACTATTTTTTTTCACTAGTGAAGGTAAAGGGTAAGCGAGATTAATTAAAGTAAAAAAGTGATATGACCAAAAAATATTATTTTATTTATTATTTGATGATGTTATTTCAAAAATTATAACCTTATCATTGAAATTGAATTGTTTTTTATCAACTTTACCTTAATTATGACTTTAGAATATTTAAAAGTTTATAAAAATGTTAAGCATGCCACTCCCCTCACTTATAAAAGGGAACCTCCTTTACTCTGTTACTAACACATCTTGAACACTCAAGTTTCGACATTGGCAACCAAACCTCTCCTCAATATCCCTCCCCATTTCTTATAGGTCCTTTTATTCTCAAAATATTAATCCTATAAGGATTAAGGTGTAATTCAAATCAAGATGTATGGGGAGACGATATAAGTCATAACTGGCCTATTTCAAGATTATTTATTCTTCTACCTCCTTTAAATATTCTTAAACCATACTAAAATAATAACATTAGTATATTATACATACTTAAATTTTATTATGATTATGTTACAACCCTTTTTTATCTACTTTTTCATCTAATTGTAAATTAAAGCCTCACTTGTGCATATGTGTGGGTTACCACCTCCATGAAACGATGTGTTTCCTTTTTCATCACCAGATCACACACCAAGTTAAAATAATGGAAAAATGAATATATATGATATTTATGAAATAATTATGATTCTTTAAAAGTAATATATTACTCACCTACTAACTATTTTGGTATATTGAGAATTGATAACATTGCCCGTGTGTACATGTTAAATACCACCTCCACAAAGTGATGTGATTCATTTTTTTACCTTTTAAGGATTATCATAAGGATAGAAATAATGGATAAATATTACATGTATAAAATATTTATGAATTTTTAAAATTAAAATAATATCTAATTTATTTATTTTCCACCCATACTAAAAATGAAAACAACATTCATGTGTATGTACGGACTACCATCTCCATGAAATTATATGGTTCATTTTTTATAATAGCCTTACATAGTTGGTTTTAAAAGTATATATAATGTATATATATGATAAATATAAAATTTTTATGATTAATTATATAATAGAACCATAACCCCTTTGACCATGGTCAATTCACTAATATAGTTTTCAGGTTATTAATCGAACAACCCCAAAACATCCAATGTGAACTTAACTATTTTGGTAACTAAATAAAACATGGTAATAAATGAAATAAAAGGAATAATAATAATGAAATTAAAAATAAAACAGTTATTAAGAATTTATAAGTCTAATATAATTTTATTATTCAATGGTTAGAGAATGTATGAATCTAAACAAGACTTAAGGTGATGGATTTTCCTTTAAACATTATTTTAAAGTATTCATTTCAAATATTTCTCATCCATACCCATGTTCTTAAAAATGATCTAATTATTTTCGTATTTATACATAAAATATTTTTAAATTTAATTAATATTTTAAACATTTATCAAATGGTACATTTTGACATTTTTTACCAAATTAAAAAATAATGTTCTCTTTAATGTATATGGCTTGAGTGACTTCTCCCACAATGAATGAAAATATTAATTATCAATATTACTCTATAAATTATAATGTTTTTTCATAGAATATAATATTCTCTATATTTTGGGAATTTTTTAATTTTAATAGTTTTCAAATAAAAGGGATATTTTTCTTTATGATTATAAAAAAATGGAAAGTGATTTGATAATGGGTTCAAATGATTTTTACAATTGTTTTATGGTAAAAATGTGAAAGATTATAAATTTTTTCTTCATGATATGGTACTTGAGAATTATAAATAATGATAGGTGATTCCGATATAATACTCTAATGCACTGGGTATTGAAGAGTATTTTAAGATGAAAATTAATGTGATAACTAAGTAGGTTACTCCTACGGAATTAACTGGGATTTAGTTATTCTAACAAGGGTTAAAAATGAGTAAAGATGATTTATGAATATAATTATCTAATATACCTATATTATACTTTTAAAAGGGTGTTTTAATAAAATATTTTTATTTTATTAGTTAAGGGAAGGTTCTAAACTTCTAAAGGTGAAAGTTTTTTCTTTAAATGAAATGTTTTCATGTGTTCCCACTTGCCTCAAAATGACTTTATTGTTTTTTATATGATTTATAATGGGTTTCAAGGTTTTTATTTGATAAAATATTTATTTTCACTTATGGAAATGTTTTATTTATGTGCTCAAATTTTATTTTGGAAAAACTAAACATCTTCATGGGTTTTAATGTTTTTTACTAGACTAATGGGATTCTTTTATTTTTATATCTCTTACTGAGATTTGTTTTTATCATCCTGCATTTTAAAATGTTTTTAATAGGATTAAGGATGTGTATAAATTTTATTAAGGTCATTATTTCCACTTTTGAAACTCATATTAAATGAAGAAAAATTTTCTTGAATGAAATAGGTGTGTAAACTTAAATCTCTATTTTTGTGAAAACATGTATACTCTATGAAAGTGTCCAATTTCTTATGTAATGTTTTTCCCTAATTCTCTAAGACTCTAAATCAAAAATATCTTGGAAAAGTAAAAAGGTGAAACCATTGTTATAAATCAGGTAATTATGGGTTGAATAAGGCATGGTTTTTTAGACATTTCACCCCTATCATTCAATATTACTCTAACCAACAATTGGTATCAGTGGGAGGTTTTGTTTTAAAATTATTGTTTAGATATTGTTTTCAAAAAATAAAATCTTAATAATTATAAAGGAACATTCTTTAAAATATGGATCATACCTATAACACCCAAGGTTCTCTCAAAGGACACTCAATCATTTGATCCACTTTATTTTATGTAACCAACTATAGTTATTAGAAAACTCATGTGTCTACTTTTCTTAGAAGAATTGGATATCATATTTGGAAGAAATTTATACATGGTTACACACCTACTAAATAATTAGATGGAAAATTTACTCTTAAATATATTTTAGATTTTGAACTTGATGTAATATCCATGAATGGTATTCAATTTTTTAGATAGAAATGAATTTAAATAGTTTTATACTTGAAAAAATACTCATGAAATCCAAAAATTACCTGAAGTCAGTCATGAAGAAACTAATAAAGTCAAATATACTATACTTTATATGTATAGACAATATTTTAAAAGTTTTATTATGCATCCAAATGAATCTATTATAGAAATTCAATCTCATTTTACTAACTTATTTGATTTTAGAAAGTATATTGGTGATACTCTTACTATAGAAGCCATTGTGAAGGAAAAACCTTGGGCTTTTCAAAGTAATTGGGAACCCAAGCTAATAAAAATCCAAGATTCCACAGATATCAAGAACATGGGGTTTAAAAACTCATTATTTTTCTCATAGACTATGAAATCACCTTGAAGAGACAATACAAAAATATATAAAAGGAAGTGAAGGAAAATAATACTATTTATTTAAATAAAATTGATGATGAATCTTCCAAAAGTGAAACTAATATGGCGCATCTATCCAAGAAATTAAACAAATTCATGAAGAAATAGGGATATTTCCATTGTGATAAAAAGGATAATCAATAAAAATAAGTCAGGGTATCTTGTTATCATTGCAACAAGAAGGGACACATCAATTTGGATTCCCCCTTATTAAAAAATAAAAAGAATAAAGGAAAAAATCCAGCAAATTTTCTACTTTGAGTGTAAGTGATGACTCTCTTCCCAATTCTCACTCAATTTATAGAAGTTTCAAATGTCTCATGGACTAAATTCACGTATGTGATAAAATTAATTCTCATACTTATTACACTTCTAATTCTTCCACCTCTTCTAATTATTCAATCCAAATAGATTAAGAATAATTAGCAAATGGAATTTTTTTAACTTACCACAAAATTCAAAGAACAAAAAAAGAAATATAATTAAGTTTTTTTCTGAAAATAATAAAAATTCTAAAAAAATGATGATTTTTTATAAAATTAAACGAGTAACTTGATATTAAGAAACTTAAATAAAATAATAAGGATCTTAGGATTTTTCTTACTAAATTTATCCAAGGTGAGAAAAATCTAAATAAAATATTGGGTTTTCAATGACATGTAAACTTTTATTTTGGTTTTGGATTTAATAATTTAGTAAGAACCTTAAAAAATACTACAACTTTTGTAAAAGGTTGATCACAAGATGAGTTTTTAAATTATTATAGAAAAATCAGATATCTTATTTATGAATGTGATTATAAAAATGATCTTTATGGTAGGTCTAAGTCAATTAATCTATCTTCTAAAATATTTTTATTAATTATTATAAATTATATACTAAATAAGTATGGATTCCAAAATCTCTTTTGGATAACATAAGCGGGACCAAATTTTGGGAACCAAAATCTTTATTTTCTTAATAAATTTACAGAAAAAGTGTCTCAAGAGAAATATGAAAAGATCTATATAGTACTTAGATAGTGGGTGTTGAGACACATGTACGGTGGCTTCCCTGAGTTCAATCATCGTGAAAATATCAATAGAGACCACATCACTTTTGGTGAAAACTCAATGAGTAAGATCATCTGTATGAGTACTATTGGTTTTTCAAATTTTTATATTATTAAATATGTTTTATATCTAAAAGATTTAAAACATAATTTTATAAGTATTAGTCAATTGTGTGACAATTTTTTTAAATTATATTTTAAAAATTATTTTTGTAAAATATTTTATTCCAAAGGGAAAAAATTATTTGTAGATTCTAATTTTAAAAATATTTATATTATAGATTCAAAATATATTTCAAGTAAAAATTCTAAATTTTTAATTTCACAATATAGTGATTAATGGATTTTTCATAGGTTCATTGGTCATTGTAGCACACGCACACACTTCTCAAACTCATTCAAAATCATCTAGTAAAATATTTACCAAGATTTCATTTCAAAAATAACATTGTTTATGATACTTTATAACTTAAAAAGAAACAAAAAAAATTATTTAAATATAAAAAAGAATTATCCTCTTCTAAGGCCCTTAATATTATTCATCTTGATCTTTTTATACCATCCTAATTTGTAAGTATAGGAGGTAAATCATGTACTTTTGTAATAATCAATGATTTTACAAGATTTATATGGTCTTATATCTTATCTCATAAAAATGAGGCTTCAAAAGTATTTATTAAATATTCCAATATGATTAAAAATTAAAATGGATATAAGATTATAACCATTAATAGTGATTAGGGGGATTTTAAAGGTCTTGAATATTCTTGAGCCTTCTTTTACAATTTTTATGTGTTCGGTGGTTCGAGAACGGTTTCATACATTCAATAAGTTTTTTTAAAAAAAAATTCAATTTATAAATTAGTTTTAAAAATGTTTTAAAATTTATTGATGTAATTAAAAAGCTTTAAATATTTAATTGTAATTTAATTTGGAATGTTACAAAAGTGATTCTAAGTGTTTTAGGAGTTTTTTGAGTGATAATAAAGCTTTATCCTAATTATTTACAAATTTTTATAAGTGAGAATTTAATATTTTTATTATTATTCTTACCCTTACACATAACCATACTTTTATTTAAGGGTTTTAACTATTTTTAAATGGGTTCATAAAGGTAATGGTTTTTTTATAATTTGTGTAATGGTTATCCCCTTTTTCTCTTTGTTGTGTAAAGGTAAATATGAGTTTCTATAGGTTTTATAAGAGTAATCTAGATCTCTCATACATTATATAAAGGTAGACAGTTCCCTGTGAAAGGGTAACTCCATTGATATGTAAAGGTAACATAGAACTTTCCATATTTATGTAAAGATATGTCAATAATTCTAAAGGTTGTGTAAAGGTAGGTTTTTTCTCATATAAGGGTATATCATAGCTATCATAAGGGTACTAGATTACATCAGGGTGGATTTTCAAAAGTGTAACAGCACACATAAGGGTAAGATTCGATGTGAATATGGGTAGTACCAAAATTCTTAAGGATGTGTAAGGGTAATATGAAGCTTGAATAAGGGTATCTGAGCTTTTAAATAGGCTACATAAAGGTAGCTTCAACCTATAAAAGGGTTAGCTGAGTTTTCTAAACCTTATGTAAGGATAGACCCTAACTTATTTAAGGGTAATACTTGTATCCTAAAGCTAGCTGAATAAGGGTAAAACTATGTTACCCTTACTCAGTGTATGCCTCTTGTGTATGGGTAATTAAAATTTCTTAAAACTCTAGTTTTCTTTCGTAGAACCTCCAGTGATGAATTTTTAATATAAATAAATATAATTAAATATATAAATCAGCGGTTTTGAATCTGTTAGAAGTTTTAAATGAAATCATTGACTTCCCTTCATATTAAGAGATCCAAAATTATGGTGTGATACAAATTAAATGGAATAAAATTTAATATTAAGTGAAGTGATATAAAATATGGAAAGTTTGATGGATTTTATAAATTATCTATATAGGGATATCTATAAAACCTAAAAACAAATTTCTTCCCATCGAATGAGTGTCTCTTAATTTCTCTTGATATTAGGTGATCCAAACATCACCTTATGGGATCTGTAAGATATTTTCAAATTTATATGAGGATTATCCTATATTTTCTAGGATGTTATTTTCTTCCTCTCTCCTCTATCCTTTTAGGAGTAGTTATTTGAAAGAGAAAAAAACCATATATGGGATCTGAGTTCACTCTTTAACTTCTGTGAATTTGTGATATAATCATGTTTTTTATTCCTTTTGGGTGTATGGTAAGAGTTATCATAATAAATATAATTTATTAGACCTAATAAAATTGATTTGAATGGGTAGTTTCACCTATATGTTACCTGATTTCTTCATATAGTTGATGATTGTTTACCTAAAAAATATTATCACATTCATAAAGAACTATTATTATTTTTATCTAATGATGTATTAATTTATATAATCAAAAGATTATCCTGGAAATATAAAGTGATTATCACATGAATAAATTAATATTTTAAATATTTATTTAAAAATAAAATGTGGAATTACATGTTTTGTTATAATTTTATGATATGGTAATTAATGAATTCAATTAAAATTATTATCACATGCTAAAATTAGTATTTTTTTTCATGAAAAAAGTTGTTTTGTTGACCCTTTCTTCTAAAGTTGATTAATGTGATTGTATGTGTTGTAGATGGAATTATGGGTGTGTTTATTTTTTGATATTGAATTGCAGTTCAATAGTGGTGATTTTTTTTGTGGGGATATATATTTTATATGGGAATGGTTGATGAAATTATGTATTGTATTGAGAGTTTCTTAGTAATTATGGAATTCTTGAAAATGGTGAGTTTTAATTAAATTAATTTGTCTTGGGATAAATTTTCTAGTGCTAGAAATAAATGAAATATAAATATGATAATTATGTTTAATTTGAAAATGGAAAGATGATTAATGAATGTAAAAATTGTTGTTATTGATGTGATTAATTGATAACTATGGAATTTATGTGTGGTAATTGGCTTAAATAAATTGAAATATGTGAAAAGTTTATGTTTTCTATGTTTTCAATATGTGGCAGTTATGATGGGAAGTGTTTATGATGTGAAATAGTGGTAATGTGGAGCTTTTTTCCTGAGGAGTATGGGTTTTTGTTGTGTTTTGTGGTGTTCTAGTAGTTTCTTAGTGGTGATGTAATAAATTGTAGATAATGTTGAAGTGTAATGGATAATAGGTTGGAATTTTTAATTAACTGTTGAATTAAAATAAGAAGTGTATTTTAAGAGACTTTTGTTTAATGTGAAATAAATGGTTTTATTAATAATATTGGTTGGTAATGGTAAAATTTAAAAGTGGACTAATTTGAAAATAAATGTGGAATGTGGATTGTGTTTTGTGTTTTGTGTTTATATCATTCTTGTGCCATGTTTTTCATTTATAGGTGGCAGTGAAAGTTGTGATGCTTGTGGTTATGGTGTAAGTTTTAATGGAACTCTTATTTTGAATCTATAGGTTGGGCTTGTGTGTTTTGATATTATATATATTTTATTTCCATTGTGTTTTCAATACACACCCCACCTACATTGAGCACCTTGTGTCAGCACCCAAATGTTTTGGGGGTGTTTTCCCAACATCCATATGTTAAGGAAAAATGGCTAGCTACCCAATCTTACTCTCTCTCTCTCTCTCTCTTCCAGTCAAGTTTTATATACATTGGATGTGAAGTTCATAAGTCAAAAGTTTACTAGTGGTGATTTTCAATGATATTGTTGAGTTTTTTCATAGTTGGGGTCATGCATGGTAGGACCAGGGCATGAGGATGATGTCCTTCATGTTCATGATACCCTACTATTCAGGATATGGTTGTGGTTGAGATTTTATGTGATGAAAAAATTGTCTTCGTGTGATATGTGATATGTTAGCCCATATGTCTTTAGAAAATAGTTAATGTGATGAAACAAGTGTCTTTAGGAAAGATGTGATGTAATGGATCATGTTTCTTTGGGTGGGTTTATACAGAAGAGATGGGAGTGCCAGGATATATGATATTGTGGTGTGAGAGAATCATACCAATAAGAAATTAGTATGAGGTATCATTTTTATAGGTATGATTCATATTATGTAACTATACTAGGATGATTTATTTGGAGAGGGAGACTTGGTGGGGGTGGGAACTAGTTGACCTGATATGTTCTTATTGACTCTATTGATTGTTCATTACGGAATTATTATACTCTTCTTATATTTTCAAGAGAGTCCTTGGGTATGATCCTGTTGATTATATATGTTATTCTCACCCTAAATATATATAAACTTTTTTTAGGTTTCTAAGAAAACTTTGAGGACTAAGTTATACATTACTAGCTTGGGTATTGAATTTTTTGTTAAGTTACGACCATAGGGTTGTCTTTAATGTTTACTTAGATACTTTCATTGTATTTATATGACATTGTATGCATAATGAGATATTATGGATTTTACCTTTTCTTATGTTATGAAGTTGATTTTTAGTTGATATACTATTTTATGATATGAATTTTCTTTTTTTAGGTTAATCTCTCCCATATGTGTAACCTTGTTTATAGACCTAATGTTAATTGCTAACATGGGGCATGCTGGAGGTGGGACTCAGGGGTCATTATATTGCTTTCTTTTTCTCGACTTATGTGGGATACCTTCAGAGTTAAGGGGTCATGAAAAAGTGGTATCAGACTATTTGGTTGAGAAATAGAATGGATATTGGAGTTAGGTATTGTGATGATTGCATAGGTTGGTAGGGAAATGGTTCCAATTGACCTTAGTGTGTGATAGAGGCTAGAGAGACTAGCTAGAACATGACATTTTAAGGCCCCTCATGATCTGATTCAAGGAATCTAATATTACTTAATAAACAAGTGAGGTAGTGATGCTTACTGGGTAGATATCTATGAGTGGTACGTGATTCATGATTGATTACACTTGTGATTGAGTGGGGTGGTTTGGGGAAGTTAATAAATTTAATTAAATAAATCATGAAAGTTTAGGTGTTTTTCTCTGATTGTGAACATGTATTGGTTGCTAATGGACTATTAGTTTTTCTAAATTAGTCATATAATTTTAAATTAAGGATTAAAATAGTGATTAACTGGACTAATCTATTTGTTTAAAACCTTTTTAAAAACCTGAGTGTGTTGTTTAATTATATATTAAAGCATGATTCTTCATGAATTAAATTTGTTTCCATTTTCAAAATGCATAACATGAAAACTTTTTTTCTTGATTTTTGAAAATTTTATTGAATCATGCTTACTGTATTTTTTTAATAGATATTGAATTTTTAAAACCCTTATTAAGCATGTTACCATGATTAGATTTCACACCACCATACTGAAATTATTTTTTTTGAATCATGCTTCAGATTATTCTGGTTTCCATGAAATTTAATATCCCATGAATTTATTTTCATTTTTAATTAATCATGAGTTGTATTGTGAATTTAATGTAAGTTTATATTTTTATTGTTGTTTTAAAATACCTGTAAAATTATAATAATTCTTTATAGTGACCTATTGATAATTGAAACTGTATAAATGATTAAATATATTATTTTTAAGAATAATAATAATTTTTAATACTAAAATAACTTTTCCTAACATGTTAAGATATAATTTTTTTATTATGGTAACCATTTTTAAAGTTGAAAATGTTTGTGTAGTAACTATGAAATTTCTAGTATGTTAATTTTGATCTTGTATAATGTTTAGTATGTTGTATTTAGAATATTAAAGCCTATTATGTACCAATCATGTTATATCTAAATATATAAGTAAAATCATGTATCCCTTATTTAAATATATAATAATGTTTTCATGAGCAATGAAATGTTTAAATAATGTTTAGTTTGATCATGATAGGAATGAATCTTACTAATACAACATGTTCAGTTCTTTGTTTTTAAATTGGTTGTATATTATATCTACTTAAACCCAAGGCATGACGTTTACCTGGAAATGACTTGGAAATGTCGATTATTGTTTTTTGTTACATTATTTATTAATATATGCATTTAATTATTGATATTCCTTTATAAAAACATGTTTTTAAATTATAAGGTGGTGTTTTAAAGGTTTTTTAAGAAGAATATTTTCTTTAATAAAGCCTAATCCATGAACCATTTATATTTCTTAACTTGGAAAAATATGTGATATTTGAGATGATGTATCTTGATTTTGAGGATATATATACCTACATTTATTTTGTGTTGTGGTTTTTTATTGATGAAATCACCCACCTCCCGTAAAATCTTAATCACTAAAATCTAGTAATTGAAAAGCTTGTTTGGAAAATCTTGGAATTGATGAAAATAATCTATGTTTCTACTCCTAAATTAATATTTAAATGATATCCTATTGGTTGGGTTTCTTGTGTTTGATATTGAGTTGGTGGAATTTTTTATGGATTAAAGTGTATTAATAGAGGGAAACCCTTTCCCACCTCAAGATGTGTTATATTACTACACATTTTAAAACTATGTGGGTTGTCAGTACATCCCAAAATAGACAATATCATGGTGTGGTGTATGGTTACATTGATTTTTTATGCTTGTGTAAGATCTATATATATTAACATAAGTGATTATATTGGTTGATAATCATTATGTGAAACTCATTGATATAATTTCACACACTTGTGGAAAATAAAAATCAAAATTTTATATGCTTTGAAGATTTTTCATGAGTGTTCTCCTAGTAAATAAAATTTTGTTAAAAAACTTAGAATAATTTTAAAGTTATATAAGGTGTATTTTTTAAACATAATTATTTCTTTTTTAATGCATTTCATATATTAAATTGGATTTATCTAAGTTTAGGAAGTTATGTGTATTAATATTATTTTTCTAAAGATCATGGTAGATTTGTGTTATTTGAACAAAAAGAATTTTTTTGAAGTATTTAACCTTTCTATTTATGTAATTTATTTTGGTATTCATGTAAAATATGAATTTTTATAAATTGTTTTGGTAATATTTTAATTTTATTATAATTATCAAAGTGTTTTGATCTGAATCATGTCTGAATTTTGAATAAAAATGGTGGGTGGGTGAATTAAATCATGTGATTCTTGATGAATTAAATTAGTTGATCCATTAGAAGCCTTAGTTGTTTATTTAGTAATGAAATGTTTTTGGAAAATAAAAATTTACTTTGAGTATGTTATCCTTGGAAGATCTCTTCATGTCCTGTAATTCAATTTAGTGAGACCCACTTATAAAAAAATATTTTTTGGAAACATGTTATCTAAAATAAATTAAAACAATTCATTTAAAAAAATTATTTATTTAAAAATTATATTTCAAAATGCGTTGAAAGTGTTTTATAAATAGTATTTTAATAAATACCTTGTTATGGGTAGTATTGAGAAGGGTTTTCATTTAAAATGGTTATTTCTACCATATTTTCTTAAATATTAAGACTTGGTGAAAAGTTTTTATATGCATTTTTTTAACATAACTTGTTTTAATATGAAATATTATGATACATGACTAGCATGCAAATAAATGTTTAAAATGAAGGTTATATTTTAAACTCTATAACCAAAATGACTTAATTAAATATTTTAAGTATCATATATAATTTAATAAATTTTTATATAAGCATGTAAATCTACTTTGATCATGACATGTTAAGCATGATAAGTTCTAAATGATATTTTTTAATATGATAAAGGAGGATAAGGAATGTAAATATTTTTATTTTATCGAATTCCTAAATAAATTTTTTGAAGTAATGAATATAATAATTTTTTTCTCATACTTGATGCTTTATGTGTCTCTATAAATCAATGTAAAGTAATCATTTCTGAAGGTGTCCCATTTGTATTGTTTTTTTATGATTGTTCAATTATTATTTATTTCTTATTAGGTTTTTTATGGCTATATATGTCACATTGTTCTTGTTTGAGAGGTTTTTCCCCATAGATATTATTTTTAGAGTGGTTGTTGTGTTCCAAATATAGATAGTTCCTTGAGAGATATCTCACATGGTGGTTAATTTATCACCCCTTACTTTTCTCACCCACCCTCTTTTGTTTTAAATTCTCAAGGATGAGAATTTTTTTAAATGTATCTAGTGTAAAAATTCATAATATTCCTAATAATTCCTTTTCCATTTGGGGGTTTTTTCATATGAGATAAATTTTATAAATTCTAGAAGATGTTTTAAAATGATTTTATAATATATAAAGTATATTTAAAATGTTCTACAAACTATAGATATAATTTCAAAGTTTTAATGTTTAATTGGAATTTAATATGGATGGTTTTAAAAGTGATTATAATTTTTTTGGGAGTTTTTAAAGTTATAATAAATCCTTATACTTATTATTTACAAGTTTTTGTAAGTAAAAAAAATAATATATTTAAGGTTATTCTTACCCTTATACATAACCATGCTTCTTTATAAGGGTAAAACTTAGTTTTAAATGGGTACATAAAATTAATAGTTATTTTCCATAAGTTTTACAATGGTAATACCATTTTTTATCTTTGCTTCATAAATTGAAACATGGATTTTTTATATTTTATATAAGGGTAACCTAAATTTCTCATCCACTGTGTAAAGGTAAATGGTTCCCAATGTAAGGGTAACTCCATCACTGTGAAAATGTCACCTAGATATTTTATTCTATACATAAGGGTAGACCATTTATTCTAAAGGATGTGTAACTATAATTTATTCCTCATATAAGGTTAGCTCGTAGCTTGCATAAGGGTACTGGATCACATGAGGATGGAGTTTTGTAAGGGTATCATCTCACGTAAGGGTAAGAGTGTACTTGCGAAGGGTAGAACTAAAATTCTTAAGGCTATGTAAGGGTAATATGAAGCTCACGTAAGGGTATCTGAGATTTTAAACAGGCTATGTAAAGGTATATTCTACTTATTTAAGGGTCAAGTTAGTTTTCTAAACCACACATAAGGGTATTCCCCTGCTTTCTTAAGGGTAAGCCCCAAATACTAAAGCTAGTCATGTGTGCATAAAAATATGTTACCCTTATGTAGTACATTCCTCCTACATATAGATAATATAAATTTATTAATAAATCTAGTTTTCTTTACCATAACCTCATGTAATTAATTTTTAGAATAAATAAAGAGAATTAAAGATAGAAAATCAGTGGTTTTGAATCTGTTAGGAGTTTTAAATTAAATCATTGACTTCCATTAATATTAAGATATCCTAAATTATAGTGTGATTCAAATTAAATGGAAACCAATTTAGTATTAATTGAATTGAAATAAAATATTTAATTCTTGATGAAGATTTTTATATATCCATATAGGGATATATGTAAATATTAAAAATAAAGTTCTTCACCCCAAATGAGTCTATCATTGTTTCTCTCGGTATTGGGTGATCCAAACCTCACCTTATGAGATCTTTAAACTTATTCAAATTCATACAAGTATTATCTTTTATTTTCTGGATTGTAATCATATTTCAATCTCATCTTTCCTTTTTAGGGTAGTTATTTACATGATAAAAATAGGTGTGGGATCTGAGTTCTCACTTTAACTTATGTTCATATGTTATATTATCATGCCTTTGATTCATTTTGGGTAGATGGTAAGAGATATCATAATAAATATAATTTATCAAACATAATAAAATTGATGTGATGGGTATTTTCACCTATATTTTTCATGATTTATTCATATTACAAATTATTGTTTCTCTTTAAAATATTATCACATGCATAAAGAATTATTATTCTTATTATCTCATATTGTGTTAATTAAGATAATTAAATTTTTATACAATAAATAGAAAGTGATAATCACATGAAAAAATTAATGTGATTATATTTCATTAAAATTAAAATGAGGAATTTCATGTTGTGTTATAATTTGATGATCTAGAAATTAAATAATTGAAGTGTAATTGTTATATCATATTGAAATTAATATTATTTTTCATGAAAGAAATTATTGTGTTTCCAATTTATTGTTAATTTGATTAATGTGATGGTATGTATAATGGATGAAATTATGGATTTGGTTGTTTTCTGATATTAACTTGTAGTGTTTTGGTGGTGATGTGTGATGCGATAATATAGATTTGATATGGGAGTGGTTGATGTCATTGTGTGATGGTTAGTAGTTTCCTAATAATTAAGGAATTCATGAAAAATGAAAAGTTCTAATTAAATGAACTTGGGTTGGGCTAAATTGTTTGAGGCTAGAAATAAATAAAATGTAAATGGGATTATGGTGTGTAATTTTAATATAGATATATGACTAATGAATGTGAAAATGGTTGTTATTTTATGTGGTTAATTGAGAGATATGTAATTAATGTGTGGTGATTAGATTAAATTAATTGAAAGATGTGAAAAGTGGTTGTGTTATGTGGTTATGATATATATCGGTTTTGATTGGAAGTGGTTGTGATGTGAAAAGGTGAAAATTTGGGACTTTTTGAATGAGGAAGATGGGTTTTTTTATGTTGTGAGGTGTTTTATGGTTTCCTAGTAATGATGGAATAAATTATTGATAACTATGACCTAGATAGGATAATAAGTTTTAATGGTTAATGAACTCATCAATTAAAATGGGATGTATTGTTTAAGTAGTTATTTTTATTGTGAAATTAATGGGTTAGATAAATAAAATTGGTTGGTAATTGGAAAATATGGAAATGTCTTAATTTTAAAAGAAATGTGGAATGTGGCTTGTGGTTTTTTGTTGTGGCATGCTTGTGTGGTTTGTGCATTTATAGGTGGTAGAGAAAGTAGTGGAAGTTATGTGTCTTGTGGTGATGGTGTGATTTGTAATGGTACCCTTGTTGTGAAACCATTGGTTGGAATTATATATATTGAATTTTCATTATGATTTCTATACACACCCCACCCACGTTGAGCACTATATTCGAAAACCCAAATTTTTGGGGCTATTTTTTCCAACATCTAGAGGTTGATCACAATTGGTTGTCTACCCACTCTTCTATACTCTCTGTTCTAGGAGATTCTGATATGCATGATTTGTGATGGATAAAAGTATAAAGTGCACTAGTGGTGATGTTTGATGAGTTTTATGATGTTTTTTATAGTGGGGGTCATGCTTGGTGGGTGGATGGAATTAGTTTTATGTCTTTCATGTTCATGATACCCCACTATTCTAGATATGGATATGGATGAGATATTATGTGATAGCCTAGGTAACATTGGATGATATGTGATGTGATGGATTATGTTTTCTCGATCTAGAAGTGATGTAATGTCTTAGTTGTCTTTGGTTTAGATGTTATGTGATGACCTAGGTATCTTTGGGAAGGATTATACAGAAGGGATGGGAGTGATAAGACATACTATGTTGGGGTGTGAGAGTGGAACGCTAATCATAAAGTGTTTCAGGGTACCATTTTTATTGATATTATTTATATTATGTTACTATACTTGGATGTGTTATTTGGTGAGTGGTATTTAGTGAGGTCAGGAACAGGTTGACCTGATAGGTTCTTATTGATTATGTTGTTTATTCACTGGAAAATTAGTATTATTTTCTCACATTTTCATGAGATTATTTGGGTATGATCCTACTGAGTATACATGTTATGATGACCCTATGTATATATTAACTATTTCTCAGGATTCTAGGAGGACTTCAAGGACTATTTTATTCATTATCATCTTGGGCATTGGAGCTATTGTTGAGTTGATGTCATAGGGTTATCTTCGATGCTTACATGGATAATTTTGTTGTACTCTTATGAAATTTACATTAATGATGAGGTATTTTTTATTTTTCCTTTTCATATGTTATGTTTTTTTATCAGTTGATATCTTATCTCTCAATCCTAATTTTCTTTCATTTGAGGGTAATGCCTCCCATATGTGTGATTATCTGTATACTCTCGGTTCTAGTCGCCAACCTAGGGCCTACTAGAGGTGGGAATCAAAGTTAATTATCTCCCTTTGTCCTTTTTCATCCTAATATTTATACCTTTGGAGGTATTTGATCATGATAGATAGAGTTTGATAATAAAGATCTTGACAAAAATTTTACTTCACAAGGTTATAATCATTCTTTTTATACTCCAACGACTCCACAAAAAATGGGGTTGTTAAGAGATGGAATCAAAATCTTCAATAAATAGCTAGAACTCTCCTAAATAAATGTAAACTCCCTTAATATTTTTAGGTTTGAGATAGTTAATACCACTTGTTATACCTTTAAGTATGTTCTCATAAAACCTTTC
This sequence comes from Viscum album, assembly GCA_963277665.1. Taxonomy (NCBI): domain Eukaryota; kingdom Viridiplantae; phylum Streptophyta; class Magnoliopsida; order Santalales; family Viscaceae; genus Viscum; species Viscum album. The sequence continues at coordinate 1,343,716,818 of OY728136.1, forward strand.
CTTAAAAGACCTCATATGATCTTTAGAATTACGAAATTCCTAAAGTTGGATTTTTTTAAGTGTTTGGATGTAAATGTTATATTTTTAACACCAAAGAAAATCTAGGAAATTTTGAACCCATATCTGATGAAGGTATTTTTTTGGTACTCATACTCAAGTAAATCATATCGAGTCCTTAATAAAAGGACCAATACCTTATAATAATAAATTCACATCAAATTTGATGACATTGACTTTGCCCTAGAATATTTGACCTTAAATAATCCATATACTTTTAAATAAATTGAATTTGTGTAAGAACTAGAATCTGTATCTTTACTCGGGGAATGGGTGAAATCAAAATACTATCCCTTAGAAAAATGTTAATAGTGATTTTTAATCCAGTATTCATACTATAGGTCTGTTGTAAATGAGGTTAAACATTGTGATTTTTTCCATTAATGGTGAAAATTAGGTAATTTTAATGTAATAGGAATTAAACCAATTCCAAATTAATAACATTTGGACTCTTGTTAAAATACCCTTCGATTATCCCATTATTGGTACTATATAGGTTTTAGAAATAAATTAGATGAGCAAGGTAACATCACTTATAACAAATATAGACTCATATCCAAATTATTTATCTAAGATGAAGGGATTTATTATGGTGATACATATTACTTGGTTTCTATGATTTAATCCATTAGAATCTTATTTTACTTTACCACTCATTTGAATTTTATAATTTTTTAGATGGATTTTAAAATTTAATTTTTTAATAGTTTTATTTCTGAAAAACTTTTTGTTGAACAATCACCCAGTTTTGAATATTTTAAATTTATAAAAAAAAAATTAATTTAACTGAATCTCTTTTTGGTTTAAAACAAGCCCCTCATTCTTGGTATAAATGATTAAATAAATTTCTTTTAGAAAATGATTTTATAATGGGAAATTCCAATTCAACATTGTTTTTAAAATTTATTTCAAATGATTTATTAATTGTTTAAATTTATATTGACTATGTTATTTTTGGTTCTACTAAATAATCTCTTTGTAATGATTTTTCCTATTTAATGAGAAAATATTTTTAGATGAGTTTTATTAGAGAACATATGTTTTGTATTGGTTTTCAAGTTTCTCAAAATAAAGATAGAATTTTCTAATCTAAAGTAAATACACTAATGAAATTTTAAAGCATTTTGGAATAGATTAAGTAAAGGAATTAAGTACACCAATAATTACTTCTTGTAAGACAATATTGAATACATATGGAAAATTGGTTGACAATAAACTTTATAGAGGTGTGATTGGGAGTCTTGTTTACTTTTTTGATACCTGGATGAACATCATATTTAGTGTATGTTGTTGTGCTCATTTTTAATCAAATCCAAAATAATCACATTTTAAATCTATTAAATGTATTTTAAGATATTTAAAATTTTCTAAAAACATGTTTTATTTTATACGTAATACACCTCTTTTGAACTTATGAGTTTTTCTGATGCCAGTTTTTTAGGATCCCAACTATATTGGAAAAGTAAAAGTGGTACTTTTCACCTAATTATAAAATACCTTATCTCTTAAAATAGCAATAATCAACATTATGTTGTTCTTTCTATAGATGAAGTGGAATATATATCCTTTGGGATTTATTTCACCCAAATTATATGGATGAAACACACTCTCTTAGATTATGGGATAAATTATAATCTTTTCCCAATTAAGTGTTACAACTCAAGTTCCATTTCCATTTCTAGAAATCATATTCAACACTTGTGTACTAATCACATTAATCTTAGATACCACTTTTTTTAGATATCACTTCAAAAATATTGATATCTTGCTTGAGTTCATTATCAAAAATATTCAATTGACTGTTATCTTTACAAAGACACTTCCTCTTGATCATTCTAATTTTATTAAGGGTGAGTTGAGTATGGTTTTCTTGTGACACTTATTATTTAAATTTGGAAATCATCAGTTATTTTAATATTTTAAACATTTTAATATCTTAAAAATTACTTTATAAAAATTATAATATTTTAAAAAAAATTAATCATTGATTTTAGACAAGTAAAGTGATTGTAATATTCCTAGAAAATAAATTATTGAACAAATATAAAAAAGTGGATATATTTATGTCATAGATTCACCTAGAGATTATAACCTCAAAAAGGGGTGGTTGAATTTCTAAAGTAATCTTGAACCTAGTCATAATAAGTGGGCTGTCACTACACACTTAGTTTGAAACTCCTAAGGAATATGATATAGATTATTCGAAAAACATATACACACTATAATGATGTATTAGAAATTTTTTCTTCATTTTAAATATTTTATGTCTTTTTATTTTGAATTTCATTATTTTATGGATCATTTTTTTTAATGCATCAACTAAGGGGGGTATCATCTTGTTAATTTTAAAATGATACCTAAGGAGACACCCTTATCGTTAATAAATTTTACATTTTTGAAAATCTGTTTTATATTTCAAAGTTTTATTTAATTTTTTTTTTAAATGTATTTAAAAGTTTTATTTAAAATTTGAGAATATTTTTTTTAAATCTATTTAAATTTTTATTTCAATATTGGGCTTATTGAAAATATAGTTTGAAAAATTGATACATTGACAATGTACTAGATATTTCTCTTTGGAAAATTTAATGCCTTTAATTTTCAAAAAATTATTGAGACTTATAAATTTTTTATTTAAAAAATCTATTTTTGACTCTCTTGAAGAATATTTAATGATGAGAAATGTAATTTATTTTCATTTATTATTTTTTTTTAAAAATATTTTATTTTTGATAATATAAAAGTGGAATAAATTTATGGTTTTTTAAAAATTTACAGTATTTATTTATTGATTTAAATATATTTTAAATAGGAATTATTTTGAACGTGTATTCTCTTCAATAATTTTACAATTCAATTTTTGAAATAAATTGATTATTGGAAATGATTTTATCATATCATTTTAATTTTATTATGAAATATTGAAATTCATTTTGAAATTTTATTTATTATATTTCAAGTTTTTGTGATCATTAAAAAGGGGGAGATTGTTGTACCTCACTCTCTTAGATATTCTTTAATGATCATAAACACCTTTTACTGCTCTAACCTTTTAAATTGAGTGTATTTCATTATTTATGTTTAATCATGAATATAGATTTTTAATGGACCAAAAAAAGGCCTCAAATTAGATGAAGAAGACTAAGGTGTGATCTTCCAAATTATTTTTCTAACAGTTACCCAGTGGGGTGTCACTAGCCAGCCAATGACACTAATAGAAGCATCAAAGCCACTACTAGTACACCAACAACCTAGTGGGATATAACTGGCCATCTAGTGGGATTGGATAGATGTAGTGGAATTCTAGGTATCTCATCGGCTACCCAATGGTTTTTAGTGGCTACCTGGTAGAGGTTAAATAGAGAGGAAGCCTACACCATACCTACCATCTAGACGGTGGCATCAAGTCAGCAAGTCAAAATACACATTAAATATAGTACTCATTGGCTCCCTTGTTCCCATTATACCTATAACTTGACCCTTATATCCATGGAGTCTTTAAATACCACCCATGGTAGGCTTGGAAAGATACAATATTGAGAAAATGTGAATTTCTTCGATCCATAGTCAATGGAAACAAGCATCTGCTTCAAATTTTCTTCCTCTTGAGATCTCATTGTATTTATATCTCTAAACACTTTGATATATCCTATTCTTCTCTCTCTCTCACTCTATAAATTTTATCTCCTCTATATGTATAGATAATTGAGAGATTTTATTCAAAGGTTATGTTCCTAATAAAATTAACACTTTCCCTCTCTCTTTAGGTTCTTGGTAAACCACCAAAATAGAGGTCTTTCTCTTCAGGTTCTTAGAAAACCACTAAAATTGAGGTATCTTTTTATGGGTTTCTAAGTAACAAAAAAACCAAGTATTTGTGTTATTTTTGGGTTTTTTGGAAATCAATAAAGTCAATGCCTCTATATATTCATAAATACTCAAGCCATGGGGTAGGAGATATAAGGGGCCATAATTGATCTATTTCCAAACTTCCTTAAAAAATTATGTCCTTTATTTAATTTCTAAATATTTTATTTATTAATGATCTCATTAAATTAATAAATAAATTTTTTTATCTATCAATAACTTAATCTCTTATAATCCAATTTCTCACTTTATTAATTTATTATTTCTACTATGCTCATTATTTTAAATTTTAAATCTGATTTTCAATTCCTATTGTTCTTACTTTGATTTATCTATTAATTTCATATATTTATCACCCTTATTTATTTTAATTTTTAAAAATTCAATTCACCCCCTCCCCCCATATTTCCATTCTACTTAAACAAATAGTATCTTATCCATATAGAAATTTAAAATATACCTATTTAAAATCCATAATTAAAAATTGAATTATAAAAATGACTTTTTTTAAAATTGTAAATAGAATGGGTTGGGGTTAAAAAATTAAATTATTTATTTCTATAATAAAATATAAATATAATATGAAATAATTTTAATTTATAAAATCAATAATCATGGAAAATCAAAAGTATCAAAACTTTTTGATTTGATGACTTGTGGTTTATGTTAAATTTGAATCCTTGATATGGTATTATTTTAAAAAAATATTTTAAAGAATTGACCTTATTATGAGAAATAACTCTTATATTGGTTATGAATTTGTTCATTTAAATTTATCCAAAAAAACTATAATCTCATTGGACCTAGTTCATCAAAATAAAGAGAGAAAAATATGAATGTGACATGTAAAAAATATATAAAAAATTTATAAATAAAATATTTATTAATAAAGTGATTTAATTATAATAAAAGTACTCAATTATCAATAATAACCCAAACATAGATAGGGTATTATAGACATGCGATTAATGGAGTGCTTATAGTGAGTGAAAAATTGATGCATGATGAAAATAAAGAGAATAATTTGAAAATTGAAAAAAAAATTGTTTAATAATGAATGAAACATAAAAATAATAATTACAAATTTATCTGGGAGAATATCTCATGTCCAAAAAGTCATTCCCTTTTATCAGGGTTGATCCCCCCCCCCCCACCAACTAGTCTACTGAAACCATCTTAATCAAGTCAACTTAGGTGGTTGGGGTTGTTTGACAAGATGCATGGTTAATTGGAATGGTTTGAAAAATATGTCACTTTACAAGATCTGAAATTTGATAATACACGGTTTTCAAACCATGTTAGGATATTGGATATCCAAAAAGGTTTTCAAAATTTTTGGGTTGTGTGCCATAGTTTTTGGGTAGTCCTCTATGTTGTTTCTTGCTTGAAAATTCTCTAAACTATTTTTTTAAAAATATTGTTTTATTTCCAAATCATTTATATTCAATTTAGAATGATTATGAACTATAAAAAGATAATTAAACAATAAAAATAGGATATATAGATAATTTCAACCATTATTCTACAAATCTATATACTAAAAAAATTTATGAAGCAATTGTGTCAAATTTCCCCACTTAAACATTTGTTCGTCATCAAGAAATACCTAGACTATGATTTTATAGGAACCACAAAATAAAAATTCTAAATATCATAAACTATATAAATTAAATAAACATGAGGTTTAATTGATAACTTAATATATATTCATACAATATTCTCAAATTATTATTCCCAAAGAAACCAATATAAGTATATTAAAGTTTTCTTGACAAATTCCAATAATTAAACCAATATTTTTTAAAATAATAAACCAATTTTCCTTATTTAGAACATGACACTAGTGTAGAAAATATTTTTAACAATGGTTTTTTTATTTTTTACGTTGGTTTTTAGCCAACGTTATTAAAGGAGACATTATAAATATTGTTTTTACATCGGTTATAAAAAACCAACATTATAAATCTATAGTGGAACTAATTTTTTATGTCAGTTATTAAATAAATGATGTGGTATATTGTTTATTATATCAGTTATTAAATAACTGATGTTAAAAAATTGTTCTATATGTAGCTTTTTTACATCATTTATTAAATAACATACGTAATAAAAAAAATATACCACGTCGGTTATTAAATAACTATTGTAAAAAAAGCAGGACTCTGATGCATTTTTTACATCATTTTTATCATAACTGATGTAAAAAACGCTTTGGGAAGATGTTTTTTATATCAATTATTTAATAAAAGATGTATAAAACATTATACAACATCGGTTATTTTATAACTGACGTGGAAAACAAATCAGGATGAGTTTTTTACATCAGTTATTAAATAGTTGATGTAAAAACATTATACCACATTCGTTTTTAGATAACCGACATGGAAAAATATTACCCCAAGCATTTTTTATGTCGGTTATAAAATAACTGAAATAAAAACCTTTTTTTTGAAAATATTGTGAAACAATTCCTCGACACTATCGAAGCAGACCTAAAACAAGCAGAACTAGACCAAAACCAGTCCATAAAAACAAGTATAACTAGACCTAAACAAGAAGAACCAGTATAAAAATTAAACATTCACATTTATAACATTTAAAACTTACAATATAATTTAAAAACAAACCTAAATCCAAAAAAAACAACTATCAAATACACATTTATAATTACAACATTCAAAATTACATTTTTACACTACAAAAAAACTAAAATCCAATCAAACCTGTAAAATAATTTGACTTTTCCACTTGTAAGTGTTTGACATCTTGAGCACTATAAGGTTTAGGGTCATAAAATAGCTACAAATTAAAAAGGAAAGTAGTGAACATGCATAATTAATAAATCAAATGAAATATTATGGAATAGTTTATAAGGAAATATGACCTCATCGAACTTCAAAATTCTTCCAGTTGTAATTATTTCATAAATAAATCTTAACATATAATACCTACATTCGATGAAGCCTTGTTTTTTATGACATTTTTGTTTAAATGATTTTTTCAATTAAAAATATCATTTTTATGTAATACATCCAAAAGATAGAAATTATAAATGGGTATTTACCTTTACTTTTATATATTTGATCTTGGAACTCTTTTTCTTTGTGGTTTTTCAAAAGTAAGAACATAAACTATTCAAAAATAATATTAATGAGATAAATTTAAAATTCATTATAATATAAACAACTATTAAGAAATTTAAACCTACTTTTCCAACATATTCTTAAAATTTTCTCACACATCACCATGGAGAGAGAATATCCAATAAATTATTTTCTCCCTATGACAAAAAAACACCTAACATCCAATGGTCTCTAATATAAAATAAAATTTAAGGCTAGTAGTTTTTATGTTAAAAGATAAAGAACACTTTGAGATATATATGTGTCATACCTCTCACAAAAAGGAATCAACCAACACTGCATGATTATATTCTGTTCAAATATTTCAGCAATATAAATTGTTTTTGTTCCTCATCCAATGCATGCGCTTCAGGAGAAATCAACCGCGGTTCTATGAATCCATATAAATCTATCTTCTCATTCTTCTCAAAAATGTTATAAAGATACCTAATAAAAAACAGACATAATTATACATTTTTAATAAATTTAACGCAGGGAAATAATTATATTATGACATACATGGAAAAAAATTTGCACCACATTGATGCCCAACTTATCTCCAGTAAAAAGCTTCATGATATCATTTTTCATAATCCACATATCTATTGTATATCCAAAAATAAAATCTTGTATTTGGAACGTATAATGAGCCACCAAAAAATTTGAATATCTTGACAATATATCAAGACTACTGAAATCTGTATCTGATTTCATAGCCATTTGTCTTTGTTGTCGCTTATATAGTATTTATTTACCTTTAAAGTATTCCTGTAAATAAATAGATAAATATATTAACTTTCAAATGTTAAAACAAATTTAATAAAAAAATATAATAAAAGATATATCATACACATACCTCTATGGTAATGGTTCATAGAAGTCTAGATAGACAAACTAAAAATTGTTCAATACTTTGTCCAATTATCGTCACCTCATATGTAGGTAATGGTACTCAAGATGATATATATATAATATCATGTACAATGACCTTATGCTACTCTACCTATAACTGTTGATGATGAACTGTATTTCTAATTTAATATATCATCCCATATGAAAATATATGATGGTGAGGATTTTCAACATACAACTCACAATAACTAGGAAGTTATGGAGGAGGGTGTAGGAGTAGGATAAAAAAAAGGGATCCATTGGCTGAGGTGGAGGATAAATAATGGGGTCTGGAGGTGGGGGAGTGGGATCTACTGGCGGAGGTGGAGGATAAAAAATGGGGTCTGCAGGTGAAGGTGGAAGAGTGGGAGCTGCAGTCTGAAATTGTCTTTTCATGTATAAAAACATATACTTTACCTACACTCTGATATTTTCCTCCATTATCTCATTAATATTATAAACTTCAGCCTCCAAAGATTCTATTTTTTTTATAAATACCTTCAAAGTAAGAAGTTGAAGAATGTGGAAACACTTTTCTTACTGATACACCTGTAGGGTATCCTCATACACAACCCAGGTGTCTGGGTTTTCCCAATGTTACATATAAAATATCTTACCTCCCAGCAATTGTAAATACCCCATGTGGACTCTTCTCCTCAATATAATCTTGTATCAATTAATTGAAAAATTGTGTTATGTTTTAAAGTATATAAAAAATATAATTAACTTAAATAGATAAAATAAATATCTTACAATCGTCTCAGCTACGATCCTTGATTATTTTATAATATATTTCTCCTTTTTCCCATTCAAGAACTCTCCCATTTTTCATGTCTAATATAGGGGATAGGAGGGAAACCTCTCCAGATCTTGAAGACTCAACTCTAAATTTTTGTAATTTCTCTGCCATCATTTTTTCTTCCAATAAAGTATACCTTCCTTGAGATAAATTATGAGGGTATAAATTTTTAGATTGGATCTCTTGATGATATCTCCTTGTTTTTTATAAATTAAGAATAATAAATCACTAAAAAATCATTAATAAAATCATTAATATAAGAAAAATTACAAAAGATGACATTCCACTTACAAAAAATGATTATTTTCTTCTATTTTCAAAAAATTATTTCCATGTGTCTTCATCTATAAAAAGATATATATATATATATAACATATATTTTTATGTTGCATATAACCAAAAATGAAATCAGATGTGAGGGTTGATTGAAATCCATCCATCTCTTAGCATCCATCGATAAACATTTCTTCCTGACTCCCCTAGTGTCAGGAATATCAAATTTCATCTGATAAAGAAGATTAAAAACATATTATACTATAAAAATTTAAATATTAGTCAAACAATATCAAAATATCTTACCAAATTTATCTCCCACAACTGAGATAGTGTCTCTTTTTCTACACTTTTCCAATCATTATACAACATTAATACTTTTCTTTTACCTTGATTTGATACAAAACTCTTAAAAAAATTCATTTAGACCTCTAGGAATATAATTCTTATCAAACTCTATGACTATCCTCTGGTACTATCTATGGGCAATTGATAGTTTTGGTAAACATGTGCTGCCATGTTTACCAACTCTTGAACTATTCTTTGCCATTGTGGGAGTACTTGAAGAAGATTGGGGAACATCTAGAAGAGCATGTGAATTTTCCTCCCCAGATGTATGATCATGATGCTCGTCTCTAGAATTATGTGTTTGGTCAATTGATTGATCTTCCATTATCCTTAAAATCAAAAAAGTAAACATTAGATCAGAAATATAAAAATTCAAATATTGAAATACTAATGTAAACAAAAAATAAAAAACTGAACTAAGTTACTTAACAGTAAAAATGGTAAACATGGTAAGCATGGTAAATCATGGAAAACATGGTAAAGTAATTGTAATTCAACAAAATCAATAAATATATGTGTTACATAATGGTAAAAATTATAAACTAAAAAAACTAAAATAAAAAAACATTCATACTTATTAGTTTTAAAACGCATTTTAATAATGAAAAAAATTATAATATCTAACATTTTATGAAATTAATAAATGTAAATGAGAAATAAACATATGTTACCTGTAATATTAAGACTGTACAAATGGATTTTTTTCCCAAATTTATTTTTCATGATCATTACTTATGGAACAAACCATGTCAACAACATTCTCATCATTATTTTATGCTAATCTTTCCATGGAAGTAGGGATCTCACATAAATCAGTATCTTCATCAAGTTGATCCTCACCAAAATATTGTTTTTTCCTTGTAAGACAATATACCACTATATATTTTATTGATCAACAACATAGAAAATCTTTTTTTTATGTGTTTCCATTATAAAATAGTCATTTGTGTCTTCCAATATATTCATATTAACAACTTTCATTCCAAATTCATCGAGTCTAACACTTTTGTTATTGATAAAATATTTTCAGTTAAAAACAGAAACAATAATTTTAAATTAATAAATCTCCCATATTTCTTTAATGTCTCCATAATATTCACTTGATGCAGAAATTGGGTTTTTGTCTTTAGAACTCGAAAAATGTCTTTCTTTTACAAACACCAATACCCCACTATTCTGAACTGCACTTCTATTTTCATGAGCATTCATATGAAATGTATAGCCATTAATGTCATACCTAGATCATGTTATCACATTTAGACTTGGACCACCCACTAACCATTTTAATGTCTTTGATACATCTGATCTACTAATTAGGGTCACTTAAACCATGGAAAAAATGTTTTGTTATGCTCATTCAAAATCCACATTTCTTTCTTCTTTGGATAACATTGTTTCAACTCATTAATAAGCAATGTGATATACGGTTGAGCATCAGCTATGTTATTCAAGATGTATAAATGTACCTTCTTCATCTATTTAGTTTACAATGATTTGACTTTCAAGACACAAATCCCATTTCCCTCATTATTAACTTGTTCATAGAGAGGTGGAGGAAAACCAATGTGCTCTACCACAGAAAAGTATCTTATACAAAACTCTACAGCCTTCTCATAAATATACTTTTAAATAATGGAGGCTTAAGATCGATATGGATTCTTAACATACCCCTTCAATATTTTCATATACCTTTCAAAAGGATACATCCAACAAAGATATACTAGTCCACAAAGCTTTATTTCTCGAACTAGATGAACCATTAAATGCAAAATTATATCAAAAAAATATGGAGGAAAATAAATTTCCAATTGAAAATCAATAGAAATTATATCCTTTTATAAAATTTTCAAATCATCCACATCAATCACCTTATTACAAATTGAATTGAAAAAATAACACACCTTCATGATAGTATTTTTGACACGAATGGGAAATATTCCATGCAAATAAACTAGTATAAGTTATTGCATCATGACGTGACAATCATGATATTTCATACCTTTCAAATTCAAATACTTTAAAGAGAAAAAAAATTAGATTTAAAGAATAATATTTCATTACTTTGATATAATGAAGACAATGAAAAAAGCTAATGTTCTCCCTCTTGGATAATGTATGACAAGCCAGGGGAAGAAATGTTCACCTTCTATCAGGAGTGGGAGCTAACTCCAAATGTATTCCCATTGATAGTATATATAATCTTGCATTCAACCCATCTTTAGTCTTTCCTTTAATATCTAACAATGTTATAATAAAAATATCACAAATATTCTTCTCTATGTGCATGACATCAATATTATGTTTCACTTCATGATATCTCCAATATGTTATCTTATAAAATATTGACCTCTTCTTCCAAATATGTCTATCATTACAATATTTATGTGTATTCCCCAATTTCACATCAAGGTTTTTTACCCTCTCAAAATACTCATCAGTGGATAAAGGTTTGGGAGAAATATCAAATTCTTGTGAGTCATTGAATTTCTTTTTTAGTCTTCTATAAGAGTGATCCATAGGCAAAAACTTTATATGACCCATGTATACTATTTTCCTCCCATAATTAAATTGAAAATATGAAGTCTGTTGTTCTCAAATTAGAAACGCTTTATTCCCCTTAACAGTATATCCAGAAAAAAATTTAATACGCTGGGAAGTCATTTATAGTGAACATAAGCACTACATGTTGTTAAAAATATTCCATTTTAAAAGAATCATATGATCTAATACCATCCTCCCATAAAATATTCAAATCATCAATAAATGGTGACAAGAAAACATCAATATCATTTTCGGGTTGCTTTGGACCTGAGATCATTATACTCAACATGACATATTTGTACTCCATACAAACTTCAGGAGATAGGTTTTAAATTACCAATAAAACAGGCTATAAAATATGTATGCTATTGAAGATTCGATATGGATTCATTCCATATGTGCACAACCCAAGTCCAATATTTCTAATTTCATTTTTTAATGTAGGATACTACTCATTAATTTTCTTCCATTATGGAAAACCAGTTGGATAGCGTATTTTTTCATCACATATCTGCTCATCATCATGTCATCTTAACCTTTTTTCATCATGTGAATTATCAAATAAACATATAAAACAAGGAATTATAGGAAGATACCAAAATACCTTGGTAGGGATCTCTATAATCCCTATATCATCCTGTGATTTTTCTTTCAACTTATACCATGATGTCCCACATTTAGGACACTCTAAAAAAATCATATTCCTTCCTATATATCATACAATCATTCAAACAAGAATGTGTTTTCATGTATCCCAATCCCATCAAGCATAATATTTTCTTGTCCTTATAATGTGAATTTGTAAGATCATTGTCTTTTGGAAGAATTTATTTCAACAATTCTAGCATCTCTATAAAACTCTTGTCACTCTATCCATGTTTCACCTTCCGGTTAATCAATCTTAACATTGCCGATAAAACTGTAAAATCCATACAACCAGAATAAAATGGTTTTTCAACATCAATATATATACTCTAAACTATCGGTTCTATCTTAATTTTTTCTGTAGTAATATCATGAATCATTTCTTCAATTTCATCAGAGTTTACCATCTTGAAAATCAGTATCATCAGTAAATATGATATTCTGTCCAGTTTCACTATGCCAAATATAAGGAATGTAACTTAGATTAAAACCATGAAAAATTAGATGACCTTTGATCTCTCTAATTTTAAACTTCTTCATATTCAAACATTTTAAGTGTGGATAAAAAAACATGTTGTTTCTTAGAACATTTCATTTAGAAAATTCCAAAAAGGCATTAACACCTTCCTCATATTCATTACTCATTCAATGTGCTATAATAGAACTTTGACTCATTATTACCTATAACAAATATCAAAATTATAAATCTTTTTAAAATAATCTAATTTTATATTTATATCAAATATATCATAATTTTAATGTAAAAAAATTGAAATATAAAACAATTATATGTGTATTTGAAAAATATATGCATGGAAATAATTTTAAAAATAAAATACAGTTAGATATAACAGATTCATATTTATATGAAATATGAAATAATTTGAAAGTAGCACAATTTTGAAATATAATATAAAACAAATATATGCGTATTTGAAAATTATAAAGATGTTATTTTTGAGAAATAAAATATTTTCTTCATTTCATATAATTTTGATGGTCACATATATGAGTTTTATCATTCTTATTGAGTTTTTTGTGGAAAATGGTATTGTGTATGGTCGAAATTTATTTGAGTGATAAGTTGATATTGTTAGGTTCTGAGCCACTTTTTGAAATGAATTTATATTAGACTCAAAGTACAGGCCTTGAGAAGAACCTATATTATCTTGAGAAGGTGGTGAAAATATCCTATTCAAGGTATGTTGACAGGTTGTTTTGGGGGATACTCAGCTAATAATAAATTATTAGGGAATGCAGTGATAAATAAATAAGCAACCATGCATCAACATACAATGTTATAATATATAATAGCAGTAAGCATAAAATATGTACTATATACAACCTAACCATATAGGAAAATAATTCAATAAATAAATGACCCAACTCTTATAAATATACTAAGTACATATTCATCACAAAACACCTGGTAAAATATAATTTATTTTTTTCTAAGCTAAAATAACCAAAAAAATTAATGTTTTATATAAAATGACAATGGTTCTATAGTATATAACCAATGTATCCATGATGTCTATATGGGGATTTGATATTTAAATATGGAAGTAGCTAACCAAAGTAACATAGATCTTAATTCCCAATAATTTTAAATCAAGGATTAAAAAAACCATGTCAAATAACAATAACATTAGGAAAGAATCCACAATATTATGATATTTTAAAAAAAGAAATCAAAAAATGTAAATGTAGAGCATCCGTGAAAAATAACAAATGAAATCGATCCATGTGGGATTTACTAGAATGTTGTGAGTCGATCTGATAGATCTGGTGACAATAAAGCTGATGAATGATGATGTAAAAATGAGGTTGGAGGGAACGAGTTCGAATAATTGTTTCTAGGTTTTCCATGAAATAGAGATGAGTCACAGTTTCTTGATTGAGAAATACACAATGACACAATACAGGTCTTGATAAAAAATTTAAAAGATTTTTCACATCGGTTATTTAATAACTGACATAATAAACTATTTTTTTATTACATTTATCATGTTGTTTATTATATAACCGATGTGATAAAAACCTTTTTACATTGGTTATTATATAACCTACATGATAATTTGTGTTAGTTGGTTTTTCAAGTTGGTTATAATATAACCGAAGAAAAAAATAAAATATTGGCATTTTTTACATTGTTTAAAATATAACAAACGTGATAAATCAACTTTTACATCTTTCTACGTCGGTTATTTATAACCGACATGGTAAATATTTTCTACACTAGTGTGCTTATCTCACAATTTTCATCTTCTTATAAACTCAATTTTGATAAATAAATAATTCATCGACACCAAATGGTATGTTAAGAATTTAATAGATCATGTGATCTCCTTGAATTTTAACATTGAAGCATAAAGTAGGATATTCATAGGTTTTTTATATGCTTATTTTTGTCTCAAAAGTTTTTTCTATATGTGAGATACTAAAATTCATTTTGTAACCTGCTTTTTTAAATGAATTTCTTCATTTAATTGTAAAATAAATTAAGAGATCATGAAATAAAGATAGCATATTAACCAAATGAGAGACAAAAACCCCAAAGCATCATTTTCCAAAAATGATTAAGGAGGACTTCAATTTAAAGATTTCATTTTATTTAAATGACTCCATAGAAATATAATATTGATATCACACATTTAAATATAAAAATTAAAATGATTCAATGAAATTTTTTAGAATTTATCACATATGTAATCATTTGGTATGATTTAACTGGTGGTTAGTAAAGGGAAACATAAACTATAAAGCCTAAAAAATATGTTTAGTAGGGTGGAATCGAAGAGATCATTTTCATAAACATGTTAACACTGGTTCCACCAAAAAAATTAAAGTCAAGAGTGGAAATGGAATCATATATATGATATTTATAAGCCTCAATTTTTATCAAAAATACATTTTTATTATTTTTTATTAGTGAATGGATGTTGAGCTCGTCAATGATGAACCCATCTTCTTTACATGAATCAAAGGTGAGGAACCTACCTATGAAGAACCAGATTTGAATCAAGAAGATTTGAAGTGGTGAATGGGAATTTGTTCTTATAGATCAATGAACTATTGTAGTTTTTTCCATCAAAAAACCAATATTCTTCACATGAACAAGAGGTGGATTATACACTATCGAAGAACCGGGTCTAATGCATCTGTTAGTGATAGAGGATTCAAAGTGACTGATTATAATTTTCATATTTCATAGCCATATATAATTTTGATCATCACCACGATAAAAACATGTTACTCATCAATAATTACATGGATTACTATCTTTAACTATATGAACCCAGTTACTTACAACTCCATGAATATCACAACTTCTGGAGAATCAAATCAAGTCTTGAATGAGATCAATCATCCAAGGGAAAACTTCCATTTTCATATATATTTTATTATTAGAGAGAAATTTACTTTCCATTTTCTATTTCCATTTTCATTTCCTTTAAAAATTTATCCATCATACCAAAAAATTCTGAATTATATGTTCAAGGGAGAGAAAATTTATTTAGTAAAACTAATGAAAAGTGAGAAATAAATTTCTTATATTTGGTATGTGGTTTTTCATTTTATTTTGAAATAAGAAATACTATTTTATAAATTTTTGTACATTATATATAATTTTTTTGTATTATTATATTCTTTAAACATAGAAATATTTTTTATTCTAAAAAAACAAGTCATAGAATATATTTTATTCCTTAAATAAACATATATTTTTTAATGTTATGAAATGAAATTTTAGTCAATAAATAAAAAATATGTGTTTTCATGCTGAACTTAATGGTAAATTAAAATTTTTGTATTAAAAGTGGTATCTTTTAAATGAGTTTTAAAAAAATATTTTAATATGTTTATGAATTTTTTTTATTTACAAAAATGGAACTTAAAATCATGAAATAGTTTCAAAATTTTAGGATTTCTCTAAAAATGAAAAAATTTCTCGTGCATACGTGTGGACTACCACCTCCAAGAAGCAATGTAATATTTTTTCACCACTGGATAATATGGATAGTTAAAATGATGTAAAAATAAAAAAAAAATATTTATGAAATAATTATGATTCTAGAAATATAATATATTACTTTTCTTCTTACCCTTTCCATCTATTGAAAATTTATAATATCGATCATGTGTACATGTAGAATACTATATCCATGAAGGGATGTGATTCATTTTCAATTTTAACATTATAATGATAGTCATAAGGATAGAAATAATGAATAAATATAATATTTATAACATATTTATGATTCTTTAAAAGTAAAATATTATCTTATTTATTTATTTTCTACCCATCAGAAAAATGAAAATGTCATTCAGGCATACGTACAGACTACCATCTCTATGAAACGATGTGGTTCCTTTTTCCAAACTATATTAAATGGTTGGTTTAAAAATTGTATCTAATGTAGAAAAATAATAAATATAAAATGTTTAATATTATCTATATAATAGTACCATAAACCGTTTGACCATGGTCAACACACCGATGTGGTTTTGAGGTTATAAAATGAACGACCCCAAAACATCCATCATGAACTTAACCATTTTGGATACTAAATTAAAAATTGTAATAAAATAAATAAAAGAAATAATAATTATGAAATGAACAAAAAAAAAATTATTAAGAAAGTATAAAACCAATATTACTAAATTATTTTGGAGTTATAGAATGTATAGAGCTAGATGAGACTTATGGTAAGAGATCTCTCTTTAAACCATTGTTTTAATGTTAAAATATTTATCCTACATATCTATGTTATTAAAAATGACCTAAAAATGTTTTTATTTATATAAAAAAATATTTCTAAAATTCATTTTAAAATTATTTTAAATTTACTTTTAAAGGTTCAAAATGACATCTTTTAAAAATTTACTGCATAGGTAATTTTGAGGTTTTTTTACCGAAGTGAAAATGAATGTTTTTATAAATTATATGACTTGAATATGTTTTCCCGGCATTATATACATTATTAATTATCAATATTTATATAAAAGTTAACATGGTTTTCCAAATAATTTCATATTCCATCTCTTCTAGAAACTTTTCAATTATTATATCTTTCAAAGAAAAAGGATATTTCTCCTTATGATTTTGAAAAAATGGAAAGGGTTTTTATAATTGGTTAAATAGAGTTTTATAACTATTTTATTATTAAAATGTGTAAGATTATAAATGTTTTATTCATTATATGATACTTCACCATTATAGATTATGACGGGTGAGCCTGATATTGCTCATGATGATGGGTGAGACCGATATAGATATCTAATGTACTAGGTAGTGAATATTATTTAAAGATGAAAACATGATCAGTATAAATGAGTAGGTTACTCCTATGGAATTAATTGGGATTTAGTTATTCATATATGGTTTAAATATGAGTGAACATGTGTTATTAATATGATACTCCAAGATACCTGTATTATTCTTTTGATTCTTTTTAAGAAAATCTATTTATTTCATGAGGTAAGAAAATGTTATGAACTTATAATGGTGAAAGGTTTTTTTTTCAAATAAATTTTTTCATGAGTTTCCACATGCCTCAGGATGACTTCATGGTTTTTCCTATGATTTATAATGGGTTTTAGTGGTTTTATTTCAAAAAATATTAATTTTAATTTGTGTAAATGTTTTATTTATGTTATCAAATTTTTATTGTGAAAAAATGTAAAAATAACCATGGTTTTTCATGTTTTTCATTAGACTAAAAGTATTCCTTTATTTTTATATCCCATATTGAGATTGTTTTTATTATCCCATGTTTTCAAATGTTTTTCATGGGATATAAGGATGTGTAGAAATTTTATCAAGATTAAGATTTATATTTTTTTTGATCATATAAAATAATAAAAATGTGTCTTGAATAAAACAAGGGTTTAAACTTAAAGCTCTATTTTTGTAGAAAAATATGTACTATGTGAGATTTTTCACTTTCTTATGTAATTTTGTACCTATTTCTATGAAACTATAAACAAAAAATATCTTGTAAATGTAAAAATGTGGATCCCTTGTTATAAATCATGTAATTATATATTTAATAAGGCATTGAGCTTTATAGTTGTTCTTAGAGGAAATATTTAGATACATTAATTTATTATGATAATGTTAAAAGACACTTTAAAGTGACTCTAATTTATGGTTATATTATCATGAGATATATTTTTAATATTTCTATGTTTCTTCATCTAATTCATGCTTGTTTATAATTTTTTTTGTAGATTAAACATGGATGGTGAATTAAGAAGGAATCAGGAGGCCAATAAACTTCTAAATCAGTAACCTAGAATGGTTATAATAGAGTATTTTGTGGAAGTATTTACATAGTTTACATGGGATATTAATGGTGCAACCCATAAAAGAGAGAAACTAGATTATCCATAAATAAACATGTCTATTGTAACATACCACCCCTCCTTATTAGCTTGAGAATTTATGGGAGAGCTATTAGGTCTTATGTGACATCCCTAAGACACTAAAGGCTAGAAATAAATGTCAAGCTTTCATAAAGATTTGGGGGATGATTTTCCCTTTGAAAATAAAATAACCAAACCAATATAACCATAACCAAACATCCCACTATATTATGCATGAGTATAGTTTAATGAAACTCAAAGTATAACTCACTGACAAAAAATCCAAACTACAATAAGAATAATTTCAGAGTACAAAGCAGAAACTAAAACCTATAACTCAAAGAAAACAAAATAAATAGACCCCACACCTCCCAGCATGATCTATGCTCTAAATCTAAAATAAATTCCCAAGTTATAATGAAATATCACTAAAGAAATGATATAACTTTCCTTTACCTATGTCTTGATAGATGATATCTGAAAATGCACCAAAGTGCCCAAGTAGGGGGTGATTATAAAACTCAGTAGGATTTCCCCGAATGAGTTCCCTACTCACACCACTATGATAGAACATGTTAGCATATTTATATAAATTAATTTATAAAAAACAATTTAAAATATTATATATCAAAACCATAAAACATTTCTATGCAACATAGTTTTCCATGGGAAGCAACCAAATAAGTCTTTTGAACCATCTCTCAAATCCATTTGGAATAACTCATTTCATTTCAAAAAACCACATATGCATTCCTAGGTGATAGTTCTATACTCATGATTATTCACTCGTTAATCTACCAATTCATCACAAGGTAACCATGTCTCAAGTGCCTCGATGGTACATGCCCCTTCTACAAGGTCACGTCATTGTACCCAAATGGTACACATCCCTTATTCAGGGTCACATTAAATAAACGTACTCACATCAAACATGTATTCCACATACCATTCCAAATGTATTATGCCAAAAAAAATCAATAAAACAATCCTTTTATTTAAAAAAAATTGCAACCAAGTTTTCCATGCATAAAAATCCATATTTTAAAATCATTAAACAAAGCACATTTCATAACAATAAATTCCCATAATTTCACAAACAATCACTAAATAGGGTTTATACCAATATTTTCTCACAAATTCCATAATTTAATTTAATCAATTCAATAAATTTGAAACTAAACCTTAAATTTCTAATAAGAGGGGTTGAGATTAATGTAAAGACCTATAAATTTCAAGGGAAATTTTTTCTTAAATCCTTTGGAATATTATGAGCCTGTGGTTTCTGACGGCACCTGATTCTGAGGCCCGATGTGCCCGGAATCAATTTCTGAAGTTTTGTTTGGGTGCGTTCAGTAAATGTACATGCGGGTTTTTCTAGCTTTTGAACTGGTGCTCAGAATATAAATCCAAGGGTACCAATAAACTCACAGTGCCGATATTCTCTTAAGGGGACATTTACTGCAGTTGTGTTTATGCGGGTTGAAAGTTAATTTTGGGGGTTTGTAATAAATTAAATAAAATTGTTGTACACAATTTTATTTATAAATGGTGGTTATTTCCTACAAGGGGAAGTTAGAGGTGGGTCCCACACCCACATAACCTCCCTTGAGAGGATTTAGTGTGGTGGGGCCCATACGAACCCGAACCCTTTCACCTCCCCATTAACTCCCTACTGTTTAATTTGACAAGTCCTCATATTTATTATGGTGGAGCCTCTCTACCTCCCACCCATTTAATGTGACAACCTATCTAATTAATATCTACATTAATTAAATGGAACCTCTTTTGAATCAATTTTAATTGCATGGAAATTTTATTAAATTGGGAGCCTTTTATTTCTTTTGCGTTGGCAAGTTTACTATTGGGGAGGCTCTGGAGAATTAGAAGAGAGGTGATCCTTTTTCTACGAAGAACGTCGTTCTTCAACGAAGAACGTCGTTCTTCAATGAAGAACGTCGTTATTCAATGAAGAACATCCCCGATGAAGAACGCAAAGGACTTCTTCCAACGATGCTTCTTCCTTGAATGCACCCTGACATCAAGGAATCTACGTCGTCTTCGGATTCTCTTCTCGCGTCACGATAGCGAATTTTCCTCCCAAGTTGATGAGATGACATCGTTCTCCGCAACGCCGTCTTTCATGACACCAGACTACCGTGACGTTTATCTTCCACGGCTCGTCGACGTGCGATGTCAATTTTGAGTTAGGGGGTTTGATATAATTTTAAGTGAATGAAATTATATCTCATCTTTGGTGAATGCTTGATTTGTCTCTGGCCAATTGATATCGCCTAACGCGGAGGGCGCGGGCCGAACGAACACGGGCCGACAACCCTCTGATGGTTCTTGAATATTTTGGCGGCGGAAACGGGAGGCGGTGGCAACCGGAGGTGGCGGCGAATGGAGGCGGCGGCCGCGCACCGGCCGCGTGGAGGAAATCGTGGACCGCATCTACGGGCCGCTCGACCGAAGAAGAACCAGCCGACTAAAACCGTCCAGGAGGAAGGAACTGTGGCGCCATGAGGGCGTCGTGCTGCGGAGGACCGCGGCCCGCATTCCGTAGGCCGCTCGGTGGATGAACCGGCCGGCAGGTGGCCGGCCGGGCTGGGAAGACCCCGCAGCACCAGGAGGGTGTTGCGCTATGGGAACAGCGGCCCACCCGTGCGAGTCGCTCACACCAAGAAGACCGGTTGGCTTCGGCCGGCCGGACAGGAGGGCGATGCCTCTCAGCGCCTCCTTTTCAAAAGACCAGGGGCCACACACCTCGATTGGCTTGGCCAGCCGCGGGCCGGGCCGTGCCAGCCGGACTAGTCCACGCCCGCCGCAGGCCGAGCCGGGCCATGCCCCACCAGGCTGGGCCGTTCTGACCACTTAGTTGGGTCATACCTGTTGAGCCAAGACGGGCCAAACCGCCAGCCCACCAGGCTTGACGGGTCGGGCCCGTTTCTCTTAAATGTGAATAACTTCACGACTATGCATCTGATAGACACGCCGTCTACGGCACTGGGACCCTTGCAACGAGGAGATCATTTTGAGATACTCTAAGTGAGTTTTCGACAACTTTGGAAAATATCCGAGATTGGAATGAGTGTAATTCCAACCGGGCCCCTGAAACGGAAAAGCCAATAACTCTCAGACCGGGCGTTCGAATGACGCGCCGTCTGTCGTGTTGGGTTCATTTGGATGAGACGGAACTTTGGGATACATCAAATCTGGACTTCATGAAAGTTGATGTGTTGACCCCCTTTTCTTGAGGAGCGGACCCTCCCGGAATCGAGCGTGTTGTGTGCGGGAACCCTAGAGTTGGATGCGACTGCGTCGAGTACTGTACTGAAATCTTCCGTGGATTCGACAGCGACTACTACTATACTGGGATCTCTCCGTGGATTTGATAGCGATGACTACTGCTCTTGTATCATGTGTGGGTCTAGCAGTTTGACCACTATATGTGTATCCTGTGTGGGTCCGATAGGGTAACTGTTCTTGTATCATGTGTGGGTCCGGCAGTTTGACCTCTGTACTTGTATCCTATGTGGGTCCGATAGAGTAGTTGGTCCTGTATCCTCTGTGGGTCCGACATCTTAGCTGGTCATGTATCCTGTGTGGGTCCGACAGCTTATATGAATTAGTGACTACATCTGATCATCTCTATCGCTATACGAAAGATGTATACCTGTGTGAGTTGAGTCTTGACTTTCAATCATTATCATAAATGTGATTGACTTCTATTCTGTGTGGACTGGGTTGTATTTGGGCTCGAGAGTTGGAGTCGTACTGTGGTTAATAACTTAGGTATATGTATGAGAATATACCTAAGTAGGGTTGGTTGATACTTCGTGTTTGTATCTCTCTTCTGTGGTTTATCCTTTGTGGATTCTGGGAGACCTTAGGGGGTCTCGGGGTCCCTACTGAGTATCGTATACTCTCCCCTGAATGGGATTTTCTCACACTATGTTGTGTTGGATGTAGACGACGAGCAGCACTGATCGAGGTAGAGACCTGTAGAGCTGGATGGTACCCGGAGGTGGACCACTTGGCAAGACATGCATGGAGCAGACGAACAGACTTGAGGTGCTGAGGAGGCCATCTGTACCCACCCTTCAGGTGGGATTCCTGGAGGACGACTCAATGGTTGATATTTTAATTTACTGTAGTTGTACTATCTTTTTAGTTGTATTGTACTTTACAGTTGGGTTTGTATACTGGCCCATTTACTTTTCAGCACTTACTTTTGTACTCAGTTTACTTAGTGCTTACTTCAGTTGTGTAATCTGTTATGTTTTTTTACTTTTATATATGCAATGCCTTCCCTAATTAGGGATTTACGCCTTTGGTGCTAGTCGCCATCCCCTGGCCTATGGAAGGCGGGCTTGGGGTAGTCACAGCATGGGCCCTGAGAACGGGTCATGAAAAATTGGTATCAGAGGAGTCGGTTCTACCGCAAAACTCAGGACTCTGATCATTCATTTCTGTGAAGCAATAGTGTTAAGAGTATTGAGTGTGGTTTTCAGTCCAGGGAGTCCAGTGTTGGTGCGGTGGCTGACGTATCCATACACCAGTACCTTGACCTCTGATTTTCAACTAAGTGCACGAAAACACTGATTGTGTGTGTGTTTCCTTTGAAAATTTTTCTTTGTGATTACTTAATGTCAGCTCACCAGGTATATTTTTTGACTATGGTGCACCTGTTTCTTTTCAGGATGGCCTTACAAAGGCAGCTAGCTAGGGTTACAAGTTACGTACGAGATGGCATCCCACCGAGCAACGAGACCTTGGTGCAGGGCACCATCACAATGGAGGCACTAGCAGTACCACTACCCGCTGGGCCACTGATACCACCAGCCCCAACAGCAGAGAGTGCACGCTTCCTGAGTGCGTTGCACAAGTTCCAGCGACAGAGGCCGCCCAGGTTCCATGGAGAGATGGACCCACAGGCATTTGAGGACTGGCTGGAGGCTATCGTCAGAGTTTTCAAATTGGTAGGGACACCAGCCGACCTTATGGTGATCCTTGTCGCGAGTCTCCTACATGCAGCAGCAGGTAGATGGTGGAGTCTGATTCTCCAGGTGCATGATGAGGTATCTTTACTTTGGACAGACTTCAAGAGTCTCTTCAACTCAGATTTTATTCCATCCACCATTCGTGCAGTGCGGATTCAGGAGTTATTACATCTGCAGCAGGGCAGCATGACAGTACCTCAGTACTCAGTGAGGTTCACTGACCTCTCACGCTACTCCACGGATATGGTACGAGACACATTCTTCAGGTCTCGGACCTTCGAGCAGGGACTGAGGCACGAGATCAGGGCTTCGATGATTCCCCTCAGCATCTCGAAACAGGAAGGGGTGCTGGAGAGAGCCCTTCTAGTGGAGAGCTTTCTCACTGAATAGTCACCAGCGGCGAGACCCACCGTAGGGCGACATGTAGCAGAGTATTTTGTAGCCTTCAGTAGACAGATGTCACAGGGTTCCAAGCAGACCAGACCATCAGGTGGGCAACCTCAAGATACAGGTTTGGTTGTGTGGGGCACATGAAATAGATCTAGCCATATGAGGAGCAGGCAGTGTTATGCATGCGGCAGGTAGGGCCACAAGGCTCGTGACTGCTCGACCTACCATGCAGACGAGCAGCAGACAGTAGAGGGACCTCCCAAGAAAAGGCATAGGATTGACCGTGGTGGTCTGCTGGGAGAAGGCGGACGAGGTATAGGAGCTGGCCGAGCAGCGGGTGGTGGATGAAGTTTCAAGACTCTACCACCACCACCACCAGGAGGTCCACCCTGACCACAGGGATCTGGCGGACAGTGGCGGGCTCAGCTCCGGGAAGTCGAGGCCTATGACCATGGCGCACCTAAGATGATTCGAGGTACTATATGTGTCTACTCCACCCTTGATTCAATATTTATAGACATAGGTGCGAGTCATTCTTTTATTGTCGATTCCCTTGTTCGGATCTTGGAGATTCCAATGGAGCCGTTGGCTCGATCCTTACAGCTAGACACTCCTACGGGAGCAGACTCGATGATTTCACACTGGTGCCGGTAGTGTGAGCTTACTCTAGCAGGTTAGAGCTTCGGCTGATATCTTCTTATAGTGGTGTCGAGGCCTTACGATGTCATCTTGGGTATGGACTGGTTATCTATAGTCCATGATCAGATCGACTGTATTAGGCGCAAAGTGCAGTGTGTCTGCACGGATGGGACTAGGTTCACCTTCACTGGTGAGAAGGGAGCCTTTACTGTGCAGGATGGACTTATGTAGAGGAGAGGGCAGCCGATCACACATCAGTTGGCTAGTATCATCCTCGGAGAAGTTGATGTTGGGAGTCTGAGTTTTCTTATTATGGTGGATCTGTATGTGTATGTTTTTCCTGATGACATTCCAGGACTAACTCCTCACAAAGAGGTAGACTTATATATAGACATGTACCCCAGGACAGCACTGATATCTACCCCAGCATATCGGATGGCTCCCGCCGAGCTTTGTGAGATGCAGTTATAGCTGGAGGAATTGCAGGGAAAGAGATTTATCCGACCCTGTGTTTCACCCTGGGCTTCTCCGATTTTGTTCGCCACGAAGGTGAACGGGAGATTGTGACTGTGTGTCGACTACCGTCACCTGAATCAGGTGACCGTGAAGAACAAGTACCCACTTCTTAGGATTGAAGACCTCTTCGATCAGCTCAAGGGAGCATGATGGTTCTCAAAGATAGACCTCAGGTCAGGCTATCACCATCTCAGAGTTCGAGACAAGGATGTGCAGAAGACGGCATTCAGGTGTTGGTATTGCCACTACGAATTCTTGGTTATGCCCTTCGGAGTAACCAATTCTCCAACAGTGTTCATGAGTCTCATGAACAGGATCTTCCAGCCTTACCTCGATCGATCTGTCATATTCTTCATCGACAACATACTGAATTACTCGACTACTGAGGAGGAGCATGCCTACCATTTGTGGTAATTACTACACACACTCTGAGAGCACCAGCTTTATAGTAAGCTCTTGAAGTGCCAGTTCTGGATTCGAGAGGCTCACTTATTGGGACACGTCATCTCGTAGGTGGGGGTAGCAGTGGATCCAGTGAAGATAGAGGCAGTGCTTGCTTGGGAGCCACCCAGGAGTGTGACGGGGGTTCATAGTTTCCTGGGCCTGGTTGGTTACTATCGGAGATTTGTTCCAGATTTCCCAAGAGTTGCAGCACCGCTTTCAGAGAGAAGGGATCAATAGAGATCTTGGGACACCTATACATTTCGGATATCATTCGGCTTCATGGTGTACCATCAACTATCATCACCGATCGAGATGCTTGTTTCACTTCTCGGCTATGGAAGGGGTTACAGGAGGCTTTTGGCATGCAGCTTCGCTTGACCACCACCTTCCATCCTCAGACAGACGGTCAGACTAAGAGGACCATTCAGACTCTCGAGTACATGCTCCATACATGTGTCCTTGACTTTGGCCGTAGCTGGTAGGATCACTTACCCTTGGTGGAGTTTGCGTACAACAACAGCTACTAGTCCACCATCGGGATGGCCCCTTACGAGGCACTGTATGGTCGACCTTGCAGATCACCTCTATGCTGGACAGACCCAAGAGAGTCATCACTAGTAGGGCCAGAGATAGTGCAAACTACGACAGAGAAGGTGAAGATCATCCAGGAGCTGATGAAGACTGCACAGAGCAGACAGAAGTCATATGCTGATAAGAGACGGAGACCACTGGAGTTTGAGGATGGTGACCATGTTTTTCTACGGGTCTCACCAAAACGAGGTCTATGAAGATTTGTCCAGGGCGACAAGTTATCTCCATGATTCATCGAACCTTTCCAGGTCCTCAGCTGGGTAGGCGAGGTGGCTTACCATCTAGCCCTTCCACCTCAGTTGCATCGGGTGCACAACTTCTTCCATGTATCTCAGCTGAGGAGATACGTGCATGACCCAAACCACATCATCAACCAAGGGGAGCTGGACATCGATGACGGGGCAACATCCATGGAGGTCCCGGTGGAGATCAAGGATCGACAAGAGCGATTCCTACATGGATGGTCAATTCCTCTAGTGCGCATTCGCTGGCAGCACAGGAACCTCCAGGAGAGCACATGGGAGTGGGAGGCTCAGATGCGTGCTCAGTACCCCCATTTGTTTCCCTAGTGTGTGTTGTAGCTTTATGGGGACGTAAAGAACTGAGGTGGGGGTAATGTAAAGACCCCTAAATTTTAAAGGAAATTTTTTCTTAAATTATTTGCAATACTACGAGTCTGCGGTTTCTGACGGCACCTGATTTTGAGGCCCGGTGTGCCCGGAACCAATTTCTAAAGTTTTGTTCGGGTACGTTCAGTAAACGTACATGTGGGTTTTTCTATCTTTTGAACCGGTGCTTGGAATAGAAATCTGAGGGCACCGATGAACTCGCAGCACCGGTATTCTCTTAAGAGGACCTTTACCGTAGTTGTGTTTTATGCAGGTTGAAAGTTAATTTTAGGGATTTGTAATAAATTAAATTAAATTGTTGTACACAATTTTATTTATAAATGGTATTTATTTCCTACAAGGGGAAGTTAGAGGTTGGGGAAACACCCACATAACCTCCCTTGAGAGGATTTAGTGTGGTGGGGCCCATATGAACCCGAACCCTTTCACCTCCCCATTAACTCCCTACTGTTTAATTTTACAACTCCTCATATTTATTAGGGTGGAGCCTCTCCACATCCCACCCATTAAATGAGCCAACCTATCTAATTAATATCTGCATTAATTAATTAGAACCTCTTTTGAATCAATTTTAATTGCATGGAAATTCTATTAAATTGGGATCCTTTTATTTCTTTTGCGTTGGCGGTGTTTACTATTGGGTAGGCTCTGGAGAATTAGAAGAGAGATGATCCTTTTTCGACGAAGAACACCATTCTTCAATGAAGAACATCCCCAATGAAGAATGCGAAGGACTTCTTCCAATGACGCTTCTTTCTCGGATGCACCCTCACATCAAGGAATCTACGTCATCTTTGGATTCTCTTCCTACGTCACGACAGCGACTCTTCCTCCCATGTTGACGGTACAACACCATTCTCCGCAACACCATCTTCCACGATGCCCGAATACCGCGATGCACATCTTACGCAGATCGTCGATGTGCGACGTCAATTTCGAGGTAGGGGTTTGATATAATTTTAAGTGAATGAAATTATATCCCATCCTTGGTGAATGCTTGATTTGTCTTCGGCCAATTGATATCACCTAACGTGGAGGGCATGGGTCGAACAAACATGGCCCGATGACCCTCTGATGGTTCTTGAATATTTTGGCGGTGGCAACGGGAGGCGGTGGCGATCAGAGGTAGCGGCGAACGGAGGCGGTGGCTGCGCACCGGCTGCATGGAGGAAACAGCGGCCTGCATCTGTGGGATGCTCAACTGAAAAAGAACCGGCCGGCTAAAGTTGGTCGGGCCGAAGGAAACGTGGCTCCATGAGGGTGTCGCACTACGGAGGACCACGTCCCGCGTTTCGCAGGCCTCTCGGTGGACGAACCGGCCGGCAGGCGGCCGACCGGGCTGGGAAGATCCTACGGTGCCAGGAGGGTGTCGCGCTAGGGGAACAGCGGCCCACTCGTGCGGGCCGCTCGCGCTGGGAAGACAGGATGGCTTTGGCTGGCCGGACAGGAGGGCGGTGCCACTTGGCGCTGCCATTTCGGAAGCCCGAGGGTCCCCCCCCCCCCCCCGATCGGCTCGGCCAGATGGCCGAGCCACGCCCATCAGGGCCGCGCCGCGCCGGCCTTGGGCCAGACCGCGTCTCTTCGGGTCATTCCGCGCCTCGCCAAGCCAGGCCGACCACTTAGCCGGGTCAGACCAGCTGAACCAGGATGGGCCGACCCGCCAGCCCACCGGGCTTGATGGGTCGGGCCCGTTTCGCTTAAATGCGAATAACTTCACGACCGTGTTTCTGATCAACGCATCGTCTACGGTACTAGGACCCTCACGATAAGGCAGTACTTTTGCGATACTCTAAGTAAGTTTTGGACAACTTTGTAGAATGGATGGTTTTGGAATGAGCATAATTCCAACCGGGCCCCTGGAACGGAAAATCCAATAACTCTCAGACTGGGCGTCTGAATGACGCGCTGTCTGTCACATTAGGTTTCTTTTGATAAGGTAGAACTTTAGGATACATCAACTCCGGGCTTCATGACAGATGATATATCGACCCCCTTTTCTCAAGGAGCGGACACTTCTGGAATCGAGCGTGATGTGTGCGGGAACCCTAGAGCTGGCTGCGATTGCATCGACTACTATACTGGAATCCTCTGTGAGTTCGACAGCAAAGACTACTATACTAGGATCCATCGTGGATTCAACAGCAATGAATACTATTATTTTATCCTTTGTGGGTCCGGAAATTTGACCTCTGTACTTGTATCCTATGTGGGTCCGACATAGTAATTGTTCTTGTATCCTGTGTGGGTCCAGCAGTTTGACCTCTGTACTTGTATCCTGTGTGGGTCTGACAGAGTAGCTGGTCGTGTATCCTCTATGGGTTCAACAGCTTAGCTGGTCCTGTATCCTATGTGGGTCTGATAGCTTAGATGAATCAGTGACTACATCTGATCATCTCTATCGCTATACGAAATATGTATACCTGTGTGAGCAGAGTCTTGACTTTAAATCATTATCATCGATGTGATTGACTTCTTTCCTATGTGGACTGGGTTGTACTTGGGCTCGAGAGTTGGAGTCGTACTATGGTTGATAACTTAGGTATATGTATGGGCTTATACCTAAGTAGGGTTGGTTGATACTTCGTGTTTGTATCTCTCTTCTGTGGTTTATCCTTTTTAGATTCTGGGAGACCTTCGGGGGTCTCGGGGTCCCTACTAAGTATCGTATACTCACCCCTTCATGAGCTTTGCCCACACTACGTTGTGTTGGATGCAGACAACGGACAACACTGATCGAGGTAGAGACTTGTAGAGCTAGAAGGTACCCGGAGGTGGACCACTTGGCGAGACGTACACAGAGCGGACGGACGGACTTGAGGTGTTGAGGAGGCCATCTATACCCACCCTTCAGGTGGGATTCCCGGAGGGCAACTAAATGGTTGATGTTTTACTTTACTGCAGTTGTGATAGATTTTCAGTTGTATTGTACTTTACAGTTGGGTTTGTATACTGGCCCATTTACTTTTCAGCATTTACTTTTGTACTCAGTTTACTCAGTGCTTACTTCAGTTGTGTACACTATTGTGTTTGTTTACTTTTATAAAGGCAATGCCTTCCCATATTAGGGATTTACGCCTTTGGTTCTAGTCAATAGCCCCTGGCCTATGGAAGGTGAGCTTGGGGTAGTCACGGCACAGGCCCCGAGGAGAGGTCATGACAAGTAAATCCACCTAACTCACAAACTTAGCTAAAAATGAAGAACGGCGCAAATTATACAACAAAACAAGATTAAACTCCAAAAAACCACCTTAGATCTTTCTCCCTATCATCAACATAGTCATATCTCATCAATATTGGCATCAAAAAACATGGATCTATCCTTAATGGATTAGATCTATGAATCCAAGAGAGGGAAGAAGATTAAACTAAGTAAAACCCAGCATGAATGAGCACATACTAAGGAATTAGGACCTCCAGCGCACAAAGAATCACCAACAGTTTGCTCCTAGATCAAGGGGAAGGGTCTCTACATCCTTTGGTAGGAGAGGAAAATGTATTAGGATATGTTTAGGGGGAAAACATTAATGGTAAAATTTTAATTAGATCCACCATTTTCAGATATAGTTTTTAACAATGCGCGATTAGGGAACATGATTAGGTAAATTGTGCACCATCCACTACCTCCAAACACCCCTAACATGATTATCTCGTGTGGTTTGAAAAACCATGTGCCAACCATGAAAAACCCTTGTGTTTCTATTTTCATGGTTACTCCTGGGTGGCTGCATGTTTTGGCCAAATTGTACGCCTAACCATGCACCTACCCAGATCCCACTGTCTCCTCTTGCACCTAGAGGTGTTTCATAGTTTCTACTAATCATTCTCATACCTTTTACATTTATAAAATACCCAAAAACATCCTAAAACTCCTCCAAACCTTCCCAAACATAACCTAAATACTTCATATACTTATAATACATAAATAAAGGGTTAATTACCTGAAAAAAGGGTGATAAATTGTCCCCACCATTGGTCTTTCCATCCTTGGAAAGTTGAAAACCACCATTTGCCTAAAATAGTTTAGGAAATTGATTGATCATTTCATTTTCCTTCTCCCACATTTCTTCCTAAATT
Organism: Viscum album; assembly: GCA_963277665.1. Taxonomy (NCBI): domain Eukaryota; kingdom Viridiplantae; phylum Streptophyta; class Magnoliopsida; order Santalales; family Viscaceae; genus Viscum; species Viscum album. Next base: position 1,343,748,013 of record OY728136.1, read on the forward strand.
TGACCATGTTTCCAAAAAACCATCACTAGACTGATGCTTTTCACACGAAAGAAATTCTCTTTACTATTCACAATCTGCATTGGTACATGAACCAACAAAGCATACCTCTCTAGGTAAACATGATCTAATTGAATCACATGGTCTAGATCAAGATTATACTTCTTCAACTGAGATACATGAAACACCTTATGCCCTAAACTGAACATTGGTGGCAAAGCCAACCGATATTCTACCTCACCAACCCATTAAAGTGCCTCAAAAGGGCATATGTATTGAGGAGATAATTTTACTTGATTCCTAAAATGATGATGCACAAGACTTGGAAATATTCTCAAGAAAACATGATCACTCACCTTGAACAACAACAACCATCGATGATGATCCTTATACAATTTCTAACGACACTGATTTATCTCCATTCTTTTCTTGGTCAACTAAATCTTCTCTGTTGTATCTTGTAAAAGGCTTGGTCCAACCAATGAAGTATCACCTATTTCCACCCAAAAATTTAGAAAATGATAAGGATACCCATACAATGCTTCAAAAGGATCTATATATATCAAGGACTGATAACTGTTGTTATATGAGAACTCCACTAATGGTATGTGCTCCTCCCATGAGCCACCAAAATCCATTACACAATCCCTAATCATTTAATCCAATGTTTATATCATCATATTGGATTTTCCATCCATCTGAGGGTGATATGAAATACTCATAGTCAACTGAGTCCCAAGGTTTTATATAAGTATTTCTATGAAAGAGATATAAACCTTATATCTCAGTCTGATACTATTGAAACTGGTACGCCATAACTCTTTACAACTTATCAAATATGTATTTTATACAAGTCCTCCACCATATGATATTCATGAATAGGAATGAAATGGGATGACTTTTTGAGCTGATCCACTATCAACTATATGTCATCATGTTTCTGAACCATCCTTAGGAGAACTGTTACAAAATATGTAGTTATTTACTCCCATTTCCAAATGAGAATAGGTAAAGATCGCAATATACCCACAGTCCACTAGTGCTATGACTTTACTTTTTGAAAGGTAAGGTATATCATAATGAACTTGGATACTTTTATTTTGATGCTAACCACCAAAATTTTTATTTCAATTCCTTATATATATTTTTTATTCCAAGATGAACAACCCATCTCTAATGGTCGTAAGAATGGAGAATTTGTTCTTGAAAATCCATAAGTATGACCATATTATCTTGAAACTGAAAAACTAAACTCTCGTCCATCTTTCATCCCTTAATGGTCTCCCCACTATTGAGTTTTGACCTCATATCCAAACATTCATAATCTGATATTTGTGCCTCTTTAACCTTTTCTACCAAATCAGGAATAAAAGAAACTAGGAAGAAAACTACAACACTTCTTTGTCTTTCAAAATCCAAGTACATGTTTTCTATCGCTAACATCAGCTTCCACTGATCTGAATCCACTTTATCCAACTGACCATATGACTTTAATATTAATACAACTGCTACTAAATTTCCTTTACCCAGTGTATGCATCAAGTCAAAGTAAAAAATATTGAGATGCTCCATCCATATTCTCTGTCTTAGATTTATATCACCTTGTGAGAAAATGTGTTTCAAGATATAATGATCTGTAAACCCCATAAATTTCTCATTAATGAGGTGATGATGTCAAGTCTTCAAAGCATGGACTAAAATACATAATTCTAGATTTTTTTTTGGGTAGTTATTCTAATGATACCGTAATTATCGTGATCCATGAGCTACAATATGATATCCCTGCATGAGAACACATCCCAATCCCAATCTCAAAGCATCACAATACACCATATACCCTTGTCTTGATTATATAAATATAAAGATTAGTTTTGATGTAATATAAAATTTAATCTCTTAAAAAGATCTCTAACATTTATCATTCCATTGGAATGGAACATTTTTTCTTTCTAAAGCTATCATAGGTGAAGCTATTCATGAAAATCCAAAAATAAAACATCGATAATAACTACCTAAACCAAGTAAATTTCATATCTCAAAGACATTATTTGTTGGTTTTTAAGAGATAGTAGTCTCAATATTTTTTAGATCCATAGAAACACCTTTTTAAGAAATTAAATGACCAAGGTAACATACTAATTGTATCCAAAATTTAAATTTTGAAAGTTTGGCATACAATTGATGATCCCACTAGATTCCCAACACAGTCTCTAAGTGTTGATCATGATCAAACCTTTTCCTTGAATACACCAATATTTTATTCATAAACACCATAATAAAAGAATCTAGATACCCTTGAAATATCTAATTCATCAATTCCATAAAGAATACTAGTTTATTTTTAAGACTGAAAGTAATAACCACATACTCATAATGGATATATCTACTTCTGAAAGATGTTTTTGAAATATCATCCTTCCAAACCTATAATTGAAGATATCCTAATCATAGTTCAATTTTAAAGAACCACTGAGCTCCGATCAATTGATAGAATAGATCATTAATTCATGTAAGTGGATACAGATTATTTATCATAAATTGGTTAAACTTACTCTAATATATACACATATAAAGAGTTTCATCAGCCTTTTTCACAAACAAAACTGGCACAGCCCACAAATATTTACTAGAAAAAGTTAACCCTTTACTTTCAAACTCTTTCAATCAAACTTTCAATTACATTAATTATATTGGTTCCATATAATAATATGGAAGTGAGATAGTATTGGTCCCTGGTAAGAGATCAATCATAAACTCCACTTCTCTTGTGGGTGGATACCCTAATAAATTTTCAGGAAACACATCTAAAAAATAATAAAAAAAGGCTAGAAAACTATTATCCCTGATCCCATCCACTGATCCCAAAGTCAACTCTTCCAACTTTTATGATATATTTCCAAACGATGGTGCAAACAAGCCTGTTTCAACTGCTTTTACATTCCACTATTCTCTAAATAGATGCTTTATGTCATCATAAATTGTAAAACTAACATTTCAGGTATAACAGTCAATGTGATCCTTGAACATTTTCAACCAATACATTCCTAGGATTATGTCATAGAAGTCCATCTCAAGCACACATAAATACCATATCAATTCAGCTCCATTAATAGTTATAGAACATTCTTTACACATAAAGGCTCAATATTCTCTTTGGCCAAGAGGATTTTGAATTTTCAAAATAGAAGGAATTATCTCAATATAAAAATCCAGAAGATCAACAGCATTAGAAGCAATAAAGGAATAGGATGCACCCATATCTAATAAATCTTTCATAAGGATAGAATTAAAATGAATCATACCTATCATCATCGATGGTCTGGATTGATCATCCACAATCACTTATTTAACTCCATAAAACTACTTACTCACTAAACTTTTCCTTTTATAGTCTAGTTGAGATTGAACTGGTTGAGGAGTCATGGTATTCATAGGATCACCATGGAATCCTCAGTTCTGTTTATGATAACTATTCTTCTACCCTCAAACCATTGAATCATATAGTGTCTACAAAACATGAGATGTGTCCCTACCACCCTACCATCAAGCACTGTGACAATAGAACTGAAGGATCCCCATCTGGTTACAATTTTGGAAAGATCTATATGGTTCTAGACAATATCGCTTCATGTGGTCGAACAAAACAAATTGAAAGCATCCAACTTTACTCTTGGGTTTAGGAGGAAGAATCATCAATCTAGTTGTTTGATTCTGATTCATTCCACTACCTTGGAAATAGGTGTCCCTCTTCCATTTTTATCAACATTAGGGTTCTCACCATTTCTCATATGTATCAATATGCTTCCTCCATCCATAATTCTTTCAATGTATCTTTCTACCATTTTCTCTCTATTGAACATCTTATTATAATCTATTATATAAATTAAAAAAATATTCAATCAAATTTATATCCTCATTCTTGATTCAAATATGTATTCCATAAAGGAAACACTTATAATAACATTTAGTGAAAAGTGAACTAAATTTGGGAATTTAACCACGTACTCTATCACTAAGATGTTCTCCTGCTTCAATCTAGAAAAGTCCATCGTTCTAGAAATTTTGAACATGTGAGGATGGAATTTTTTGTTAAAATTTTCTTCAAAATCCTCCCAGTAAATTCCTTTGTCTAACTTACCTTGAATTGATAAATCCCACAACCATCATGCTAGGTCCTCTAGTATGTATGTTCCCAACTTGACTTTCAGCTCAGCTGGTGTGCCTAGGAAATTAAAGATTTGATTCATTATATTCAGCTACACCTATGCCTTCTCTAGTTCCAAATCACCCCTAAAGATAGGTGGATTAGGCTTCTGGAACTGTACAAAATGATCCACTATCCTTGGTTCATCCCTTTTGTTCCCTTTATCTATATCATGAAAATTCTGGACAATACTCTAAACCAGTCGTTGGTTCGCTTGTGGCTTAGGTGAAACCAAATTCTCTGTATCCTCTTTTGGTTGGTTACTTCTATGTCTAATTGGTTCTCTTTTATATAACCACAATAAAACTCTATTTATTTTCACTCTCTAGAAACTTAAGGATTAACAATTTCAAATTTTACCACGTTTTACAAATCACAACAAGCCTTTCTAAAATTCCAACATTTTCCCTATTTTAAATCATTCTTGAAAGTTTCTCCATGATTTTGAAAATCAAACTATTTTCAAAATACCATGGCCATTCCTTTTCAAAATCTCACATTTGAAAACATTTTCAATATTTTCAAAAATCAACTCTTTTGAAACAAATCATAAATTATTACACAAAATGAAACATGTACTCCTAGGGGGAATTCATTTATATCAATGCATGTTATTCTCTTCTCATTGGTTAAACCCATGACATTGAGGTAAAAACTCCTAGAAGTGTCTCAAAATACTCATGTACCCAACTCCCTGTTAATGTGAGGTTTTGCATAAATAGGTTAGCTACACCTATTTGTTCTCTTCATTTCAAGACTCAATGATCCTACTCCTTGCTATCATCCCAACTCCAAGACTAAACCAGAATGTTTTATCAACTACAAGATTAGAAAACCAATAACATTAATCCCAAAATGAAAGATAGACTATCTAAGACCAATACCATTTGTAACATCCCACCCCTACTCATTGGCTAGACAAGTTATGGGGGAGATAATATGCCTTAAGTGACATCCCTAAGACACCAAAGACTATAAATAAATTCCAAGGTCTTCATAAATAGTTGGGGGTTGTTTTCCCTTTGAAAATAAAACAACCAAACCAAGATAACCATAAACAAACAACCCACTATATTATGCATGAGTACAATGTAATATAACTCAAAGTATAACTCAAAAATAAAAAATCCAAACTAAAGCAACAATAATATCATAGTACAAAGTGGAAACTAAAACCAATAACTCAAATACAATCAAAGACATAAACCCCACATCTCCCAATATGCTCCAAGATACAACTCTACAATCCATACCCAAGGTATCATATAGAATTAGTAAAGAAATGATATACCTTGAATTTAAATGTGTCTCAATAAACAATATCTACAAATTCACCAAAGTTCCCAAGTAGGGGGTGAGTATAAAAATCAATAGGTTTTCTCCAAATGACTTCCCTACTCACACCACTAGGATAGAACATGTTAGTACATTTATATAAAAAAATTATATAAATCAACTTATATAAAAACCAAAAACCATTTATAAACTACATAGTTTTCTATGGAATGTAACCAAATAAGTCTGTCAAACCATCTCTCAAATCATTTTGGAATAACTCATTCCATTCCACACAACCACACATACATTCCCTGGTGATAGTTCCATACTCATGAGCTGTCTCTCATCGATCTACCAAGTTTTCACAATGTAACCATATCTTAAGTTCCCCAATGAAACATGACACTTATATAGGGTCATGTCATTGTACCCCAATGGTACACACCCCTTATCTAAGGTCACGTCAATGAAATGTACTCACACAAACCATGTATGCCACATACCATTCCAAATCAATTGTGCCAAACCATTTAAATAAAACAATACATTTATTTAAAAAAACCAATCAATTTTTTCATGCATCAAAACAAAAAAAAATTAATATCATCATTTTAAAATCAAGAAACAAATAACTTTTCATAGTAACTAATTCCTCTAATTTTACAAACCATCACTAAGGAGGCTTTATACTAAACTTTTCACATCAATTTAATAGTTAAATTAAATCAATTCAATCAATTTTAAACTAATACTTCAATTTCTAATAATATGAGTCAAGAGTGAGGCTAACTACCTCGAAAACTCATCTTAAAATGAATAATGACACAAATTATTCAACAAAAATGGATAGAAACTCCAAAAAACTACCTTAAAACATTTTCTATATCATCAAAAAATCCATATTTCATCAATATTGGAATAACACAACATGTATATATCCCAAAATTATTAGATCCATGAATCTAATAGAGGGAAGAAGGTGAAACTAAGGAAAAAACACCAAGAATGAGCACTTACCAAGGAATTCAGGCCTCTAATGTGTAAAGAATCACCAACGGATTACTCCTGGGTAAAGGGTAAGGGTCTCCAAAACCTTTGGGAGGAGAGGAAAATTTATTAGGGTCAATTTAGGGGAAAAATAAACCATTAATGGGGAAATATGAATTAGATCTATAATTTTTCAGATCCTTTTTTAACGGTGTATAGTTAGGGAACACAGTTAGGAAAACTGCACACAAAACATATGCCAGCCACTACCACCAAACACCCCTCACATGGTTGGTTCATATAATTTGAAAAACCATGAAATAACCATGAAAAGTACCTTTATTTCACTTTATATAATTACTCTTGGGTGTCTTCATGGATTATCCAAACTATGTTCCAAACCATGATCCTACCTAGAGCTCATTATCTCCTCTTTCATGGTTTCCTAGAGGTGTTTCATGGTTTCTACTAACCGTGTTCAGACCATGAACCTCTAGAAAAGCCCCCAAAACATTCCAAAATTCCTAAAAACCTTCCCAAACTTATCCAAAATACTTTATATACTTAAATTATATAAATAAATGGTTAATTTCCTAAAATTTGGGGTACTACATCTATAGTGGAGCAGTTTATGTAACAACACCCATTGATTTTCAGTGGATCTTCAAACCCATTAAAATGTGAAGGATTTATCAGTGAACTAGAAAATATATTATGATTTTTAGTATTTAAAAACATTAAAAGTTAATTCTTTTTATTTATCATTTTGAAGGTAAATTCAATTGATGATGGCCTCTAATTAAAAATACTAAGGAAAAAATATGAGATTGATTACATGGAGTTGATAAACTTTAAAGATATTTTTCTTGATAATTATTTTCCTAAAGTTATTTTAATTATAATGTAAATAAACTTCTTAAAGTTGAATAAAAATGAATAATACTCAATGGAAACTTATGAGGTAAATTTTACAAAATTTTCTAGGTGTGCATCGAATTTTGTTTTGGACCATGAGAGTAAAATTGATAGATTTTACACTGGTCTTAAAACTAAGTTTATAAATATAATTATATTCTCATTAATTGAATTTTTTTGAGAATTTTTTTTTCTAATAAATTTAAGATATATTTATCCAAAACTTGTCTAATTATTGATGGAAAAAGTGGGAGGCAATCAATGTGGAAAACAATGGAGAAGTAGAAAACCAAATAATTTAGAGGTAATACCACTAAATGTTTAAAATTTGGTAAAAGGAATTTTAGTGAATGTTTGTTAGGATCATAAAAGTATTACTTATATGGAAATCTCAGTCATTTGGATTGTAAATATAAGGAAAAGAGTTTTTATCTGATCATTAATGTGAAAACCAATAGTCAGCCAATAGTGAGAAGTTTTAGTTGCAACGAGTTGGTTCATTATGTTGTTTCATGCCCAAAGTTAGTTTCTCAAGGTGGGAATCATCAAAACCTAAAGTAAAAAGTTATGGAAAAGTTTTTTTCAACTACTACAGTTGATTTTGGACCATCAAATGGGGTGTTTCTTGGAACATTACTTGTTTATTAATTTTGTGTCAATGTCTTGTTTGATTTCAGATCCACACAATCTTTAATTTTTTGGAAATATATACGTAAAATAGAAATGACATCTTAATAAATGAGTTTATAAGCTTTGGTAAAAATTCTATAGTGTGTTGTAGCATCCTAACCTAGGATCCACTTAACCCATGCCCTGATCTGGTGGGTCACATGGCCTCAAGTGCACCTCCTCGTATGCTAAAGTATAACGAATAGTGGTGGGGGTCTAAGGTGGTACAGTGAAGAGACTATACCCTCATATCAGAGTGGAATAGTATATATGATAAGTAAACAGACAATAGTGGAAGAATATATAATAGATGGCACAGTAGAAAAAAAATGTGGAAGCCAAAATAAACAAGTGACTAAAATAATAAAAAAACCCAAATTATGAGTCATATACAATGATTTCATAGAACACTGATATACAAAAATGGGAAATACTATACAGGAATATACATCAAGTTATATGAAAGTAAGAAAAATGAAAAGACTATTCTACTAGCATTATGAGAATATTCTCGGTCCTCTTCTCCCATACTCTTGTCTATAAGAGAAATAAATCAAACATCTAAAGTAGTGTTCTTTACCTTATCCATACTTACAGCCATAAGGTCTACTTGAGTACCAAAGGTGGCCCGAGTAGGGAGTGAGATAAAATCCCATTAGGACATTATCCATGGTTTTTAGAAATAATCCATTTAGTGTACATAGCTAAGTAGTGTTAGGGTAATAAGAATAATAAACAGCAATGAAATAATAAATACCAGTAATCTCATGTTTCTATAAGACACTTAGCTAGCTCTACTAGCTTTGGAATTGGCTGGAATGAGTGTCTATTCGGTAACCATATATAACCATAATAATAAATATATATTTATATATCATATACACCTATATTCACTAAGTACGTGAGGATGTAATTTGGAATATACATGGATACTAGGTGATATCTTGACCTGGGGCATAACTCAATAATCCATAACTAGTATAACGAACCTATAAGCTCCAAAAACTGTATAACCCTAATCTCATAATTAATGAGATTCAGGATGCTCAACACTTGAGATAGTTGGGGTGAGAATTCATGCCCAACTCCCAAGTAAAGGGGTGTAGAACATCATTCCCATATTCTAGATATAAGTATAATGGTGAGAGATATCATTATCAACACCCAATGTAAGGGAGCATGGAATATCATGCTCAATAAGTCCATTAAAAATCATTCACCATCCAATATCAATGGCATAATAATAATAATAATAACATGAGGGGTCACCTCTTTACCATTATAATCATCAAGCCCCAATATATCAAAGGGTTACATAGTTCATATAACCAATATAATAAAATCATGAATCACTTGGTGTGGCCTTGCCACCCATTTTCATTTCACTTAAACAACCCATTTAATTAATCAAGGTGTGTAAATTCACAATCAAGTCATATAAATTCATAATCATTCATTATAATTAATCTATTTAATTAATTAATCAATACAAAACCATTCCATGATAAATGAAGCACTTAAGAGGTACTTTAGTCAACTAACCAATTTGATATAAATAGTTCATTCAATTCATAACACCCAAATGGGTGGATATAATTGATTTCAATATCCTCTAGTCACTTAGAAAAGATTCTTAGGAGTATAAAAACTTGTGTAAAATTATTTTGAAATAAAAACACATTTTAAGGTAAGGTGTTGAAAAGTACAGTGTGAGGCACAATGGTGAAGCTATAAATCAAATTTAATGTTAATTAAAACAACAATACCACCTACCTTAGGACCATAGATGACTCCACCTCCAATATTAGATTCAGATTTGAAGTGGATCGAAGGAAAATGGAGAAACTATCCAACACCTTGAAAATAGGGTGAATGATCTCACACCAAAATAGCACAAGATTTGGGAATAGAAACTAATAATGGAAGTAAGAGGATTCTATTACTTATCTATGTGGATCAAATGCTTATAAATAAACTTTATTTAGAGTTCAGATGGAGAAGTTCTCTAAATCCCTATATTGGGAAAGGGAGAGATTAATGAGAGAAGGAGGAGCCATCTGCTGAAAATTGGAGAGAGAAAGAGAGGGAGAGGAATTTAAGATTATTAAGGAAAAAATTCCACCCAAAGTTCTTGGATCGCATGGTTTTTCTATACGGTTGGCCAAATCATGCGCTAACCATGAACACCTCAATTTCTAAGCAGGGACCCCACATGTTTTATGTACACATTTTTTCAAAATGTGTATAAACCATATGATTTGGATATTTTAAAAAATTTATACCTTATTCATGGTCATACGCCTCATCCTGCATGATTGTAGACAAACCATGGGCCTTCTTCTATAGAAAATTTCCATGCACAGTTAAGTCGCATAGTTAGTACTAATTATTTGTAAACCATGTAATCCACTCTGTTTTCCTATTTCTAGGAACTCAATGCTCCAAAATATCCCCAGACACTCGTTAAACCTCCCTTAGTACATAGGGAATGTTTACCAAGATAAATAAAAGGAATTAAATCAAAAAAACAATGATTTGTACCATTGATAAAAGTCAGGTCATTACCACATCCCCTCCTTAAATTAACTCATCCCTGAGTTGGACTTCTAATATTAAAGAGGGATCATCTAAGAAAATTTTCAAAAACTGGTCTTGTATATTATATTCCTACTCCAACATCTCATATTTTACTTAGCTATGCTACTATAGCACCCATACCAAATAAACTAGCTTGCCTCATATTTTCTTCACATTCTGATCCATAATACACACTATATACTCCTTGAAGGAAGAATTCATATCTAAATCAACCTAATTAGGTTAGAAAACATATGTTGGTTTTGGATAATACCGATGAAGCTGGGATACATGGAAGACATCATTCATAGACCGGTGTCTCTGAGGAAGTGTTATCTGGTAGGCCATTGGTCTAATTCACTTAATGATCTCAAAAGGTACAATTAATCAAGGTGAAAAATTACCTTGCCTCTAGATACATCGATGTCCTGGCCTGGGTGAAACTCACAAGAAAACTTGATCAGTAACCTCAAACTCTAGAGGTCATCAGCATTGATTATCATATGACTACTGTCTAGACTTAGCTATCAACATGTGCTTTCTAATCAATTAGGCCTAATCTGAAGTCTCCTAGATGAGACGTGGTTATTGGAAAGGTCTACCATATAATGTTTCATAAGGATCCATCTTGATGGTAGCTTAAAAATATTATTTTAATCAAACTCAACAAGTGTCCCTATCATAATTGATAGATTTTGGAACTCCATGAATATGTATGACCTCCCTGACATATAGCCTCCCTCAATCATCTACCAAGAAGGTCTCTCGAACCGGTAAGAAGTGTGAGACCTTCATCAAATGATCAAATAATATCCAAACTATATCATTTCCATGAGGTGATCTGGGTAAACCAGTTAACAAATACATAGAAACATCATCCCATTTTAACTCAGGGGGTGGGAAATGGATGTAAAGGTCCATCTGGTCACTGATGTTTCGCATTTACCTACTTAAAGGTGGAACAACGAGTGATAAAATGAGTTACTTTCCATTTTATAATCATCCACCAATAATGATGATGTAATTCTCAATACATATTGGTGACACCGAGATGTACTGCTCAAGATGAGGCATGAAATTCCCACATCAACTTCTCTCAGATGTCTACTAGGACCCAAACACACCCATGAAAACATAAATTATCATCTATATCTATGGTCCAACTATAATACAAATCATCATTGGAGATACTATTAATCATGATTAAGCCTTCAGGATCTAAGATTTGTCTCATTCTCACCTATTCTAGAAGGGTAGAGTTCACTGTGAAGGCTAAGAGGGTAATCTTCCCATGATCCTCCTAAACCTCAATGTGCATATATTAAAATAATACCATGATCTTCCACTCACCATTTTCCTCCTAAACTACTTATGTCTAAGTCTTCCAGCTTAGATTAATGTTTATAGGGTTTCCCTTTATAGTCATGTAAGCAAGCTCAAAATCAAAGTATTATAGTTTCCCAACCCATATACACTGCCTGAGATTCAAATCATACTGTGTGAAGATATAATTGAGGTTTCTTTTATCTGTGAAAATAAAAAAAATATTCCAAACAAAATAATGTCTCCAATAGTGTAAATCATGTACAATGGTAGCTAGCGTGAGGTTGTCCATCGGGTAATTCTACTCATGGGTCCTCAACTAATGAGACTTGTATGCTATGAATCATTTGTCTTGTATCATAACAGCTCCCAGACCAATACCTAATGTGTCAAAAAAAAGAACATATAGCTCTTTTCTAGCTCTAGATGAATCGGGATCAGTTCTGAATTCAATCTACATTTTAACTCCTAAAAGGATTCTTCAAAAGATTCTAACCATATGGTTTTCACAACCATTTTAGTCAATCCCATAATAGGTACTTCTAGGTGTGAGAAATCATGGATGAAGAATATGTAATACCTAACTAGCACTAAGAAACTCCTTATATCAAATATTTTCTTGGGATTCTCCCAGGAAACTATAGCTCTCACCTTCTCTAGGTCTACTAATAATCCTGATTCTGGGATGATATGACCTAGGAAGTGGACTTGGTCAATCTAAAAGTGTCATTTGTTGAGTTTATCATAAATATGGTACTCTCTCAATGTATTCATCACAATATCAAGATGTTAGGCATGTTCATGTTGAGTTTAAGAATACACTAAGATGTCATCCATAAATACTACCATGAATGAATCCAAATATGGGTGGAAACTTGATTCATATGATCCATAAAACAACATGTGTGTTTGTGAGACCAAAAAACATTATCAGGTACTCATAAAAACCATACCTATTCATAAACATTGTTTATGGCATGTATGAAGACCTTATTTACACCAGATGATATCCCAGCCTCAGATCAATATTTTAAAACGCTCTCTCTCCTTGGATATGATCTAATAGGTATTCTATTCAAGGTAGTGGATACCAGTTCTTGATCATAAGTTGGTTCAACTATCGTTAATCCATGAAATACATGAGGGTACCATATGCCTTCTTATAAAAAAGGATCAATGAACCCCAAGGAGTAGTATTGGGTTATATAAATCATTTATCCTCTAGATCCTCCAACTATTTATTAAGCTCTATAAGCTTCATATGTTTTATCTTTTAAGGAGGAATGGTCACTGGTGCTTCTCATGGAACTAGAACAATATTGAATTATACATCTCACACTGGAGGTGGCTTAGAAAATTCATCATGGAATACATCCCTATAACAATCCACTACATGAGGGAATATAGTAGGTCGTATCCCCTAATCATCTAAGAAGATACTAGAAATTTGGGTTTTCACTCTACCCATCCCCTGATTCTTAGGCCCTGATCACATATCTTGGATATCCAATTATCCTTTATACATGTGTTTGCCACCCTCTAGTGATGTAAAGGTCACTCTCTGGTGATAAAAATTTATGTGAGCGTGATAGGTAACTAACCAATCCATATCAATAATTAAATCAAGCTCTATCATGTTGAGGATAAGAAGATTATATACTAAGAAATATCCTCCTATCTCAAGGGGAAAATCCTTACAATGGATATTTCTCTCTAATTAGATATCTAGTGGGGTATCGAGATTCATCATGCCAAAAAAATTGATCTATCTCATGTCCCAAAATCTCCATAATTTCCTCATATATGAAAGAGTGATATGAAATTGTTTTAAATAAATCATACACTAAAGTAGAGGCTACTATAATAGTACCTTGAATAGTATAAGGTCTGGAAATATACTCCTTTGGCATAGGTTTCACTACATGTATCTAGAATTTACTACGGACCTAAGTCACAACCTAACTATCTTAAGAAATCCCAATCTAATGGCATTGAGAATCATGAGTCTGACTACCTCTGCCTCAACCACAACCTCGTCCTGAGCAGTCAGTGGTATTCCAGCTGCCTTCTTGATGTCATAATACTAACCCCACTCTGTAATGTGGGGTAGGTGTAATTCCCATCTCACTAGGCATAGATAGAAAAGTTCTATAGAAGCATTAGATATTCTGCATCCTTCCATAACCTCTGTATTCTACTAGATATCATAAAAAGTAGGTTTTTTATGTCCTGCCTTCTCACATTTGTGAAAAATAAAGAAGCTATTAGTGAAACCTATCTGACTATTACCTCCCCTACGAGAAACCTCAAAACGCCACTTTCACCCACTAGAAGAACCACTAGTTGGCTTGGGTGCTAAACCATCCTAGTTCCCACCATCGTATTCCCTAAAATTTCTCTTAGTGATGAGGGCCAAGATTGTTATCTCAGGAATAGTAGTCGGCCTAAAAACATTAACTTGTGGTCAGATGGTGTATACTAGTCGATCCTCAAATTGCCTCACAGTCATAAGATCATCCATAGATAAGGTAGGAGTGAAACTATTCAGATTGGTGAAGTGAGAAGAATATTCCATGATAGACATGGCTCCCTGCTGGAGGTTCATAAACTCTCTAGCTCAATCATCCCTCTAAGTTTGGAAAAATTTATTCTTAAATTATAGTTTTTAAATCTTCCCAAATCAAATCGTGATGTTTTTATACTTGATTAATAATATCCCACCATCTCTAGGAAGAAATTCAAAGAATATAAGCAGCGAGGTAGAATAAAAAGTAGACATGGCATGGAAAAATTTGTAGAATATTAGTGTTAACGTGCCTATAATGATGCACGTAATGAATTTATTCGTTTCATTGGGAAAAAATAAAAGAAATCTCATTGCAATAATACTAGTAGTAGCAGTATCACAAAAAAATGGGTTTCACCCAACAGTAAAGTCGTATCAACCATAACAGGTGAAAACTATGATAGTAAAAACCCATCCCAAGTAATTTGGGTTTCACCTGAATATGGTTTAGCTACTCCCAGTCACAGCCTCATTACCAAATTTCATTAACTCCTAGTCTCCAGTCTAATACCCAAATAGTAAGAATAAAGCAAAAAAAGAATCTTTGATTCCACTTCGTAACATCCTGGCCTGGATCCGCTTATCATGTGCCCTGATCTCCTGGGTCACATGGCCTCAACTGTTCCTCCTTGAACACCAAAGGCTACTGACTAGCAGTGAGGTTCTATGATTATATAGTGTGGAGACTATACCTTTATATCAGACTTTTATAGTGGATATGATATGTAAACAAACAATATTGGAATCATATATAACATATTTCACAATGGAAACAATTATAATAAACCATGGGAGCATAAATAAACAAGTGACTAAAATAATAAATAAAATCCCAAAGGTTGAGTCATATATAATGATATCATGGTATGATAATATAAAAAATGGTAAAATAGGGGACAGGAATATACATCATGTTATAAAAAAAGTAAAAAAATCAAAAATAATGTGCCACTAACATCACAAGATTATTCTCAATCCTCTAATCCCTTGCACTAGGATATAAGTGAAATAAATTGAACATTTTAAGCAGGTAACTTTCCCTTATCCATATATACAGTCATAAGGTCTACTCTAGTACCAAAGGCGACCCGAGTAGGGTGTGAGATAAAATCCTTATAGGCCACCAATAACAATTTCTATAAATAATCAAAATAGCGTGCATATCTAAACAGTGTGAAGGTAATAAAAATAATAAACAACACTAAAATAATTAATACCAACCAACTCAAGTTTCTAAAGGATACTTAGATGGATCTACTTTCTTCAACATAGGACATAATGAGATTCTGGTTAGTAACCATATATATATATATAACCATAATATATATATAGTTATATATCATGTTCATATATATACACTAAGTATGTGATTATGTAAGTATCCATATACATGGATAATAGGTGCTAGCTGGACCTGGGCCGTAAATCAAGTGTCCATAATTAGTCTAATGTGCTTATTGGATCCAATAAGGGTATTATACCTGATCTCATAATGAATTACATACATCATGCTCAACACTTGAGATAGGTGGGGTGATATTTCATTCCCAACACTTGAAGTAAGGTATGTGGATTATTATGCTCATAATCCATATATAAGTATAATAGTGAGAGACATCATGATAAACACCTAGTGTAAGGGAGCATCAAAAATCATGCTCAATAAGTCCCTTAACCATCATTCACCAGCTAATGTCAATGGCATAATCAAAATAATAATAATAACATGAGGGATCACCTCTTTGCCATTATATTTATCAAGATTCAATATATAAAAGGGTATTAGAGTTCATATAACCAATATAATAAAAGCATGCATCACTTGGTCTATCCTTTCCACCCATTTCCATTTCACTTAAATAAAATATTTGATTAATTAAGCTATGTTAATTCACAATAAAGTCATGAAAATTCATAATCATTAATTATAATTAATCCATTTAATTAATTAATAAAGACAAAACCATTCCATGATAAGCCAAGCACTTATGAGGTACTTTGTTCAACAATCCAATTTGATATAAAGAGGTAATTACATTAGTCACACCCAAAGGGGTTTCTATAATTAAGGTATAAATTCTATAAACACTTAGAAAATTATTTGTAGTATTACAAGATGCTTATAATTATTTATAAAGAATGATCACATTTTAAGGAATTGCACAGAAAAGGCTAGAATATTGTACAATGGTGAAGATATGAATTAAAATATAATTTTAGGGAAAACAACTAGAATATATTTATTAGGTCTATAGAAAAATCATCATCAAATATGGGATTAAAATTTGAAGTAGATCAGAAGAAAATAGATAAATTTTCCAATGCCCTGAAAATAGGGTGAATGAGATCAAACCAAAATAGCACAAGATATGGAAAGATAAACTAAGAACAAAATAAAGAGGATTTTATTACTTACTGATGTAGATCTAATGCTTCAAAAGACACTTGATTTGGAGTCTGGATGAAGAATTTCTCTCAATCCATATATTAGGAAATGGATAGATCAATATGAGAAGAAGAAGTATCAATATACTAGAAATGGGATAAAGAAAGATAGGGTGAGTCATTTAAGATCATTAAGATAAAAATGTTATTTTCAACCAAAATTCCTAGGTCGCACAGTTAGGCCGCATGTTTATCCAAAACGTGTGCCAAATGTGCACACCTCACTACCTAAGGAGGGACCCCACATAGTTTTTTCACATGGTTTTCCAAACCATGGGAAAACCATGTGATTTGGATTTGCTAAAAATTACTGACCTCCAGCATAGGCAAGCACCTCGGCTCACATGGTTCCAAAACAACCAAGTGGCCTCATACTATAGAAAAGTGACCCACATGGTTAAGTTGCACGGTTATTAAAAAATTTCCATAAACCATGAGGCCCGCTCTATTTTTCCATTTTCTAGAAATTTAGGCTCTGAATAATCCCCAGACATTCATGGAACCATCCTTAGGTCATAGGTCATGTTTACCAATAAAAAGAAAAGGAATTAAACTAAAAAACCAATGATACATACCTTTGAGAAAATCCAGGTCATTACATGTGGTATAAAGGAAACAATAATTTATAGAAATATCCCTATTATCATTTATGTAATGGTTTTTTCTATAATCCTTGTTGTCTTTATCATTTTAGATTTTTATGTTATTATGGGTATGGATTGGATTTTAGTTTATCATGATAAGATAGATTTCATAGTTGAATAAGTCATATTCAATTTTCAGAGTGAGTTTCAATTCATATATAATAATGAGTTTTTACTTTTGATAATATATCAATAATATAAGAAAATAATTAAATATGGGAGTGATAGTTATCTTAAACATATTGTTGAAAAGAAATAAACTATTCAAATTAGTGATGTTTCAATAGTGAATAAATATATGGATGTATTTCCTAATGATTTTCCTATGTTATTCTTGATTGGTGTGTTGAGTTTACTATTGAATTATTAACTGATGCAAAGCTGGTTTAAAACACTCTTTACCAAATAGATTCAGTTGAGTTGTTAGAAATGAAAAATTATTTATAGGGGTTGCATGATAATGGTTTCATCTTCCCTAGAACTTCTCTTTGGGGTGAACCTATTCTTTTGTTAAAAAAAGGATAGTTCTATGATACTTTTCATTAATTATAGAGCACTCAAAAACATAACTATTAAGAACAAGTATATGTTCCCTCATATCAATGACTTTATTGATCAACTCTAGGGAGCACAATATTTTTGGAAGATTGATTATAGTTCTGGGTACCATCAACTAAAGTGAAAGAACAGGACATTATGAGAATGATGTTCAGAACTAGGTATGGTCATTATGGGTATGAGGTTATGACATTTGGGTTAAGAAACAAACCCACTATATTTATGGATCTAATTAATAGAGTTTTCCATGAGTATTTGGATAAAGTTTTGGTTGTTTTTATCTATGATATTATGATATACTCTAAAATCTATTAAGATCATTAGAAATACCTAAATATTGTTTTTTAGATTTTAAAATAAAATAAGTTGTGGCTGCAATAAACCTCTTTTCTTGATAATATTGCTTATAAATATGTAAAAACTATTGATCCTACTAAAACTAATGTGTTGGAAGAGTAGACAAGGCCAAAAATTGTCACAGAGATTAAAATTTCTCTTATATTAGTAAGTTACTACCAATAGTTTTTTAAGAACTTTGCTCAGTTATCTATCCCACTAACTAAGTTAATTTAAAAATAGTTAAATTAATCTATAAAAAATGTGATGAATGCTTTTCGAAATTGAAAATAATATCGATTAATTTTTCAGTGTTATACTTTCTAAAAATAAATGGTGAATTTATTATTTATAGTGATTATTCTTTGAAGGGACTTGGATGTGTCTTGATGTAATGTATGCATATCATCAATTGGAACCTTGTGAGAAAAATTATCCTACACATGACCTTGAGTTAGATGTATTAGTTTTTTCTTTAAAAATAAAGAGGCTTCATTTATATAGGTAGAAATGTGAAATATATAATGATCATAAATGTTAAAATTATATATAAATTCAAAAAGAGTTAAACATGATGAAGAGAAGGTGGTTGGAACTGATTAAGGATTGTGATTTCATAATTCACTATCATTCAGGTAAGTAAAACAAGGTAGTTGATTCCTTGATCCAAAAAATATAATGCATCATTAACTATTATAGATAGAACATGATCCTTTATTTAATGATTTAATTAATATTTTCTTGGACACTACTAGAAATTAGGGATATATGCATGGACATATAGCCATGGTTTATAAAAACCATTTCTATAGCCTAACATATATCTATGGGCCATTAAATTCTCATGGAATTATATCACACCACTTGTAAATACCATGACCCTAATAGCCTAGAGTCGGTGGTTACATTATTACATTGGCCTAAAATATAAGGAATCGCATCTCGAAGACCTAATATTTTATTATTCTAAGTGAACTAGATATATACATGAAATTAACATTACATTTGAAAACACAAATTATAACATAATTTTTTTTTTGAATGACATTATTCCCTCTAGCATATCCTTTCATAACAATCATAGTACGCTTCATGGATTCCTAGGGAAAGGAAACAAAATAAGGGTGATCTCAAATGCTCAGTAAGGGTTAAGTAGAGTAGAATATATCATGAATCAATATAAATAATCAACTTGGATATGTAAATAAATAAAACATATTCTATTTAATCAAAAAATTGAGAATAATATGGTAGGAATAAATGATGATCAAACAATTCCATATAAATAATCACATAATAATGAAACTTAACCATGGATATTCTACTAATCGAATAATAACATGGAAAATAAATTAATGAATTCATAATTATGGAATTCATGATTCCATACATCATAAACATACCATCAAGGCTTCAACCAAAACACCATACATAAACGGGTAAGACATCATCCAATAACCAAACTAGTTTGTCTCATGATACCTACCAATGCATCAAGGGTCTATAGTGGGCCTTGAGAATCACTTAATAATTAAAATTCATTCCTCATATGAAATGGGAGATACATAAACAACATAAACATTTATATTGAAAAATTATCATACAGAATGTGAATAATTTCCCTAATCAATGAACATAACCATAAACCATCTAGATTAGTATGGTGATTGGTATCAAAATAGAACATACACAATCAAACTGGTCATAAACCATCCAAAAAAAAGAATAAGGATGATATCAATATAATTTATCCCCGGTTTATAATAAGAAAAATAAAGGTTTTATGTCAATGATGAATAGAAATACCAAAAAAATATCCTTAAAAACATTTTTGAGGAAAACATCCTTTGAATTATAAAAATCACCTTTTAAAACAAAAATGTTCACATAACATTTGAAGATAATTTACTTTGAAAAAAAATTTGAAATAATTTTTTAAAATATTGAGTGGTTATAATGGTGTAAAAAATGTTCATGTCGTGTACTTTAAAACAAATATTTTGTTCATAATTTTGATAAAAGCCAAACAAGCATTGTTTTGAAAAAGACATGAATATTCCTCTAAAAAAATTATAAAAAGTGAAAATGGGGTAAAAATTTCATTGATAAATCATTTTAATAAGGTTTAAAAAAATTAAAACCTTTTTAGAAAGAAATGGATTTGATGAAAATAGATTTCCAATCAAAAAGAGAAATAAATTTGAATTTTCTAAAAATGTTTTCTTAATAATTTTAAGTACCAAAGAGTTAAAAAAATGGAACTATTAATTGAAAGGTTAATAAATGACCAGATATTAAGAAAAATAAATTGATTTTAAATATAAATATTAAATAATTGTCTCAAGAGATACTTAAATAAAAATAATCCCAAATAATGATGAGATTGTGAAATAAACTCTTACCTCTTTGGTATCTTCTGGATTATAATCCCTATAAAAGTAATAATCGTAAATTGAAACATTTAATATCATGAAGATAAATATATTCATGATATGATATATCTAAGGGGTAGTATATCCACTGTATAAAATAAATAAGTGGTGAATAAGGAATATATCTCAGAAAAGTAAAAGTGAGATGAGAAACCCTTACAACTTTGTAATCAGTCGAATCATATTATCTATGAAAGACTAAAATTTAAAAAATATTAAATATCATTATAATAAATAAATTCATGATAAAAAATTTCAAAGGGGTGATATATTCACCTTAAAAATAATATAGATTCATAACATCAAAATATGTCTCAATGAAAGAAAGTTGAGATGAAGTCCCTTACAAAGATCATATAATTGAGGTGAGAATTAATTAAATGAATCAATTAAATGTATCTAATATAAATCCACATGAAAAAAGTTTAAATATAGAATAAGATAATAAAAATTTATTTCACACATAATCTTAGCATTACATAATCAATGAATCATAATTTTAACCCAATGAATGGAAATTGAGTTAATAAATCCCTTACCTCAGGCTTCCCTTTATTTGAACATGATTTAACATCCTGTATAATATTTTTAAACATGTTATTAATTTATAATATAACCATATTCATAAAATCTTATATTCTCTTTTTATAACATCTTACAACCCATTAATTAATAATAATTCATTATTTTCATTGTTTTGGGTGCGTTTGTTTCAAGGTTTCATGGTTAATTCACTTGTGTATAATTATAGAAGTTATTGTCAAATAAAAAGACTCTAGAAGTGAAATTTAATTGTATTAATGAAATTATAGAAGTTTAAATGGTCCCATATATCATTTTTTATTCTATTATGTGGATGATTCATTTGATAAATCATTGATGATAAATGTTTAGTTTATTTTGGTGGTTTTTTCAACAATCACATACAGGTTTTTTTATTTAAAATTATGTCTATATACAAGTTCCTGAACATTAAATAAGTTATAATATACCTATTACAATTTTATGTAACCAAAATAATACTTTTATAACTATCCTTAAAGGAAGTAATGGAAAATAAACAAAATAATTATCCATGAAGATGGTTAACCACCATAATTTGGACAATGGTTTTGTTTATTTGAATAAAAGGAGATGAGGAAAGGTATGGATATAATATATTCCATTAGAAATATAAAATTATAGTATATACATGATACTGGTGTTATTATGATTTGATGTATGAAGTAGGTAAATAGAATGTAGAAGAAGAAAACAAATTAAGAGAGGTTGTTTGAGAAAGTTTCCTCTGGAATATCACCTCCTTGAAAGAACCCTTAAGGAACATGGAATTAGTATTTTGGTGAAACCAGCAACACTTGGATATGGGGAGAGTAGAGAAGAGAGGGTTTGGTAGAGATTTGAAAAATCTTCAAGGATTGTTAGAATAATTGGTGGTGAGGGGTGGTTTTAAGTGATTAAATAATGATTGTTTTATATTTAAATCCAACCACCTTGGGTGGCAATAATTATAGTGACACTATACTTTTAAACATATTATTACATGATTTTAAGCATAATTAACCATCAAATAATGATTGTAAAGACTATAATCTTTGGAATATTAGGTATATAAAACTGAAAACATGAAACTTGAATAAAACATATTTATATTAATCATATATAATGAGATCCTACTTCCTTTTATCCCCTAAATCTTTATAGGATAACCTAGGGAATACATTGATAAAAGGGATGATCTAAAAATCCTATTAAGGTAATAAACATTGGAATAAAGTATAGAACATAGATTAAAAGGTATAAAATAATGACATAAAAAGGAATAGAACATGAATAAACATATGGAAGCGTAACATGTAGAACATGGGATCATGTAATCATGGAAAGATAGGAATATGGAAGCAACATACAACATTATGTAAACATGAGTCGAGGCTAACTACCAAGACTATATCACATAGTGGACAAAGTCCCATGATGGATTAGGTTTACTCCCTAATCCAATACACGACATCTCATGAGACTAAAACATTACCCAATTCATTGGAGTGCTATTTGGGTGGACCCATCATATCCTATTCATGCATATGTTTTTCATATAAAAAATGATACATAAAGAATACACATAAGGGTTACCCATGGAAATAAATATTTATCATAATCATGTTATAATTCATAACCAATGAGCATATACCAATAGTATCAATGAAATAAGGGATTTAAAATAATTATTGGTCATAAATAAAGGAAAAATAATAATAGATTCATGAATAATTATGTCATACTGAATTGTAAATAAGAAATAGAGTAGTTAGGTAACATTAGAAATGTCTAACTTAAGTGCAATTTTAAGGAAAAGAATAAAGAGTCTTTAAAAAATATAGAGGAATAATTGTTTTAACAAAACTATAAATTAAATAACATAATTTTTAATTATAAAATTAGTGATTTTATAAAAATAATAGTTTCTTAAAATATTTTATGGAGTGTACTTGAAAATGGGTAAGAAACGGAGAAGTTCCCTTTAATCAGGCTTGCTTATCAGAAGTATTTGAGAAGTTAACCTTTTAAAATATGTATTTTCCCATAAAAGAGGGCTGAATGGATATTTATAAATAATTTTGGAATATATAAACAGAATTTATAAGAATTATATAAGAATAATAAGGAAATAAATATGTGTAAAGAGAGATAAATCATAACCTGAAGGGAAAAATTGAGGTTCGGAGAGATCCTTTGCCTTATATTCGAATGTGTTCTACACTTTCACTCAATGTACTAGATAATAAAATTAGGTCCATTAATTAATTAATTAATAACCTATTTTACATATATTTTATTTATTACAATTTTTTAAGTTCATTTATGACCATTTTAATGAATTATAATGTTTAATTTTGTTGTTCCGGGAGCGTTCATTTTATGATTTTATGATCGGTTCCCTTGAGTTTAATTATGGGAGTTATTTTCAAATAAGAGAAAAACTCTAGAAGTTTAATGATATAGTATTAATATACTTACATAATTTTAAATGGTCTTATATATCATTTTTTTTATATATGAGAATGATTCATTAGATAAAATGTTAATGAAAAAATGATTAGTTTATTTTGATGGTTTTCACAACCATCATGAACTAGTATTATTTTATTTAATATTATATTTTTATATTGGTTATAGAAAATTAAATAAATTATAATACATATATTATAATATTTTTTAACCATATTAATGATTTTATGACCAGTCTTGAAGGCAATAATGAAAAATGAAAATTCATTGTCCACAAAGGTGCACTACTGGAAAAATGGATTATTGCAACGGGTCATTTGTGACGGGACCCCGTTGCAAAAAACACTTGACACTTTTTTAAGAAACTATTTGTGACGGGCCAGCGACCTGTTGTAAATAGCCTCCTTTTTTTACCCTCTTGTGAAGCTTTGTCACAATTAGTAATCGTGACGGTCCATCTCAATAAGCCCTCAAAATATAAAAAAAATAAACCTTTTTGCAACGGACCATCGCAAATAGTGAGTAAATTTAAAAAAAAAATATTAATAATAATATGATATTAATATAAATAAAATAATATTATTATTATTAATAGAAAAAAATTATTTATAAAATAATAAATATAATATCATATTATTATAAATAAATTAATAATATTAATATTCATAAAATAAAATTAATTATAAAATAATTAATTAATATAATATTATTATTAGTATTAATGAAATAATAATACTAATAATATAATAAAAACCTAAGTATTCACAAAAACAATATAAAACACACATTATCTAAAGCTGTTAATATTACAAAAAAATACATTCAAATGTTTCACAATAAAAAAATACATCACTGATTAAGGGGAGGGTTATCTGGATGAGCGGAAGGAGATGGTGGAGAGAACTCCATCCCTAATCTGTAATTCAGACGTCACATGTACTCCATCTGCTCCTGCTCCTACTCTTGCCGCTCCTGCCACTATCGACGCATCTCATCCTGTATCTATTGTTGCTGCTACTGCTGTCAGAGTAACTCTTCCTGGTGCTGCTGCTACCACTGACGCATCTCTTCATGCTTCCTACACATAATCTCTATAAGCTCACTCTGAGATTACAGCTACTCCTGATACTTTGCATGAGATGATGATGACTCTCTGCGAGCTCTTATCGAGCTATACACTAACAATCCAGAGGTTCCATAAAAACCCCCATGGGTCACTCAATATTTTATATCAACAACTCAGACTTTATCAAAAATATATTGGGTCTCCTGCATCCATACTGCCTCATCAAATTGGGGGGCACTGGTCTGACCATCGGTCTCATCCTGACTCTCAACATCTTTTTGAGACGTCATGGCCTCATATGACTCCTTAAATTTCAATTTAAAATTAACATAGTTAAAATATTATTTATAGTTAAATTTAATACTCAAAAAAATTATACTTACTATAATCTGATTCTAGTGAGAACCTCTAATCTCCCCAGTGTATGGATCACTATACATCCTCCTATAAACTTCATACTCCATAATATCAGGTTGTTTGACTGCCTATATGAATATAAAATAACTAGTTTATATTTAAATTTATATATAATATTTAAAAAATGTACTTATCATATGCTCCTTATGTGTACTGAATGTACGACTACCAGATCGATGTGTCACCTCTTGTCTCCCCTGATTTTGTCGACCTACTGATGATCTAATCTTAAATCACCTACTCAACCAGTGTGTATATAATCCATCCCAACCCTGAGATGAAATATAATCAGGTCGGTGGACGTGACATGTCTCATCAAAGTCTTTCACTCCTACTTTATCCAATGCTTTCCTTTTTAAATTGTTTAAAAACTGAGTGCAATGCATATTCATAGCTCCCTGCCATGACTTCCAAATAGACTCATGCATTCTCTCCTCAATGGGATATCATAAACCATACAAATAATTTATTATATCAAGTTATTAATTAAATTAATTTCAAAATAAATATTATTTATTTACGTACCAGCCAATGCTCAAACATGTGTTGCTGAACATCGATGGGAATCTGATCCCATGACACCCATGCATCAAAAAATAATTGTGCAATATAGCACTTCCCTATCCAACTATTATATACATAAAGCTATGAAAAAAAAGAATAATTAGTCAAATAATTAGAATATAAATAAATTAATTAAAACTAACTAAAATTAGCAGGTAAACATACCTCTATGTGCATGGATATAACCCAAGATATGGATGTCACTTGGGTATAGGGTCAAAAATCATCAGTTGGGCAAGACCGTGCCCCCTCCAGGTGCCCCCTGAATTTCCAACAGTCTAAGGGTTGGATGATCTGACCTTTTGCTCATCCAAAGGTTGATCGCCCTCCTGCAACATATGAAACAGATCGTCGTCCATCTGAAACAAGAAATCATCTTTCTTAGTAAACAATTGAAAATAACTATAATATATATATATATATTATAAATTATTATAACCGCCATTTAACTATTTCAATGTTTATCTTCATCCTCATCTTCATAGCTTTTTATGCCAATGTCTTCATCTTCCTCCTCAACAACATCAAATTCCATATTAGTTTTAGTTTCATCATCTCTTGTCATTTCAAATTCAGTTATCACATCATTAACATCATCGTCACCATAGACCCTTAATTGTGGGGTGTCATCAATGATATTTGTGTCTTTTCGTGTAAAAGATGGATTCGGAGCAGTTTCTTGAAAAATTTCAATTCCTTGCACTTCAGAAGAACCATATTCACTTTTACAAAATTGATTTTCTCAAAATTTAATTTTTATTATACTCTACCAATCACCCAAATCCCTTCAAGTAGCATAATAATTTTCATAATAAATTTGATGTTCCTGATGAGCCAATAAAAATAGTTTATTTACTGTAAGAAGAATTTTATATTTAATATCAATGATTCCATGGATCAGATGAACATGTAATCCACTCTCTATATCTAACCACTGATATTTAAACATCATTACATAATATTTTCCCATATAACACACTTCAATGATTTCTTCCATCATGCCATAAAAGTCAACTTCATTTTCTCTATGATGATATACTCTCAAGAAAAAACCATTATTAACTTTTTTTGATTCCCCATATGCATGTGTATGAAATCGATAACCATTCACCATATATGCATTATATGATTTAACCATTTTGGATGGTGGGTTACTCAATAAAGACAATTGATTATCAATTTTATCACCAAGTTGAGATACTTGAAAAGTTGTAAAATAATTATCACCATAAAAAGTATTAAATTTATTTTTTATGTGAAATAATAAATAATTTACGTTACCAGTTTTTGAAACCAGCAGGAAAAAAAATTTGATGACGTTATTTAAGAGCAGCTGCTGTAATTTGTGAAAATTGTTTCTTGATATTATTATCATATAACATAAAAATAAAATAAGATTAATGTACAATTATAAAAAATATAGAATAAGTGGTGGGATCACTCACGGTATTAATGGTTTCATTTATTCACTGTTCAGTAGAATATATGTATGAACACTGTGATGTTCATCATCTAAAACCCATCATTCATGAACTCCACCGAAGCTAAGTTCGAGATGATTGAAAACTAATATTTTATTTCTATTATCATCATCAAAATTTCCCTCATTATAACTCTTTTAGTTATGTTTTTTAGGGATATTCAGATTGAAAGTAATGAGAGAGAAAAAAAAAAAATTCCTCTTGCAAATAAGCTTATGAAATTGAGCCTTTAACTGATGCATTGTTATGTACTTTTTTTTCAAATTATACATGCCTATCTCAAATCAGTACATCCATCAGAACTACAATGAACCTCCACATTTTGTTTCATGTGGAAAATTTAATATCAAATGCTCTATTAAATCAAACAAACCTAGCAAGAAGATTTTTTCCAGATTACATAAAATTAAAATGATATCTTCTTACAGTTTGCTTATGACATCATAGTTTGTTATTGACACACAAATGTCTCGAAAAAAAAAATATGATATGTATGTTAGTGCATCCCAAATCATTGAATTTAATAAACGAATTAATCTAATTGGTATAATTATTTCCATTAAAACATGATAATCATGAATTTGCAATCTGGTAATATTACCATTTCTGACACATCTTCCCAAATTGGAAGCATGAGCATCTAGAAGTCTCAAATCTGAAATCCACTGACAAAATAATAAACAAATCTTATTTGAAGGTGTATAAGCTTCTTTTAGCTTCATTAACTTCTGTGATCTGACATTTTGAAACAGTTCAAATTCTAGTCATTTACAAATTTGGGCAAGATCTAATTGTATCTTTACATTGTCTTTGGTTTTACCTGGTGTATCCAAAACTATATGAAAGAAATCATCAAAACAGTTCTTCTCAATATGCATCACATCCAACATGTGACGAATCAACAAATCAGACCAATATAGAAAATCACAAAAAAATCTTTTTTTATCCAATTGTGCTCTTTTCCAAACCCATCAATTTTTTGTTGGTCCAAATGTGATGGGAGGTAATGAAGAGATAATTGATTTTAACTCTGTACCTGAGATCGTTCTTAGAGTCCCATCTTTTGTAACTGTTCCTTTTCTAAAATGATATTTTTTTTTTCTTCAAAAAGGATGATCGGCTAGAAGAAATATGCAATGAAAGTCAAAAAAACAAGTTTTTTTTCCCATTGATGCATATAAACACTTTTTTGTCTCTCATAAAGTATGGACTTTATTTTGGACCATGTGTACTATAGCTAGATAACATTCTATATTCTAGTAAGTCACTAATTATCCACATCAATGAAGCTTTTAGTAAGAAGTTCTATTTCGCGAAAACATTATATGTATTGACACCATTAATCCATAATGAATTTAACTCATCAATCATTGGCTTCAAATAAACATCGATATTATTTTTTGGATGAATTGGAATTAATAAGGTCAAAAATACATATGACTTTTTCATCAGCATCTATAGAGGTAAATTATATGGAGTTATAAAGACATTCCAACATGAATACTGACCACCTTAAGAACCAAATAGACAAAAACCGTTTGTAGAAAGACTCAATCGCACGTTTCAGACTTCTAAAGAAAACGAAGGATGCACTTGGTCAAAAAAAATCCATGAATCACCATTAGGGGGATGATTTAAGATTTTACTGGTTGAAATTTTTGTTTTTTTTCATGACATCAATGATACAATATTTTGAGACATAAATAAACACTACAATCTAGGTGTGAGTGTAAAATATCTAAATTGTTTTACAGGAACAAATCCAAACTTCCCTAGTTGAGCATCTTTATACCTTGATTGTCCACATATAGGATAACTATCCAACAACTCATTTTCACCATAATATAAGATGCATTCATTTAAACATGCATGAATCTTCTAATAACCAAGACCCATATTATAAACCAGACTCTTGCTCCCATAGAAATTTGAAGGTAAAACATTTCCTTCAGGTAGTATTGTTTTTAACAAAGAGAATATATAATCAAAACAACTATTTGACATTACATTATCTGATTTAATGTCCATAAATTTAGCAATTGCTTCAAACTTTATTATCTTGCAACCAGGATATAATTCATCCTCAGCAGACCTCAACAACTCATATAATGGATATGGTTCTAACTTAGGAGTTGAATCAATATCATCCTGAGTTTCAGTTTGTTGAATAGACAGACCTGCTACATCATGTACTAAATTTTGAAACCATGTGGGATTTGGAACTAAAGTATTAATATCTTCTCTGGAACTATGTTCACCATGTTGATACCAAAAAACATAATCTAGTTGAAAACCAAAATAAAATAAATGAATTCCAACATTGTCAAATGTTTCATACGTCCTCAGAGAACATTTTTTATATGGAAACTTAATTTTCCCTTCTGAAAAAAATTTTGGTTTTGATGATGAAAATGATAAGAAATATTAAACACCCTCAATATATACATAATTTAAACCATAACTGTTTGGATTCTTGTGTTGAGTTATCCAAGCATGATCATCTAATAATGATTGTTGTTGACTTCATTGTTCCATATTTTTTAAAAAAATATGAAGTAATTATTTATTTTTTATAATTAGATATAAGATAAACACTATCCAAAAAATATAAGGCAATTAAATTAACTTTTATATAAATTTATAATAATTTCTATTATTTTATAGTTATTTATACTATTTTTAAGATTTTATACTAATCTACACTCATTTATAAATATTTATACTAATTACCACTAATTATTATTAATTTCAAGTATTTTTTACTAATTATTGTTAATTACCGGTGGAAAAAATTCCAATGTATTAGTGGAAACTCTTTTGCTTAACCACTCATCCCCTTGAAACTTTCTAAGACTAAAATCACTATGAAAATTATACTCCAACGTACGAATATCCATTTTTGTATGCATGGGGATGGAGAATAGGTAGGCATTTTCGTGTTGTTATCCATGATCTCGTGCATACAAAAATGAATATTTGTGCATTGGAGCAGACTATTCGTAGTAATTTCAGTCACAGAAATTTGCAAGGGGTGAGTCGTCGGGCAAAAGAGCCTCTTTTGTCAGACGACTCACCACTTTGAAAATTTCTATGACTTAAATCACTATGAAAAATCTGCTCTGACGTATGTCTGAGCATATTTTTCATATTGATTTTAGTGAAATAAGGTTGCAAGGAGTTGAGGTGTCGATCAAAAGGAATGGCGTCAGTCTGTTATAAATTGTTCCAGTTTATCAATTTACTCGAATTTATTATGATTTATTCCTATTTATTCCTAATTATTCATAATTATTTCTAATTATTCCTAATTATTGTTAATTATTACTAATTATTTCTAATTATTGCTAATTATTGCTAATTATTTCTAATTATTTATAATTATTCCTAATTATTAATAATTATTACTAATTATTCATAATTATTCCAAATTATTACTAATTATTCGTAATTATTATTAATTATTATTATTTATTATTATTTATAACTATTTATTACTATTTATTACTGTTTATTACTGTTTATTACTATTTATTACTATTTATTACTAATTATTACTAATTATTACTAATTTATTCCTCTTTATTCCTATTTATTCCTATTTATTCCTATTTATTCCTATTTATTCCTATTTATTCCTATTTATTCCTATTTATTCCTAATTATTGCTAATTATTGCTAATTATTCTTATTTTTTCCTAATTTCCCCAAATTTTTCCTATTTATTACTATTTATCACTATTTATTACTAATTATTACTAATTAT
This sequence comes from Viscum album, assembly GCA_963277665.1. Classification (NCBI taxonomy): domain Eukaryota; kingdom Viridiplantae; phylum Streptophyta; class Magnoliopsida; order Santalales; family Viscaceae; genus Viscum; species Viscum album. Next base: position 1,343,779,247 of record OY728136.1, read on the forward strand.
TACTAATTTATTCCTATTTATTCATATTTATTACTATTTATTGATATTTATTACTATTTATTATTAATTATTTCTAATTTTTTCTAATTTTTCTAATTTTTCTAATTGTTGCTAATTATTGCTAATTATTGCTAATTATTTCTAATTATTGCTAATTATTTCTAATTGTTTCTAATTATTGCTAATTATTATTTATTATTACCAATTATTGCTTATTATTGCTAATTATTTCTAATTATTGCTAATTATTGCTAATTATTTAAATTATTACTAATTATTACTAATTATTACTAATTATTACTAATTATTACTAATTATTTCTATTTATTACTAATTTATTCCTTTTTATTCCTATTTATTCCTATTTATTCCAATTTATTCCTATTTATTCCTATTTATTCCTATTTATTCCTTTTTATTTCTATTTATTCCTATTTATTCCTATTTATTCCTATTTATTCCTATTTATTCCTATTTATTCCTATTTATTCCTATTTATTCCTATTTATTCCTATTTATTCCTATTTATTGGTATTTATTCCTATTTATTTCTATTTATTTCTATTTATTGCTATTTATTTCCATTTATTCCTATTTAAGGATATTTATTACTAATTATTGCAAATTATTACTAATTATTAAAATTTATTCCTAATTATTAATAATTATTTCTAATTATTACTATTTATTACTATTTATTACTAATTATTCATAATTATTACTAATTATTACTAATTATTACTAATTATTTCTATTTATTACTAATTATTATTAATTATTCCTATTTATTCCTACTAATTCCTATTTATTGCCAATTATTTCTAATTATTGATAATTATTGCTAATTATTGCTAATTATTGCTAATTATTACTGATTATTACTAATTTATTCCTATTTATTCGTATTTATTGTTATTTATTCATATTTATTACTATTTATTGCTAATTACTACTAATTATTTCTAATTATTATTACTTATTGCAAATTATTAAAATTTATTACTAATTATTGCTAATTATTGCTAATTATTTCTAATTTTTTCTAATTTTTTCTAATTTTTGCTAATTTTTTCTAATTATTCTTAATTATTATTAATTATTACTAATTATTATTAATTATTTCTAATTATTATTAATTATTACTAATTTATTCCTATTTATTCCTATTTATTCCTATTTATTAATATTTATTTTTATTTATTTCTATTTATTCCTATTTAGTCCTATTTATTCCTATTTATTCCTATTTATTCCTATTTATTCCTATTTATTCCTATTTATTTCTATTTATTTCTATTTATTCCTATCTATTCCTATTTATTTCCATTTATTACTATTTATTGTTATTTATTGCTAATTATTGCTAATTATTGCTAATTATTAAAATGTATTCCTAATTATTAATAATTATTGCTAATTATTAATAATTATTGCTAATTATTACTATTTATTTCTGATTATTCATAATTATTACTAATTATTTTTATTTAGTGTTATTTATTACTATTTATTACTATTTATTATTAATTATTACTAATTATTCCTATTTATTCCTATTTATTCTTATTTATTGCTAATTATTGCTAATTATTGCTAATTATTAAAATTTATTCCTACTTATTACTAATTATTACTATATATTACTAATTATTATAATTTATTTCTAATTATAACAATTTATTACTAATTGTTACTAATTATTACTAATTATTATTAATTATTACTAATTATTCCAAGTTATTCCTATTTAGTGCTAATTATTCCTATTTATTGCTAATTATTTTTATTTATTTCTATTTGTTCCTATTTATTTCTATTTATTCCTATTTATTACTATTTATTACTATTTATTGCTAATTACAACTATTTATTACTATTTATTACAATTTATAACAAATTATTACAATTTATTACAATTTATTACAATTTATTACAATTTATTACTAATTATTACTAATTATTGCTAATTATTAATAATTATTACAATTTATTGCTAATTAACAATTAGATATAACTATTAATAAAAATAAATACTAAAAACAAATATGTAATTCTAATTTAATTAATATACATCTAAATAACAAAAATTATAAATAACTAAAAATAAAATAAATTAACTGAACAATAAAAAAAATAGATAAATACCTTAAAATTGAAGCTTTTGAAGTATTACAATCACAAATAATGCTCTAATTTGAAAGTGTAAACTATGAAAAAATTTTAAAAGAAATTTTTTCTGTAGAGGTAGAGAGAGAAGTTGGGTAATGAGTGAAATGAGAAGAAAAAATGGATGGGGGTATATATAGGTTAGATTATTTGCAACGGGTCCCATCGCAAATATCATCTACCGATAAAGTATTTGTGACGAGTCACTTGCCCCGTCACAACTACTAAATACAGTTGTCTGTTATTTACGATGGAAATAGGGACCCGTCGCAAATAGCCTTACCTGTGGTTTGGCGCGTATTGTGCGCCAAACCTTTTGTGACGGGCGGAAAGACCTCATCGCAAATAACCTGTCGAAAGGGGTTATTTGCGACGGGCCCTTGACCCGTCACAAATATCTATTTTCCCCGTAGTGGTGGTGAATCGACACATCAGGGATGATGTTTTCATTTTTAGAATAAAAGGAGAATAGAATAGATTTGGTGATGGATATTCCATTAAAATAGTAAAATTATAGTATATATATTATACAGGATTTATAATGCTATTTTGGGTATTATAGGTGCGGGTAGGATAAGAAAAAAAATAAATTAAAAGAGAAAGAAGGAGGATTTTATCTCTTGAATATCATCTCCTTGAGATCCTGCTTAGGGAACTTGTAATTGGTCTTTTGGTGAGACCATCAAGACCAAGATGTTAAAAAGAGGCTTGGAAGAGGTACTGAAGAGAATATTAGCAACTTCAAATCTTAGAAGGTGTGAGGAGAAGATGTGATGAGGGGTGGTATTTATAAAGGGACGAGGGGGTGTTTTTTGATTATTTTATTCATTAGTTTATTATTTTGGCTCAAGAATATCAATAGTGTTGATTATTAAGACTAATTACAGTAACTAGTGCATGTGAGTTAGAACTAGTGAGTTCTTACCTCATCTATACATCATACATGACTCAATAATTCATGTATTTGTTAAATACCGTAAATTACAGTATTTCACTATTCACCAAAAATTCAACTATTCTATAAAAATCCCAAAAAACCACCCTAATCATTTTTTGAAATGTTGATTTAAAAAATGGAGTCCATTTTATGAAAATAATTTTATAAATATGATAAATTTAATTTTTAATTAAAATCATCATTTATTTGAAAAATATTGATTTTAATATTATAATCAATTTCATGACACTTTGAAAAATTAACTATTCTCATAAAATTATATTATAATTATAATATAAAAAATATTAATTTATAAATAAATTTTATGAAAATAAATTTTCTTTTAAATTATTATATTATTATAAAATTTTAAATAAACATTTATGTTTTAAAATATACCAACACTTAATTTATAATTTTTTAAAAAAATTATTTACTTATTCTATGATATAAATATATCATATTTTCATTTATAAGATACATAAATTTTATTTATACTTTTATAGGTTAGGTTACTATTTTAAAGGCCATATTACTATTCATAACAGTCACATTATTATTCCAACGGTCAGGTAACTATTTCAACGGTCAAATTTCTAATGGTCATAAGGGTTTACTACTTCCTATAAATGCCTATTATTCTATTAATAATTCACTCTTAATTTATCTATAGGTTATATATACTTTAATATTTAAAATGAATATTTTATTATTAACATTATGTTTTATTTCTTCAGCTTTATTCCTGAGTGCATTCATTCTAGTGGATCGAGCGGATCCAAAGTTTCCCATTCTTATTGTCTTGTTTTCTATTTATATTCCCACTGTAATATTTAAAATTATTATTCATTTGTTTTCTGACTAAAGTATCATTCTTCATTTATGAGAATAAATTTTTTTGGTTTCTCTATGTGATGTATGTGTTTTATAATGCATGACATAATTATAAGAAGATAAATTTCATTGATAAAATTCTTATTCGTTACATTAATTCTAAATAGTTTGGTTGATAATTAATGTTGTAAAGACTGGTTATGGTTGTAAAACACATCAAACACCCATTTAATGTTTTATTTTATAGATATTTTAAGCTTTTTCCAATTAATTTTAAACTGCTACATTATTTTACCTATATTGTAGTAAATATTTTTTTTACCATAGTAATTTTTTATGCCTAAAAATGAAAATGAAATTATTACCTAATTTGGACCTCCTAATTCCAACTATGGAATCCATTTTTAAAAATTCAAACATATAATTTGTAGAATTAAATTCAAAATTAAACCGGAAAAACCCAATGAAAAACATTTTTTCAAAAAAATGTGCTTTTAAGCCCAAAAATGTACTTATACCAAAATAAGGAATAAATATTTTTTAATTATATTTAATTATATTATATCTAGATAAAAATTACTTAAGTTACTTTGATATCAATTTCAAATTATAAATTTAATTTTAGATATAAATAAAATGACTATTTTATAAAGATCTGTAATTTTCACTAATAATTGGAAAATCTATTTTTTAAAAAAATCACCATAAGATAATTTTAATATTACAATTTCAAAAATTATGTTCATTTTATTAAATAAATTTTATAAAAGTGTAAAAAATTAATTATATTTATTTTCCCATAGAAATTAATAAAAATCACTTTTTGATTAAAACTTATAGTTGAAGAAAAAAATCACTTTACTAAAAAATATGTGTTTATTTACTAGGGATGAATAAATAAAATTTTATTAAATATGACCCTTATTTATATTTCATAATATTGTTAATCTTATTCACACCTTTCAAATTAATATCTAGGTTATAATGGTCTTTGTTAAAATAATAATATTTAATAGCATGTCGTGGTTTTTTAATCTTGGTGTTGTGTGCAATGTAAACTATAGAAGAAATTAAATTTATTTAAAAATATACATACCATAAAATCATGGGGTGTTAAATTCTCCCCTCCTTCAATAAATTTCATCCTTTTAATTTGAAATTTCACTTCTAAAAAGGTTTAATAGAACTTCCTCTTAATAAAAGGGAAAGGAAAATGTAATGGTCACCAAAAAACTAATATTCCAACTAGGAGAATGTTAGTGTAAAGTGAAAATATGGACTTGGAAGATAAATTTAACTATCAATTTCTGATTGAGAGTAATAGAGAACATGGTCATTATAAATTTATCCATCACAAAACCATAAATCTGTGATGGGGTAAAAGTATTTTGATTTATCAATAAGAAAAGTAAATGAAATTTTTTTTTACCAAAATTCTTTTCCTGGAGTTGTGGAATTATTTTACTACCTAGAGTAAGAACATAAGAAAATATACTTACTTGATAAGTAGAGTTTCTTCCTTTAAACTATTTATACTACAAACTCATCTTTTTCTTCAAATGATGAGTATGAATTTCTTTCATGGCTAAAGAACTTAATCAACTTCTATAGATCACAAAATTCACAAAATAGAAACAATATATTCCTCCTATATTTAGACATTAACTAAAATCAATATGGTTAGTTCAAGATAAGATAATTCTCAAAAATAGAAAACCTTCATGTGAGGAAAACTAATTTAATATCCCAAAAATAAACATTAATACCCAAAATTCATCTTAGATAAATCAATAAATAGTTATACTTAAAAGTTTTCAAAAATATTCCAACTTAAGATTGAAACCCAAAAATTAGAAGGATTTTATCACATATATTTCCAAGATAAATTTAATATTTATCTCTATAAATATGCATGAACTAAACATATACTCTCCAAGATATGCTAACCATTTCCATAAATAACCTGAATCACTATAAATCCACAATAAAATCATATATATATTCCTCCAAAATACAATTCAACCTTTATTCCTAAAATAAAATTCCATAATATTCTTTTTACCTTAATCATATAGGTATTGAGTCAAAATTATTCTTTTGACTTCTATATTCCTTTTGTTTTGGAAATCACAAACTCTTTCTTAAATACCAAATTACTAACTCCTTTATATTCAAATTAGTTTAAGAATAGAATCATATATCATTTAACCATACTTTCATTAAGACTTTTGATTCATATTTTATCAATAAAATTTTTTCATATGCATGTGACTATAATCATACTCATCAGTTTTTAAGGAATGATTCATTCCATGATTATCATAACGATCCCAGATATGATTTCTATTTTACACACTGAATATGATTATTTTTGTGCCCATTATCTAGTATTCATACTGGAAATATTTTTGTAATGATATAAATTTTACTGAAAATCATCAAACCCTTTTATATTTAGTTTTTCATATCCATAAAACTATATAGTAATGAAAAGAAAACTTTTAAATCAAAACTATGTCGTGTATTCTATTTCAATATGAATTATAAAACTATGTTATTATTTCAGTTATAATATGGTCATTGGAGTGCCAGGTTTCCAAGTTCCTCTGATATTTTAGGAGAAAATCCAATTGTTTGAGTCCAAGGTGACTATTGGGACAAACTCCTATAAATACCAGATCATTTTAATGAGCTCATTCTAGATGTTAGCTAGATTTTGAGACACCATGCGAGAGCTCTGTAAAATATACTACATGTGAAAACTCTCATAGTTTACAAGTTAATAACTTCGTATTCCATATACTTATAATCCTAAATAATTTTGTTTTTCTTTATGTAATGGTAATTGTTGTGATTATGATTGAAGGATTCCATGGATAGGAAGACAGTGGTGATTATATTTTTTAGATCAATGACCTCTTAGGCTAAGAAGAAAGATGCATCGATCACCTTCTTGATTTAGGGATATCAAGGATAGGAAGAAAAACCAAAGATAATAATTGTATTGAGGTATTACCCTAGTGTGGGTAAGACAAACTTACTTGAAAGTATAAATCAAGGGACCCTATCCAAGGATATTGGATACCCTTATCTTTGGGTTAAAAAAATTGTATTCATTTACTTTTTCTATAGTTCTGCTGCATTATAATATAAAGTGAATCATTTTATATATTCATTTTTCTATTCTCTATTCTGTGATTACAATATTTTTAATTATGATTTCTTTGATTATGATCACTTCATTTACTCAATATGATTCTATACACTTTATGATAGAATCATTAATTGTTTCAATCTGTTTATTGTAACCATTCTGATTAAGATTCATATTACACTTACTCTTATTAAATTGTTTTCATACTATGAATATGATTAAATATAACTTTGGAATACATATAAAAATAAACCTGATTATGATAGTTTTATATTATGATAGTTTTATAACCAGACCCAAGTTCCAGTCCAATTAATTATTTTACTTCATAATAGTTTTTTAATTGAATTAGTTTAAATCCTTTTAAAATAAATTTCTTTATGGATAAGAACAAAAGTTTTTAAACCTACAATTCACCCCCTCCCCCTCTTGTATTTTTTTATCTATATATACATTATGATCCAAAAATTGGTATCAGAGCCAAGTATCAATAATATTGATACTCACATTTTGTATTAGAGGAGGATTCAACTGTTTTTACTTACTGATTCTACTGTTTCTATTTTTCAAGTGAGTTTTATTTCTTTTATAAACTTTTTTTTTATAAATACTTTTTACACTAACATGTATTGTGGAAAAATAATTCTTGTATTATTCTAAAGATGAAAGGTTTAAATATCAGTTCTATTGAAAGTCTAAATCCTGCAAGACCACCAATTTTTTATGGTAATGATTATGAATATTGGAGAGATATAATGAAGACTTTTGTGATCAACACAGGAGTTTATAACTATATTATGTTGACTGGTGACTATAAAATTTATGAAAAGGAAGTTAGAGTCTTTACCAATCAAGAGAAACAGTAATATGAATTGAATTATAAGGTACAGAATACTTTACTTTGTTTTATGAATAGAAATATATAGAGCCATATTTAATCTTGTGAAGTAGCCAAGAGTATCTAGAAAAGGCTAGAGATTATTCATTTTGGTACTTATAAAGTTTTTAATACAAGAAGATCCATGCTAAGAGAAAACTATCAGGCTTTTGAATTATCTTATGGAGAACCTATTACAAAGGTTAAACAAAGATTCCTGATAATTTTGAGCAGCTTACAAGTTATGGGTGAGAAAGGATTGTATGATGAAATCCTTTTAGAAAAGATTATATATATTGTGAAAAATGAATCAGAATTAAATAGAATAGTAGTTGATGAGTCCCAGAATATTACAAATCTTAAACTTGATGATTTATTTGTAACTCTTTTACAGTATGAGTGTGGGATGAAATGAGTTGTTGAGAAAGCTAAGAAGAATAATGGTGGAGTTTTTTTTAATTCTACTTCAAATCAAATGAAATCTCGGACTTCTAAAAATATAGTTAAGTAATCAAAGAAAAATAAAGTGTTCATTCAATCTGACTCAACTGAATTAGAACATTTAGAAAATGAGTTATCTAATCTTGCTCGAAGGATGATTAAGGTTGTTGGAAAGAAATATTTTCAGTATCAATATAAGAAAAGTAATAAGGATAAGAATGATACTGAATTTTCCTATTATGAAAAATATGGACATATTAGACTCGATTTTCAAAATCTCAAAAGGAAATATAAAGGAAAGTAATTCTAATAGAAATCATAAAAAGTATTACCATATAAAAGGAAGGAAATTCTTGAAAGATAATGGCTCATGTAGTGATAGTATAGAAGATTCTTTTGATGATTCTTTAGATGATGAAAGGTCAAATCAAAATAATATTGGTCTCTATGGAAGAATACCTTCTAAAAGTCAATGTCTTATGGCTAAGTTACACACTTATGACTTTTTAAAAAAATTGTCTTTTTGTACAAACTATCATGATGAGAAGGATTATTCCTCTCATGAAAAATCTTCCTCATGAGAGGAATAAAATTTACCTTCTTATGAATAGGTTTATAGATTTTATAAATTACTTGAAAATGAAAATTTTTAAGTAAGAAACTTGAAAAGAAAAAATCTATAATAAATGTTTTAAGAAAATAAGTATCAGATCTATCAAAAGATCTTTATAAGAAAATTTTTGAAACTTATTTTATTTTTAAAAACCTTTACAAAACTAATTTTGAGAAGGATAAGATTTTTCAGGATCTAGAAAAAGTGATTTCTGAAAAAAAAATTGAAAGAAAAATCAATACCAAAACTAATGTTTTTGAAGATAAGGATTTAGTTGTAAAACTAAAGTCTGAAATTTTTTTATCTAAAGAAACTTTTATCAAATTTTACTTATGTAAAGTAAGGTTTTGATAAGATGTATAAATAAATTCATCCTATTAGGAATAGTTCTATAATTGTTTATTCTCATTCGAAACCTATTTTTAGAAACAACTATTTTGTTCCTAAAACTTCCCCTTTGTATACTAAATGTCAAAGTAGAGGGAATTGGAATAAAAATTGTTCCTTAAATAAAACTAATCCTTGGGATTCCAAAAATCCCATTTTTTTTAAAATGTGGGTTCCCAAAATTTTGTTTACTAACATTTTTGGACCCAGGAAATTTTGGGTTCTGAAAACCTAATTATTTTGTTTTCAAGAAAACAAAGGGAGTACCAACAACAAAAACATATGGTACATGGATAGAGGATGTTCTAGGAACATGAATGGAAACAAAGACTTCTTTGAAAATCTTATCAAAATGAAAGGAGGAATGGTTACCTTAGAATATAATGCTCAAGGAAATACTATTGGTATATGTAACATCGTTCCTCTTGGAAAATCTTTGATTTCAAATGTTTTATTTGTAAAGGGTATTAAGCACAAACATATAAGCATCAGTTAATTATGTTATGAAGGATACCTTGTGAATTTTAGGAATGATAGATGTGTAGTACACAATTCTAAGGATGAATTCAATATTTCTACCAATCGATATGAGAATTCTTATACACTAACTTAGAAGACCTTAGGAGTCAAGACTTACCTTGACTTAGTGTAATGGAAGACCAATATTGGTTATGGAATATATGGTTATGACACTATAACAATAGGAAATTATGCAAATTATCTAAGAAAACACTTGTTAATGATTTACAGGAACTTAGATTTGATTCTTCAAAATTTTGTCACCCTTTTCAATATAGTAAGAAATATAAGTCAAGATTTAAATATATTTTTTAAGTCTCAAATACGGATGCTTTATAGTTAGTACCCATGGACTTATTCAATCTTACATAAACTGGAATTATTAAAGGAAAGTATTATATATATTTTTTGGTTAATGATTACATAAGATATGCATGGGTTTATTTTATAGCAAAGAAATATGAAGCCTATTCTTATTTTAAAACTTTTGTATCCAAATTTAAAAATGATAAAAACCTTCAATTGATAAATATTTATAGTCATAATGGTGGAGAATTTTTAAATTCTGGTTTTGAAACTTTTTCTAGTAAGAAATTCATTACACATAACTTTTCATATCTCAAAACTCCTTAACAAAATGGTTTTTTTGAAAGAAGAAATCATATTCTTCAAGTGATAACAAGAACCATGTTGAGTGGATATTCTATTGAAAAACATTTTTCGGCTAAATATGTGAGTACTGCTTGCTATACTATAAATCGAGTTTTAATTTGATCATTTCTTAATAAAACACCTTATGAGTTATGTATAGGACAAAAACTATAAGTTTCATACTTCAAAGTATTTGGATGAAAATTATTCATTTTGAATACAAAATTTACATAAATTCACACCTAAATCTGATGAATGTATATTATTAGGCTATTCCTCTATTTCTAAGGCTTATAGAGTTTTTAATAAAAATTATTTTACTTTGGAGGAAATAATCACTACTAAAAAACAGGGCAAGGGAAGAACTACCCTTTATCAACACTAAGAAGAAAGTGCTGATAAAGTGGTGGGCCTTTATCAGCGGTAGCTAAAAGCACTGATAAATTTTCCCTTTATCAGCGCTAAAACAAGCGCTGATAAATGTGTACCTTTTATCAGCACTTTTTTTAGCGCTGATAAAGGGTACATTTATTAGTGCCATTATTAGCGCTAATAAAAGTTTTTATTATTAATTTATATAAAATTATTATATTTATATTCAAAAATAATGTTTATTTGAATACATTAAATAAAAAACAAATGTTTATAATTAATATATGTTTTTTAATAATTCAAATATATATATATAATGTTTTAATTGAAAAAAGTATTTCTAAGATTATAATTAAATATACATATATATATATAATTAAATATATATATATATATATAATTAAATAATTATAATATTATAATAAATTATATTAAATAATAAATATATTTATTAGATTTATTATATTTATTAGAGATTTATTTGATTTATTTGATTAATTCATTTTATTTTTTATATTTTTTATATTTAATATGTTTATTTTATTTATTTTATTTATAATTATATAATAATTTTTAATATATATATATATAATTAAAATTATTGAATATATATGTGTTTTTAAATGAATTTGGTCAATGAATATATGCGTATATGTTATGTATCATATGCATGAATGTTCATTTGTACATTAAATGGTGTTTTATATTGATTAATTCGTAATATTACCCATATGAACTATATATGTTCTAAAAAATGTACTTATAAAATTATATTAAATATATTTAAATAATAAATATATTTTATTATATTTTTAATGGTATATATAAATACTTTTCAAATACATTTGTAATTATAATTTTCTTAATATAAATATATTAACAATTATATACCAATATTTATAAATATATACTATTTATAGTTATAATTATTAATAAATAAATATATATTTATCCTATATATCAATTTAAATAAATATATAAGAATATAAATAAATTATTAAAATTATACCTTTATCAGTGCTTTTTTAGCGCTGATAAAGGCATATATTTATCATCCCTAAAAAGGACTGATAAAATAAGTATTTATCAGTGCTATAATTTTAACATTGATAAATAAGTGTTTTATCAGTGCTTTTTGAGCGCTGATAAAGATATGCCTTTATCGGCACTTTTATTTTAGCACTAATAAAACACACCTTTATCAGCACTTTTAATGAGCACTGATAAAGGTTCCAGGACTTTTTATAAAAAACCCTAACAGGCCCCTCCTCCCTCGCACATGTTCAAGCCTTCACAGAAGTTGAACCCTACACTATCTACCTCTCCTCCTATGCGACCCCTCCTCCTCCTCCTCCTCCACTGGCACTGCCTTTTCCTCCTCCTCCGCCATGATCGTCCTCCTCCTCCTTCGCCACCACTGCCTTCTCCTCCTCCTCTATCGTGATCCCTCCTCTGCCACGACCGTGCTTCTCCTCTGCCACCGCCACTACTACCTCCTACTCCTCCTCCTCCTCTGGCCACTGACTCATCCTCCTCCAATGTGGCCTCCTCATCCTCCTCCTACTCCTCTGCCTCCTTCTCCTCCTCTTCCTTGAACGGTCCCCTTGTCCACACGACCTTCTCTGGTGTTCCCTCCTCAACTGACGACCATCCCGGCAGTCTCCTCTACAGCTCACGGATTCCCCCCGATGAGTCTCTTATGTAATGAATTTTTACTTTTCTGTATTATAAAGATAGCTGGTGTGTAGAGTTAGGTCTAATGGACCCTATAGTGTTATTGGTTCATGTTATTAATTACTAATAGCCTATGTTGAAACTGTATAAATGGGATTATGATCAATCATGTTGTAAGGGTCATGGGTGGAGGTTTCTATGATGGAAGAATTATGGTAATCACATGGAAAGGGTCTTTATATGGATTTTTAATTGGGGTAGAGTGATAGTGATGTGAAATTTATTAGTAAAGACCATTCCTTTACTAGAGATTTGGCTATCCTGAGTTGTGGGCCTTTGTGGTAGTACTGCATAGTGTGATTGGGGGGATGCCTTGGTGGGTACTAGTGATGGAATAACCAGTGGGTAGGTTGTTGTGTGAGATATATCAAGGATTATTTTAAATCTTATATCATGTTGAGTAAATGGTTTGTATTGATCATCCCACAGAAAATATTTATCATAGATATATGAAATTGTGACATCTCCCTTAAAACCCTTATAGGTACAGTTCATGAAAATGGGTTGATTATGATGTTACTTAAAATGATAATGTCAATTTCTTATGACCTTAAGGGTAGGGAAATCCATACATGTGGTGGTGTAGGTTGGAAACTAAATATTAATAAATTTATTTCTTGCTGAAATATTGTTACCTATAGGTCTTGGGATCATCATCATATATTTTTTAACTATAGAATATGCTAATGGTGGATACGTTTAGTGAGGATTCTTAGGATGGTTCATGTATGAGCTTCTTATGTAATAGCCTCTTGCTTGATGCTAGGTATCAATCATTAGCTAGATAAGATCTAGGATGAGGCTTATCTTCCATTATTGTTAATTATATCGTAACCATTATTATATATCTACGACGAGGATGAGTCCTAGAGACCTTGGGATTACAATGTAGAGATACTCTACCAAGGTGAACATTCTTTCAAATTTTTTAAAGTTTATGTTTGGATATACATCATGGGGTATATGTGATTTTCCACAAGAAATAAATTATTTTAGTGGTTCGGATTTTGTTGAAGGTTAGATATGTTATACCCTCCCTAGGATCTTCTTTATGTATGTTCATTTAGCTAAGGGATCTATCTTACTTTGGTAGTCATTCTCAGGTAGTAATTTGGCTCTTTTATGACCTTCTCACAATCCACTTCTAGTATATCTTATTATCCATGCGGAATACCTTGTATTTGTGATTTAGATTTTGTTAGAGGTAAGATTGGTTATTCCTCTTTAGGTCCTCCTTTATGTATGTGAGTTTATCCATGGGACTCGCCTTATATTAATGGTTTGGATCATGTGGTAGGTTGGCTATGTTATGCCCTCCATACTATTTTTTTGGGGGGTGGATGTTATTCCATGAGTCATATAGTCACATCACAATTCATGATCAAGATTTAATGGATCTACCTAGTGGATGACTATTTCAATGTACACCTTGTGGTAATACAACAATGTGACATCATAGGGTGCACTATGCAATAGACCCTTAGGCTACACCATAATGTACCCTATTCTTGAAATGAAAAGATATTTTTTATTCTTTTTAATTAGGTTCCCCTATTCCTTATTATCCACTCGACCCCATCACCCAAACCACTCTTCCCCATAATTTTTTATTATCATAATTCACTCTTTAGGATCTCTAATGGTCGTTTCATAGTGGACAGCCTATCCCCCCTCCCTGGATAGACCACACCCCCTCCCCCACACCCCTATAGCCACCCCCCCACCTAGACAACCCACCCCCCTCCCTAGACCACCCACACCCCCCACCCCACACCCTTGAAGCCCCCCTAGACATCCTACCCCCTTTAGCCTTTGAACCTTTTATGTTTTACTAGATTTTTTCCATTTTATCATCCAGAACCTATCCACGTTGCACCACCCTCCCCCTCCTCTCCTCTTGGGTGGTTCTCCCTCACCCGGTGTATGTTTCATCTTTCATTACTTGTATTAGAGATCCTAGGATAATTTTTACCTCTCTTATTCCCTCTATATATTAGTGTCTCCCCCCCCCCCGCAAATCCTATATTTAAATGGACATGGGTCAATTATAATTGGAAATGTAATGATACAGTCTAGGCTGGTATCATAACAAATAACTAACATGACTTTCCACTAACCTAAGGATCTCATGATCCCTACAGGATAGTAATAAACCCTAGAGAAAAATACAATTAATGTGGAATATTTTACACCTAAATTAGAGTAAATTAAAAATTATCTTTCTCCTAAAAAACAGACATGTCCCATTCATAAGTTGAACATCTAAGAAAATAGTAGATACACCAAAAATAAATAAACAGGTAGTAGATATCATAGATGGAAAATAAAATCCCACTATTGAACAATAAAATTGTTTAACATGTGAGTTCTCATTTTATGATTTATTTTCAGTTGGAAATCTTCTATGTCACGTGCCTCTCCTTTGTCACGAATTCACCTCTGTCGCGCGTTGAATGACACATTTGCTGTGATTTTTATCCTCTTACTCATTTTTTTCTCTTGTTATCTTGTTATTATTGTTTGATATTAATGGTTATGTTGTGAAATGTATGGGCTAAATGACCTGCTGAAAATCATGGCCATTGGTGGTACTTGTTTTCACACTAAATGAATTGCATGTTGGTTGGTTCATGTTGAACATTTGAATATAAAAATTGGTAATTTACGTAAACTTTACTAATGAATGAATGACCCAGGATGATAAAATTTCTATGATAACCCCTTAATTAACAAACAGAATTGAATAAGGGGTGCTTTGTAAAATCTGAAATTGTGATAGTTTGGTTTGTATAGTGTTGTGATTTTGAGGACAATTGTGTGTTTGTATGGTGTTGCGGTTGTTGGCATGTTTGGAATGCCATTTTTTTTCATGTTGTAGTTCTTCCACCATTGAATATCAATACAAATTTTACCCATTTTAATGGCACCACCACTTTGTTACTGGTGTAATTCCATTGAATCTCAGAAAACCACTTCACTAGAGGACTCTATGAGACAATTTATGGACACCCTAGTCAAATAACCATAACAACACATGTAATGAATCCTTCCACCCACAAGCAATCTATTTAAAATCATATCATCTATTAGTTTAGTACCCTAGTTCTTGACTAGAGACATTATGTTTCTAGAGAAAAACTAAAAAAATAGTTTACAACAATGCATATAGATCACATGTGGGATACTAAAACATTCTAGTGCAAGGGATTCTCATAGCTATTTCTATTCATTATGTGGTTGGGAAGATGGGTGTGATCTACTTTGGTCCTGAGTAATTCATGGAGAGGTAAGGGTATTGTTTACCATAGTTATTTCCATTGATTATAGTTGGATGATGACCCTAGTTGAACATCTTTTGTGTAATTATTTTGTTAAATATTAATATTACTATATCAAATAGAATGAATATGAATAAAGAATGTATGAATGCTAATCAGTTGACTAAAGAGTATGAAGATGACGTGAAAGAGTTTATCAAGTTTTCAAAAGATCATGCATATAACCCTTCTCAAATCCTTTATCCATGTTTACGTTGTTTTTATTCAAGACAAATTAGTCCATTGGAGTTGGAAGGATGTATGATTTGTCACGAAATAGATTGAAGTTATACATGTTGGAATAAACACGGGGAAAAAACGAATGCAAGTAGTGGCTGGGATAGCACTGCGTTTTATGGATCATCTGATATGATTACAAGCATGAACAATGAATATGATCGTATGGAGGATGTGATTACATATGTGAATGATGAAGAAGATCATATTGAGGAAATGACAAGGACAGTCGAAGATGAAATTCTTGATTGCCCAAAATTGTTTGAGAATTTAAAGAGTTGTGAAAATACGTCATTGTCTGTTGGTTGCACTAAATATATAGCATTGTCAGTCATATTGAAGCTATATAATTTGAAAGCAGGAAACGGGTGGAGTGATTCCAGTTTTACGGAACTACTTTCTCTCCTGAATGACATGCTCCCAGAAGATAATGAGCTCCCAAGCTGAAAATATAATTCTAAATGAATTCTATGTTCGATGGGTATGACCTCTAAAAGAATACATGCATGCCAGAATGACTGTATATTGTTTCTCAAGGATCACAAATCACTTAAATAATGCCTAAAGTGTGGTGCATATCAATACAAGAAAGATGAATCCAATCCTATGAAAGTTTTACGGTACTTTCCAATCATTCCAAGGTTTAGGCGCCTATATAGAAGTGAGGAGACTGCAGGACAATTGACATGACATGCAGATACAAGAATTAAAGATGGGAAACTACATCACCCAGTAGACTCTCCTCAATGGAAGAGAATTGATCATGAGTATCCTGAATTTGGAAACAAGTCGAGAAACCTTCATCTTGTGTTATCTACAAATGGAGTAAATCCTTTTGGTTTTCAAAGAAACAGTCATAGTACATGGCTGGTTGTGTTGGTAAATTATAACTTACCAACATGGTTATGCATAAAATGAAAATACATCATGTTATCTATGCATATATCAAGACCAAAACAACTGGGTAATTATATTGATGTTTAATTGGATCCATTGATTGAGGATTTGAAATTATTGTGCGATTTAGGTGTTATGTTGTATGTTTCTTACAAAAATAAAGAATTCACTTTGAGATTTATGTTGTATGGTACAATAAATGAATTTTCTAATTATGGAAACTTTTCAAGATATAGTATTAAAGAAACTCAAGGGTGTCCTATTTGTGGACAAGGTACATAGTCAATTAGATTGAAACATTCATCAAAAACCGTGTTTCTAGGACATCACAGATTTCTACCCCGATGACATAAGTACTGATCTTGGACGACATCATTCAATGGAAGTTCAGAAGAATGTACAACACTATATCCACTAACAGGTGTTCAACTGTTTGAGAAAGTAAAATATGTGGACACTACTTTTGATAAACCATTTTCAAAAAACCTTATGAAAACTGGTTGGAAAAAGAGATTAGGTTTTTTTAATTACTATACTAGAATTGTTTGTATGTCATACATTTTCTTGATGTTATGCATGTTGAAAAAAAATTTATGTGATATTGTCATCGGCACATTTCTAAATTCACCCGCCAAAACAAAGTATGGAATTAAGGCTAGATTAGACATGTTTGAGATGGGAATATGAGAAGATTTGGCACCAGTAAAGGGTGAAAAATGAACATTTCTTCCTCCTGCTCCTTATACTCTTTCCAGGTAGGAGAGATATGAGTTTTGAAACTTCTTTAATGGTGTAAAGGTTCTAGAGGGGTATTCATAAAATATCAATAACATCGTTTCAATGAGATATTTAAAGTTAAAGGGTCTTAAATCACATGATTTCCATGTTTTGATGTAAGATATAATTCCTATAGATTTAATTTTCATTTTTTCCAGAATTTATACCATACATTAATGAAGCTTTGTTTCTTATTCAAAGTTATATGCAACAAAGTTATAGACCCAGTGAAATTTTCAACTATGGAAAGAAAAATTTCCATCATATTATGTGAATTGGAAATGTTCTTCCCGCTGACATTCTTTGATATGATGGTTCATTTGATGGTTCATGTGGTGACAGATATTTGACTATGTGGTCATATACATTATAGATGGATGTATCCCATTGAATGATATATAAATATTTTGAAATGGTATGTCAAAAATCAAAGTTGGCCTGAGGGTTGTATTGTGGAGCAATATATTGTTGAGGATTCCATTGAATTCTATACTGAATACCAGTCTGGTGTGGAAAACACTGGCCTACTGAAATCTTGTCACACTAGGTGGCTTGAGGGTGAAATAATTTCTGGAAGAGTGGTTATCACAATCAATATTACAGATCGGGAGCAGACCCACCTTTACGTTTTTCATAATAGTTTCGACGTTGACCCATATGTTCAGACAAAAAAATAAATTTGTAAGAATTTGAGTCTATCTAGGGATGAAAAATTGATATCAGATACACATAATTGATAGTTTATAGGATGGTTTTGGGACAATATTTTTAAGAAGTTATATGAAAATCCTGACTCAATTTCAGAATGACTTTGATGGATCGTTGGGGGAGCAAGTTTGTATGTATTATATTATAATGCTTATGTAGGTAATGGTTATACATTCTATAATAATGAATATGATGAAGACAGTACCATGAAGAATAGTAGGGTTACACTTGTGGCTGAAGCGATTCATCTTTCTGGTGCTAAGGATAGAAATCCAATTTATGTGAATATGTCATACTTTGGCATCATCAAACAAATATGGGTGTTGGATTATACGAAATTCCAAGTGTTGATTTTTCAATGAAAGTGGGTTGATAATAAGAGTGTTGTTAAAATAGATGAATTGGGATTCATGAAATTTGATTTTAGTAAGGATGGGGAGAAACACGAACCATTTATAATCGCATCACAGGTAATACAAGTATTTCATGTTCCAGATCCTAAAAATTGAAACTGATCAATTTTTCTGTTATCGACCAAAAAAACTGAAGGTTCAGATGAAAGTTCAACGGAGGATGAACCTTTCATTGGGACTTCACAATCATTTTTCAATGGTACCAATGTAGATGATGTTTTTTATATCATAGGAGAAAAAAATTAAGGGATTTACATAGTCGATAGAGAGTTCAAATCTCTTCAGCCTTTAAAAAAAGAGTCCAATAATCAGTTTATTTGTTTATTGTAATATAAATTGTGTTACATTATGTTATTATATGTTTGTTGATGATTTTTTGTAATCTAAATTAAATGTTAAACCACTTCTGCAAATAATGACTTTTTCACCTACTAATGCACCCAATCCCAAGGCACAACAGGTCTCTCAACCTACTGTCATCGGTCCCATTGTAGAGAAACAATAGGTTTCTCGACCTGTTGTTGTTGGTCCCAGTGTTGAGGTACAACAGGTTTCTCAACCTGTTGTTGCTGGTACCAGTGAAGATTCTAGCACTCTAAAGGAACATAATGATGATTCTTATGAGGAAATAGTAGGAAATGAAACCCTGATGGCTCAAAAAAACAAATCATCGTAGTTTGAAAGTGTTAGCCAAAATCCTTAAGGAAAAAGAAAAAGGCATCAAATTTGAGGTGGGGTGGAATAAGTGAGGCCAACATGTTAACCCCAACAAAGCCATCTTTAGTATCACATTGGAATCTTCACTCGGTAATGCATGCCAATTGATGTATATTCATGGAACCATGTTGTCACCGGGCTTAATACACTAATGAGGGAAGATATTATGATATCATTATGATATCATTTATTTAATTTATTAAAATAAAATAAAATACTAAAACATTGAATTACTCTTCATCATCCATTACAGAGTGCATTTATAGTAGATTCCTCACACAAGGAATATGTATTAAGAGTTGCAGGAAGGATTCATGGAGGTGTCTGCACAATTTTAACGAAATATCATCTTAAAGATGCTGAAGGGAAAATCAAGCCACACCCACCTTTTATTTATGAAGACTTGATATACCAAGGAGCATGGGATGCATTTAGCAACCGTTGTGGGGAGCATACTTTTTAGGTACATTGTGTTTGGTAATACATTTTTTTATGTTTCTTGTATTCATCACTTTGATTGATAGTTTTTTATTTATGAAACAGAAACTGAGTGCTGAAAATAAAGAACGGGAAACAAAATCACCATACCCCTACCGTAAAGCAAGGATGGGGTATGCTTCACTTGAGAAAAAATTGGTATGTATTTTAAATCTACCATAATACTTTTATATGACATAAAACAACACCATAACCATGTTCCTATATTTATATGAATATTGATTAATCTAAATAGAAATCCACTTCCATCCCATGCCATATGCTATGGAAGGAGGCTCATGTAAATAAAGAGGGATAAAGATAGATGAAAACACACAAAAATTGTGGGAAACATGTGTAAGTATGACATAATATAAATTTGATTTGATTTAAATCTCTATTACATAAAAATGACTACTTATTTTACTATATTTTCTATCTGACATAGTCACAAGAATCAACAAAACTCGCACCAGATGCAGACATACTTTCAACAGCCTTGAAGTATCCAGAACAGTATGTCCATGTTAGAGGTGTGGGTTTTGGGGTGACACCCCGAACATATTTTCAGAAAGAAAAACAAGCGGAGGATCAAATTGAGGAAATGAAAAAGATGATAGAAACAATATCTATGTTTCAAGAATAATTACAATACTATATAGAGATGATAGCAATATTGATGGGGGGAAAAGAGAATAAAAAAATCAATAACAACTCAGGCATGAAGATCCCACCCCAGCCCCCACCTGCTTTGAGGTGAGCCATTACCCTAAAAACCCTAACTTAGCTGAGGTAATCAATGATATAATAATTTTTTCTGTGAAATGTGAATCACATGGACACTGATACCTTTCCTGTACTAATATTATATAGGGTGAAAATGATTGTGATTTATATCTATCAACACCCTCATATCGCCTTGTAACGAGGGTTATGCTGTTCAATATGCATAATGACATGATACACAATAGAAAACTTCCAATAGATCATGTCAGAGTGTTGATTAACATAGTTAATGATCTGAGTGCTGATCTACCTATTCCAAATGATGATGAAGACATTCATACGGTCGAACAATCTATTGGAACATTTATCACATGGCCGTAAATTCTTGTAAAAAAACATGTCGACAAGAAGGTTTCAATTTCCAATTTATTTTTCAAGATAGACCTTTAACATTTAATGAAAAAGGTCTGAACCAATGAATTTTATTATATAACGACAGAGAGAAGGGGGTGAAATGAAATATTAGCTCAAAACTATCTCAATGATCAACCAACTGATTGAAATGATCTACTAAGAGAACCTTCACCCCTCCCATTTTATATACACATTTAATATCGTTACAGGATCATTTGGATATAAAGTTGATAGATGAAAATGCTCACATATTTTATTTTGAAAAAAATATACGAAGAGTAAAAATAAAGTTTCATTAGTGCTGAAAATATAAATGAAATCCTAAAGTATGAATGGCTAGGCACCTCAGTTGTAAATGTATACATGAGGTGTTTTTTCATGATTTGATTTTAAAAAAGCTGATATACTATGATAATTATGACTAAATACATTTCATATTTTTCACAGGCGTATATATGAAAAAAATTGAAGGGATTTCCCCATGAAAAAAATTTAGACTCATTAGTACTCCCATAAACTCTTCAAAAGAAGAAATAGATTATGATAAAGAGGCTGGAATAATGTCATCCCTTATCAAATTGTTTGAAAAAATATACAGATGATAGACTCTTTTTAATACAACGATTCAAGGGTAAAACTCTAAAATTTAATCATATCAACTATATTTTCATTTATTTAATTACTTATTCCTTTTTGTGTTTTTAGGCAGTATTGGATGCTGATTGCAGTCAATTTGGATA
The DNA here is from genome assembly GCA_963277665.1 of Viscum album. NCBI lineage: Eukaryota > Viridiplantae > Streptophyta > Magnoliopsida > Santalales > Viscaceae > Viscum > Viscum album. Next base: position 1,343,801,355 of record OY728136.1, read on the forward strand.
ATCCAAAGATTAATTTTCTAGATTCAATGAATGGATATACAACAAACTGACCATGTATGATGGAATTTGTCAATTTTTAATACACTAAATCCAACATTTTAGAACTAAACATATAGTTATATAATTTATATTATCTTTTAATGAGGATTCTGTTATGATAGGGTGGTGCATCAATATCGTCTACTTCATGGAATAAATCTAGGGAATAAGGACAAGAACACCTAAAATATCTACAACTAGACAAGTATCCTAGTATATATAATAATATTTCACTATCCAAACACATATCAAAACAAATTGCTTATTTTTCTCGATGTTTTTCGCAGTGTCCAAAACAAACAAATGGAAAAGACTGTGGTTATTTTGTTTATAAATTTATAAAAGAGATCGTATTTCATAAACAAACTAGAATCATTGAAGAGGTATTTTAGAAAATAATTATGTGTTAATTTAAAATATTTATTAATCATTTGTGTATTTATATTTTTTTAGTACTACTATGACTGTCACAAAAACTCATATTCACAAGTTGATATAAATGTGTTTAGAAATGAATGGGAAGCATACCTGATGGAAGATTGTACACAAATAGGATGAAGGTGAATTCCTACTACTTATGTTATCCTTATATGATCATTGATATCTCCCTTGTTTACACTTATTGAGCATCTATGATCACCCTTTCTTATGTTTCATATCCTTAGGTTATGAAGAATGTTTTTAGAAATGATTTTTCTTTCTAGTAAAGAATAAATTAATGAGAGACTCTTATGAACTAGTTCTTTATGTTTCCATGTTTCCAAAATCACTATACCTAAAATATTACGGCATGGATCATTTATATTCTATATTTTGGTTATTTATGTTGTTGTTTCTACTAATGTAGTGTGTTGGAAGAATATTGGTTGTGCATCACCCATAAATTTAATAACAAGACTAAGGATTATTCACTACTGTTGGTTAACTATTGATTTTCATAGAATCTCATCTGAACATCTGATTCGGAGTCCCAGTGATGCTCTCATACCACACCATCTCTATGATATCATCATTCAGCGTTCACTTTTCCTTCTCTTCCTGCACCCATTTACTAGGTAAATGGGTGCACTAAGAGAAGGAAAAGTGAATGGTGAATGATGATATCATAGAGATGGTGTCGGATGAGAGCATCATGGGGATGACGGATCGGAAGTTCAGATCAGATGCTATGTTAAGCGCTTGTTAACCAATAGTATTAAAGTGCACAAAGAATCATTATTTTTGTTATTATCTTATATTTTGACCAAAGAAACCCTTTGAAAATATGTAAAGGTAATGTTACAATATAATATGTCTATTTTAATGAAAATTTATATAATGAAACATTGATTTGATTTTCATTATTCCTTGTAGGGTTTGTTTATTTTAGAAGATTTTAGTCCATGTGACATGCCTTTGCAAGAAGAGAAACGAAGTTGTGTCTTCTCAATCACAGGGGTAATATTGATGTTTTCACATTAAAATCATTTTACATAGATCTTACATCTAAAAAATTTCTCAAATAAACCCGCATCATATATACATATGCATGCCCAGTAAAATCTGGGTGCCTACGCACCTCATATAGAACCTACAACACATCAATGCCCATAAGCACACACACCACATATAGAACCTACATCACATCAATGTTTATGTCACATAATCTCTTTTGTATGAATTATTCATGTGAACTTATTGTGTGATCTCATCACATGATCAAATCACATAAAAAAATCACATAATCAATTAAGGTAATTTACTTGAACCATGATTCGTGTATTATTGTCTTATTTACATGATCGCATAAAGCTTCAAGGGTCGTGTAATCATATAAATATCCTAGGTTCATTTGATCATGTTATCCTATTATGGTCATGTGATTACATGACTTTGAACAATTCATGTACTTAATATTATATTTCTAATTAGTCATGTGCCCCTTTCTTACTCAAGTCCATTTTTTAACCCAAAATCCTCCATTTTCATAATTAATATAAATTTTATCTTTCTTATGATAAAAATGAATTAAATAATTGAATATGAGGATGATATAGTTCATTAGACTATAATGGTCGATAGTGTGGAATTCGACCATTGCATAGTCAATCAGTCCACTCATGAGCATCTTAAAAGCTTGATGGGAACCAATATCTTGGATTTTCAATTTTATAATTAATTTCCCTTATATGGGTTTATTATTTGAAATGATACTATGATCTATCCACCTTATGAAAGGATCATGTCTCCCTCCTAAATCCTTACAGAATAATAATATGTTCAGGGAGAACATCTCATATGTGGGTAGTTTCATCTCCAAAGAATACATCTCTAACGGTTAACTTTGAAGCCAATGTGGATTGATTTTAAAGGGTTTTAACATTATTTGGAGATTAAAACCCATATTTAAAGATCAAAAATGTATAATTATATATAAAATTTTAATTTTGGGTGGTTATTTGGCTGGGTTATTCGATAAGGTGGAAGCTTTGGGATGAACCGAGGTAGTCTCGTCTGGGTTCAGTGTACTACCACAGAGTTTGTGGTTGAGCTGAAAAATATAGGATTTTATGAATCTATTTAGGCTTACGAAACCCTTAATTATTGCAAAAAATTCTGATGGTAGACTTGTTTGGTTTATAGAGTCAATACATGAACACATTTCATTTTATGTATGGTGAGTTTGACATTAGTATATGGAACATTAAGATGATCTATGGTGCATGGATTTTAGGAGACAATTATGATGAGTAAATCCATCCCCCATATAATCAGGATGAAATGGAATAAGATCCTCCCATTATGAAGGATCCCATAAATCTGGCCAGAACATCCCTTGGGAAGGACCCATATCCAGGGTTTGACATCCCCTTCAAGATTTCGGCTGACTTGTTCATCAAGAAGACTCAGCATGAGTGTATGAATAAGAATCCCAAGGCTTGGACATCATGAGTGTAACGACCTAAAGTTTTTAAATGGAAATTACATTCTTAAAATTATGTCATAAAATCACATGAAAACACAACATAATGAACTACTAAGTGATAAGTGTCCTTTAAACAAATGTTTGTCACTTCTATGTTTTGAATTTTGAAAATCCAACATACACGGTTGTGTTCAAGATGATATTTAGAGTCTGATAAAACAAAAATAATTTTTGGTGAATAGTAACCTACCCTTATGAATAGTAACATACCCTTATGAATAGTAATATGAACCTTATGAATAGTAAATCATTCAAGATAAGAGTAGCCTTATCCATGAATAATTAAATAAAATTTAGACATCTTAGAAAGTTACAATTTGACCTTAGTAAATGTTTTGGTATTTTGTAAGTCATAAATAATTAAATATAATTAATTAATTCATTTAAAATAAAAATTATTTTCTTAAAAAAAATTTATTAATTATCAAATAAATTTATTCTAGTTTTTAGATAATTTTATAATACCCTACGTAATTTTTGAAAGCACTATAAAATCAGTTTTAATTTTAAAAACTATTTTTTTAAGTAAATTATGATTTTAATTAAATATTAAATTAATAATATTTAGAAAATTATTTTTGAAAAATGGACTTAATTTTTGGATTCTACACATCAAAAAATGGTAGGGGTAAATTTTTGGGATTTTTCTGAGATACTTGAATTTTTTATGAATAGTGAAATACCATAATTTACAAAATAAGCTAAATAAGCTAATTATAGAGTCATGTGTGATGTTCTGCTGATGTAATCCCACTTGGTTCAGGATCACATGATGAAACTACTATTCTTGGTCATTTAAGACTCACTATTCCTTGTCTTATGGGAAATTAATAAACTAATGAATTTTATATTAAGGAAACCCCTCTCCCCTCCACTATAAATACCACTCTTCACACCCTCATTTCCTCACACCTATAAAGCTCCAAGACTTCTCTAAACTCTGCCCAAACATCCTCCCTATCCTCTCTCCCATGTTCAAGAGTTTCTGGTCTCATCAAAATACCAAGCCTAGCTTCCTTAAGGATGATCTCAAGTGGAGGATTTAAGAGGTAATTTCTCTCCCTCTTCCCCTTTAATTTCCTTTCAAGTTCAAGTTCATTTCTTGATCTCTCCCCATATATCTTCATCCAAATGGTATTGTAACTCCAGTATTATACATGTACAGGAATTTTATGATGCAAATGGTATATTATATCATCCAACCCCCTTTTCCTCTTCCTTTTATTTTATTAAGGAGAACATTGTTCGTGACGTGTTAATTTATCACCTTCAAGAATGACGAGTTTTCTTCTTCAATTTATACCTTCATATATGGTCATGAAACCATTTTTATGGTTTAAACATAACATTTTATATGTATTATATTCTATTTAAAGTTATTTAACTAACTTATGACCATATTACTCGTGATAAAATAAAACAAGTTCATTGCGATCGAAAAATCGCTCAAATTAACCCAAACAATCATCATTTAATTATTATCTAATGATACATACACATGGATATAATATAATTAATTATAAGATCATTAAAACTCCTGTAATATCATTAATAACATGAAATATCAGTTCTGGATGTTTACCCATGTTCTACCCGAACTTCAATTTAAGAATACAAGTGAACCACTCAAGAAAACCATAAAAACAAACATTCCCGAACAATGTTTTTAAACTCTATAACTCATCCAAAGGCGCATAAAATTACTTAATAAAACCATAATTAAAAATATTAATTTACAAAAGGTTATGTATTACTAATTAATTAATATAATGTCATTATACAGGACATTAAAGAGAAGGAAGCATTCGGACACAAGGTAAGGGGAAATTCTCGAACCCAACTTTCATCCTTCAGGTTCTCCCTCTTTCACTCCATTTTTTTGATATGGTTACTCCCTAAAGATAATTTTTTCATAATTGTCTTTTATTTTCTAGGATATACATGTTTTTAACTTGTTTTTATGTCAAAAAAAAATTTCAAAGGAACTCTTGTTTTAAGAACACACCTTTTACTTCTCTCTCAAAGTGGACGGTTCTTGAAACATGTATGTTATTCCCTCTTTCTTTTGGGAACCAAAAGTTTATGAATGTGTTCTTATGAGATGTAACCCATTCCATTCCATGGGTTATTTATTTTTACTTTTGATATATGTTCCATGTGTCAAGCATGATAATGATAATGTTATGATGTGACGGGTGCGCCCGGAATTATATAGAGCAATATGAATGTTTGAATGTGGTGGGTGTGCCCGGAATTATACAGAACTCCAATACATTGGGTAAAGTGATTAATCTCATAATTAAATGTGAAATGATGTGTGAACAAGATTCTATCTTAGTTCACAAGTATGTGTGGTATTTAACCACTAAGACATGATGTTTCATTTTTATGCATTGCCACATTTCAAGTCTTTTATTTATGCTCCTCTCATGTTCATGATATTTTTCTCATGTTATGATTATACTCACCCCATGCTATATCGTTCTTATATATCATCTTACTAGGATTTTAGCTCACCCATTTTTATGTATATCCTTAGGTGGCTACATGTACTAAGGATAGGTCAAGTGCTAATAAGAAGCTAGAGAAGAAGAAATTAAATAAATGTTTATGCTTGATGATGTAATTATTATGTATGGTCCTAGTTTTCACAAGACAATAAACCTTTGGATCCTCTATGTATAATACTATTATGTTGTTTATCTTTAAAATTATTTAATAGTAATTTAAGAAAAGGTAAGGTCGCTATAGTTGGTATCATAGGCAAGGTTTAGTTAATTTGGGAATTAGGATTAGTGAACCCTAGAGAAAACCTCTAGCATGAGATTATGTACAAATATGCACACAAGAATCTTTACAAAGGGATCCCATATGTTATTATTTTAGTATAAATTGTGAAAATAAATAATTTATTTATTCATGAATAGTTGAATTATGTTTTCTTCTAACCTTTTCTATTTTAGAAAATGGTGGGAACCAGGAGAAATCAGGCCAACAACTTGTGCAATGGACAATGCAACGATTGCCCGAGTGATATCCCCAATGATTTGGGAGGTGGAGTTCAAAACTTCATGGTGATGCTTACACAATTATCTCAGGTTATGAAAAATAACCATAATAATGGGGAACATCCTCCTTCACCAAAAAGGGAGCAACTGGCTATCAAATGTTTTATGCATCAATGACCGCCGACGTTTAGTGGATCTTCTGATCCTCTAGTTGGGGAACAGTGGGTCAACTCTATGGAGAATATCTTTTTTGTGCTTCACTGTTCTGAGAGGGAGAAGGTGACTCTAGTCGTTTATCATCTAGATGGAGATGTTGATCAATGGTAGGCTTTGATTAAGAACACCAAGCCAAGGGATGAAATTGAAGAGATGGAATGGGAAGACTTTAAGATAATGTTTCTTAAAAATTATTTCCCAATAACTCTTCACACGAAGATGGAGAGAGAATTCATAGAGATCAAACAAAAAAGACAGAAAATCTGTCACAACCTATGAATCGAATTTCACAAGTCTTTCAAGGTATGCTTCGGGTTTTATTATCAACAATGATAGAAAAATTAATAGATTCTTTAGTGGATTAAAACCATACCTTAGAAAGGATCTTGCAATTTGAGACTTTGGTAGTTATGAAGAAGTTTTTCGGTGTGCTCTCAAAGTGGAGATGGAGTTTGGAGAATGGTCCCATGGATATGGTGATAAGAAACGAAAGATGGAGTTTCAAGCTGGTGAATCTAATGATAAGGGTGGGAAGAAAACCCAATGACCCACATGCCCAAAATGTGGAAAGTTACACCATGGGGACTGCCTCAAAGGGATGGGGAAATGCTTCAAGTGTGAGAAAGAAGGACGTCATGCTCAAGAGTGTCGAAAATACATGAAAAAGAAGTAGAATGTAGCCGATGAAAGGAGATAACCACTCATGGTTCAATGCTACAACTGTAGAGATCTAGGGCACTATGAAAACCAGTTCACTAAACCTCGAGTTCTCAAGGGTAATCAGTGTCAGAAGCCACTGAAGCCAAAGGAAAAAGGGAAGGCTTATGCCATCACTACTGCGAAAGTGGAGCAAGATAATGAAGTCATACAAGGTACACTTTTTATTCACTCAAGAATGGAAAAAGTATTATTTTATTCTAGTTCTATGCATTCCTTTATATCTTAAAAGTTTTCTATAATTATAGAATCAAAGCCCTGAAACCTTGAAGTAGAGATATCTGTAAAAACACCAAGTGGTGAAATCATTGCAACCCAAGTGTTTGACTCTTCTCCTATTGGCGTATGTGGGAAGATTCTTCTGGAAAATATCGTAATACTTCCATTGGTGGAATTTGATGCTATAATGGGAATGGATTGGATCTCGTTATATAGAGCAGATATCAACTGTCAAGAAAAGGAGATATCTTTTCATATTCCAAACCATCCCATGCTCCTCTATAAATTTAAGGAAGATCATAAATATCCTTTGAAAAGTCCTTCATCTGTGTGTATGTTGATTCTCTACGAAGAAGCATACCTCTCTTAAATGGGTGAGTCGAAGGATAGTTCTAACCTTGTGGAAATGCCCATTGTAAGGGAATATGAAGATGTATTTCCCAAAGAGTTACCCGAAATTCCCCCCGGATCATGAGGTAGAGTTCTCAATTGAACTCATACCTGGAGCTACTCCTATCTCGAAGTTTCCCTATAGGATGGCTCCTATCGAATTAGAGGAGTTAAAGAATCAACTGCAAGATCATCTGGACTAGGGTTCATGCGCCCTAGTGCGTCACCTTGGGGTGCACCAGTGCTCTTTGTGAAGAAGAAGTATGGAACAATGCGGTTGTGTATCGATTATCGGGAACTCAACAAGATCACCATAAAGAACAAGTATCCTTTACCTAGGATTGATGACTTGTTCAACCAGTTAAGAGGAGCTCAATACTTCTCAAAGGTGGATCTTCGTTCTGGACATCATCAGGTAAAAGTGAAGAAGGAAGATATTCAGAAGACTGCCTTCCGTACAAGGTATGGGCACTATGAGTTTTTGTTGATTCCCTTAGGACTTACTAATGCCCCTGAAATCTTCATGGATTTTATGAATAGAGTATTTAGACATTACCTCGACAAATTTTTGGTAGTGTTTATCGATGATATTCTCATCTACTCCAAGAGCAAGGAGGAACATGAATAATATCAAAGACTTGTGTTGGCGACATTAATAAAGGAGAATTTGTATGCCAAGTTCAGCAAGTGTGACTTTTAGATGAAGCAAGTCACATTCTTGGGACATGTGATCACAAGTGAGGGAATTTCTGTGGATCATTCAAAGACAAAGGTGATTGAGGAATGGCCTAGGCCCTCTAGTGTCATGGAAATCCATATTTTTCTTGGATTAGCTGGGTACTACCAACATTTTGTGAGAAACTTCTCACGATTGTCAAGCCTTCTAACTAAGTTAACAAGGAAAGGGGTAAAGTATGTCTGGAAAGAAGGATGTGAGGGAATCTTCAAGAAGCTAAAGAGAAGGTTGATCACTGTACCTATACTCACACTACTAAAAAGTGGATAAAGTTTTGTGATATATAGTGATGCTTCAAAGAAAGGCTTGGTTTGGGTACTCATGCAAAATGATAATTTGATAGCCTATGCCTCACGACAGTTGAATATCCATGAGCAGAACTACCCGACGCATGATCTAGAGCTGGTATCCATGATTTTTTCCTTGAAAATCTGGCGGCACTACCTTTATGGTGAGAAGTGTGACATATACACTGACCACAAGAGCCTAAAGTATATATTCACACAAAAGGAGAGCAACATGTGTCAAAGGAGATGGTTAGAGCTAATCAAGGATTATGATTTCTCTATTCACTATCATCTTGGAAAGGCGAACAAGGTATCTGATGCACCAAGTAGAAAAAAAACATGCTACTCTATCCATGCTGCGGATTGAGAAAGACCCTATCTTCTTGGATATGCAAATAATGGATTTGGAAATCATAACGGTAGGGGATACATCCTACCTTTCCCAAATGATTGTGCAACCATACATCCAAGATAAGATTAAGGAAACACAAAGGGATGATGTGGAGATACAAAAGAGGGTGAATGTAGTAAAATAAGGGAAGCTGTAGGAGTTCCATATCGATGATGATGGTGTGATTCGGTTTGGAATGCAGCTTTTTGTGCCTTCATCACTCAGGATAAAGAAGGAGCTATTGGACAATGCACATAGCTCAACATTCTCTATCCATCCTGGGAGTACCAAGATGTACCGTGATCTCCGATAACACTTCTGGTGGGATAACATGAAGAAGGTGATTGCAGAATATATCTCAATGTGCTTGGTATGTCAGCAAGTTAAAGTTGAGTGAAAAAAGTCCAAAGGTATGATGCATCCATTGCCTATACCCATGTGGAAATGAGAAAACTATGGACTTTTTCACGGGTCTCCCAAAGACTTCAGAGGGAAATAATGCGATATGGGTTATGGTTGACCAACTCACCAAGACTGCCCATTTTATCTCTATTTGGGAAGATCTATCACTTGAACAACTTGAAAAGATATATGTGAAGGAAGTGGTGAGACTGCATGGAGTTCCACTCTCGATTGTCTCTGACTGTGATCCAAGGTTCACATCTAAATTTTTGAGAAGTCCTCAACAAGCTTTGAGTAATGAATTAAATTTCAGCACGGCCTATCACCCCCAAATTGATGGCCAGTCTGAAAGGACTATTCAAACGCTTGAAGATATGCTAAGATCTTGCTCTCGAGAATTCAAAGTTGGATGGGATCAGCATCTCCCATTGGTTGATTTCTCATACAACAATAGCTTCCACTTTATTATTCAGATGGATCCATATGAAGCTCTGTATGGAAAGTGAAGTAGAACTCCAACCTGTTGGGATGAAGTTTGAGAAAGAAAGTTACTTGGACCTGATCTTGTGTAAGAGATGACAGAGAAGGTTCAAGTCATCCAGAAACACATCAAATCTACTCAAAGTTAGCAAAAGAGCTATGTTGACAACCATCGAAGGGACTTGGAGTTCAGCGTTGGAGATAAAGTCTTCCTATGAATATCTCTATGGAAGAGAGTCATGTGATTTGGGAAGAAAGGGAAGTTAAGGCCAAGGTACATTGGCCCCATTGAGATCATTGACCGCATAGGAGTTGTGGCCTATCGACTTGCACTTCCACCGAATATGGCTCAAGTTCATGATGTGTTTCATGTATCACTCCTAAGGAAGTACATACCGGACCCCTCACATGTACTAAACTCAGAGGTGGTATAGCTAGAACATGATCTCTCTTATGAGGAACATCCAGTAGAGATTCTAGATCAGAGAGATAAGGTACTACGCAACAAGACAACCCACCTTGTCAAAGTGTTGTGGAGGAACCATAAGTTTGAAGAAGCTACTTGGGAACCGGAGGAGGTGATGAAGGAGAAGTACCCTCACCTGTTTGTGTAAAGTGAAATTTCAGGGGCGAAATTTCTTAAGTGGGGAAGAATGTAATGAACCAAAGTTTTTAAATGGAAATTCCCTTCTTAAAATTATGTCATAAAATCACATGAAAACACAACATAATGAACTACTAAGTGATAAGTGGCCTTTAAACATAATTTTTTCACTTTTATGTTTTGAATTCCGAAAATCCGACATACACGGTTGTGTTCAAGATGATTTTTGGAGTCTGATAAAACAAAAATAATTTTTAGTGAATAGTAACCGACCCTTATGAATAGTAACATACCCTTATGAATAGTAATATGACTCTTATGAATAGTAAATCATATAAAATAATAGTAGCCTTACCCATGAATAATTAAATAAAATTTAGACATCTTAGAAAGTGATAATTTAACCTTAGTAAACGTTTTGGTATTTTGTAAGTAATAAATAATTAATTAATTATTTTAAAAGAAAACGTATTTTCTTAAAATGTGTTCATTAATTATAAAATCAATTTATTATAGTTTTTAGATAATTTTATAATACCCTACATAATTTTTGAAAGCACTATAAAATCAGTTTTAATTTTAAAAACTGTTTTTTTAAGTAAATTATGATTTTAATTAAATATTAAATTAATAATATTTAGAAAATTATTTTTGAAAAATGGACTTCATTTTTGGAATCTACACATCAAAAAAAGGTAGGGGTAAATTTTTGGGATTTTTCTGAGATACTTGAATTTTTTATGAATAGTGAAATACCATAATTTACAAAATAAGCTAAATAAGCTAATTATAGAGTCATGTGTGATGTTCTGCTGATGTAAGCCCACATGGTTAGGGATCACATGATAAAACTAATATTATTTTTCATTGAAGACTCAATATTCCTTGTCTTAGGGGGAATTAATAAACTAATGAATTTTATATTAAGGAAATCCATCTCCCCTCCACTATAAATACCACTCTTCACACCCTCATTTCCTCACACCTCTCAAGCTCCAAGCCTTCTCTAAACTCTTCCCAAATATCCTACCTATCCCCTCTCTCACATTAAAGAGTTTCTGGTCTCATCAAAAGACCAAGCCAAACTTCCTTAAGGAGGATCTCAAGTGGAGGATTTAAGAGGTAATTTCTCTCCCTCTTCCCCTTTAATTTCCTTTCAAGTTCAAGTTCATTTCTTGATCTCTCCCCATATATCTTCATCCAAATGGTATTGTAACTCCCGTATTATACATTTAATGGAATTTTATGATGAAAATGGGATATTATATCATCCAACCCCCTTTTCCTCTTCCTTTTATTTTATTAAGGAGAATGTTGTTTGTGAGGTGTTAATTTATCACCTTCAAGAACGATGAGTTTTATTCTTCTATTTCTACCTTCATAACTGGTCATGAAACCATTTTTATGGTTTAACCATAACATTTTATATGTATTATACTCTATTTAAATTCCCATAACTAACTTATGACCATATTTCTAGTGATAAAATAAAACAAGTTCATTATGATTGAAAAATCGCTCAAATTAACCCAAACAATCATCATTTAATTATTATCTAATGATACATCCACATGGATCTAATATAATTCATTATAATATCATTAAAACTCCTACAATATTATTAATAACATGAAATATCATTTCTGGATGTTTACCCATGTTCTACCCGAACTTCAATTTAAGAATACAAATGAACCACTCAAGAAAACCATAAAAACAAACATTCCCGAACAATGTTTTTAAACTCTATAACTCATACAAAGGAACATAAAATCACTTAATAAAACCATATTGAACCATATTAATGTAAATAAGGTTATGAATTTCTAATTAATGAATATAATGTCATTATACAGGACATTAAAGAGAAGGAAGCATTCGGATACAAGGTAAGGGGAAATTATCAAACCCAACTTTCATCCTTCGGGTTCTACCTCTTTCACTCCATTTTTTTTTGATATGGTTACTCCTTAAAGATAATTTGTTCATAACTGTCTTTTATTTTCTAGGATATACATGTTTGTCACTGGTTTTTATGTCAAACAAAATGTTTTTCAAATGAAATCCTCTTTTTAAGAACGCACCTTTTAGTTCTCTCTCAAAGTGGACGGTTCTTGAAACATGTATGTTATTCCATATTTCTTTTGGGAACCCAAAGTTTATGAATGTGTTCTTATGATATATAACCCATTACATTCCACTGGTTATTTATTTTCACTTTTTATATATGTTTCATGTGGAAAGCATGATAATGATAATGTTATGATGTGATGGGTGCACCCGAAATTATATAGTGCAATATGAATGTTTGAATGTGACGGGTGCGCCCGGAATTATAAAGTGCTCCAATGAATTTGGTAAAGTGATGAATATCATGAGTAAATTTGAAATGATGTTTGAACAAGATGCTATCTTGGTTCATAATTATTTGTGGTAGTTAACCACTAAGACATGATGTTTCATTTTTATGCATTGCCACATTTCAAGTCTTTTATTTATGCTCCTCTCATGTTCATGATCTTTTTCCCATGTTATGATTATGCTCACCCCATGATATATTGTTCTTATATATCCTCTTACTAGGATTTTAGCTCACCCCTTTTTATGTATATCCTTAGGTGGCTACATGTACTAAGGAGAGGTCAAGTGCCAATAAGAAGCTAGATAAGTATAAATTAAATAAATGTTTATGCTTGGTGATGTAATTGTTATGTATGGTCCTAGTTTTCCCAAGACACTAAACCTTTGGGTTCTCTATGTGTAATAATATTATGTTTTTTATCTTTAAAATGATGTAATAGTAATGTAAGAAAAGTTAGGGTCGCTATAATTAGAATCCTATGGGGAATAGGTGTATCACTTTAAAATAGTTTAAGAGTGTCAATTAAATGACTAGGGGTGGTCAGTCACCTCCCAGGACCATCACCTTCTTCATCTAGTAAGCTTCTTAGCAATGTACCTAAGCAGGTACTTATTCATAATGCATAAAAATGTGGAATTATGGTATCCACCTTAATGATGGTAGAGGTGATTGTAGGTGGTATGATTATCATCTTATTTGTTCCCATGTTGGCTAAGTTATATTTCCAACTTCACCACATCTATAGGGGTATGCCTTGTTCAGAATATTCATCCCCTTCCAACTGCGGTGGGGTTGAATGGGGGCCCACATTAGTGGATATGAGTTACTTAATACTCACAACATTCTAAGTTACTAGTTCAGAAAATTTCTATAAATTTTCAGTGGGGTCTGGCTAATCACACTAAAGAACTGGGAGATCAAGAGAAAAATGAACCAATATGATCAGTTTTTTTATACCATATGGAGCACCAACCTGTGAAATTACCAATAATGTAAAGGGTGGTCCTGTAGCCTAAGCCTATATTTTAGTTATATGTGAGGGTGTTTTATCAACTTGGATTAACTGAAGCATATTCTATGAGTGGTATGCATCATACCACTTTGGGAGATAGTTGAGTGCATTTAGATGAAATTCCCCACTCCTTCCCACATCTGTTCAGAAATGCATCCCATGGTGGATCACAAATTGTGGATAATGTTCACCTGATAGGAAACTTAGGTTCAGGTGACCTTCCCTCTAGATAGTGTGGGTTTTGGCCTCTCCAAGTCTTATGTTGATACCTTGGTCTGATCATACCTGAATGGTCAGTTGGCTCCATTATTGATAAAGTGCATAGATATTTTAATAGTTGATGAGGAGGAGGACACGGGGTCTCTGGCATCATCAAAAAGTCAGATTCCAGACAAAAAAAATATTCTAGAAGACCCACAGCTCTCTATATGTCTTAGAATAAAATGAGGCACTTAGATCCAACACCATCAACAAGCAGGGTGCCAACAGATTTGGTAACAATGTATGGGGTTCCCGTGAATGAATTTCTAATCGGTGGGGGGTATGCTCTAATTATAGTGAGTTATATTATCAATAACTTCATGCTAGTGTGAAGGAGGTGGTCACCATGAGGGAGAAAAATAGGTTCATCGAGTTGATAGTATCGATGGTGGAGATATAAAATTTGGACATTCAACATCACAATGAGGACTTGAATGAAGCATCCATGTGTACAATAGAAGTAGAAGCTCATAAAAATTTAGTCATTTATGGGATATATGAGATAGATATCCTCTAACATGAATTGTATCACTTATAATGAATGCTCAATGTTGTAGAGAAAGCAATGATAGAGCGTCATAATCTTATCAATGTGGTAGAAAAGTCCAAATTTGATGCTGCTAGCAGGGAAGAGGCATGAAAATAGGGTATAGATGTGGAAACTAAATCAGTTGATCATTTGTTATAATCCATAGCTACTCTAGAGAATTGGCTAGTAGAGCTTGAGGGGGTATTTTGAGTGCATCCAATTTTGAGTATTCTAACTTTATCCTACCCCCCATATTTGGGGAGTTATGGGAGAGACTCTAGATTTGGAGATTCCTCCCTTTTTTTATTGTCAATAAATGAAACCTTTTAGATTCCATGTTGTTATTGACATTTCTTCCTCTTCTTTTCTCATCCATGTAATCTTAACAAAACAATATTTATAATTCAATTAATCATGTTAAGTCTCTTCTAAAATATTAATTCAATCCAAGGAAATATGGACATGTAAAGGTTGTAACAGGTAACACATCTCATGATGGTCAAACAACTATATCATTATATATATACAAATATCACCAATAAAAAAATTTGTAACAAGTAACACATCTCACCACCCTTACACTCCCTTACCACACCATTACACACAACATATGGTCTCAAGGCCGCTTACCTACCCATATCAAGGTCAGGTATCACGTATCATCTAATCTTATAGTCCCCTACCTACCCAAATGTGTATTTTTTATTAAAAATTGACATTTTATTAATTTATTAATTCATATTAATGTTTAATTTATTTCATTATTGTATTACTAACATAATATTTGTTTTATCATATAGGTGTAATTTTTTTCTTGCGTTCAGTGGCTTTGTTCGACAACTAATACCATAGATGACAATTTTTGAGAGGGGATCACAGATGCAGAAAGGATGAAACATTAATGTTTTTAACTTTTTGTTGGATAATTGTAATTATAACCATATAAAAATTGTTTGAAATGTATATAGTAGTGTATTTTTTGTATTCATGATTTCAAGTAAATGTATATAGCATTTTTTTCAAAACTCTTATGTGCGTTGTTCTGTTCTTTTATGCTTTGTTTGTGTCTAGGTGTTCTGTTTTGTGATATGTGTGCAGGTGTTGTTTTGTGCTATGTGTGTAGGTGCTATTTGTGTGTAGGTGTGTAGGTGTGTAGGTGTGTAGGTGTGTAGGTGTGCAGGTGTTGTGAATGTGATGGGTTTTCTTAGGCAACTTGGCCTTTATAAGCACTAATTAAGCACTGATAAATTGGGACTTTATCAGTGATCAAAATAGCGCTGATAAAGGTGTCCTTTATCAACGCTCAAAATAACGCTAATAAAGGTTTCCTTTATCAATGCTAAAAATAGTTTTGATAAATTGGTCCTTTATCAGTGCTCAAAATAGTGCTGATAAAGGTGGCCCTTTATCCGCTCTTAAAAAGTGATGATAAAGGGGGACCTTTATCAGCAGTTTTTTTAGTGGGGATAAAGGGAACCCTTTATCAGCACTTTTTAGCACTACTAAAAGGGACCCCATTCTTTATCTTCTCCACAATTAACAATTCTTTTCTAGCACTGTTAAAGATGGTTTCTAGTGCTTTTAAAATCCCTATTTGTAGTAGTGAGTATATATCAAATTTGATGAAATATGTCCTTTTGTTTTTAAACAATCCCAACCTATGTCTTCTAATGTGTTTTCAAAAACTGATTATTATCCTATGATAGAAGACTATTCAAATAAGTAGAATAGATAAGAAATTATTTCTGAAGTATTCTCTCTAGAAGACTTTCTACCTTGTGTTGATGAACAGGTTTTACAAAACCCAAATCAGTTGTTTCTTAGGAATCATCCTATTGATGGTATCATTAGTGATATAAATCAACCTGTAAGGACTAGAAGTTATTTGAGAAATAAATTAGAACATATAGCATTCCTTTATCAATTAGAACCAAAAATTTTGATGAACCTTTAGGTTATGAAGATTGGATTAAGTCTATGTAAGATAAAATAAATGAATTCTACATGAACAAAATCTAGACCTTGGTTGAAAGACCTAAAGAAACCACTATAATTGGAGTAAAATGGGTCTTCAAAACCAAATGTGATGAAAATGTAATAATCATTAGAAATAAATAAAGACTAGTTACTAAAGGTTATAATCAACAAGAGGGAATAGATTATGAAGAAACCTATACTCCGGTATCTAGACTTTAATCTGTCTTAATCCTATTAGTCTTTACATCATTATTTAATTTAAAACTTTCTGAAATGGATGTAAAGTGGTATTTACTTAACAGATATGTTCAATATGAAGTTTTTTTAACAACCTTCTAGTTTTGAAGACAAAAAAACATCATGGATACATTTACAAACTTACCAATTCTTTATATGGACTTAAACTAGCCCATAGATCCTAATATGATATATTTACAAGATTTTTGTTATAAAACAATTATTTTAAGGAACTACTGATCTAACTCTTTTCATAAATAAAGAAAAAAAATGTTTTTATTTTTCAAATTTATGTTGATGACATTATATTTAGATCAACTCAGCAATATTTAATAGATTCTTTTTCAAATCTTATGAAATATGAGTTTGAAATGAGTATGATGGGTGAGTTAACATTATTTATTGGTTTTCAAATTTCATAAAAACCATAAGGGACTTATATATATCAAAATAAGTATATTAGAGATCTTATTAAAAAGTATTGATATGATAATACTAAAAGTATTAGTACTCTAATCGGTACCTCAAATACTCTTGATCTTGATGAAGTTGGAAAACCAGTTGATCAAGAAACTTTTAGAGGAATGATAGGAAGTCTACAATACTTAATAGATAGTCATTTAGATTTAATATTTTCATTATTCTTATGTGAAAGGTATCAAGAAAATCCAAAAGAAATCCATTTAAAGGATGTAAAAATATTTTTTTGTTATTTAAATGGAAACTATAGATTTAGAACTATTATATTCTTTTATAAATGATTTTGTTCTGATAATATTTTCATATTCTAAATTGTGTGGTTGTATAATTTATAAGAAAAGTACATTTAGAACTTTTCATTTCTTAGGTGATTCATTAGTTTCACGGTCTTGTAAGAAACAACACTCAGTAACACTTTCCACTAATGAAGCTAAATATATAAAATCTAGAAGTTATTGTGCTTAAGTATTGTGTATTCAACATATACTCATTGATTATGGAATGAGTATTACTAAAAATCAAATAATATGTAAAAAAACTAGTGCCATAGCTTTAATAAAAAAACCATGCACATCACTCTTGTGAAAATCACATTGATATTAGGCATAAATTTCTTAGGGATCACACACTTAAATGAGATATAATTTTATAATTTATCATAATGTAAGAACAACTTTCTGATATATTTACAAAACCATTACCTTCTAATAGATTTGAATACATTAAACAAAATCTAGAAATAATAAATATAAATTAATCATTTACATCTACTTCTTGTTTAAACCATCTCCTTATATTAAGTTACTCCTTTTAAAAGGGGGGTACATATGATTGATGTTTTATAAAAAAATTAGATGATTTTTTTTCATACACAAAAAAAAATTGTAGTCAGAAAATTTTTATACTCAAAATTTTATTGTATTCAATTTCTTTCTTCTCAGACTCAAAAATTTTTCATAATCAAAATTTTATCATATTCAATTTTTTTCTTCTCATACTTAGAAATTTTTTTTGTATTAAAATTGTTTTTGTACTCAAAATTTTCATAGAACGATATATCGAAACTAATATATCTATCCTAATACTCTAAAAGGTATAATTTCTTATCGTACACTTTATTTTACAATTCAAATTTTTGGTATTTCAATTTTTTACTTTGTTTTAGAACTTTATCATATTCATGATGAATCTGGTAATTTTATTTTATTTTATTTTATTTTAATAAAAAATCAAGAGTTCAATTTTTATCAAATTTTGGATATTTTTTATCTAATCTAAGATATATAATCTAAATGGTCATATTTCTTTACCTATATAAAGGGACCCCCCCCCCCCACCTTGCCCCACATCAAATTTCCTCATATTTATGTTAAAACTCTACCACCCTTCAAGTAGTTGAGTCTGATAGTTTTTCTTGCTCAGAAGATTTAATCATGCTCATTTCAGAATCATAGACTACGTCCCCCCAAAAAATGCCACCAAAATATTTATCAGGGATGAAATTATATAGATAAAGGTTAATAGGTATAGATTTATATGATAAATATGATTCTTCCATGAAAATAATTATTAAGTTTCAAAGATGGGAGTCTATTTGTGAGAAAACCCAACACCAATCAAGATCATATTCTTCTTGATGAAGTTAAATTATTTTATAGTACTGTGAAGGTTGATGATGATTTAAAAGTAACATTTTCCATCTACAATGGAGATATAATCATGACTATAAAATACATGGAAAACTTATTAGGTGTACCATCAGAGGGTGATTACTTTTTCCATTATCACAAGATACCAAAAGAAAAGGTAACATTCATTAAAAGTAGAGTTTAATAATATCTTTTTGAAGTTCATGAGTCTAAGAGAAAAGTAACTCATCTATCATCAAACAATCACCTTACAGCTCTCTAGATGCAAGGATTTTTAATTCCTAGAAAAGGTGATAGAGAAACTCTTAATGTTTCAAATGAGTTTATTCTTGATTATTTGGTGAATATGAGAAAGACAAATTTGATGGGTTAAATTTTCATAACCATCAATAATTTAAAGTCTGGTACTATCAAGTCTCAATTGATTATATTTCTAGAAATTTTGACTAAGTTCATTTCAAAAAAATCGAAGTTATGTAATCTTAAACTCAAATAAATGTTGAGAAATTTTAAATTTACTTAGATTAGTGATGATACGATAAATAGGTTGAAATTTAATTTTGATTCAGAATCAAGGAAGTTTGTTAAATATGATGAATTCAAAGTTTCAAAAGAAATATTTAGAGGAATTTAGGGTATTCCAAAATAATCAGTGTTGATTATTTATGAGAAAGAAAAGAAATCTAAGTTCTAATATTCTTTGAAACAAAAAATAAAAAGAAATAAACTTATGAAATAGCTTCCAAATAGATAAAGGATCAGGTTGAAAGAAAATAATGAGACTGTTAGTTTGGCCTTAATCCAGCAGAATCCCTAGATAAAAAAATCCAGACTAAAGAAACTCTCAAAGATGATGAAAAGAAAAATAAGTTGAAAAAGATAAAGGCTGATATTTTTTATATTGATAAGTTTTTAAAAGGAGTAAAAAAGTAAATTGTTGGAATCTTCATCATAGAAACCATGAAAAAATAATAAATCACTCCCTCTATCCAAGACAAGGGAAAGCATAAAGAAAAAGTTAGTGAATAATTGGCTCCACCAAAATTCCCCCGAGAAAATATTTCATAAGTATAATAATATACTGATATGATATAGATAGATGATTATATTGATGGAAAATATGAAATAAATGAAGTGGAAGAAAATAAAGAATAAGAAGAATAAAATTAGCAAGGTGATCATGAAAAAAAAATTGATCAATAATAAGAGTCTCAATCATACATGATAATAGTATGATATTCTCAAGAAAATTCATGTAAGATACAATCCCTAGCAATAGAGTCTTCGAACCAAGATACTCAGTGAACCCAAGCTGATAAAATCATTCATATATTAGATAAATAGGAAAAGAACAAATCCAATGAAGATCAAAATCAAAATTTGGATGATGATATTGCTGAAAGTCTTTGGGAGAACTTCCTGATTATGAGGAAGATTCTAATTCAGTCAATAAAATATCATTGAAAATAGATCATTATATTAGTCAATCCCTTAGGATAATTGAGAAGGAAATTCTGTATTTAATAAGGATTGAAGGGAGGATTTATTTGGTTATGGATAACCAAAAAAAATATTGAACTCAATAAATCTTCTAAGACAAAGACTGATAAGGCTTAAGGATGATCTCAAAGTGATTGATGAAATTACTATGGAACATAGAAAGTCTTACAATAAAGTGGTAAAGTGGTCACATAAATCTAATTCAAGTATCAAACATCATGAATATTCAATTGAAGATATTATAAGGCTTGTGAATTAAGTCACAATTGCATTCAACAAATTGGAAAGTGATGCCGCTAGAAAAATTAAAGACTTAAGAATCCCATATGATTCCCAATCTGAAGAATTCAAATAGATTAAAAAGAAACATAATGTTATTCAATCATAAGTTTCAATGTTATTTTTAAAAAATATGAGATAATCTATTTAAAAAATAAAAATGTCTTGTGGACTGGTAGAGTTCAAGTTCATGATCAAAAAATCAAATCTTAGGAAGTCAGATTTATACTCTGGAAGAAAAGTTACAATCATGGGAGGAAAAGCTTCATACCCAAGACCAGTTTTTTTAAAAACAGGAAGAAATTTTTTAGTCTCCGAAAGAATCTCTTGATAAGCTGGTGAATGATAGAAAGGAATTCAAGAAGATGAATACAGCCATATAAAACCTATTAAAGAAGGAAAATGAGATGGAGAATAAATGAATTTTTTGAACTCTTGTTGTATTTATTTTAAAACAACAATGAAAAAAATCATTTATTCATAGTTTGATTGAATGTTTTCCAACTCTTTTTTATGAATGTTATTTCATTAATTTTAGATGATAAAATTTTTTATTTCTTCATATATTTTTCTCAAACCCTTTTTCAAGTATTAGAAGACCTTCCCTGTTCCTTTTTTGCAAATCACAAAGGTGGAGAATTTATTTTACAGGGGGATAATGGGGAATGATAATAACATAAGGATAATGCCTTTAGTAAGGGGGTAATTTTTTTAAAGAAAGAGCATATGATCCTTGGGAATTTTGTTATCCTAAGGGGGAGTTAGTCATATTCAACATCATATTCATAAGAGTTTTAAAACTCAAATGGAGATAAGTATAAGTGTTAACTTTTGAATATGATAGTTCTTTAAATATTTTTCAGACTCAAGTTTTACATCGTAATTTTTTATTTTAGAATTATGGTTTTTGATTTCCAAAAGGATGGATATTATTGAGTCAAAATTATTTATTTGAATTCTCTATTCCATTTTATAGAAATCACAAACTCTTTATTACATACCTAATTAATAACTCCTTTATATTAAAATAGTTTAATAATAAAATCATATATCATTTTAATATACTTTTATCAAGACTTTTGATTCATATTTATCAATATGATTTTTTCATATGCATATTATTATAATTTTACTCATGAGTTTTTCAGAAATGATCCATTCCATGATTATCGTAAATAGCCTATATATGATTTATATCATACACACCGAATATTATTTTTATCATACACACTATCCAGTTTTCATACAATAAATATTTTCCTAATTATATAAATCGTATTGAAAGTCTTTAGACCTTTTTATATTTATTTTTCCATATCAAAAAAACTATATCGTAATGAAAGGAAAACTTTTAAATCAAAATGACATTGTGTATTATATTTCATTATTAATTATAAAACAAATTCATTATTTTAGTTATAAGATGACGGTTGGAGTGTCAGGTGTCCAAGTCCCTCTAAGATTTCAGGATAAAATCCGACTGTTGGAGGCCAAGATGATAGTTGGGAAAAACGCCTATAAATACTATATCATTTGAATAATCTCAGGCTAGATGTTAGATATATTTTTTAGATAATATGTGAGAGCTATGAAAAATCTACTACATGTGAAAACTCTAATAGATTACAAGTTGATAAATACTTATTCTATATACTTGTAATCATTAAGAGTTTTGTTTTTCTTTATGCGATGTCGATCATTGTGATTGCGATTAAAGGTTTCTATGGATATGAATACAATGGTTCTAGTATTTTGCAGATCGAGGGATTTTGAGGATAATAATATTGAGGTGTCGATCACCTTCTTGATTGAGGGTTTATATGGATGTATAGACAGACCAAAGTTGATCATAGTATTGAGGGATTACCCTAGTGTGGGTAAGATAGACTTTCTTAAAATTATAAATAAAGGGATCTCTATCCAAGGTTATTGGATATCCTTATCTTTGGGTTAAAATAATTGTATTAATTTACTTGTTTTACATTTTCACTACATTGTAATGGAAATTGAATCGCTTTATATATTCATTTTTCTATTCTCTATTCTGTGATTATGATCTTTGTAATTATGATTTCTATAATTAAAATCACTTCATTTACTCAATATGATTCTATACGCTTTATGATAGAATCATTAATTATTTCACTCTGTTTATCATAACCATTGTGATTATGATCCGTATTACTCTTACTCAGATTAAATCATTTTCTTATTGTGAATACTATTAAATATGACATGTGGAATACATATAGGAATTGACCTAATTATGATAGTTTTATATTATGATATTTTTATAACCATACCAAATGGACAGTCTGATTAATTGTTTTACTTTATAATAGGTTTTTTGAATTTATTTAAATAAATAATTTTAAACTAAATTCCTTTAGGGATAAAAACAAAAAATTTATAATTCACCCCCTATTGTATTTTTTCATCTATATATACATTATGATCCAACAATTGGTATCATATTCAAGTGTCTTTAATACTGATACTCACAATAGGATTCCCAAAATAGTGATTATCTTATGACATTTAACACCAAATAAAATTACAATCTCATGGTTATCTATAAAATAAAACATATGTTCCAAAATTGAACTTATTATATATGCATCATATCATTTAAATAAATAAAATCTATGTCATAATAATCAGGACATCATGTAGTTCAATGGTAGAAAATGCACCCTTATTGCCCTTCGGTTGTGGGTTCAATTCTTATGGTCTTGTTGAATGAGACAGGTTATCACCTAAACTATGTGTTGTTATTTTTCTAAAATTATATTAATATAATTCTTAAAAAATTCCCAAAAAATGTGATAAACTTCCTAAAAATAACCTTAATATATTCAAAATTAATTAAATTTTTTAACCTAAAAGGTTATCTCATAGGTTTAATTTTTCATTCCCTAAAATATAATTACCTATAATTACCTTAAAATCAAATATCATACAAACTATAAAATTTATTCTTACCTTTAAATATATGCCCACAAAATGTAAAGGCATTATTCATTAAATAATTTTTTTACTAAAACATATCCTAAACCAATGAGTTGTATTTCCACAAATGACTCCCAAAATATCTATAATCTTTATTAACTCCCAAAACATTAAACCTCAAAAGGATATTTAAGAATTTAAACTTATGATCAAAATTTAAACTCATAAACCCATGATGGTGTCTATAAATATTAATATAATGAAAATATATCAACACAATTCCTTAGATGCTTCATGATTCTTCTAACTATAATACCATCAATGAAATAATTTTTCAACACATTTTCTATCACATTCAATGTTATCCCAGTTACTTTTGATTCCCACCATTGAATAAAACCAAAAATCAAAGTGTAATCATTACACTATAATAATTAGAGTGATTTGTCAAATTTTCATGAAATATTATTCAATTTATTTACAAATCATGAAACCATATCAATATATGAGTCTTTAGATTTAACTTAGGTTATACATGGTCATTAAAAATATATAGGATGTTATACTATACTTAGAATTACCCTCATATTCATTTATAGGGTTATATTCCCTAATCTAGGTTTTCCTAAATCTAGTACACAAGGTTTATACTAAATTTCCTCTAATACCAAAAATAAATCCCCCGACCCTAGTAGCCCAGATTTGGTGGTTACGTTATTACATTGGTTTAAAATACAAGGAATCTCATCCCAAAGGAGAAAATAGTTTAGTAGTCTTGGTAAACTAGACACCCTCTTGAAATTCACATTACATTTGAAAACACAAATTACAACATAATTTTTTTTGATAATTAAATTCTTCCCTCTATAATATCCTTTCATAACAATCATAGTACTCTTCAAGGATTCCAGGGGAAAAGAAACAAAATAAGGGTGATCTAAAATGATAAGTAAGGGTTAAGTACAGTGAAATCTATCATGAATAAATAAGTATAATCAATATGGTAAGGTAAATAAGTGAAACACATTCCATTTAATCAACAACTTGAGAATAATATTGTAGGAATAAATGATGATCAAATAATTCTATATAAATAATCACATGAAAATGAAATTTAACCATGGATATTATACTAATTGAATAATCATATGGGAAATAAATAACTAAATTCATAATGATGGAATGAATAATGTTGTACATTATAAACATATTGTCAAGGATTTTTATAAAACACCATACATAAATGGGTAAGTAATCAATTAATACCCAAACTAGTTTGTATCATGTTACCTTCTAATGCATTGAGGGACTATAGAAGGCCCTGACCATCACTTACTAGGTCTAATTAATTCCTCATGTGAAATGGGAGATACATAAAAAATATAAACATTCATATTTAAAAACTATCATATGAAATGTGAATACTTTCTCTAATAAATAAACATAACCATAAACCATCCAGAGTAATATGGTGATTGGTATCAAAATAAAACATCCACAGTCAAACTAATCATAAAATATACAAATAAAGAATAAGGATGATATTAATATAATTTATCCTTGGTTTATTGTTATAATAATAAAGGGTAAATTTAATTTAAGAATAGAAAAACCATAAAAAGATCCTTAAAAATATTTTTGTGGAAAATATCCTTTAGATTTTGAAAATCACATTTTTTTTAAAAATTCATAGAACATTTGAAAATAATTTCATTTTAAAATAACCTTGAAATAAGTTTTTAAAATTTTTATTGGTCATGATGAAAAAAAAATTTCTCATGTAGTGCACTTTAAAACAAATATTGCTTTCATATTTTTGATAAAATAAAAATGCGCATTATTCTAAAAAATGACATGAAAATTCCTTTGAAAACATTTTATAAATTGAAAAAAATAGTAAAAATTTATTTGATAAATCATTTTGAAATTTTTTAAAAACATTTTTGAAAACCATTTTAGAAAACAATGGATTGTATGATAATAGGTTTCTGACCAAGAAGAGAAATAAATTTGGTTTTTCTTAAACAAAATCTCAATAATTTTAAGTACTAAATAGTGAAAAAAAATGGTAATGTTAATTAAAAGGTTCATGAATGAACATAAAATAATAAAATATATTGATTTTAACATATATATATATATATATATATTATAATTATCCCAAGTTATATTTAAAAAACAATCATGAATAATGACTAGATTGTGAAATAAACTCTTACCACTTTGGTATTTTCTGAATCATAATCCCTATAAAATTAATAATCATGAAATAAAATAATTAATACCATAAATATAAAAATATTTATGATATGATATATCAAATATGAATTATAACCACCACCTAAAATAAATAAGTGGTTAACAAGGAATATATCTCATAGAAGTAAAAGTGAGATGAGAAACCCTTACAAATTTTTAATCAGTCGAATCATATGACCCATGAAAGAATAAAATTTAACCAAACTATAAATATTATTATAATAAATAAATTCATGATATAAAATTTAAAAATTTTGATATATACACTTTAGAAAATAATATAGGTTCATAACATAAAAATATGCCTCAATAAAAGAAAATTGAGACCAAGTACCTTACAAAGATCAGACCACTGAGGTGAGCGTTAATCAAATGAATCGATTATGTGTATACACTATGAATATACATAAAATAAGTTTAAATACATAATAATATAATAAAAATAATTTCACAAATAATTTTACCATGACATAATTAATGAAGTATAAGTTTAACTCAATGAATGGAAATTGAGTTAAGAAATCCCTTACCTTAGGATTCTCATTAGGTTAAAATGATTTAACCTACTGTATAATGGTTTTAAACTTGTTATTAATTTATAAAAAAAATATTAATAATTATAACATCTTATATTATCCTTTTATAACATATTATCACCCATTAATTAATAATATTTCAATATTTTCATTGATTCAAGTGCGTTCGTTTCAAGGTTCTGTGGTCGGTTCGCTTATGTATAATTATGGAAAATATTGTCAAATAAAAAAACAATAAAATTGAAATTTAATGGTATTAATTAAATTAAAAAAATTAAAATTTCCCATATATCATTTTTCTTTCTATTATTAGGATGATTCATTTGATAAAATGTTGATGATAAATGTTTATTTTATTTTGGTAGTTTTTCTGACCATCACAAACTAGTTTTTATTTTATTTAATATCATATATATTAATTAGTTAGATAACATTAAATAAGTTATAATATACCTATTAAAATATAATTTAACCATAATAATACTTTTATGACCATCCTTGAATTTGATAATGGAAAAGGAAAAAAATCATTATCCATAAAGATGGTAAACCGCTATAATTTGGACAATGGTTCTGTTTCTTTGAATAAGAGGAGATGAGAAAAGGGGTGAATAAAATATATTCAATTAGAAATATTATATTATATTATATTAATGATACTATATTAATTATTATTATATGGATTAATTATTTCAAGATAAGGTATAATAAGAAAATAAATTAAGAGAGGTTGTTTGAGAAAGCTACCTTTTAAATATCACCTCCTTGAAGGACCCCTTAAGAAAATGGAATTGGTCATTAGATGAGACTAGAAGTAATTGGATTTGTGGATAGTGGTTAATATATGTTTCTATATATATTTTAAAATCTTAAATTCTTTTTAGGATAATGGGTGGTATTTATACTTGATGTGGGCTAGTTTTAAGTGATTAAATAATGATTATTTTATATTTAAAGCCAACTACCTTTGGGTGGAATTAATTTTAATGAATTTTGTTAATAATTAATGTTTTAAATAAGGTTTAGGTTCATTATTCATATAAAAACCTCATTTAATTTTCTATTTTTTAGGTATTTTAAGCTTTTACCTTATAATTTTAACCCACCACATTATTTTACCTATACTACGGTAAATCTTTTTTTTACCATGGTAATTTTTTTATGCCTAAAAATGAAATTGAAATTATTAAATAACTTTAAACTCTTTATTAAAAATATGTAATATATTTTTAAAAATGAAAATAACAAAATTTTTAGAATAAAATTTAAAATTAAACTGAAAAAATGCAATGAAAAACAATTTTTCAAAAAAATGTGTTTTTATACACAAAAATATATTTATATCAAAATAAGGTATAAAGATTGTTTAAATGTAATTACTTAGATTATATATAACTAAAAAGTACTTAATTTTATTTTTTTCAATTTAAAATTGTAAAGTTACTTTTTAAAATAAATAAAATAATGGTTTTATAAAAATTAGTAATTTTCACTATTCACTAGAAAATCAATCTTTTCAGAAAATTCCCAAAAATTCACCATAAGATAATTTTGATATTAAAATTTAAAAAATGAATTTTATTTTATAAAATAAATTTTCTAAGAGTTTTATAATTTATTTATATTTATTTTTTAATGGAAATAAATAAAAAAAACTTTTTGATTAAAACTTATATTTGAAGAATAAAATGACTTTACTAAAAAGTGTGTGTTTATTTTCTAGACATGAATAAATAAATTTGTATTGAATATGACCTTAATATATATTTCATAATATAGTTAATATTATTCACACCCACCAAATTAATGGCTAGGTTATAATGGTCTTTCCAAAATAATAATATTTAATAGTATGTTGTGGTACGTTTAAGCTCGTTGTTGTGTGTATTGTAAACTATTGAATAAAATAAGTTTATTTAAAAATAGAAATATTGTAAAATCTTGGATTGTTACACCACTCCACCAATATTTCTCTCTTCCTCCTCACAATATTCTTCCTCCTTACAACCTGGAATACCCTCAGGATCTTCCTCCTCCATACAACCCTCCTCCTTTGACATATCCACCCACCTACCAGTAATCCTCCTCCTCTAAAACAGCTCAGACCTAGCCATCCCACCTCCCCACTAATGTAGCCTCCCTACCTCCCTACCAATGAGTCTTAGATGTGGACTCCCCAACTCCCTACTAATGTTGCTCTAACACGAACTCCCCACATATCCATGATCCTCTGACAACAACGTGGCTTAATGCAGCTCTGACATGGCCACCCCATCTGATCCAACCATCCTCCTCATCCTATGCTACCACCCCACCTCACTAATATCCTTATCCTCTGATACGATCACCCCAAATCTATTATTTCTTACTCAAACCCTACCTTACCCTTGTGATCTAGTTCCTCCCGTGATTTCTCACTAACCCTAATCAGCTAACCCTAGATAAATCCTCCCTTTAATGATTTATCATGTGAAATTCCTATCACCTAGTCTTCTATTAAATTGAAATTGTATAATTGGATAGGGTTCCCATTATAGAGCATTTTTTTAGGATTATATGTAATATGATACTTATTTTTTTTTATTTTTTTTTTGTTCCCATAATTTACCACTATAAATGGATTTCTATTTTTGAATTTCTTTCATGAAAATACAATTTTAAGCTTTTCTCTCTACAAAAATGACTTATTTGGATCCAATTATATTGTTGTTTCATAATTTAATTTCCACTATTTATACATGATTAGACTATGTTAGAGATATGACTTGGTCATATTTAATTCTATTTATTGTTTGTTCTAAATTTATAATTATTTCATTATTGTTTAGCCTTGTATAAATAGTTTAGTTAATTTTTAGCAAGTTTTAATAGTTTCTACATTCACAGGATAAATTATTTCAAGATTAATATTTTTGTTATTGATTATCCATTTTTCATAGATTTTTTCTATGAAATAGTATTCTATTCTAGAATAATGTTATGATATTTTAATATATAAAGGTGGTTGAAGAATTTGTGTATGTATAGATACATGTTATTTTCTAGTTGGATTCATTTTACATTAAACTTTGACATGAAGTTTAACAAATATAATTCTTTTTTGTTTATCTTTTTATGTTAATTATAAGAAATTATTATCTAATATTTTTTTATTATTATGATAATTTATTCCTTGTGACTTGGTTATAATTCTTATTCTTCTATTTTTATATTTATGTAACTCTGTAGTGGTGGCTAGTGATTATTTTTTTTATTCCCTTTTATATTCTAAACATACCCACCTTATAGTGGTATTGATATTACCTGCATATTAAAAGTATAGTAAAAATTTTGGGAACTATTATAATATTTCCATATCACCAAGTACTATCTAATATAAATCATTGAAAAATATATATATTACATATCACATATGATAAGTGCCTTATGTAAGTGTATTGCATTGGAAAAAAACATTTTATACCACTTATATAATGATTTTTTTAGTAACATAACAAACACTTATTATTTTTTAACTGATTATCATATGTGATAAGTTATTACATAGTTTTAATTTTATATTTTAAAAATAAATTTGAATCATTAAATTTTTTTTGAAGTACATAGAATAATCACTATAAGATTATATTTAAAAAGAAAATATCCCTAATAGGGATCCAATAATTCAATAACTATAACTATTTCATTAGATAAAAATATAAATTATGTAATGCATATGAAAAATATATTGAACTCAATAGCATATGACATCTCATAGGAGTGTGTACATATAGGGTTGAGTATAATAACCCAGTAGGATATTCCAACAATATGTACTTATAATGAATGCATTAACACAATAATATGTATTTGTAAAATAGTTTTAAAAAATTGTTATTTATGAATCCATACTATAACATATTTTAAAATAATTAATAAATATATATTGCATAGTATGAATAGAAAATTGAATATAAATTAAAATTTAATAACATATAATATATTATTTTACTTTCTATATAACATATTTGTTATGAGTTTTTATAAACATGTTATTGATGATTATTTTTTATCTCAAAAAACAACACATATCACGTTAAGTCGTTTTAAATATTATTTATTTAATGTAGTTTATTTTCATATAAATGGTTAGAAGTTGGATGTAAAATGTTAATTGAATCACTGGTCGGTTTTAGAAGGAGTTACAATGTTTTTTGGACATTACATTCAATAATGATTCAGAAGGAAGACTGATTTGATGCCCAAGTTTTGATTATACAAGAATACCATGGTTAACTTATAATTAAGTGAGTTACCATATAACTAAAAATGGTTTCCAAAAAATATATCATGTGTGGTATCACCATAGAGAAATATATCAAGTGGATAATGACATTTAATCATCTAAAAGGGTTGGTATGAAAATTTTAATTTCAGATCGTTTTCCATTTGTTTCTTAAGACAGATCCTCATATAACCCAGTGAAAGAAGGAATGAATATCGGAACAAAATTTTTATCTATTGATCATAATAATGATGTTGATCATGTTAGAAATTTTATGGAAGATGTGAATACCCTAGTATATCTAGTATGTGGAAAAATGAGAAAACTTGAGTTTTTAATGTGATTATATCATGGGAAATAAATGTATGGGTTTATTAATATTAAGGTTGACTATCTAATTACATTTATTAAGTATTTTCTACCTTAGGATCTATATATTCTATAAAATGGTTACATTACATCAATTTTGGTTGAAAATTTTGGTTTTTTATCTAGTAACATCCATGCCTAGCCCAAAGATTATTTTCTGTTCTAGAAGAAAGATATATAGTTGAGTTAGTGAAAATAATGTAGTACATCAAGGTGGAAGATTAATAAATATATAACTTGGCCTCACATACTAGATAAATTGATGTGAAATTTTCATTTACATCCTAGGATTTAAAAAAATATGTCCTAAAAATGGTAAGAAATATGAGATGGAGTGAAGAATAAAAAAATAAGGATAGTTATTAAATAGTGCATCATATAGATGGGTTATCTTGAAATAAATTTTATAGGTTACATCATAATTTTTCATCTAACCCATGAAATGTTATATTGTTATTATCATGTTCTAGTTTTAACCCATATCGCTAGATTCATACTGCATACATTAATTGGTCTACTTTCATTCACATTTATAACTTTCTGTCATAGATGTGTATAAATAAGTTTTTTACTATCATGAGTTATTGATATATGGACCTAGTGATCCTAGAAATGATATTTATATATTCTTGAAACCATTAATAGATGAGTTAAAGGAGCCTTGGATCATTGGTGTGAAAGCGTATGATGCATTTAGAATGGGGTACTTTATGTTTCATGCAAACTTATTATAGTCAATAAATGATTTCCCCACTTATGAAATGATAGGGAAATTATCCTTACCTATTTGTATGAAAATTAAAAATTACCAGAGATTAAATTTTTGATGAACTTTCAGTTTCATAAGGCATCAATTATTTCTACTAATGGATCATCCATATAGAAAAAATTAGAGACATTTTAATAATTCTATAGAGACAGATGAAACACCTAAATGAATTTCAGGTAATGATATTGTTAAATAATTTTATGGTTTAAATTATGTTCTTATAAAGAGTAAATCAAATTCTATAAAGTGAATTAATGTTAATTAAAATTATAATAGTAATTGGAGAAATTAAATTAAATTATTCGAGTTGTATCATTAGTCATTGAATTTATTACATCATTTCTTATATGTAATTCATATGGAAAAAACATTTTTGAAATGTTCCTTAATACTATTTTAAATATAAAGTAAAAAAAATAGAATTTGTAGTCACGTCATAATTTCATGGATTGGGGTATAAAACCCAGACTTCATCTAGTGTTAATTGTCTTGAAAAACTAAAAAACCCATTTTTTTCCTATTTTTTTATGAAAAATGATGAGAAAAAACAATTTCTTTAGGTCTTCAAAAGTTTGAATATTTCAGATGGTTATTTAAAAAACAGGTAATATCTTATTACCTTTATTCAATTATTTATCATCTCACTTTTAGTTTCCCTATTTTTTGGGTGTGTTTTGGGTATTTCAAATATGTAGATACTTTGTTGGGAAAATTGACCTAAAGTTTGGGGATGCATGATTGTTAGAATTAATAGAGTCTAAGAATAAATTTGAAAAGGGATTAAGATGGTATCCTTTGGGGTTTGGGTTGAATCAGGGGGTTTTATAAGTTTTATAAAAAATATTTCTAATACATGGTATCACATCATTAAAGGGATATAGGATGTGAATTTATTTCCTGAATGATGTCATGAACTAGTTTAGAGTGTGAATTTTTTACATGTCATGAAACTTGTTCACATCATGAAATTTTTTATCAGTATATTTTTATCTGAGTTAATGCCATTTTCAGTATATATGTATTTTTGTGTATTTCACATAATTAACTCAAGATTCACATCATGAATTATTCATGTTTTTTAGGTTATTATGCACTGCATGTATGATTTTATTTTCATTCAGTTGCAACCTTCTCTCTCGAGACCTAGAAGCTCTCCCATGCAATTATGGGGATCTTAACTCCTTCCAAATCATTTTTTAGTGACTTATATTCATCATGGTTATGTTGTGTCTCATTAGGTAAGTGATATTTTATATTATTCATTTTCATTGGTCATAGTCATGTCGTTGAACTATGTTTTCATATTTTTTAGTCTTGTGGTGTTGATTATCTTGATCATTTATAGATTAGTTGTGTGATATTCCTTCATAGGATAACCTTTGTGTTAGTCGTGGTGCAGCATGCGATTTTATTGAGGTATATAATGTTCTATCTTCTCCACTGACCCTTTTTCTTATTTAATTCATTCTAATATATAGGGATTTATTTTAGGGACTTCATTATTTTATTTTTTTTATTTTGTGCTGGTGGATTCCATTGAGGGCATGTGCGAACTGAGTTTGAGGAATGTGGTTCTCTGTATAGCCTATTTTGGATGATATGTATTGATTTGGTTTTATAAATTGTTTTATAAATAAACTAGCATGATTGAATTGTGTGTGTGGAAATGATTTTTTGAGAAAATATGCTTTTTCCCTTTTTGGAAATGGAAAAGGTATTTTCAAATAATTATGAAATGGATTTATGAAATAGTTTTCAAAGAATGATCTTGATGAAATGTTTTATAAAATGTATAACATGGTAATCCTTGGGTATTTATGTGTAAGGTGTAGAAATATGTCACATCCATTGATAATATTGGGGGTTAACTCATGGGGTGTTTTTATACTCCCTAGGCACTTTGTTCTTGGGACTTGTTAGACATTGTTTAGAAGTTAACTTTCTAGGGTGTTCCTCTGCTCTCTAGATTCAATGCATATATTTAGAGACTTAATGTATACTGTTGTCTATGTCTGGGTACGAGTGTCCTAGCTATCTTGGTTTATTGTGATCTTTGGTGTGATATTACCTATGGTTTTAGTTTTAATTTTTTAAATTTTTATATGATATGAAATACATTATTTTTATTGACGTATTTGATATATGTGATATTATTTGAAACCATTTTACCTATATTGTTTGTAAATGTGGGAAAAAGGGAAAAAATTTACCATAATTTTGATATAAAATTTTTTTAACTAATTATCATGCCTTGTTTTCTTTAAAGTTGAGCATGTTCAGATTATTGTATAGAGACTTGATATGGAACACCTGAGTGGGATCCTTCTCATACTTTTTAGTTCACACCTTTTTCACCGCTTAAGTGGTGTTTATACATTATTATGTCTTTTGATGTATGGAAAGTAAATTTTCCATAATGAGGTGGTGAGATTTATGTCATTTGTGTCTGGGTAGCTAGTGGTGAGATAGTGGCAGTTTTCCCATGCTATCACATGGAGTAGTTGTTTCAGTTTTAGTTGTCCTTTGATATTGCACTTGTACCTTAGATATTGTTTAGATACTTTTGAATTGTATCACTTCTTCTGTTTCATTTTTTATATGAAATGTATTAATTTTTTTAATCTTTCATTGTTTCTTTCCATCATGTGTATATATATGTCATGTTGTCTGCTTCAAGTTGGGTGAAATAATTCCCTCTTGTTGTTGTTGATACTCATGTTCTAGTCTTCAGCCCTTGGGTATTGGGAACTTCCATTGGGTATGTAAATATTTGGAGTGGGTATCAGTTTTAGGGGGTATCTAGGTTGGTTTTGTCATATTTTGGTATCTGAGGTCCAATTGTTCTTGGTTTTAAGAAGTTATTAGACTGGGAATAGGATTATTGGGACTTGAGGGGTATATTGTGGTGAGTTCCTGGCTAACTCATTCCATAAAGAGACTCAATTTACTATGGTATGTTGGGATGTGTGTCTCTTATTCTGAGTTTTTTATCATAATCATAGTTTTTTCTTATGGTTTTATGGTTTTCACTAAGATTGTTTTTTTAATCATTTCTTCTGTTTTGATGTGCAGTGTTGTGCCTCTAAAACATCTTCCATGGGTTCCTAAGAAGGGTGTAACAAATTCTCCTCAAGGGAATCCACCTATAGATCATAATATTATTGAGGCTATCGTGCGGGTAGTTAATGTTGTCGACCAAAATATACTGCAAGTATAGAATGAATTTTTCAATTTATATCCATAAGTTATGGGAGAAATGGATCAATCATAGGATTTTTATATGATAATCCATTATACTTTAGAGGTATGAAAGAACCTAAAGAGGTGGAGGATTGGCTGGACAAGATTGATCATATCTTCAACTTCTTGGATACCATTGAGAATATTAAGGTAAATTACATAATGTTTAGACTCGATGGTCCCAACAAGTGATGGTGAGATTCCATGGTAACGGAATATAGACATATGTTCTTAGACTAGAATGGTTTCAAGACTCTATTCTTCTGAGAGTTCTATCTAGAGTCTTTGATGATGGTGAAGTATCTGGAGTTCCTCTCCTTGCAGTTGGGAGAGTGTGTGGTGTCATTATGCACCAATCAGTTCATGGATCTAGTTTTCGTTTCTCTATAAGTAGTAAAGAATTACCATATGAAGGCTCATAAGTACCTATAAGGTTTTTGACTGGATATTATATCATGGGTATTTATGCTGAATCTTTTGACTTATATAGAGATAGTATATTAGGAAAATATGTAGGAAAAGGGTATGGAAGGAAAGGTTGGTTATTTTACCCCTATTATTCCACCTAGTGGAAGATTCAGTGGCATACTAGGGAGGAAGAGAAAGTGCAATGATAATTGTAGGAGTGGTGGGAGTGATTCCTAGTAGTATGCTTCCTATGTACTATCATTTAGATCCAATAGTGTGCCTTTGACCTACTATTAGTGTGGAAAGGTTGGGAACATCTGGAGTTCTTGTTCCTCTCTTGTAAAGATGTGTAATAGTTCTGAACACTATGGATATTTACAAAAATGTGTTTTCTTATTTACTATCAATGGAAGATCTCAGGTATTTCAAAGAGATTGGAATCTAAGGTCAGGTCATGCCGAACCTTCCCTCTCAAAGCTCAGGATTTTTTTTCTTGTTTTAGTAGTTTATTCCATTGATGTTTCTTACATTTTTGATCTTCCCTCTATTTTTTAGGAATTTCCTACTATTTTCCAACATTATTTCTTTGATATTCCTCTAGAGAGGGAGGTAGATTTTATGATTGATCTAGTTCTTGGTATGTAGTAGATCTATATACCATTTTATCATATGGAACTAGAAGAGATAATAAATATCAAGATTCATTTGGATTATCTGATAGAAAAGCATTTTGTCCGTCCTAGTTTTTCAGTTTGGGTAGCCCCTATTCTTTTTTATAAGAAGGAAGATGATTCACTCTGATTATGTGTGTACTATCAAAAGTTTAATAAGGTAACGGTTAATAATAAGTATAATTTTCTCCATGTGGATGATTTTTTGGACTGGTTAAAGGGGGTAAATGGTTTTCAAAAATTAATCTGTGGTCGGGTTATTAACAACTCAGAGTTTGGGAGTTTGATATACCAAATATGTCTTTCATGAGTAGGTATAGCTATTATGAATATCTTTTGATGTTTTTTGGCATGATTAATTATCTTTTGGTTTTTATGGAGTTAATGAATCGAATATTCCATGATTATTTTGACACTTTTTTGTAGTTTTTATAGAGGATATTTTGGTTTATTCGAGATTTGAGCACTAGAATGAGCGTCATTTGAGTTTGGTTATAGAAATCCTAAAGAGTCGTTGTTTGTATGGAAAGCTTCTAAAATGAAATTTATGGATCCAATAAGTTAAGTTATTAGGAAATTTTATTTATAATAATGGATTATCAGTTGATCCTAATAAGGTCAAGGTTATCTTATCATGGGAAGATCCATGGAATGTATTTGAGATTCAGAGATTCCTTGGTCTTGTTGGGTTCTACTGAGGGTTCATCAATAATTTCTCAAAGTTGGAAACAAATTTGACTTCACTTTCTAAGAAAGGGGTGAAATTCATATGGGTTGAAAATTTTTGGTCTTCTTTCAATGAGCTGAAATGACTCCTGACATTTACTCTTATTTTGATCTTACATGAGCCTAATAAGGGGTATATGGTTTTCTGTGATGCTTCTGGTGTTTTTATGGATTTCATGCTTATGTAGGATGATCATGTGCTAGCTTATGGATCTTTCCAACTTCAAACACTTAAGAAAAATTTTCACTACTCATGATTTAAATATTTTCGTAGTTATTCATGCGCTTAAATGTTGTAGGAACTATCTTTTTTGGGGAGAGGTTTATGCTTTTTTTAACTATAAGAGTCTAAGCTATATATTTTCTCAAAAATCCTTGAATCTCAAATAGAGTTGGTGGGTGGAATTCCTTTAGACATTTTATTTTTACATAGCATATACCCCAGGGAAGGGGAATATTTTCGATGATACTCTTAGTGGAAAAGTTCCATCACAAGCTATTTTGGAATCAAAGGAGGAGTGAAACCTTATGGGACTCTTCACTCAGTTTCAACTATATTCTTAGGAAGATGTTTTTTATATGATTCTGAATAGTGTTAAGTTATCATCATCTCTCATTGAGTCTATTATACAATATTAGCTATAGGATGACAAGTTCAATAGAATTCATGAAACCTTATATAGTAGGGAGACTATGTTTTGTTGTTCTCTCTCTTCACGTGGTATTATCCATTTTTGTGATCATTTTTTCATCTCATCATCTGTGAGGATCTTATTTTTATTTTATTTTCATATTTATTCATGGTTAATTCATCCAAAAGATTATACATATGTATTGTGACATGAGATGGTGATTTTGGTGTCTGGGTATGAAGTGTGACATTGTAGATTATGTGTCCTAGTGTTACACTTTCCAACAGATAAAGGCAAAGAATCTAAAACCTTATGGGTTGATCTATCCTCTTCCAGTGTTATTTTGTAAATGGGATAAGGTGTCCATAAACTTTTTTGTTAGATTACCAAGTACTTCCTAAGGTAGGAATTCTATTTTAGTGGCGATTGATCGGTTTATGAAGTCATCTCACTTCATTCCGATCAGGGAAACCACTAAAGTTGAAGACCTGGGTAAGCTATATATACAAGATATTGTGAGGTTTCATGGATTTACCTAATCCATTGTTTTGGATAGGGATCCTAGGGTTACCTCATGGTTCTGGAAGAGTCTCCTAGAGGTAATGGGGTCTTAGGTCAAGTTAAATAAAACTTACCATCCGCAGAAAGATGGTTAAATAGAGCATACTATTTAGATCTTGTGTCACGACCCGTCCTTGGGGCCCCTGTCGTGACTACCCCAAGCCCGTCTTCCATAGGACAGGGGCTGGATAATAGCAACAAAGGCGTAAATCCCGATAAAAGTGAGGGCATTACCTTTATATAAGAAAACAAACACCACAGAGTACACAAGCTGAAGTAAACACTAAGTAAACAGAGTACAAGTAAGTGTTGGAAAGTAAATGGGCCAGTATACAAACCCAACTGATAGTACAGTACAACTGAGAAAAGAATGTACAACAGCTGAAAATTAAAGTAGAAACCACCAAGACATCCTCCGGGAATCCCACCTGAAGGGTGGGTACATATGGTCTCCTCATCTCCTTGAATACGTCCGTCCGCTCCGTAGATGTCCTGCCTGATAGTCCACCTCCGGATACTGTCCTGCTCCACAAACCTCAACCATGATCAGTGTTGTCCATCGTCTGCATCCAACACAATGTAGTCCAAGCATATCCCATGCAGGGGTGAGTATACGTTACTTAGTAAGGACCCCGAGACCTCCAAAGGTCTCCCAAAATCCACCAAGGATAAACCACAAAAGAAGATACAAACACGAAGTATCAATAAACTCTACTTAGGTATATGCCCATACATATACCTAATTCATAAATTCTAGTTTGGATCAAACTCCCGAGCCCAATTAAAATCTAGTCCACACAGGAAATCACAACCCATTTCACATAGGAAAGTACAACTCAGTCCACACAGAAAATCAAGACAATCATATCGAAGATAAAGATTGAAAGTCAAGACTCAGCTCACATAGGTATACTACTCATGAAGAGGGGTAGAGATGATATATATAGCCTCTGAATCATCTCCCCTACCAAACCCATGTAGGATCCAAGTACAGAAGTCGTCGCTGCTGAACCCACGTAGGATCCAAGTACAAAAGTCATCGCTGCCGAACCCACATAGGATCCTAGTACAGTAACCATCGCTGCCGAACCCACGTAGGATCCAAGTACAGTCGTCATCGCTGCCCAAACCACGAAGGATCCAAGTACAGTCGTCCATACTACCAAACCCACATAGGATCTAAGTACAGTCATCATCGTCATCACAGTCGCAGCCGGCTCTAGGGTTCCGGCATACAGCACGCTCGATTTTCGGAGGGTCCACTCCTCGAGTCAAAGATCGGTACATTAAATATCACGAAGACCAGATTTTATGTATCCCATAGTTCCATCCCACATAATAGGGGAAAAACCAATCAAAACATGCCCAAGTCATAGAGAACAAGATGACCAAGCCATTTCTCTAAAGTACACAGTGTGTAGGTAAGCGATACACGTCGTCTCATCAGACATCGGGTACTGCCCGTGTGAAGCGGCCCGTGTCACAGGGCTGGTCATGTGGATCAGTAAGTACACGGTGTGTAGTATGGTTACACACTGTGTCCAAACCTCTAGGGTCGGTTCCATGTGCGTTGGCCATGCCTGGCCGTGTGGTGGAGTACATGCCCGTGTACTCCACCCCATGTCCGTGTATATTCTGAAATACATGCTGAGTCATCACGAAGCCCCTTCTTCCAAGGTGAAGGTAGTACACGCCATGCCTCTTGGTCGTGTGGTTCTTCCCATGTCCATGTATCTCCCAGATTACACGTTGAGCCTCGTGAAGCCACTTCTACCTTTCTATGAAGTGAATACACGTCGTGTTACTTGGCCGTGTATTTTTGTCTGTGTCCGTGTATTTTCCCTGAATACACGCCATGTCCATCAAAGCCTCCTCTGTCAAATAGTGTAGAAAGTACACACTATGTGTCTAGAGTCACACGTCGTGTACTACTTTTCTAACGTCTGAAATGGAAGCCATATTACGCTTGTACTACACGGCGTGTGCTCTAGGAGTACACGCCGTGTATTCTGGAATTTTCCAGAAATGAAGCCTTTGGCCAGCACGCCTCCCGAGGTGTCCGTTATTCATTCCGATGATCTGATTTCTACAAAACTTACACTTCTAGGTCTCCCCGATTCTCTGAGGCTGTTTACGATGTTTTTGAGCCTTCGATCGGCTCTGAAAACATAACTTGATTCACCTCTCAAGAACGCTTGAAGAACTCCACATATTCACAAGAACAGCGGAGGAATCGGACTGTATTAGTTTGGTCTGGTCCCTTCCGAATTAGTCCTATAACAAGCAGTTTAAGAGGATCAACAAAATGGAAGGAAAACCATTCATTACCCAATTCAAACACACCCCTACCTCGAAGGAATTTCGCAGTTGACAAGTGTCGTAGATGATGGTGTCGTTTCTTTCATCGTCGATGTCTCCTCCCTTATCATGGAGGAAGAAGAGGATGGAGAAACTGAGCCGCCAAGTCGACGTTCTTCATCGGAGAGTTGGTGTTCTTCATTTGAAGATGAAGTTATTCAAAAGGGACTTAGAGATCTCTCCCAAAATTCTCACACAACAATCCAACCCCCCAAAATAAAATAAGTCTCGTCTTATTTTATTAATTCATGCCATGCATTTAAAATTTCGAAATTCAAACACATAACTTAATCAATTGAATAGGTTAAATTAATTAAATTAATGTGTGTTGGCATTATTAAAGTGGAAGAGGAGAAGTCACTTAATTAAATACAAAGGGTTTCCAACATTAAACACAAGAAGATTAATGGGGGGTTTAAGGGGTTTTAAGGAATGTGAAGGGGTGGGGCTCTTGTGGGCCTTACCTCACCTTTATCCTCACATGGGTAGTTAGTAACTAGTGGGTCCCACCCCAACTCCCACACTTAGTATATAACCACTTAGAATAAAGAATAAAAATTGTTCTACAATTTTTATTCAATTCTTATTTAAACATAAAAATTAAACTCCTTCTCTCGTGCAAACGCATCTACGGTAAAAGCCCTCTTAAGAAATTACCAGAACTGCGGTTTTATCGGTGCCCTCAGATTTTAAATCCGAGCACTGGTTCAAAAGATAGAAAAACCTGCTCGTTCGTTCACTGAACGTACCTGAGCTAAACTTCAGAAATTGATTCTGGGCACACCGAGCCTCAGAATCAGGTGTCGTCAAAAACTTCCTACTCGTAAAATCCCAAAGAATTTAAGAAAAAACTTTCCTTGAAATTTATGGGTCTTTACATTACTCCCACCTAAGGGCTTTACATCCCCATAAAGACACATCAAAAACTAGGGAAACAAGTGAGGGTACTGTGCACGAATCTAAGCCTCCCGCTCCCATGTGCTCTCCTGGAGGTTCTTGTGTTGCCACCTTATGCGCACTAGAGGAATCGACCGTCCATGTAGGACCCACTTCTGTCGATCCTCGATCTCCACCGGGACCTCCACAAATGTCTCTCTGTCATTGATGTCCAGCTCCCCGTGATCAATGATATGTGTCGGGTCATGCATGTATCTTCTCAGATGAGATATGTGGAAGACGTTGTGCATCCGGTGCAACTGAGGTGGAAGAACCAGGTGATAAGGCACCTCACCTATCCTGCTGAGAACCTGGAATGGTTCGATGAAGCACGGAGATAACTTTCCGCCCCGGCCAAATCTTCGTAGTCCACATTGAGGTGAGACCCATAAGAAAAGGTGGTCACCATCCTCGAACTCTAGTGGTCTCTGCCTCCTATCAGCATAGGTCTTCTATCGGCTCTGTGCAGTCCTCATCCACTCCTGGATGATCTGCACCTTCTCTGTCATAGCCTGGACCATCTCTGGTTTTACGAGTGCTGACTCCCCAAGGTCAGTCCAACATAGAGGTGATCTGCAAGGTCGGTCGTACAATGCCTCGTATGGTGCCATCCCGATGGTGGAGTGGTAGCTTTTATTGTATGAAAAATCCACCAAGGGTAGGTGATCCTCCCAGCTGCGACCAAAGTCAAGGACACATGCAAGGAGCATTTCCTCGAGTGTTTGAATGGTCCTCTCCATCTGGCCATCCGTCTGAGGGTGAAAGGCGGTGACCAGGTGTAGCTGCGCCCCAAATGCCTCCTACAACCCCTTCCAAATCCAGGAATTAAAGATAGTGTCTCAATCGGAGATGATAGATGATGGTACACCATGAATTCATACGATCTCCTAAATGTAGAGGCGTCCCAAGCTCTCCACTGAGCTCTACTCTCTGATAGGTAGGAAGTGGTCCGACTTGGGGAGTTGGTAGACGATCACCCAGATGGATTCGTGTCCTCTGGAATTACGTGGAAGTCTCATCAAGAAATCCATAGATATTTCATCCCACTTCCACTCTGGGACCTCTAAAGGTTGTACCAAGCCTGCTGGTACCTGGTGCTCTTCCTTCACCTACTGGAAGGTGAGGCATCGTGAAACGAACTCTACCACAACCTTCTTTATACCCGGCCATCAGTGATTTTGTCTTATATCCTGGTACATCTTCATTACTCCTGGATGTACAGTCAATGGGGAAGTTTGAAACTCTCTCAGCACCTCCTCCTGTAATGAAACTGGTACCATGGTACGTTCTTTGAAAAGGATGACGTGCTCTCCTCCTATAGAAAATTCATCAGGTGTCTGTCCTGTGGATATCTATGAACGTTGCGTATCATAGTCAATGTCCCCTCGTTGTGCCTCCATGACCCACTAAAGTAGTGGAGGAGTGACTATGAGCGATTGTAGAAAGGCTTCCCCATATCTATCCACGAAGGATATCTGCAAAGCGGCTAACTGCTCTGTCACATCTCCAAGTAGTTGAATGCCCGACCTCCTGTTGAGAGCATCAGCTACTACGT
This sequence comes from Viscum album, assembly GCA_963277665.1. Taxonomy (NCBI): domain Eukaryota; kingdom Viridiplantae; phylum Streptophyta; class Magnoliopsida; order Santalales; family Viscaceae; genus Viscum; species Viscum album. The sequence continues at coordinate 1,343,844,328 of OY728136.1, forward strand.
TCCCCTTCCCAAGAGTATAGAATATCTCAAAGTCATAGTCCTGAAGGAACTCGAGCCATTGCCACTGTCTCAGGTTCAGGTCCTTCTGTGAGAAGATGTACCTAAGACTCTGGTGGTCAGAGTAGACTGTAAAGCGCTCGCCCATCAGATAGTGTCACCACATCTTCAAGGTGAAGACCACTACTGCTAACTCCAAGTCATGGGTAGCGTAGTTCTTCTCGTGTTGCCTCAAATGTCGTGAACCATAAGCGATCACTGCCCGTTCCTGCATCAGGACACACCTGAGTCCGGTCCTTGATGCATCGCAGTAAACTACGTACCCTACTCCCTCCTCCAGTAGCCTCAAGATGGGTGCACTGGTCAATCTCTGTATTAGCTCCTGGAAGATCTGTTGACATCTATCTGACCACACAAAGGGTTTCCCCTTCTTCATCAAAGTTGAAAGTGGTGCTGCAACTCTGGAGAATTCTGGCACAAATCTCCGATAGTACCCAGCCATACCTAGGAAACTCCACACCTCCGTCACGCTCCTGGGTGGATCCCAAGCTAGCACTACCTTGATCTTCATAGGATCCACCACAACTACCACCTCAGAGATGACGTGCCCCAAAAAGTGGACCTCTTGAATCCAGAACTGACACTTCGAGATCTTACCATAAATTTGGTGCTCTCGGAGTGTATCCAGTACAACCTACAAGTGGTAGGCGTGCTCCTCCTCAGTAGTCGAGTAAATCAATATTTCGTCAATGAAGACTATGAAAAATCGATCGAGGTAAGGCTGGAAGATTCTGTCCATGAGACTCATGAACACTGATGGAGCATTGGTTATTTCGAAAGTCATAACCAAGAACTCATAGTGTCTATACCGACACCTGAAGGTCATCTTCTGCACATCCTTGTCTCAAACTCTGAGCTGGTGATAACCTGACCTAAGGTCTATCTTCGAGAACCAGCGTGCTCCCTTGAGCTGATCGAAGAGGTCTTCAATACTCAGAAGTGGATACTTCTTCTTCATAGTCACCTGATTCAGGCAATGGTAGTCGACACATAGTCGCAAGCTCTCGTCCGCCTTCTTGGTGAACAAAATCGGAGAATCTCAGGGTGAAACACTGGGTCGGATGAATCCCTTGCCCAGCAAGTCCTCCAGTTGTACCCGCAGCTCACGAAGCTCAGTGAGAGCCATCCGATATGCTGGTGTAGATATCGGGGATGTCCTGGGGTACAGGTCAATATAGAAGTCTACCTCTCTACGAGTAGGTAGTCTTGGAATGTCGTCAAGAAAAACGTCCGCATAATGATCCACCACAACAGGAAAACTCGGACTCCAAACATCAACTGCTCCTAGGATGAGACTAGCCAAATGATGATGGATAGGCTTTCCTCCCCTCTGCGTAAGTCCATCCTGTGCTACAAAGGCTCCGTTCTTGCCGGTGAAGGTGAACCTACTCCCATCCGTGCAGACACACCGCACCTTGCGCCTAATACAGACAATCTGAGCATAGACTATAGATAACCAATCCATGCCCAAGATGATGTCGTAAGGTCTCGACACTGCTACAATAAGATCCCAGCTAAAGATCTCACCTCCTAGATTGAGGTCACACTACTAGAACCAGTGCGTAATCGTCGAGTCTGCTCCCATAAGAGTCTCTAGCCATAAAGATCGAGCCAACGGCTCTGTCGGAATCTCTGAGCTCTGAACAAGGGCAGTGGAAATGAAAGAATGACTCGCTCCTGTGTCTATAAGAACTAAAGAAAGGGTAGAGTAAACATAGATAGTACCTCGAATCATCTCAGGTGCGTCGTGGTTGTAAGCCTCCACTGGCTGAAGCTGAGCCTGCCTCTGTCCACCAGCTCCCTGTGGACCGCCACGGTCGAACCTCTACCTCTGCCTGGGTGGTCCCTTGACCATCTAGTTCTCCTCTGCATGGTGGGTCAGGCAATCACGAGTCATGTGTCTTTGCCCGCCGTATGCATAGCACTGCTTGCCTCACTAATGACTGGCTCTGCTGTGTGTGCCCCGCACATCCGAACTAGTATCCTGAGGTCTCCCACCTGATGGTCTGGTCCGCTTGGACCTCTACGACATCTGTCTACTGCTGGCTATAGAAGACTCCACTACGTGTCGCCCTGCGGTAGGTCTCGCTGCTGGTGTAGGCTAAGAAAGAAAGCTCTCTACAAGAAGGGCTCTCTCCAGTACTCCTTCCTGCATCAGAATACTGAGGGAGATCATCGAAGCTCTGATCTCATGTCTCATTCCCTGCTCGAAGGTCCAGGCCCGGAAGAATGGGTCTCGTACCATGTACGTGGAGTAGTGTGAGAGATCAGTAAATCTTCCCGAGTACTGGGCTACTGTCATGCTGCCCTGTCGCAGCTGTAGTAACTCCTGGATGCGCACCGCACGGAGGGTGGATGGAACGAACTCCGAGCGGAAGAGGCTCTCGAAGTTCGTCCAAAGTAATGATTCCTCATCATGCACCTGAAGCATAAGGCTCCACCATCTACCTACTGCTTCGTGTAGGAGACTCGCCGCAAAGATCACCATGAGGTTATCTCGTGTCCCTACTAATCTGAAGACTCGGACAACAGCCTCCAGCCAATCCTCAGCTGCTTGAGGGTCTGTCTCTATGCGGAACCTGGACGGCCTCTGATGCTGAAACTCGTGCAGTGCAATCAGGCGACATGAACTCTCAGCTGCTGGGGCTGGTGGCATCGGTGGCTCAGCGGGTAGAGGTATCGTCGGTGCCTCCGCTGTAATGGGGGCCTGCATCGAGGCCTCGTCGCTCGGTGGGTTACCATCTCGCACAAAGCTCGGAACCCTAGCTGGCTGTCGTCGTGGGTCCATCCTGAAAAGAAACATGTGTGCCACGGTTAATAAAATATACCTGGTGAGCTGACACAAAGTAATCACAAAGAAAACTTTTGAAACACACATGCAATCAATGTTTTCGTTCACTAAGTCGGAAATCAGAAGTCAGGGTCCTGGTGTGTGGATACGTCGGCCGCCTCACCAATACTGGACTCCCTGGACTGATAACCACACTCAATACCCTTAACATTATTGCTTCACATAGAATAAATTATTAGAGACCTGATTTCTGCGGTAGAACCAACTCCTATGATACCAATTTGTCACAACCCATCCTCGGGGCCCGTGCTATGACTACCCCAATCCCACCTTCTATAGGCTAGGGGCTGGCGACTAGCACCAAAGGCATAAATCCAGATAAAAGGGAAGGCATTGCCTTTATATAAGAAAACAAACACCATAGAGTATGCAAGATGAAGTAAACACTAAGTAAACTGAGTACAAATGTAAGTGCTGGAAAGTAAATGGGCCATTATACAAACCCAACTGATAGTACAGTATAACTGAGAAAAGAAAGTACAACAGCTGAAAAGTAAAGTAGCAACCACCAATACGTCCTCCGGGAATCCCACATGAAGGTTGGGTACATATGGTCTCCTCAACTCCTTGAATCTGTATGTCCACTTCATAGATGTCCCGCCTGATAGTCCACCTCCGGATACCGTCCCGCTCCACAAGCCTCAACCACGATCAGCATTGTTTGTCGTCTGCATCCAACACAACATAGTAAGGGCATAGCCCGTGTAGGGGTGAGTACACCTTACTCAGTAAGGACCCTGAGACCCCCGAAGGTCTCCCAAAATCCACGAAGGATAAACCACAAAGGAAGATACAAACACGAATTATCAATCAACTCTACTTAGGTATCTGCCCATACATATACCTAAGTCATCAATTCCAATTCGACTCCAACTTCCAAGCCTAAGTACAACCCAGTCCACACAGGAAAGCACAACCCAGTCCACAAAGGAAAGTACAACTCAGTCCACACAGGAAAGTAAGACAATCATATTGAAGATAATGATTGAAAGTCAAGACTCATCTCACACAGGTATAATACTCATGAAGAGGGGTGGAGATGATATATGTATCCTGTGAATCATCTTCCCTACCGAACCTACGTAGGATCTAAGTACAGAAGTCGTTGTTTCCAAACCCACATAGGATCCAAGTACAGAAGTCTTCGCTGCCGAACCCACATAGGATCCTAGTACAGTAACCATCGTTGTCGAACTCACGTAGAATCCAAGTACAGTCGTCATCGCTGTCAAACCCATGGAGAATCCAAGTACAGTCTTCCCCCCTGCCGAACCCATGTAGGATCCAAGTATAGTCATCATCATCATCGCGTTCACAGCCAGCTTTATGGTTCCCGCATACAGCACGCTTGATTTCCGAAGGGTCCGCTCCTCGAGTCAAATATCGGTACATTAACTGTCATGAAGACCAGAGTTGATGTATCTCATAGTTCTATCCCACGTCATAGGGGAAAAACCAAGAAAAACGTGCCCAAGTCATAGAGAATAAGATGACCAATCCATTTCCCTAAAGTACACGGCATTCAGGTAAGCGATACACGTCGTGTCATCAGACACCGGGTACTACCCGTGTGAAACCGCCCATGTCGCAGGGCTGGTCGTGTGGATCAGTAAGTACAAGGCGTGTAGTATGGTTACACATCATGTCCAAACCTCTAGGGTCGATTCCATGTGCGTTGGTCATGTATGGTCATGTGGTGGAGTACATGCTCGTGTACTCCACCCCGTGTCCATGTATTTTCTGGAATACACACCGAGTCATCACGAAGCCGCTTCTGCCAAGGTGAAGGTAGTACAGGCTGTGCCTCTTGGCCGTGTGGTTCTGCCCGTGTCCGTGTATCTCCCAGATTACATTCCGAGCCTCGTGAAGCCGCTTCTGCCTTTCTATGAAGTGAATACACACCGTGTTACTTGGATGTGTATTGTTTTCTGTGTCCGTGTAGTTTCCCTGAATACATTCCATGTCCATTGAAGCCTCATATGTCAAACAGTGTGGAGAGTATACACCGTGTGTCTAGAGTCACACGATGTGTACTAATTTTATAACATCCGAAATGGAAGCCACAGTATGCTTTTACTACACGGTGTGTGCTCCAGGAGTACACGCTGTGTATTCTAGAATTTTACAGAAATGATGCCTCTGGCCAGCACACCTTCCGAGGTGTCCGTTCTTCATTCTGATGATCTGATTTCTATAAAAATTCCACTTCTAGGTCTCCCCGATGCTCTAAGGCCATTTATGATGTTTTCGGGCCTCTGATCGGCTCTGAAAACATAACTTGATTCACCGCTCAAGAACGCTTGAAGAACTCCACATATTCACAAGAACGACGGAGGAATCGGACCATGTTAGTTTGGTCTGGTCCCTTCCGCATTAGTTCGATAACAAGAGGTTTAAGAGGATCAACAACATGGAAGGAAAACCAATCATTACCCAATTCAAACACACCCCTACCTCGAAGGAAGTTCGTGGTTGACAAGCATTGTGGATGATGGCATTGTTTCTGTCGTCATCGGTGTCTCCTCCCTTGTCACGGAGGAAGAAGAGGATGGAGAAACTGAGCTTCCAAGTTGATGTTCTTCATCAGAGAGTTGGCGTTCTTCGTTTGAAGATGAAGTTATTCAAAAGGGACTTAGAGATCTCTCCCAAAATCCTCACACAACAATCCAACCCCCCAAAATAAAATAAGTCTCATCTTATTTTATTAATTCATGCCATGCATTTAAAATTTCAAAATTCAAACACATAACTTAATCAATTGAAGAGGTTCAATTAATTAAATTAATGTGTGTTGGATTTATTAAAGTGGAAGAGGAGAAGTCACTTAATTAAATACAAATGGTTTCCAACATTAAACACAAGAAGATTAATGGGGGGTTTAAGGGGTTTTAAGGAATGTGAAGGGGTGAGGCTCGTATGGGCCCCACCTCACCTTTATCCTCACATGGGTAGTTAGTAACTAGTGGGTCCCACCCCAACTCCCACACTTAGGATATAACCACTTAGAATAAAGAATAAAAATTGTTCTATAATTTTTATTCAATTCTTATTTAAACCACAAAATTAAACTCCTTCTCCCATGAAAACGCATCTATGGTAAAAGTCCTCTTAAGAAATTACTGGCGCTGAGGTTCCATCGGTGCACTCGGATTTCAAATTTGAGAACCGGTTCAAAAGGTAGAAAAACCCACTCGTTTATTCACTGAACGTACCCGAGCTAAACTTCGGAAATTGATTCCGGGCACACCGGGCCTTGGAATCAGGTGCCGTTAAAAACTGCATACTCGTAAAATCCCAAAGAATTTAAGAAAAAAATTCCTTGAAATTTACAGGTCTTTACATCCTGGGGAATATGATTCGTGCTTATCTCTTGTATTTCGATGGGTCATAGAATATCCATCTAGAACTGGTTTATTTTTTTTATAATAGTGGTTATCAGAATGGATCCCTTTGAGTATTTGTATAGTCACCCATGAAATTAACCTCTTTATTGGGTAGAGGTCAGAAAGACCTCTCTTTTAGGATCGAGTCTCATTTAGGAGACATCGATGAAGATTTAGGATAACCATTAGAATCTAGTTACGAAAAAGAGTCAGCATAGATAATATACATATCATTGTCATTTTCCTTTGGAGTTTTCCATTGGTGACTAGGTTTTCTTGAAATTTTATCCTCAGTTAGGTCACCATCAGCTTGGAAAATAGGGAAAGTTTGATATGAGATATATTAGACCATTTGAGGTCACTAAGAGGATTTGGAAGGTTGCTTATCGATTAAAATTTCTAGTTCATTTTATGATAATTCATGATGTTTTCTACATATCTCATCTTAGGAAGTACCATCCTGATCCCTCTCATGTTTTGAGTTGGGGAGAGATCGAGTTGGAGCAAGACATTTTTATTGTGGAGCAGCTAGTAGAGATCGTTGACTCTCAAGTAAAGGTATTTCAGAGTAATTTGATTCTGTTGGTTAGATTATTATGGTGACATAGATCAGAATCTAATGATACTTGGGAGTATGAGTCATTGATGAGGGATCAGTGTCCTCACCTCTTTTTAGACACTATTCTTCCACATGACTTCCTGAGGATGGAAGGTCTTATGCTAGGTAGTTTGTAACATCTTGTTACATTATTATAGGTATTTCTCATCTCTCTTTTCATTCCCCTATTTTTTTGGGTTCATTTTGGGGATTCCAAGGATAGAGAACTTTTATTGGGGGAAATGACGTAAAGTCCAGGTATGTATGTTTGTTGGAATTAATTGAGTCCAGGCATAAACGTGAAAATTGCTTAAAAGGATGTACTTTGGGGTATGGATTGACTCAGGGAATTTTTATAAGTGTTTATATAGAATATTCATATTGTATTATTTCACATCATTAAAGGGTTACATGGTGTGAATATGTTTCCAGTATGATGTTGTGAACTGGTTCAGAGCATGAATTATTTACACATCATGAAACTGTTTCACTTCGTGAAAAAAAATTGGTGTTTTTTAATCTGAGGTAATGCATTTTTTGGTGTATATAGATTTCATATATTTCATTTCATGAACCATGGATTCACATCTTGAAATGTTCATAGTTTGTAGGTTTTTATGAACTACACATCTGATTTTATTTTGATTTGTCCAAAACCTTCTCTCCTGATACCATAGAGATCTCCTAGGTGATTTTGGGAATCTATGATCCTTCCAGATCATATCATTTATTGATTTATCTTCATTATGGTAGCGCTACATATCACTGGGTAAGTGATATTTCTAATTCTAAATTGTTTTTAGTTGCATTAGTATCATTGTAGTGTGTTTTCAGATCATTTGGTCTTGTGGTTTTTATTCCCTTATTCCTTTTAGATATATTTTTCAATATTCCTTTGAAGGATGACCTTTGTGTTGGTTAAGTGTGGAATGCAAGTTTCTTGAGGTATGTGTTGTGTTATCTTCTCCTATAACTATTTTTATTGTTGGATTGATTCTAAGATATAGGGATTGATTCTAGGGCCTCTATTGTTTTCTTTGCATTGTTTCGTGTTGGCGGATCCTTTTGTGGGTGCGTGTGACCTATGTTTGAGGTGGGTGGTTCTATATCTATCCTATATTTTATGAATTTCATTAATTTGGTTTTATAAATAAAATTTTTAAATAAACTAACTAGATTGAATTATGTGTGTGGAAATTGTTTTTTGAGAAAAGATGGGTTTTCCTATTATTTTGGTAAAGGAAAAGGTATTTTCAAAGCATTGTGAAATGGATTTATGAAATGGTTTTCAAATAATTATTTTGATCAAATGGTTTGGAAAACATAGAACATGGGAAGTCTTGGGTACTGATGTGGAAGATATAGCAATAGGCCTCATCTATTGATACTTTCAGATGGTTCACTCATGGGGTGTTACTCTGCTCCCTAGGACCATTGTTCTAAGGACTTTATAGATGCTATTGGGAGTTTCACTTTATGGGGTTTTCCTCTTCTATATATATTCAATAAATATATATATATATATAGACTTTATGTGCACTATTTTCTTTGTTTGGTATGAGTTTCCAAGCTAGCCTAACTTATTGTGATCCTTAACATGATGTTACTTTTCCTTTTGGTTTATATTGCTTTGGGTTTTTATATGATATACGATGAATTATTTTATTTTAATGATTTAATATATGTGATATTCTTTGAAACTATTTGTCCAAGATTGTTTGGAACTATGGAAAAGGGGGGAATGTTTTACCATGATTTTGATATAAAAATAGGTTAACTGATTATCATTCCTTGATTTCTTTAGAGTTTAGAATGTTCATATTTTTGTATAGAGAATTGATATGGAATTCCTAGGTGGGATCCTACTAAGCCTATTTATCTCACACCCTACACACCTCTTCAATGGTGTGTATACCTTATTATCTCTTTTGATGTAGGAAAAAGGCAAGGCATCGTAGTGAGGTAGAAAGGTTTCTATCAACTATGTCTGGGTAGCTGATGGTGAGATGGTGGGAGTTTTCACATGGAGTATATTTTTCAGTTTTAGTTATCCCTTTTTGCTGGTCTTGTACCTTGTATATTTTTTATCTACTTTTTAGTTGTATTGAACTCGTTGTTTCCTTTTTTCTATGACATATATTTCTTGTTTTACTCTTCCATTGTTTCCTCCCATCAAGTATATATATATATATATATCATGTTTTCTTATTTAGGTTATGATAAATCATTCCATATGTTTATTATTGATGTTTGGGTTCTCGTCTCCAGCCTGTGGTGATCAATAATTCCCTTCAGGTATGTGACGGTTCAAGTTGGGTAACAGTTTTAGGGGGTATTCGGGTCGGGTTCATCACAATTTGATATTCAAGGGTAGGTTGTGCTCATTTTTGCAAATTTTGTAGATTGTATATAGGATTATCGATACTTGAGGGGTAGATTTCAGTGAGTTTTTTGCTATATATTTCCATTAAAAGACTCAATTTACCATGGGATATTGGTATTTGTGTCCCATGTTCATAGTTTTTTATTATAATCTCGTTTTTTTTCTTATGGTTTTCTGGTTTTAACTTATATTATCTTGTTTTATAATCATTTATTCTATTTCAATGTGTAGTGTTATGCCTCAGAGAATACTTCCATGGGTTCCTTAGGAGGTTATAATGAATGCTACTTAAGGGAATCCTCCTCAAGATCAAAAATATTATTGATGAGATCATACGGACAGTTCATGTTATCAGCAAAAATATATTGTAAGTCCAGAACATAGTTGTCAAGGTATATCCAGGAGTTGTGGGAGAAAGGTACCAATCACTAGAGTTTTAATGTGAGAAGACACCATCCTTTATAGGTACCAATGAACCTCAATGGGTAGAGTTCTGGCTAGAAAAATCAATAAAATATTCAACTTCTTGTATACCCCTAAGAATGTTAAGGTAAACTGTGAGGTGTTTAGACTTTAGGGTCCCAGCAACAGAGATGGGATCCAATTTTATAGGTATATAAACATGTGGTCTTGGACTAGAAGGTTTTTCTTATTCCAGAAGTTTTTTTCAGAGTCTCTGATGGTAGTGAAGAGCATTCAATGTCGACCGACACCCATTAGTTCATGAAGCTGGTTCATTTTTCTCTAGAGGTTATAAAGAATGATCAGATGAAGGATCAAAAGTACCTATAGGGTTTGTGATCAGATATATGATCATAGGTATTTATGCTAAATTTTTCAACTTAAATGGATATAGTATATATGGAAATGATGGAGGATGTGGATATGGTAGGAATGATTGGTTATTCTACCCCTTCTCTTTTACCCATTGGAAGATTTATTAGTGCGCAGAGGAGGAAGAGAAAGTGGAATGATCATCACAAGAGTGGTGGGGTGGTTCTCAGTATTGGGTCAACTTTTTGCCTTCAATTATATCCATAAGTGTAGCTTTGACCTTCTATCAGTGTGGAAAGGTTTTGTTCCACACCTATGAAGATGTGTAATGGTTGTGTCCACTATGGTTGTTTACGTTGATTCTGTTAGGATATATATATTACTCATTATGGTCAAGGATCATCATCTTCAAATGATACTATGGTATATTCATATGATTCAAATACTATAGGTCTCTAGCCACATGCCTCAGGAGTGAATAACATTCACATAGTGGATGAGATTCTGGTGGAGGTATATGTGGATCTCATAACAATGATATGTACTATCTTTATTGAATATTTGGTAGAGACTACTTTATTTGATATAGGTTATTCCCACATGTTTATATCTAGATTTTTTTAGATATACCTAAACTTAAAATGGAACTCATGTAACTTTTATGTAGTTAGTGACACCTCTTGGAAATAGGAAAGAGAATGGGTTTTAATGATCTTCTTATTCATTGTAGATAGTTGATATAGATCTAGTCTGGGATTTCCTCATTCTTGATCTAGATCTATTTGATTCCATCATCAGGATGGATTGGATTATTTCTTACCATGCTAAGATTGATTGTTATCATTTTCATTTTTTTTATTTTTTGTTGATGGGATCTATCATGTGTTTTAGGGAGAGTAGGATATGAGGTCAAGTCATGAAGGACCTTCCCACTTAGAGCTCAAGAGTTTTATTTCTACTATAGTAGTTGATTTAAATAAATTTTCTTTCATTGTTGATATTCTTGATATTTTTCAAGTCTTTCCTGAAGTTTTCCTAGATTATTTCTATGTTCTTCTTGTAGAGAGGTAGGTAGAGTTTATGATTCATCTAGTTCCAGTTATGTGGCCTATATAAATATCCTCTTATCATATGGTACTAGTGGAGCTAAGAGAGATCAAGATTTATTTAAATGATCTGATATAAAAGGATTTTTTTCATCCTAGTGTTTCTCTTTGGGTATCCCCTATACTAATTTCTAAGAAGGTAGATGGTCACTCTGATTGTGTGTGGACTATAGAAAGTTGAACTGGGTAATGGTTAAGAATAAGTATCTTTTTTTCTACATAGATGATTTATTTAACCAGTTAAATGGGGAAAAGTGGTTTTAGAAGATCAATAATCAGTCAAGTTATCATCATATCATATTTTGAGAGTTTGATATACCAAAAACTGCTTTCAATAGAATGTATGTCCATTACAAATATATTTTGATTTCGTTTTTCCTAACTAATTATCCTATGGTTTTTATATATTTAATGAATCAAATATTTATTGAGTATCTTGAAACATTTTTAGTAGTGTTCATGGATGATATTTTGGTTTATTTGAGATCTAATAGTGAGAATGAGCACCATTTATGTTTAGTTCTATAAAACCTTAAGAGTCTCCATTTTCTTGGAAATATTTCAAAATGAAATTTTTGGATCCAAGAAGTGAAATTCTTAGGAAAAATAATTTATGATCATGGATTATAATTTGATCTTGAGAAGGTGGAGGTTATCTTATCATGGGAAGATCCACAAAACTTTTTTGAGATTCATAGATTTTGTGGTCTTGTTGGGTACTACTAATGATTTATAAATAATTTATTGAGGTTGGTGTCACCTTTGATTGATCTTAATAGGAAAGGGGTGGAATTCATATGGGATGAAAATTTCTAGTCTTATTTTTATGAGTTGAATTGACTCCTAACATCATCACCAATTCTGATCTTACCTAAGCCCAGTAAGGGGTATGTGGATTTCTGTGATGATTCTGATGTTGGTAAGGGTTGTATGATTATTAAGGACAATAATGTGGTGGATTACATATCTCTACATCTTCAAATGGATTATAATAATTTCCCCACTCATTATTTGGAGATTTTCATGGTTATGTATGCACTTAAATATTGGAAGAACTATATTTTTGGGGTGACGTTCATGATATTTTCTAAACATAAGAGTTTGAGATATATCTTTTCTGAGAAATAATTGAATATTAGATAGAGTCGGTGGGTATAATACCTTCAAATGTTTGACTTTGACATTGACTACACCCCGGGGAAAGGGAATTTCATCGCATATTCTCTCAGTAGTAAAGTACCATCACAGGCTGTTTTGGAATCGAATGAGGAGTAGAACCTTATGGGACTCTTTTATTAGTTTCACCTGAATGATCCGGAGGATATTTTAGGTATGATTGTGAATAGTGTTCAATTATCATCATCTATCCCTGGGTCTATTCTATAGTATTAGTATTATGATGACAATTTTAGGGGAATTAGGGAACCCCTGTATAGTGGGGAGACCATTTCTGGTAGGTCTCTCTCTCTCTTCAGGTATCATTCTCCATTTATGGGATCAGTTTTTCATCCCATCAGTTGTGAGGAACTTAGTTTTTTTCCATCATAGTTATTTATGTGATTTTCATATAGGAACTATTAACATGTATTATAACATGATATGGTGATTATGGTGGTCAGGTATGAAGTGTGAAATTGCATATTATGTATCCTGCTATTACACTTTCCAACAAATAAATACAGAGCATCTGAAACCTTATAGGTTTCCCCAGCCTCTTTCAATTCCGGTTTGGAAATGGGATAGGGTGTCCATGGACTTTGGTGTTGGATTACCATAGACACCCTAAGGGATTAAATCTATATGGGTGGTGATTGATTAGTTGAAAAATTTGGCTCACTTTATTCTCATTAGAAACACCACTAAAGTTTAATACCTAGGTAATTTGTATGAACAAGAGATTTTGAGGTTGCACAGAGTTCCCTATTTCATTTTTTCAAATAGGGATCCAAGGTCTACCTTATGGTTATGGAAGAGTATCTAGGATGCAATGGTGACTTCGGTATATTTGAGTACAGCCTTCCATCCATAGATAGATTATTAGATAGATCATTCTATTTAGATCCTAGAGGATATTCTTTATGTATATATCTTGGATTTTATTGGATCATGGGATATCCATATGAGACTAATTGAGTTTACTTATAACAACAGTTATCAATCTTCGATCATAAAGGATCACTCCAAGGCTTTGTATGGTCACCTATTCATGTCATATATTTGTTGGGTAGAGGTGAATGAGGACTCTATTATATGATTGAGTCTCATTCAGGAGACTTTGGTGAGTATTCATGATATATATCAGCATCTGGTTACAGTGTAGAGTCGGTAGAAATTTTATGTGGATCATTAGCATCATCCTTTGAATTTTTCAATCAGTGACTGATTTTTCTTGAAAGTTTCACCTTGGTTGGGATATCATCGACTTGGAAAATAGAGAAAATTGGCTACAATATATTTTGGAAAATTTGAGTTCATTAGATGACTTGGGAAGGTTACCTATCGATTTTATTTCCAGTTCAATTGATAGGAATTCATGATGTTTTCCACATATCTCATCTCAGGAAGTACCATCACGATCCCTCTCATGTTTTGAGTTGGGAAGAGATAAAGTTGGATCAAGATGTTTCTATTGTAGAGAATCTAGGGGATATCATTGAATATTAGGTAAAGGTAATATGTTGGAAGTTGATTTCATTAGTTATAGTATTATGGTGACATGGATCAAATTCTCATGAGACTTGGGAGTGTGAGTTGTTGATGAGAGAGTAGTGGCCTCACCTCATTTCAGACACCATTCTTCCACATGACTTCTTGGGGATGGAAAGTATTATGGGGGTAATTTTTAACATTATGTTACCTTCTTTTAGGTATTTATTATTTCTCTTTTTTCCCTATTTGTTTGGGTGAATTTTTGGGATTATGAATATAGAGATCCTTTACTAGGGAAAATGAACTAAAGTTTAGGGATTTTTTGTTTGTTTTAATTAATGGAGGCTAGGAATAAATGTAAAAAAAGTTTTAATAGGATGTCCTTTGGGGTCTGGGTCAACTCAGGTAATTTTTCTAAGTTTTTTTGTAGAATATTCCTGCTAGATGATTTCACGTCATGAAAAGGGTTACAAGACATGAATATATTTTCAGGATAATGCCACAAACAAGTTCATAAAATGAATTTTTACATGTTTTGAAACTGATTCATGTCATGAAAAGTTTGATCAATGTTTTTTTAGCTGTTGAAATTCCCTTTTGGCATATATGTATTTCTTGGATTTCACATCATAAACTTCGGATTTGAATCATGAAATGTTTTCTATATGTATATTTTTATGCACTACACATCTAATTATATTTTTATTTAGCCATAGACTTCTCTACCAAGACTTAGGATCTATCCTAATCAATTTTGGGGATCTTCACTTCTTCTAGATCATTTCATTTAGAAATTGATCTTCATCATGGTTGAATTTTGTATCATTGGGTATGTGATATTTCAAATTCTTTATTTTTATATGTTGCAGAAGCATTGTTGTGCTATGTTTTCATATTCGTTGGTCTTGTAGGGTTGATTATATTGATCCATTCTAGTTCTATTGTGTGATATTTCTTCAAAGGCTAACCTTTTGTTGTTTGTTTTTTGGCATGTAAGTTTCTTGAGGTACGTTTTGTGTTATCTTCTCCACCAACCTTTTTTTTGTTGAATTGATTCTGAGATGTAAGGATTGATTTTAGGGCCTCCATTTTTGTCTTTTTGTTCTTTCGAGTTGGTGGATCTTGTTGCGATCATGTGTGACTTAGGTTTGAGGTAGGTGGTTCCATATCTAGACTATTTTGGATGAACTATATTGATTTAGTTTTATAAATTGTTTTATAAATAAATTTACATGATTAAATTGTGTGTGTAGATATGATTTTTTTGAGAAAATGTGGTTTTCCCCTTGTTTTGGTGAAGTAAAATATATTTTCAAGGAATTTTGAAATGTATTTATGAAATGGTTTTAAAATAATGACTTTGATGAAATTTTTGGGAAAACATAGCACATGGGAAGCCTTGGGTACTTAGGTGGAAGGTGTAGTTATAGGCCTTGTTTGTTGATAATGTTGGGGGGTTCCCTCATGGGGTGTTCCTCTTCTCCCTAGGCCCGTTGTTCTAGGGAATTGTTAGAAACTTTTGTGAGTTTCACTTTATGGGGTGTTCCTATGCTCTCTAGATTTGATGTATATATATATAGAATTGATGTGTGTTATTTTCCAATTCTGGGTAATAGTGTCCTAGATAGCCTGGATTATTTTGATCCTTGGTGTGATGTTACATGTTATTTTGGTTTGGATTGATTTGCATTTTGATGTGATATGTGATACATGTTTTTCTTTGATTTATTTTATATATGTGATATGATTTGAAACTTTTTTACCTGTATTTTTTGGAACTGTGTAAAAAGGGGAACTTTTTTACCATGATTTTGATATAAAAAATATTTAACTGATTATCATGCCTTATTTTCTTTAAATTTTATCATGTTTGGATTTTTTTATAAAGACTAGATATGAAACACCTGGGTGGGATCCTATTGAGCCTATTTATATCACACCTTGAACACCCCTTTGGCAGTATGTAGACCTTGTTATGTCTTTCGATGTAGGGAAATTCAAGGCATTATAGTGAGATTATGAGGTTACTTTCAGCTATGTTTGGGTAGCTAGTGCTGAGATGGTGGGAGTTTTCCCATGCTATCACATGGAGTACCTATTTTAGTTTTAGTTTTCCATTGTTGTTGTACTTGTACTTGGAGATTGTTTATATAATTTTGAGTTATATCGATCCTGTTATAACCTTTTTAATATGACATATATTTCTTATTTTATTATTTTATTATTTCTTCCCATTGTGTGTGTGTATATATATATGTCATTTTTTTTTCTTTAGGTTGGGATAAATCATTCTATATAGTTGTTGTTCATGTCAGGGTGCTGGTCACCAGCCCATGAGGATCAAGAACTCCCTTCGAGTATGTGATGGTTCAGGTCGGGTACTGGTTTGAGGGGGTATTTGAGTTAGGTTTATCACATAATATTTCAAAAAAGGTTGAATACACAAGATTTGAAACTAAAATATCTTGAAACCTATGACTACCATATCTTGTTACATGATTTTATTCCCATTTCTATTTGATATCTACTTTCACATTATATGATAGTTTTTGTGATTAATTTATGTCATTTTTATAAATACCTTTATTCCAAAATAGTGAAATAAAGTATTATTTAGAAATTTAACTTGGATAAAAAATTTACACAATTATTTTTCACATATATGTTACATATAACTATGCATCTTCCCATATAATTTTTTTTATGGTCCTATTTCAAGTCACTAGATATATTTGATAAAAATAATGATGAATACTTTGAAATATTATGTGAGAAATAAATATAATCTTTAAATATATATTTTTAAAGTCTATTTATTATAATAATGAATGGATTTATTTTAATCATACTTGGATAACATCACTATGAGTTCTAATCGACTAATTAGAACTGAAGATGAGAAATATGATCCCACTAAGCCTGTATTTCCTTCACTACCCCAAAAAGGGGGAATATCTAGATCGTATTCATTGTGTACTTTACATATGGAAAAGTGGGAAATGGATCAACGCACTTTATTATTAAACTATGGTGTGATTGATGATTATATTAATTAATTAAACTAATAAATGTTCATTTTTTTATTGTGTGATTTTTTCATAGCTTCTATCATTTTAAAACTTTCATATTTATATATAACATTTAGAAATTATAAAGATGATGCATCGATATTTATCTATTAAGAGAAAGGAACAATTGCACAAAAAATAATTTACTACTTGGTTAAAGTTAAATGTAATAGATTTCTATTTTTATATAACTTAATCAAAGTTATTTATTAAATCTGTGATGTTTATATATTTTAGGTTATAATTTTACCAATGAATGGTGTATCAGATGAAATAAGGTCATTGTTATTTGGTCCAAACAATGTGTTACATGATTGTAAGGCAATGATTTTCAATGGATTTAAATCCATTATATATAGATATGAAAAAAAATGAAAATTCATCATGATAGTTTCATGATAAGTGCCACAAAATATTTTTATGTGAGTGCATAAAAAAAACAACCTCGATCAAAAAATATATCATATTATGGGGTTGTTGAAAGAATAATTTTATTATATTACTACACACATGGTCATGCCACAATTATTAAATATAAGTATTTTGATTAAATGACACAACAATTCATTCATATAGAAAATTTTGGATTTAGATTCATTGATATAAAATTTCAACTTCATACCGATGAACCATAAATTCTTTCATCACATGCTAAACATATTTTTTATGTAACATAACAGTCAAAATAAAAATTTGGTGTTATTTTTTATGCCATTCAAAGATATAATTTTGAATAATTCATGGATTATAGTGATGTTTTGGATAAACCTGTTGGTATTTATTTGAATGTTTAATTTAATGACACAGATGATTCAAATGTTAGAATAGATTGTGAACCAGAAATTGTAATAGAGCACACATAGCATTGATACATTTATAAGTATTTGCTTGATATTATTACAATATTATACATGATTTTTTAAAATTTAATACATTATATCAAGTTAATTTTGTTAGATACATATCAAAAATTTCAAATGAGTTGTCATTGTGGTAACTGGATATGAAAATGTAATGAAATTATTATTTTTAAGTTGATAAATCATTGCATTAAATAGAATTTTGTGTCTTTTAATTTATTTTTAAAGTCAAATAGTATTATTATTTAACATTTCCATTATTTCTATTTATCTTAGAATGCTATTTGAAATTTTTAGGTTAGAATATCTAATTATGAAGTTGTTAGAAGGAGAACGATGTAGAGAAATGAACAGTGAATTAGAGATTTAGGCATGTCTCCTATGATCACCATTGTAAGTACATTTTATATTTTGATATTATGTTATTTAATATTATTTATCTTTTTATCATTATTTTTATTTTATCATCCATGTTATTTTAGGCCACTTAATCGAGGAGATGATTAGATTATACTACAGAGGATGAAATTATATTAGGGGGTACTGGTATGACTGATTTATGGTCCATCATACCACCATGTCACTTAATTCACTATGAGGTTATCTAGTTCAGCATACCTTCATGATACTTTAGTCACCAGGAGGCCATCCTTTGATTATTCTATCTCCTTATTTTACATACCCACCTTTTCCATATCACTTTCATGTGCACCCACACAAGATGGTAGTGCTCAAACTCACATCCCTCTTTATTACCCATTCCCACCATCCACTGTATATGACATTGATACTCCATATATCACACTACTATATTCATATTCATATCCACCTTCATCAATATAGGGATATTCACAAGGTTTTTTCCTGCTATCAATACATTTATCTTTGTCAACTATATAGAGGACTCCTATTGTAGGTATTCCACCTCCCATAGAGGATACTCCCCCTCCTCCAGACATAGCACTCTAGAGAATAGCTCATCCCCCATCTAACGGTATGTGTTTAAACATTACTGATAGTGATTAATGATTAATTAATATATATTATTTTCCTTTAATCGCTATTTTTCATGATTAGGTACATCCTCTACCAAATGGAGAGGTTTCACAAAAATGTGAGAGATCTATAATCAACACAGATATATTATGGTTCAATACAACAAGGATGGAATTATCATTGGGAGAAATGGTAAGTAATGTAAAAGTTTTATGGGTACACTTTATAAACACAACAATATCATTCTAGTTCAAGCAATAGAATTGATAAAAGTTAGAGGCCAAATAAAGAACAATGTTTGGTTAGAGATTTGGGTAAGTAATGTTAGTCATATTTTATATATGTTAATTTATAATATTTTTTTAACATATAATTTTCCAATGCAACTCCAGTATAATTTTCTTGGTAGAAACATTTCTAGGTCCATAAGGTTAATGGAGTTAAGTGATATGTGGTGATCATAAAAGTATGAATTTTATATTGATTGGAAAGAGAAATTTGATATCGATCTTGAAGAAATGTTGATCATTCCTGATTTACCGATATCATAGTATAGATAGATGATTGGGTATTAGAAGATTCCATAGTTTAATGTATTAGTTAAATTTATATATATATATATATATAATAAATTATTTATTTTAAAATTATTTTTAAGGTATAAATTACTTATTTTATTGATATTAATACAATTATATAATTTTTTTATAGAATAAAACTAACATAAATAAAAGAAATTAAAGTGTAATGAAATATATTTACACTCTTGGATAAAATTCTCTCCCAGATCATGAGAAAGCATAAGTAATTTAACATTTAAAATATTCAACTTCATTTTCTTGAAATATATATTTATTACCTTTAAAGTTTTTTTGGTGCGTCAAATTAGTTTATTTTTTTATAGTTTTATGTTTTTAGACACAACCATTATTCTTCATTCCTACTATAGAATAATAAAAACACTAAAAGATGATATATATAATAGAATAAACATAGATTCCTCAATAATTTACTTCCCATTAACACATAATGACCTAAAGAAATTTAATAGTCTTCATTGTAGCCTCTAATTGAGAAACCATCCAACTATTAGAATCTACCATGTGAACTCCACTATTTTATTATATACCTTCTAATTTACATAGAAAACTATTTATAGAAATATCTTCCAAAAATTAATAACCCTATTCTTGAAATTTCTTTATCAACAATCCCCTGGCATGAACATAAATTATCAAACAATTCCTTAGATACAATTCATTATTATTATTTTTGAATTTTTAATCACATAACCCAGCCTTGATGGATATACTTTTATAATAAGTCCTTATATATCTCACATACTTAATAAATTGATTTCATTTGAAATTTATAAAATTTTATATTCTATATATATATATATATATATTAATTTATTTAATATGGTAAATAATCCTAATATGAGATATCTTTCCATCCATTCCCATGTAGTGATGGAATGAGTTTCAAAGCATATAATCTGCCCATTTTCATTGTATCTTGATGAAAATTTAGATAAGTGTAGCCTAGGTGAATCATTAGATAAACCATTAAATAGAAAATATAATAAATGATAATATTTTTCCTTATTATTCATTCATATATTCTTATGATATTCTAATGAACTGAATTAAATTAGATATCATTTGAATGATTAGTGGTTGGAGGAGAAGGATGCGCCCGTAAAGGGATCCCGAGCTAGGGTTTTCCTCTCGCCGTCGCCGCCCCTTCGCTGCGGACGGCGCGGCGTTTCCTCTTGATCTCGGTGAGTCCACCAAGTTCTCTGCGATGTCGCGCAGTTCCGTGGTCTTCCCTTACTGTGAAGTTTCTCTTTGGGCTTCTGTGGTTGCTGGTTCAGTCCTGAGGGTGTAAGACTGGTCCCCGTCGACGGCATACTCTTCGGAGCGCTCCTGGGTTCGTTCTTGGCAGCTTGTTGGTGTCCTGCGGTGTGCTTCTCATCATCTGATGGTCGCGCTCTTGCGTCGGCGGTGCTTGGGGTCCCGGACTTTCTCAGGTGAGTTTGGTGGGGTTTCATCGTGTCTGAAGCAGTCGTTTTGGTTGGTGGTGACGGGATCTTCAGATTCAGGGCGTTGCTTGTGCGGTTGGGTGGTGTTACTGTGATTTCTAACCATTCGGAAATGTTTTTTGATTCTTCCTTTCATCTCATTTCTTGGTGAGGTGAAGTATGGATGTTATGGTGTTTTGTATTTGTTTTTCAATCATTTATGTGTCTTTTGGTGCCTTCGGTGAGGCGATGTATTTGGAGATAGCAATGGCGACGGTGCGGTCGATTCTCGCCGTTGATGTTGTTGATGGTTTGTGAGTGAAAGTTCCCATTGTGATTCCACCAGTGGTGATTAAGTGGTGTTTCCGAAGGAAAGATGGCGTTGCAGTGTCGATGGAGGCCAGAGAATCTCACCGGCGATCCTATTGTGGTTTCAGACCTGGTGTAGGCGCGCGGCTCGAGGCAATGCAGTATCGAGGCTCGAGAAGATGATGACGATTCCGTCATTGGTGAAGGGTGGCGCGTGACGGTGGAATCGGGCTATCACGTGGACTTCTCATGGCGTGTGGACTGAGCAGACAGGGACTGTTGTGGCAGGTGCGCAGCTCGAGGCCTTTCAGGTACGTTGACGCTTGGGTCGCGGCTCGAGGCGGATGGCGGGGATTTTGAATTTGTTTTTGAAATTTGAAATGCGGTTCTGTTTTGGATGTGGTGAAGTTACTGGATGTGGTGAAATGGTTTTTGGGTACCGGAAACCCCTTAAACCGGCCATATGAAAATGGGAAAAAAATGATTAGCAGTTGGATACCCAGTGATTGTAAGTTATCTAGTGAAAGTGAAAACTCATACAACACTAAATATCATTAGATTATTATTAAATAATTTACTATGTGTTTTGGATAAATACAAAAGTTCAACATAAACTAAGAATGTGAGATATGGCACTTCAATTTGTAAAATTCCAATTTAGTGGAGAAAAACCCTACAAATGTGTGGTTGACTACCACAATAGAGAAGTCCTAGATTACCTAAAATGAAGACCTACACTAAAGGATGTTGAAATATCACTGAGATTCATAGAACTGAAAACTCATTTATTATTTTTAATATAGTTCAATCTATAAAATTATAGTTTAGTAGAGTGAAACCCTATAAATTTTTAATTGAATACCACACCAGAGAAGTCCTAGAAAACCTTAATTGAAGTCCCACACTAAGGGAGGTCATGATAGCACTAAAATCTATAGAACTAAAATTAATTACTTATTTTAAAGATAGTTCAATCTTAAAAATTCTAGTTTAGTAGAGAAAATCCCTTCATATGTGCAATTGACTACCACACCAGAGAATTCATAGAAAACTTGAACTGAAGACCAACAATAAGGGAGGTCATGGTAACACTAAAATCCATATAATTTAAAACTCATAAATTATTTTGAAGATAGTTAGAAAACCTTATTAATTCTTGAGTATACATCTATAAAGTGTTATTAAATAGTGTACTATGTGTTTTGGATAAATATAAAATTTTAACATGAACTAAGAATGTGAGATAGATAAATTTATTCTATAAAATTCCAATTTAATAAAGTGAAACCCTATAAATTTTTGATTCAATACCACACTAGATAATTCCTAGAAAACCTAAACTAAAAACTTATACTAATAGAGGTCATGTTAGTACTGAAATCCATATAACTGAAAACTCATTACTTCTTATAAAGATAGTTAAATCCAAAAAATTCTAGTTTTATGGATCAAAACCCTATAAATGTGTGATTGACTACCACACCAAATAAATCCTAGAAAACCTAAACTAGATACCTACACTAATGGAGTTTGTGATATAAATTAAGTCCATATAATTGAAAACCCATTTCTTAGTTTGAAAATAGTTATAAAACTTTATGAATACTTAAATATACATTTAAAGGTATAAGGGTAAATTAAAAAAAATCTCTAGGGGAATAAATTTGTATTCTCATTTTATTTTTATTAATATTAAATATATTTAGTTTGATTTAGTTTATTTATAGTTCCCTAGAAATAGTTTTCCACTTTACAAGGAAGTGAAAAGTCTTGTTATATACTCTTGGCTTGGTTATCTTTATTTTTTCCTTGACCACATATCTCAAAAAAACTATCTTTTCAATATATTTTTTATGCCTTTTTCTAAAAAAACATGAAAATTTTTAGTCTATTATTATCCATATATACATGAACCTAGAATAACATGTATTATACAATGATTACTCTATAAACTTTTAATGGAATTTATATATAAAACTACACATTTTAATTAAATAGTTAAAGTCTATCATGTTCCATTCTATTATGTTTTTTTTTTGTTATTATATTTGATTTTATTATGATTCATAAAATTTATTTTCACTCAATATTGATATATTTGGGTTAGCTCAATTAACTTTCATTATATTATAATACGTTTAGTTTGATTAGGTTTAGTTTAGGTTATGATTTGTTTATTTTCATGGATTTTTGTTTGGTTGGTTTAATTTTTATTATTTTTTGATTTTTTCAATTCAATTTAATTTTATTCATATTAGTTTTGAATATTTCAATTAATTTAAGTTTGATTTAACTTTTTTGGGTTTTGTTTTAGTTTTTTTAAAAATATATATTTGATTGAATCTCGTTTAATTCATTTGTTTTAGCTTAATTTATTTAAATTTGATTCAGTTTAGTTTTTTCCACGTGTTTATTTTTTCAATTTCATTAATTTCAATTATATTTGTTTTTATTATTTAATTTCTATTTAATTTAATTTGGTTTAATGTAGTTTTCAACTATTATGTTTTGTTCCAGTTTATTATATTAAGTTGAATTTGATTTGGTTTTCTTTAATTTATATATTTTTTAAAGAAGGTGGTGCCTAGCCAGATTTAATTTATATCCACTCCATTAGATTCGGTTCTTTTCATTTAAATTCATTATAGATTATTTCAAATTAGGTTGTATTGGTTGTTTTTGGTTTGGTTTAATTATATTAAATATATTTTGATATTTTTTCATTTATTTTAGTTTGGTACTACTTTTTAAATTGGGGAAATATTGACTAAGTTTGGTTTAATTTTTTTTATTCAATTTTATTTGATTCGGTTCAAGTTTATTCAGTTAAAGTTGATTATGTTAAAGTTGGTTGCGTTCTATTATTTTTTATTAAAATAAATTATAGACCATTTAATCTGGGTTATTTAATGTATAGATAGGTCAATTATTTATATAGGTTTTATATTAGGTTTGTTTTGGTTGGTTTGGAATTGGCCTTTTTTTATTTCATTTTATTAAATTTTGGTCAATATTAGTTTATTAAATATAGATTGGGATGTGTTTGTTTGGGTCAATTTAGGTTATGTCGAGTCAATTCTATGTGATTTGGATTGGTTCTACCTTATACAATTACATTTGGTTCCCTTATACTTGGTTAAGTTTATATCTATTTATCTATTTTTCTTTAGTTTGGTATGATTAAATTTTATTCAACTGTATTTGGTTCATTGTGATTTTATTTTTCTAAGTTCAATGTTGTACAGCTCCAGTCAAGTCAATTCATGTTTATTTGTTTTCATTCATGTGAGATAGAGTATAGTTATGTTAGTTCAATTTTGTTAAATTTTTCTATGTTTTAATATAGTTCATTGGGGTTGTTTTCATTTGATTGTATTTTTTTGGATTAGTATGGTTTGATTTTTTCTCATTTGGATTGATTTATTTTTAATCGAGATAAGTGCGTTTTATTATAGTTTAGTTCAAATTTACATGGTTATGTTTTATTCAATTCATATTAATTATATTATTTTGGATTCATTTAAGTTTAGGTATAGTTTAATCAAATATATTTCATTTAGTTTGGGTTAGGTTTATTCAGTTAAAGCTAAGCCAGTTTTCTTTGGTTGAATTGGTATTGATTTTTTTGATTCATTTAGGATAAATACAATTCAGCACTATTCTATTTAGTTTGTTTCAATTTGGTTCAGTTTCATTTTTTTTTATTCTGTTAGGTTAGATTTGTTTAGTTTGGGTTCTATTTGGTTTGGTTTTGATAATTTTTATTTACATTAACTTTTATTATTTCAGTTTTTTAGAGTTTCTTTTTTATTACATTTGATTCAATTTAGTTGAACTTTTTTTAATTCAATTTGGTTAGATTTAGGTTAGTTTGGTTAAAAATAATTGGGTTTTTTTTAGATAATTAATCTTATTATTTATCAAATAATTGTGATTTGATTCATTTAAATTTAATTTGGGAATAGATAGTTCAAATGTAATGATACAAAATTTTATCAATGAAATATCCATTCTAATAATTATTTCAAGTAATATAAAACACATACATTACATAGAGAAACCAAAAAAACATAATTATTATAAATTATACATTATTTAGTAAAAAACCAATAAGAATTCCAAATATTATAGTTGTACAACAAATAGAAAATAATACGATAAGAATAAGAAGTTTTGGACCTTCTCGAACCACTGGAAAGACAACACTTATGAACAAAGATGTAGAAATAAAACATAATTTTAATAATATAATATTCTTTTTGAATATGAATATATATATATATATAACCTTGAGATAAAATTATAATTGAATTAAGAATCAATTAAACAAGAGATCTTAATAATAATTAAGGACCTATACTAATGGAATAGTAACCTGACCATTATAATAGTAATATGTCCATTAGAAATAGTAATCAAACCATTATAATAGTATCCTCCCATGTGAAATTATTAATAAAGTTTAGTTATCTTATACATGAAAATATGATATAATTATATCATGGTATAAATAAATAAATGCTTTAGAAATGATAAATTAAGTGTTGGAATTTTTGTAAAACATAAATGTTTATTTACAATTTTATAATTATTATAAAATTTTAAAATAAATTTTTTGTTTATAAAATAGATTCATAAATTAATATTATGTTTTATTATAGTTATAAAATGATTTTATGAGACCTTAATTAGTTTTTCAAAGGGTCATAAAATCAATTATAATATTAAAATTGATATTTTTTTTAATAAATGAAGATTTTATTCAAACAAAATATAATATTTAGAAAATTATTTTCATAAAATGAAGTTAATTTTTAAAATTTATATATTGAAAAATGGTTAGGGTGAATTTTTTGGATGTTTCTAAAATAATTGATTTTTGTGAATAGTGAAATACGGTAATTTATGAAATAAGCTAAATGCATAAATTTTTGAGTCATGGATGATGTATGGATAATGTAAGAACACATTGGTTCAAAATATCCTAAACTATTACTAAATTTATTTATAGAAATCAACACTATTGATATTCTTGATCCAAAATAAAAAAGTAATAAATATAATAATCGAAAATACCCCTCTCCTCCCCCTATAAATACCACCCTTCACCACCTTTTCTCATTACACATTCTAATCCTTTTAGATTATATAAATTTTAACCAATTCCATTCCCAAGCCTCTTCCCCATGTCCAATATATTTCATTCTCAATAAAATTCCAAACATGGGTGCCTTAAGGAGGTTCTCAAGAAGACGATATTCAAGAGGTAACATCCTCCTTTCTCTTTTAAATTATTTATCTATTATAACTTATCCTCAAATCCATTTTTAAAAGAGTAATGATAAATAAAATATTAAATATATACTATAAATTTATTTTTAATTTAATATCCATCATCAATTCTCTTCTCTTCTCCTTTTATTCTAAAAACAAAAATATTATCTGTGATGTATCAATTCACCGCCTTCGTGGATGGAAAGTTTTCATTTTCCATTACCACCTTCAAGGCTGGTCATAAAACCATTATTATGGTTAAAAAATATTTTAATATGTATAGTATTACTTTCTTAATTTTCTAGAACTAATTTATAGACATGATATTAAATAAAATGAAACTAGTTCATGATGGTCATAAAAACCGACAAAATAAACTAAACATTTTTCATTAATATTTTATCTAATGAATCATCCTCATATCAGAAAAAAAAATGATATATAATAAAATTTAAACTTTTTTAAGTTCATTAATATCATATAATTTTAAATTTTTAAAATTAATCTCATTTTACATGAACTTCCATAATTTTATACAAGTGAACTGATCATAAAACCAAGAAAATGAAAAATCCTGGAACAAAAAAATTATATTAAATAACTCATCAAAATGGACATAAGTGAACTTAATAAAATTATAATAAATAAAATACATGTATAATTGGTTTGGATTTAGTAATTAAAGAATCTAATTTTATTATCCAATACATTAAGTATAAGTGCATAACGCATTCGGATATAAGGTAAGGGGATTCTCAAACCCAACTCCCTTTCTTTGGGTTATACCTCTTTATGAAAAATTTCTATTTGTATGTTCCTTTAATTTTCCTTAAATATAATTTAATTTTTATTGCCTATTTTTTAGATAATATAAATTTTTTCAACTTATTTTATGACAAATATAATTATTTTCCAAAAGAACTCTTCTTTCCAAAACATATCTTGACTCCTCTTGAGATTGTTTCTTATTTACTCAAGATAGATAATTATGATACCAAATATATTTTACCCTATTTAATTTGGGAACCCCAAAGTTTATTCATTAATGTATTCTTGATGAAATACTTATCAAACCCATTCATTTATATGGGTTATTTCATTACTATGATCTTTATATGTTCTATGTGCCATGCATGGTTATGTAAATATTATAATGTGGCAGGTGGGACAAGAATTATATATCCCTCCAATTAATTAGGTAATGTTATGTATCTCATGATGTAATTTTTATTATACATGAACAAGATTCTATATTTTTTCACAAATATGATGTTATGATTTTTCACATATGTTATGTGTGAACATGATGTTATCTTTATTCACAACTATGTGTGTTATTTGACCACTAAGACATGATGTTTCATTTTTATTCATTGCCACATTCCATGAATTTATCTAAATTTTTCTATCATGATTATGATGATGATCGTATTCTTATGTTATTATTATTTTTATTATGA
Source organism: Viscum album (assembly GCA_963277665.1). Taxonomy (NCBI): domain Eukaryota; kingdom Viridiplantae; phylum Streptophyta; class Magnoliopsida; order Santalales; family Viscaceae; genus Viscum; species Viscum album. Next base: position 1,343,872,119 of record OY728136.1, read on the forward strand.
TCACCCATGTTTCATTGATTCATGTCCTTATTTTTCCTCTTATTGGGCTTTTATCCCACCCCTTTATTTGATGTATATCCTCAGGTGACTACATGTACTAAGGAGAATTTTATCTTTAAAAGGATAAAGAAGAATATTTTAAATAATTGATTATTTTTTATTATGCATAAGTGATGTATGGTCCTAATTTTCCCAAGATACTAAACCTTTGGATCCTGGTTTTGTAATGCTAATATGTTGTTTATCTTTAAAATGATGTAATAGTCGTGTAAGAAAAGTAGGGTTGATATAGTTGGTATCAAAGTATGGTTCAGTTAATTTGGGAATTAGTATTAGATAACATTAGTGAAAACCCTTAGGATAATATTAAGTATATGTAAATATCCAATAATCCTTGTTTTAGAAAAATTCTAAATATAGGGATCCTATAAGTTATTCCTTTAGAGTTAATTACACAAAAGAATAAATTATTTATTCATGATTTTATAACTTACATTTTTTTCAAACCTTTTCTATTTTATAAAATTATGGGAACTAGGAGAAACTAATCCAACCACCTGTGTGTGGGACAATGTAATGATTTCTCAAATGAAATTACTAATCCTATGAGAGGTGAAGTTAAAAATTTCACATAAATTCTTACCTAGTTGTCCCAGGATATGAATAATAACCTGAACCATGTGCAACATCCACCTTCACTAAAGAAGGATAAACTATACATTGAGTACTTTATGCGGCAATGACCACCAACATTTAGTGGATCTTCTTATCCACTTTTTTTAGAATAGTGGGCTAACTTAATGGATGGTATCTTTCCAATTTTTCATTATTCTAAGAAGGAGAAAGTGACTCTGCCTATTTATCACTTATATGGAGAGGCCAATCAATGGTTGGCATTGATTAAGAACACTAAACTAAAGGATAAAATGGAAGAGATGGAGTGGGAAGACTTTAAGAAAACATATCTTTACAAGTATTTCCCTAAAACTCTTTATACAAATATGGTGAGAAATTTTATAGAGCTAATGAAAAAGTAAGGTGAATATTTCATGGATTAAAAAGTAAACTTCACAAGGATTGAAAGATACACCTTGAGTTTTTTTTTCAATAATGATGGGAAAATAGATATATTCTTTAGTGGTTTGAAACCACACCTTTGAAAGGATCTAGCTATCTGAGATTTTTGTAGTTATGAAGAAGTGGTTTGATGTGATATTGAAGGGTATATGGAGTTTGGATAATGGTCCCATGGTTATAGAGATAAGAAAATAAAGATTTATTTTCAAGCTGGAGGATCTAATAACAATGGTGGGAAGAAATCTCAACCACCCACATGTCAAAAATGTGATAAGAAGCATCATGGGAACTACCTAAAAGGGGTGGGGAAATTCTATATTTGTGGGAGATAAGGCCACAAATCTCATGAATTTCAAATATACATAAATAATCCATCCAATTTGATGGAGGAAAAGAGATCACCACTCATGGTTCAACGATTAAATTGTAGGAAGTAAGGTAAATATGAAATCTAGTGCACTAAACCATAGGTATTTAAGGGTAATAAGAATTAGCAGCCACCAAAGCCAAAGGATAAAGTTAAATATTATTTCAACGCTACTTCTAAAGTGGATTAATAAAATAAATTCATAAAAGGTACACTTACTATTCATTCAAGAATGGAAAAGTATTATTTGATTCTGGTTCTATGTATTCCTTTATATCTTGTAAGTTTTCTAGAACTATTGAATCAAATTCCCAATGCCTTGAAGTATGGATATCTATAAAAACAAGTAATGGTGTGATCATTTCAACTTGAGTGATATAATATTTTCCTGTTGGGATATTTGGGAATATTCTTCCATAAAATCTTTTAATACATCATTTGGTGGAATTAAACACTATAATAGGCATGTATTGGCTCTCATTCTATAGAGAACACATCAATTTTAAAGAAAAGGAAATATCTTTTCATATTTCAAACCATCCCATGATCCTTTACAAATTAAAATAAGATCATTAATCTCCTTTTTAAAATCCCTCAATGGTGTAGGTTTTGATGCCTTGTGAATAAGCATACCTCACTCAAATGGTTGAGTCAAAGGAAGGTATCAACCTGGAGGAAATTCCCATTATGGGGGAATACAGTGATATATTTCCCAAAGAGCTACCTAGACTTCCCCCAGATCATGAGGTAGAGTTATCAATAGAAATTATACTCATAGCCACTCCTATATCAAAATTTCCCTACAAGATGGACCATATTGAACTAGAGGAGTTAAATAATCATCTATAATATCACTTAGAAAAAGGATTCATACTCCCCATTTCATCACCTTAGGGTTCACTAATTATTTTTTTAAGAAGAATGATGGGTAAATGCAGCTATGTATTGATTACCAGGAGCTCAATATGATCAGAATAAATAAAAGTATCCTCTTCCAAGGATAGATGACTTGTTTAATCAACTATGAGGAGCTTACTACTTCTCAAAGTTGGATATTCATTCTAGATATCATCAACTAAAGGTGAATAAGGAAGATATTCAAAAGACTGCTTTTTGTACATGGTATGGGCACTATGAGTTCCTAGTGATTTACTTTAGACTTGCTAATTCCCATTCAATCTTCATGGATTTAATGAATATAGTCTTTATAAAATACCTTTTAAAATTTGTGGTAGTGTTTAACAATGATATTCTCATTTACTCCAAGAATGAGGAGGAATATGAATAACATATAAGGATTGTGATGGCAACATTAAGGAATGAGAAATTTTATTCCATGTTCAACAAGTGTGGATTTTGGATACGGAAGGTGACATTCTTGAGGCACATGATCACAACTGAGGGAATTTATTTGGACCCTTGAAAAATAAAGGTAATTGAGGAATAGACCAGACCCACTAGTGTCACATAAATTCATAGTTTTCTTGTCTTATTAGGGTACTATTGATGTTTTGTGAGAAATTTATCATGATTTTCTAGCCTGCTAACTAATTTGGCATGGAAAGGGGTAAAGTATTTTTAGACATAATAATGTGAGTAAATATTTAAGGATCTCAAAAATAGGATAATCACTACCCATGTACTCACAATTACAATAAGTAGAGAAGGTTTTGGGAAATACATATATGATTAAAAGAAATTATCGGGTTGTGTACTCATTAATAATGATAAATTGATAGCCTATGCCTCGTGGCATTTAAAGATCCATGAGTAGAACTACCTGATGCATGATCTGGAGCTAGAAACTATGATATTTACCTTGAAAACCTGGAGGCACTTCCTATATGGTGAGAAGTGTGACATATATACTAATAACGAGAGTCTAAAATATATATTCACATAGAAGGATCTCAACATGCATCAAATAAGATGGTTAGATCTAATCAAGGACTACGATTTCTCTATTCATTATCATCAGGGAAAGCTGGACAAGGTAGTTGATGCTCTTAGCAGAAAAGAACCTTCTACCTTATCTATGATGTGAATTGAGGAGGACCCTATCTTCATGGATATGAAAATGATGTATTTGGAAATCATAATGGCATGGAATACATCCTACCTATCCTAAATTATTTTCCAACCATCTATCCAAGAAAATATCAAGGAGTCATAACAGGATGATCTGAAACATAAAAATAAGGTGAAATAGGTAAAGGAAGGGAAGCTACATGAGTTCCACATCGATGAGGATGGTATCATATGATTTGTAACTAGGATTTGTGTGCCTTAATCACCTAATATAAATAAGGATATACTATATAATTCATATATCTCATCTTTCTCTATCCATCTAGAAGTAACAAGATGTATTGTTATCGTTGAGAGAACTTCTGGTGGGACAACATGAAGAAGGAGATTATGGAGTATATCTCAAGATGTTTGGTATGTAGAAAATTTAAAATAAATAAATATAGTTCCAAAGGGATGATTAAAAAATTTCCTATACCCATATGAAAATGGTATAATATCACCATAGACTTCATCACTAGTCACCCAAAGACATACAAAGGAAACAATGTGATATGAGATGTGGTGGATCAACTCACCAAGACTGCCCACTTAATTTATATTTGGGAATACTTCTCACTTGATCAAATTTACAATATATATGTGAAGGAATCGGTGAGACTACATGGGGTTACACTTTTTATCATATATGATCATGATCTAAGGTTTACACTAGATAATTCTCCAACACACTTTGAGTACTGAATTAAATTTCATCATGGACTATCACCCCAAAAATGATGGTCAATATGAAAGGAATATTAAAACTCTTTAGTATATGTTGAGATTTGTCTCAATGGAATTCAAAGGAGGATGGGATCAGTATCTCCCATTAGTTTTTGGGTTCTAATACAACAATAGTTTCCACTCAAGTATCCAGATGACTTCATATGAAGCTCTGTATGGGAAGTTATGTAGAACTCTAACTTATTAGGATGAAGTCGGTGAATGAAAGCTATTTGGACCTGATCTTGTGCAAGAGATTACAGAGAAGGTTCAATCCATCCAAAAATACATAAAATCTACTCAAATTCATAAAAATATCGATGCTGACAACTGATGAAAGGATTTGGAGTTTGAATTTGTAGACAAAGTTTTCCTTCGAATATCACCATGGAAGAGAGTCATGAATTTTGGAAATAAATGGAATCTTAGTCCAAGGTAAAGTGTCCCCTTTTAGATCCTTGGTCACATAGGATTAGTGTCCTATCGGCTTTTACTTCCACCAAATATGTCTCATGTTCATGACGTGTTCCATGTATGTCTCATGATGAAGTACATACCAGATCCCTCATAGGTACTAAACTAGGAGGTGGTACAATTGGAAAATGATCTCTCTTATGAGGAGTAGCGAGTGAAGATCTTGGAATGTAGAGACAAAGTTATATGCAATAAGATAACTCACCTTTTCAAGGTGTTGTAGAGAAACTATAAGTATGAAGAGGCAACATGGGAACTATAGGAATCAATGAGGGTGAAATAACCTGACCTGTTTTTATCTTAGTATGTAAAATAAAATTTCAGGGATGAAATTTTATAAGAGAGAAGAATGTAATGACACAAAATTTTATCAATGAAATTTTTCTTCTTATAATTATGTCATGTAGTATAAAACACATACATCACATAGGGAAACCAGTAAAAACATAATTATCATAAATAATACATTTTTTCAGAAAATAAACCAATAATAATTATTAATATTATATAGGGAAAATAAATAGAAAATAAGACAATAAAAATAATAATTTTTTGACCTGATCGAACCACTGGAAAGACTACACTAATGAAAAAAACTATAGAAATAAAACATAATGTTAATAATATAATATTGTTATTGAAGATGAAATAAAACATAATGTTATCCTCACCTCCTTTATCCAAAGCAGAATTATAACTCTAGTATTACATATATACTAAAATTTTATTATGTTAATGGAATATCCATCATTAAATCTCTTCTCTTCTCTTTGTATTCTAATAATTAAAACATCATATGTGATGTGTCGATTCTCTACCTTTGTGGACAATGAGTTTTCATTTTCCATTACCACCTTCAAGGATAGTCATAAAACCATTATTATGCTTAAAACAGATTGTAATATGTATATTATAACTTTTTTAATGTTATGGAACTAATTTATAAATATAAAATTAAATAAAATAAAACTAGTTCATGATGGTCATAAAAACCGAAAAAATAAACTAAACATTTTTCATTAATGTTATATCTAATAAATCATACTCATATCAAAAAAATGATATATAAGACCATTTAAACTTCTAAAATTTCATTAATAGCATATAATTTTAATTCTTAAAAGTTATTCTCATTTTACATGAACTTCCATACCTGTATACAAGTGAACTGATCATAAAAACCAAGAAAACGAACACGCTCGGAACAAAAAATGGACTCCCTATCTCATCAAAATGGACATAAATGAACTTAATAAAATTATAATAAATAAAATACATTTATAATAGGTTTTGATTTAGTAATTAATGAATCTAATTTGATTGTCCAAGATTTTAAGTACAAGTGAAGAATGCATTCAAATATAAGGTAATGGGATTCTTGAACCCAACTCCCTTTCTTTGGGTTACACCTCTTTATGTAAAATTTCATCATGAATATTCCTTTAATGTTACTTAAATATAATTTCATTTTTATTACCTCATATTTTCAATGATATACATGTTTCCAAATTAGTTTATGAAAAATATAAATATTTTCCAAAAGAAATATTCTTTCCAAATAACATCTTGACTCCTCTTGAGATTGTTTCTTCTTCACTCAAGATAGATAATGCTTATACCAAATATGTTTTCCCTATTTAATTTGAGAACCCTAAAGTTTATTCCTGAATGTATTCTTGATGAAATACTTATGAAACCTATTCCTTTCCATGGGTTATTTCATGACTATGATTTTTATGCGTTCTATGTGGAAAGCATAATTATGTAAATATTATGATGTATCGGACAGACCTAAAATTATATAGTCATCCAATGAATTGGAAAATGTGATGTATATAATGATATATTTTTTATTATTCATGAACATGATTCTATATTTGTTTACAAAGATGATGTTATGATTATGCACATATGTTATGCATGAACATGATGTTATCTTTGTCCACAACTATGTGTGGTATTTTACCACTAAGACATGATGTTTCACTTTTATGTATTCCCATATTCTATAAATTTATCTAAAGTTTCCTCTCATGATTATGATGATGATCCTATGTTTATTTTATGATGATTTTGATTAATCTCACCCATGTTTTATTGATTAATATCCTTATTCATCCTCTTATTGGGCTTTAAGGTCACCCCTTTCTTTGATGTATATCCTCATGTGACTACATGTACTAAGGAGAATGTGATATTTATAAGGATAAAAATGAAGATTTTAAATAACTGATTATGTTTTATTATACATAATTGATTTATAGTTCTAATTTTTCCAAGATACTAAACCTTTAGATCCTGGTTTTCTAATGGTAATATGTTATTTATCTTTAAAATGATGTATTCTAATATGTTGTTTATCTTTAAAATTATGTAATAGTCATTTAATAATGGTAGGGTTTCTATATCAAATAAGTCCAGTTTAGGTTGGTTTAATATCATGTAGTTTTGATAATTTTGATTTTATTAAGTTTAGTTCAATTTTTCCTAATTTTATATAGTTTAAATTAGTTCTCATTCATTCAGTTTGGTTTTTTATTTTGGTCTAATTTTGTATGTTATAATTAAAATTTATTTATTTAGATTTTTTGGATTTTTTATATTCAAATGTGATTTATTAAGATCAATATGATTCAGTTTTCCTTGGTTTAGTGTAATTTAATTCACTTTTATTTGCTTTATTTTTATTCAAACATGTTCAATTAAGTTTTATTTAATTTAAGTGATATCTTGTTAGTTTATATAAGTATATCCTATTTTTATAGGATTTTTTTATAGACCAAAATATATAGTATGTAAATTTCCCTCACGGTGTTAGTGTTTTCTTAAATTCTTAACATTATTATAAAATAAGGATGTAGATATTATAATGTTTCTTTGTTTTTTTCTATAAAAAAGCATTGAATATCTAGGGTCACGTTCCTCACTCTACCTTGTATTGTACAAGTAGAAAAAAGAGCGATAGTATTATTATAAATAGAAACACCCAAGAGAAGATTTTAATTATATTTAAATTTCATTTATTTTGACTGAATTTAATTATTTATATTATTTTATCATTTTAATTTATGTTATATATCACTCAAAATTTTACTTTGGAGGTATTGGCAGAAAAAACCAGACAATTTAGTCCCAAAAAATCATCTTCATTAGGTATTAGGAGATGATAATCATGGAAGGGTGTGTTATCGACTTGGTAAGAAGATCGTACCATCTAGATACCAGTCTCCCAATAGTGTTTCATCGAGTACCAGTTCTAGTATGGTCACTGAGGAATAAATGAATTCTATAATCAAATAAGAAAATCAAAAATAAAAATAAGATACTCAGCGCCAAAAGATGATAAATGAACAGATAACGAAAGCTATATTTACTCTTTTATATGCCCTTCCCTAAAGGTTACTACTATGGTTGATACTTTCTTGATGATGATGTGTTCTGTATATAAGGATTACTTTTCTCCTTCCATATATTTAAGAGTAGATGTCAGTGCCAATGTCAATGTTGATGTTGATATCGATTTGATGTTAATGATAGTGGTGTGAGAGGAGGTGGTGATGTTGGTGTTTCTATAAAAGATATTGATGAGGGGTGTGATGCTTCTAGAAATACTGATATTGAGGTTAATTTTTTATATAAATTTTATTCTTGGTATATAGGTTTAATTTTATTATGGTTTTTAATAAAGAGTAGAATCGCAAAAAAGAAGGGTGAGTTTTTGGAGTAAATGTTGATAAAGAAGGCGTTATCATATTTGGAAAGAGGTTGTGTGTACCAAGTGATTCTAAATTAAATAATAAATTGTTAAGTAAATATCATTTATCTCTCTTTTCTATCCTATTAGTACTAAAATGTATAGATATCTTCAAAAATATTATTGGTGGGAAGATATGAAGAAAGATGTCACACTTGGGTTTTTAATTTTTACCTTTGATCCGGTTTATTCTTTAGGCCTTGGGTTTCTCTTGAGTTTTTAGTGAAAATGGGAGTTTTGGGTAAATAGAATGTGGTGTATGGTTGGCACATAGTTTGGAAAATCGTGTTCCCTTTCCCTGGTAACCATGCGGCCAACTGGTGTTTTTGGATAGTGGCTAATCACACGGTTAGAACACGATTTGTAAAATTTATGGTATAAATGTGTGTCTTGATCCTTCTTGGATAGATATGGGTGCACGGTTTCCACACAGTTTGGAAAACTATACGAGCAAACTCTACGACTTGTCCGAGTAATTAAAAAATTAAAAAATTACCTTTGTGTCCTCTTAGGATTTAACTCCAAATCCAACCTTTCTCACCCCATTCGAGCTCCAACACTAGTTTCCTCCCCATCCTCATCTTGGATTCTTTGTACTCCCTTCTTTTGGTGTATTTGGTGTGGATTCATCAAAGAAGCATCAAGTAAGTGATTTATCCCTTGGTTAATCCTTCTTTTCTAGGGTTATTATTCCTCCTTTGGATTTTTGTTTTCCTATAGGTATTTGACCTACATGGGGTTAGATATTTTTATTTTTTGGAGGATAGGGATGGATTTTGGTTGATATTTACTTGTTAGGGTCTTGTGGTGGTGCGGTTTTGGTTTCGCACCAATTTTTTGGAAGTCTTCAAGTGTGATTTAGGTGGTTCCATGCCTTAACATTTTTATATGATTTTGATATGTTTATTTGTCTTTATAAATTTGTTCTATGAATTAATTGTGTGGTGAAAAATGTATTATTAAATAACTTTGACATGTTTATGTTATGAAAATGGATTTTATAAAGGAAATTTTCTATGTTTTGTGTGTTCTTTATTATGGTGCTTCTTGGAAGTGTTTTCATGATTATGTGAAAGGTACGAAGTGTGTTTTAAAAGGAACGTGAGGTGAGAATGTGTTAAAAGTGGGATTTCAAAGGAAAACATATTATTTTGACATGTTTTTTTCTTTAAATGTGACTTGTGAATTGTGAAAATGAATGGAATCATGTTTTAAAGTGAAATTGGTTTATGTGTAGATTTGAAAAAGGGATTGGACAATGAAAATGGTTATATTAATTATGTGTTTTTCTTGAAATTTTTAAAAATGGGATTTATGGATTTTTCGAGAGGTGAAAAAAGTGTTTTCAAATGGTTTTCAGTGTGTCTAAAATGGAAAGCAGTTGTTTATGGTAAATGGTGGTTTCCATGTGATGATTTATGAAAGTAGTGATTTACAAATGTGATTATAATGCTTGGTATGTGTATGTGAAAGTGTTGATCTATGTGATATGTGAATGTGAAATTGATCACAGAGGGAATCCTAGGTATATAGTTAGGAAAAGTAGAATAAGTATGCTAGTTATTTGGAAGTATAAAGCTGATATTCTTATAGTGGATTAACACTAGTTGACTCAGAAGTGGCAAGGACCAGATTCACTTAGCATGATTGAATTTTACAACACTAACTAAACATGTGATATGATAGAATACCACTAGTCCTATGGTATGTTCCCTCCTAGTGGCTCGTTCATGAGAAAGATGTGGGTTGTGGTTGTTATACCACTTTTCATCGAGGTATGAGGTTTCTAGGGGGGGCCTAGAGCTAGTTACCTATAGGGATTTGCCTGTGGTGAACTCTTGTGACATGAAACTTATGTTATGTGGTTCTAATCATAAGCATATGGTAGACCTTATGTATACTTATATTTTCAATAAAGATCATTTGAAAAAAAAAATTGTTTAAAATTTTTTTCCTTTAGAAATAGATTTCCCTTAAAATTCCTTCTTATAAATGTTTCAAATGTATTAAAGGAAATGTGCATGTGAATTTGTATTCTAATGTTATAACATGGAACCTTTTATTTTGGGTGGAATCCTACTAGGATTTGCCTCACACCCTAAATAAACCTTTGGGTGTATTTAGACCTTTTAATGTATGACCTAGGTAAAGGAAATATGTATCGTGTTGGCGATGGTGATTCCAGATCCTAGTCTTCCACTCCTTATAGTTATTGTTGGTAGTGGATTGAGGGTGATGCCCCTCATGTTTTATAGAGGATTTTGAGTCATTTTGTATCTTTCCTTTATATTATAGCATTTGAGTTTCCATTTAAAGTTGTAAAACCTTAATTCTGAATTTTTTTGTACCTTGTTTAGTTATGTCAGTAGTTATGGTTTGTTGTTCTATTTTTTCATTTGATTATGGTTATACTCATGGGTGAAATAATTCCCAAAGTATATTTTTGATACCCAGGCACTATTTTTCAGTCTGTGGGGATCGGTAACACCCTTCGTACCATGCCACAGATCAAGTCGGGTGTGAGGTTGGATGGAAACCCGGCTTGGTTCGTGATAAAAGATATTATAGATTTTACCATGAAATGTTTGAATTGTCAAAGGGTTGAATTTGAGTGAAAAATACCAAAGGTGATGTTTCAACATTTTATAGTACTTAAATGGAAATGGGTGAACATATAAATGGATTTAATGGTGGTATTACCAAATACATATCAAGGTAATAATATGATTTTGGTTATTGTTGATCATTTAACTAAATCAATGAATTTTCTTCCTATTCGAGATACTATGTCTTTAGACCAACTTGGTATAATTTATGTTAAATAGATAATAAAAATATATAGAGTCCTTATATATATTTTATCTAATAATGATCTCGTATTTACCAAAAAAATTAAGAACTTTAGAATTCATTGGGTGCTAAATTAAATTTCAATACAGCATTTTATCATCAATCTGATGGATAGTCGAAATCAACAATTCATAATTTGGAAAATATGCTTCAAGATTTCTATTTGGATTTTAAGGGAAGTTGGGATCATCATATTTCATTGGTTTCTTTTTCCTCTAATAAAAATTTTCATTATAGTATACAGATGGCACCTTTTAAGGCATTATATGGAAATCGGGGTCAAACTACATCATGTTCAGATGAAGTAGGTGAAAGGAAGTTATTGAGACCAGAACTAGTAGAATAAATGATAGATACATTAAAAATGATTCAATAGTACATGAGGAGATTTCATAGCAGATAGAATAGTTATGATGATCATAATAGAAAAGATATCTCATTTTATGCAGGTAATCATTTTTTTATTAAAGTATCTCCATGGAAAAGTGATATGCATTTTAGAAGAAATAGAAATTTAAGTCTGTGGTTTATTAGTTTATATGAAATTATAGAAAATTTAATATTATTTTATTATATATTATATTTACCTTATATTTTATCTCAGTTACATGATGTGTTTCATGTTCCTTTTCTAAGAATATACATACTTGATATATCACATGTTTTGATCCCTAAAGTGGTGCAGTTAGAGGAGAATCTATCTTATGAAGAAAATTCAATTTATATTTTGGATCATAGAGAGTAGGTACTGGGAAATAAGGTGATTCACTAGGTAAAATTTTTATGTAATAATCACATGATTGAGGAAACAACATGGGAATCATAAAATTCTATGAGGTAAAAATACCCTCACTTGTTAAAGTAATGAATAAAATTGTGAGGACACAATTTCATAAGGGTGAAAGAATGTGAAAACCCAGGTAATTCTAGAAATAAATAAATCTTATTATTTAGAATTATTATTTGTATTTATTTGTATTCATATTAGTTTTATAAAAAAAATTATAAAAAAATTTAGTCAGAACTAAATTATTTTATTTAACTAAATTGTTTTTTCATGAATTATATAGCTTTATTTAAAATAAAAATACATTAATTTTAGAATTTTATTTTATAAAAAGTTACTTCATTTTTGGAATCAAAATATCAAATATAACGTAGGAATAATTTTTGGGATTTTTCTTAAAAGATTTATTTTTAAGTGAATAGTGAAAAATGTTTAGTTTTGTAAAATTGTCATTTATTTTCATTAAATCATAAAATATAAAAGTACCATCATATTTTGTATTTAGTTTCAAATTATTATAATATAAATTTTATCAAATATAATATAAATAATTTCATAGGAATCAAAATTATATTTTATTTTGGTATAATTCATCTTTATGTATAAAAATGAAATTTTCTAAAAACTATTTTTTATTGTGTTTTTTGGAATTATATTGAATTTAATTTTGGACACATATATAAATTGAATCTTTAAAATTGGATTTCATATTTTTAATTAGTAGGTTTAAATTTAGTATTGAGATCAATTTCATATTTGGATAATATGAATATTATTCATGGTAAAAACGTGTAACTATGGTAAAAATGTGTAGTTATAGTAAAGGGTAAATCAGGTAAATTGAGGTAAAAAAATAAGTGATAAGGAAAAAAAATATTATCTTAATTATTATTAGGTGATTTTATTTTAAAAATTAAAAACTTAACTTTGAATTTAGCCAGTTTTGGTGCTAATTTCCTAATATTAAGACTTTATAATATTTAAAGGTTTGTAAAAATTACAAATGTATCACTCCCATTACTTATAAAGGGGTACCTAATCTTTTCCATTACTCACACATTTTGATCACTCTAGTTTTACCAAATGTAGCGAACCAAAAATTTGTCAATGGAATTTTCCTTATAATTATATAATTATGTCATATTTGGTAATGTAGTACTATATAAAGCACATGCACCACATTATAGAATAAACAAAAAAATTATTAATTTAAAAAATACATTTAGAGAATAAACATGGCTGTGTGAATTGAAAATATTATAATGGGAAAAATAGAAAATAAAATAACCAAAATATGAAAATTTGTATCAGCTCGGTCCATTAGAATAATTGCACTCAAGAACAACATTGTAGAAATGAAGCAGAATATTAGTAATACAATATTCATCTTGAAATTGAAAATATATATAACATTGAAAGAAAATAGAATCAAATTAATAATGGTGTAAATATTGGGTATTTATAGAAGGTATATAACCCATATAACTATTAAAAATATGACCATTGTAATAGTAATCTGACCATTGGAACAGTAATCTGACCATTAGAATTGTAATATTACCATTGGAATAGTAATCTAGTTGTTAGGAATAGTAACATGACCGGTAGAATAGTTTACTCACTTATGGAAGTGTAAAATAATATTGATTTATTTTATAAAATGATAATATGATATATTTATATCATGAAACAAGTAAAAAATTAAAAATGATAAAATAAGTGTTTATATTTTTTAAAAACATAAGTGTTTTATTTTAATTTTTATAAAAAATATAATAGTGTAAAATAAATTTCATTTTCATAAAATGGGTTTATAAATTAATAATAAAATATATTATAATGATAATATAATTTTATAAGACTATAAGTGTCAAAGGGTCTGAAAGTGGTCATAATATTAAAATTTGTGTTTATTCAAATAAATAAGAATTTTATTTAAAAATTAAATTTCTAATATTTAGAAAATTATTTTCATAAAATGGATTTCATTTTTTAATATAAACATCTAAAATAATTTAGGTTGAATTTTTTGTATTTTTCTAAAATAGTTGAATTTTTTGTGAATAGTAGAATACTGTAAAATTTGGTAGTTAACATTATAAGTTAAATACATAAATAATTTTATAATTGATAATGTAAGAACTCATTAGTTCAAAATAATATACACCATTTACTATATATTTCCATAATAATCAACACTATTGGTAGTCTTGAGAAAAAAATAATAAACAAATGAATATAATATTTAAAACACCCATCTCCTCCAAGTATAAATACCACCCCTCACCACCCATTCTCCTCATATTATCTAAGACTTAGATATTGATAAATTTATACCAAATTATCTTACCAATTCTATACCAAATGTCCTAGTGCTACTGTTCTCGCCAAATACCATTTCAAGGATCCTTAAGGGGTAGTCTAAGATGAGACAACCAGAGGAAGAGGTAAAATTCTCAACTAACCTATTTTAATTTTATTCTTCTTCTACCACCACCATATTTTATCCATCCAACCAAAAATAATAATATAAATATCCTAAATATAATAATATTAAAATTATTATTTAGTAATAATCATCTTCTACCCTCCCTTCATTTTTTTCTAAAACCAAAACATTGTTCCCGATATGCTTAGTCCACCGCCTCCATGAACAACATACTTCGTTTTTCTCCACCACATTAAATGTTAGTTATAAAAATATTATTATGGTTAAATATGGTGATAATAAGTATAATATTATTTATTTAAAGTTATTTAATGTTTTTATAATCATTTAATTAAATAAAAAAATCTAGTTTGTGATAGTCGGTAAAACCGCCTAAATGAACTAACCATATAACATTAAATTTTTCACTAAATGAATCACCCCTATTTTAGAGAACATATATGTATTTAAGTCCATTTAAATTTATGTAAGTACATTAATACCATTTCATTTCATTTATGTGGTTTTTATCCCATTTTAAAATAACTTCAATAATTATCCACAAGTGATCTGACCTAGAAACCATGAAACGATTTCCCTCGGTATAGTGAAATTAAAATTTATATCTCATTAAAATGGTTGTAAATGAACATGATATAATTATAGTAAATAAATAATATATGTAAAGTTTATTAATTAATTAATTAATTAATCTAATTTTATTATCCATGATGTTAAGTGAAAGTTCAAAATGATTATGGAACCTAAGATAAGGGATCTCTTTAAACCACCCAATTTTATTTGGGTAATTATTTCTCTATTTTCCCCATTTTCTCTCTCTATATTATTCTTATATAATTATTTTATATTTTTTATATATTTCATACACATATATACAAATTATAATTCATTTTTAATTTATGGGTATATATATTTTTTAAAGTTTCACTTCTCAATTTCATTTGATAATCAAACCTGGTTAAAGGGAACTCTTTATTTCTTATCGCATTCCAAGTACCACTCTATAAATTTTTTTAAACAATCCAAGTTTTCTAAAATTTCACATTTTATTATGGAAAAACCTTTTAAGCTTTTTTTTGTATGTAAATTATTATGCCTTTCCCTATTTAATGATTCTCTACCATTTTTCCTAAAACCCCACTTGAAAGGAATATTTACAAAATTATTACTACACTCATTTTTGTGTCTTCAATTAACTTGGACATCCTTTTCATGTACTATGATTATTTATTTATCTATTAATTTATAAGTATAATTTAATACCTTATTTTATATAATTCATTATGATAGGACATTTGGTTGTGTTATAAGACATTATTGTGCAACCCATTTCTTTTCATGGGCAATCCTTATGCTTATGTCTTATGTTTGATTTCCTTATGTGGCACACATATGCATGAACAAGTTATTATGGGTGTGATTAGATAGAACTATAATTAATTGGGTAATGTTTATGTATCATGATATGATATTTATGGGATTAAGGATTAAACCTAATTCATGATGGGACTTTGTCTACCATGTGATGTTGTCTTGATAGTTAGTCTTGACTTGTCATTATGCCATATTTTATGTTGTTTTCACATTCCTATTATGCCATTATTGTTATTTATATTATGATCTCATGTGATTATTCATTTTCCTTTTCTTTTATGATATCATCTTATGCTTTTTTGATTCATATGTTATGCTTTGTTATCATGTTTATTTCCTTATTGGGAATTTTAGCTCAAGAATTTTGTTTATGTAATCCCCAGGTTATCCTTTGAAGTTTTAGGTGATAAAATGGATTTATGAACTCATTATGGAAATTAAAATAAATACATTTTATTTTAGTTTTATCTTGATGTTTTATATACCTAGTATTCCAAAGACATTAGGTGTCTCAATCTTTGTTTTGTGTTTATTGGACATTTAAGTTAAAAATTATGTGATAATGTGTGAAAAAGGTTTGGGTATTTTTAGTTAGTATCAGAGTAAGATATAGTTATTTTTGGGGATTATAATTGGGTTACCTTAGTAAAAACCTTAGGGTTGTATCTAATTATAAGAAAATATCCTATATTTTTAGTGAAGTATAAAGTGATTGGTTTATAAGAAATTAAATACCGATATAGATACTACAACTGGATATGGATCTGAAATAGTTTTACCTTAAGGTAATAACCTTAAAAATTGTGTATTGAGTATTAACTCAATATTCACTTGGTTCACAACAAATAGGCCTTACTGCACACTTGGTTTGACACTCTTGAGGAATATACTTTGTCAAATTCACAAACTCTTTATAAACCATTATGAAGGACTTGAATAAATTTTTAGGTTATAAAACCTAATAATAAAATTATCCTGGATAACCTAGATTGAAACCTAGAGACTCATAAGTTAATATTTAATTATCATTTATAAGTTGTTCTTTCTATGCTCATAGTTTACCTTTTTATATGATTTCTAGTATTATCATCCCTTCATCCCTAATTTTTTCTCTTTATTTTAGTTAATGGTAGTAAATATGAGGAATTATTCCAACAACCAACATGATAGGAAATGTTATGATTTACCTAATGATATTCCTAACATTATAGAAGTGGGATATGATAACTTTATGGTACTAATGGCCCAGATAACTCATGTTATGAATAATAACTTGAATCATGTGGAACAACCTCCTAATAAATCACATGTTGTGGTTGAGTCCTTTATGAGAAAAAGGCCTCCTACCTTTAGTGGACCTTTTGATCCCCTTATCACAGAAAAATGGATTAACTATATTGATAATATATTTATTTTCATCCAATACTCATATAAATATAAATTTATACTAGTCACATATTTCATAGAGGGGTAAGCTGATCAGTGGTGTACAATGATCAAGAACATAGATTCCAAAGAGGAAATTGATTCCATAGAATGGGAGGGATTAAAGAAAAAAAAATTCAATAAATATTTTCCTCAAACTCTCTATATTAAAATTGATAGGGGATTCCTTGTACTAAAGCAAAAGGAATATGAGTCTATTTGTGCATATGAGGAAAATTTTACAAGGCTTGAACAGTATACCTCCATTTTCTTTATCAACATCAAAAGTAAGGTGGACTGATTATTTAGTGTATTAATGTCAAGTCTAAAAAAATCAATTCAAGACTTTGAAATATATGAAGAGATTTTCTGATGTTCCCTAAAGGTTGAGATAGAGATTTATGAATCTATATGGTATCGTGGTACGAGAGAAAAAAAAGAATAAAATGTATTTTAATTAAGAAGTATCAATGGATAAAACCCAAAGAGGAAAGAAAAATCAACTTCCTATGTGTCAAATACATGAGAAGATGCATCCCAAAAACTATCTCAAGGTAACTAGGAGGTGTTTCAAGTGTGGAAAATATGGTAATTAGGCTAATTATTGATAGAGGGGGATAAAGAATCCCACTAATGAGATATAGGAAAATAAGGTTCCAATCAAAACTCGGTATTTATTCTAGTACTTAAACAGTAAAGAGCATGGGAATTATGCAAGACAATTCCCTAATACAAGGGTTTTTAGATACAATCAATGAAAACAACCTACAAGGTCTAGAGATAAAAGAAGAGAATATTTTATCACTACTAATGAGGTGGATCCTAAAAATGATGTGGTGATGGGTATGTTGGTTATTCTTTCAAAAATAGATAACATGATATTTGATTCTAGTTCTACACATTCTTTTATATCTTGTAAGTTTAGTATAACTATTTAAATTCCACCTCAAAACATAAGGGTTGAGCTATCTGTGATAATGTCAAATTGAACAATTATTTCATCATAAGTATATAACTTCTCATCAGTCAATGTTTATGGACAGAACCTCCCAAAAAAACTTTTCTTACTCCCTTTAGTGGATTTTGATTCTATATTATTCATGGATTGGTTATCCTTATATAAATCCAACATCAAATATCAGGGAAGGGAGATCACCTGTCACATCCCAAGTCATCCTATGATTTTGTATAAATTTAAGGAGGAGGATGAATATCCTTTTGAATATTCTTTTTAATAATGGATATTATATCCTTATGAGGAAGCATATCTAGCTCAAATTATTGAGACAAAGTAGACAATCATGCTTGAATACATGCCCATTGTGAGATATTACACTGATGTATTCCCCAAAGAGTCACAAGGCCTTCCTCCTGACTTATAGGTTGAGTTGTAAATTGAAATTATAACTGGATCTCTACCCATATCCAAGAATCCTTACATAATGGATACCATTGAGTTGGAAGAAATGAAGAAGTAACTATAAGAGAATTTAAATGAGGGTTTTATACACCTGTGTGCTTCACCATGGGGTGTGTTGATATTATTTTCATGAATAAGGATTGGTCAATGCACCTCTACATTGATTATCATGAACTCAAAAAAAACATGATAAAGAACAAGTATCCCCTACCATAGATAGGTGAATTTTTCAATCAACTATGTGGGCCTTAGTATTCATTATGATGGACCTTTGGTCGGGATATCTCTAATTGAAGGTGAGGAAGGAGGATATCTCTAAAAATACCTTTCAAATAAGATATAAACACTATGATTCATAGTGATTCCATTTAGACTCACTAATGCTCCAGTAATATTTATAAACTTAATAAATAGAGAATTTAGATATCACCTCGACAAATATGTCATAGTATTTATTAATGATATTATAATATAATCCAAGAGGAAGGAGGATCATGTGGATCATTTGAATACTATTATAAAGACTTTGTGAAAGTATAAGGTATATAAAAAGTATAGTAAATGTGAGTTCTTGATGGAGGAAGTATCATTCTTAGGGCATGTTATCACCAGAAAATGGATATATGTGAACCATTATAAGACAAAGGAAATTAAGGTGTGTCCTAGAATATTATCTGAAACATAGATCCATAGTTTACTTGGAATATCTAATTACTATAAAAATTTTCTAAAGAACATTTCACAACTTTCAAACCAATTAACTAAGATGGCTCGAAAGGGAGTGAAGTTTGTATGAAGTAGTGAATGGGAAGAGAGCCTAAAGGAGTTAAAAATGAGTATTATCACTACTCTATTACTTAAACTACCCTAAAGTGGGGATATTTTTGTAGAATTTAGTGATTATTCAAAGAAGTTATTGGGTTGTATGCTGATTTATAATGATAAATTGACAGCCTGAGCCTCATGAAAGTTGAAAGTTCATGATAATAACTATAAAACGCATGATCTGGAGTTGGATATAGTAAAGTTCTCATTAAAATTTTTTTGGTGTTATCCCTATGGGGATAAGTTTAAAATATATATAGAATATAAGAGCCTCAAATATATATTCACACATAAGGATATTAATATGCATCAGTGAAGATGGTTAGATCTGATCAAGGATTATGACTTCTCAATACACCACCATATAGGGAAGATGAATAAAGTGGGAGATACTCTAAGTATAAAGGATACTATGACATTATAAATGATCTTAATTGAGAGGGATCCAATAATCAAATACATGAAAAGGATGAAAATGGGAATCATAAAGGAAGGAACATCATCATTCATTTCTCAAATGATTGCTTAGCTATCCCTTTTGGAGAAGAAAAATGATTCTCAAAATGATGACACTGAAATATAGAAGAAGTTGGAAGCTATAGGAAATTGAAAATACATAGAGTTTAAAATTTATGAAGAGGTATTTTTAATATTTGGTTCACAACCATGTATACCATCAAATCCTGAGATAAAGGAGTTGTTGAACGATGTACATATCTCAACCTTCTCTATCCACCTAGAGAGCATGAAGATATATCTACATCTTTGAGAACACTTCTAATGGGATAATATGAAGAAGGAGATCATAGATTATACATAAAATTTCCCAATATGTCAAGAAGTTAAGGCTAAAAGTAAAAGGTATAAGGGAGTAATTCAACCATTACCCATACCTACATGAAAATGGGAAAACATCACCATAGAAATTATCACTGGTCTTATGAATAAATCAAGTGGAAATAATGATATATGGTTTATAGTGTATCATCTTATAAAGATTTATCATTTAATTTCTATTATATATGACTTCTCATTCAATCAACTTACAAGGATATACATTAGAGAAGTGGTGAGGTTGTATAGAACACTATTATCGATTTTTCCTAATCAAGATCCAAGATTTACCTCAAAGTTCAAGAAGAGTATCTAAAATGATCTAAACATTTATTTGAACTTCAATATAGCTTATCAGCCCCAAAATAATATTCAATCTGAGTTGAATATCCAAACACTAGAAGATATATTGAGAGAATGCTCGATGGACTTCAAATGAGAATGGGACCAGCATCTTCCTATGGTCGAGTTTTAATAGAATAATAGCTTTTAATAAAGAATAAAAATGGATCTATATGAATCCCTTTATGGTAATATATATAGAACACCTATTTGTTAAGATGAATTTAGTGAACGCAAGATACTGGGACCTAAAACGGTTGAAGAAATGGTAGAAAAGTTCAAGATCATTCTGCAGCACAAAAAAGATAATTAAAGTTAAAAAAAGAGTTATGTTGACAATTTTAGATGAGTTATAGAGTTTGAAGTTAGATATAAATTGTTCCTCCACATATCTCCATGTAAGAGAGTCATGATATTTGGGAAAAAAATAAAGTTATGTCCCAGGTACATTTGTCCCTTTGAGATTCTTAATCGCATTGAAGTCTTGGGTTATCGATTATCACTCCCATAAACCCTTCCTCAAGTACATGATATATTCTATGTATCTCTCTTGAGAAAGTACATACCATATCTCTAACATGTAATAAATTTAGAGGTAATATAGTTGGAAAATGATCACTCTTTTGAGGAGAAATTGGTGAAGATATTGGACTTTAGAGACAAAGTTATATTCAATAAGACAACTTTCCTAGTCAAAATACTATAGTGGAACCATAAGTATGAGGAGGATACCTAGGAACTGAAGGAAGTGATGAAGCAGAAGTATCGTCATCTATTTTCATCAAAGTAGGTGAAATGAAAATTCGAGGACGAAATTTCTTAAGGGGGGAGAATGTTACGACATAACATTTTATCAATAGAATTTCCCTTTTGATTATATAATTGTTTCATATTTAGTAATGTAGTATTATATAGAGCACATACACCACATTATAGAACCAACAAAATTTTATTAATTTAAACATTATATTTAGGTGATAAAGATGGAAAACACTGTAGAAATAAAGTAGAATGTTAGTGATGAAATATTCATATTGAAATTGAAAATATATAAAACCTTAATAGAAAATAGAATTGAATTTAAAATGAATAAAATATGAGGTATTTAGAGTAGGTAGGGAACTCATACGACCATTAAAAATCTGGTCATTGGAATAGTAATATGATCATTAGGAATATTAACTTGACCATTAGGATAGTATCCTCACTTATGTAAGTGTAAAATAATATTTATTTATCTTATAAAATGATAATATGATACATTTATATCATAAAACAAGTAAAAAATGTTTTTAAAATGATAAAATAAGTGTTTATATTTTTGTAAAACATAAACATTTTGTTTTCATTTTTATAAAAAATATAACAATTTATAGGAAATTTTATTTTCATAAAATGGGTTTATAAATTAATATTAAGATTTATTATAATGCTAATATAATTTTATGAGACCATAAGTAATTTTTCAAAGGGTCTCAAAAATTATCATAATATTAAAATTTTAATTTTATTAAAATAAATAAGGGTTTTATTTAAAATTGAATTTCTCATATTTAGAAGACTATTTTCATATAATGGATTTCATTTTTTGGAATATACACAATGAAAAATGGTTGTGATGAATTTTTTTTATTTTTCTAAGATAGTTGAATTTTTGGTGAATGGCGAAATATAGTATTTGACATTCTAAGTCAAATACATGATTACTTGCATAAGGGATGATTTAAGCACTCATTATTTAAAAATCACATGAAAAAAAATACAATATATAGTCATAATATTTAAGACTATTGGTATTTTTGACAAAAAATAATAAAGAAATGCATATAATATTCAAAAACACCAATATCCTCCCATTATAAATTCCACCCCTTCTCCTCACATATTCTAAGCCTTATAGATTGCTAAATTTATTCCAAATTATATTCCCAATCATATCCTTCATGTCATAGTTCTATTTTTCTAACCAAACACTATTTCAAGGATTGTTAAGGGGTAACCTATGTGGTGACAACTAAAGGAAGAGGTAAAATTATCGACTAAACTCTTTCAAATTTATTCTTATTCTACCAACATTATATGTTCTCCATACACCCAAAAATAATAACATCAGTATTATAAATATAATTATATGTTGTTATTATGGTGTAATATCTATCTTATATCCTCCCTTAATTTGTTTCTAAAATTAAAACATTGTTCACAATACGGTTGGTTCATTGCCTCCATGAACAACGTACTTTATTTTTCTCCACCACCATCAAGGATAGTTATAAAAATATTATTATGGTTAAATATGATTATTATAAGTATATTATTATTTATTTAAATTTTTTTAATGTTTTAATAATAATTTAATTAAATATAAAAAATATAGTTTGTGATAGTTGGTAAAACCGCCTAAATTAACTAACCATGTAACAATAATGTTTTCACTAAATGAATCATCCCTGTGTCTGAAAAAATATGATTATTTGGTAATATTTAAATTTTTTAATTATATTAATACCATTTTATTTTACTTTTGTAGTTTTAGTCCCATTTGATGTTAACTTTAATAATTATCCACAAGTGATCTGGCCTTAACACCCTGAGTACAACAAAATTAAAATTTATATCACATTGAAATGGTTGTAAATGAACATAATATAATTATATTAAATCAAATATATATGGAAAAGTTTCTGAATTAAGTAATTAATGAATCTAATTTGATTATCCGGGATGTTAAGTGAAAGCATAGAACGACTCTGGAACCTAAGGTAAGAGATCTCTCTGAACCACCCTATTTTCTTTGGGTTATTCTTTCTATCTATATTTGTAGAGAATTGGATTTTGGCCCTATCGGACTTTGGATTATTTCTACGAATAATTCCAGAGCTAGGCGCGAAGACGGCGTGCAATTCTGAGGCCCGGTGTGCCCGGAATTAATTTTATAAAAATATTAAGTATTTTTCATACTATGCACATGGAGGGGGTGTGATATCTCCCAAAAGGTAGCTCAGAACAGGATTTTGAGGGCACGGTTGCATCCGGAACGTGTCGTTTACCCTAGGAGAGGTGTAAACTTCACGGGCGCGGGCCTGCTGTGGAAAACGCCACCAGGGGCGTTTTCGTAAATAAGTGGAAAAGTTGGTTTACGAGCATCGTCTTGAATAACTTCTGAATGGAGTCTCGAATCGTAATTCCGAGTCTACCATTGCTTTCAGAACGATGTGTTTACCCTAAGAGCGACCTTACCTTTGTCTGCACCAGGCACCGGGTCGGAGGCGAGTTGGTGGGGAGAGTTAATTGAGGTTTTTATAAAAAAAATTAAATGGGAAATCAATCACCCCCCACCTCCTACACGCAGAGGACGAAGGAACCACCTCCTCCCCTCTCCGTTCTTTGCTGATTTGAGCTCCGGGCGTCTGTTTTCAGCGCCGATCGTCAGCAGATCGAGCTCCAGCGCGTCGCAGGCGTCGTTCTGCACCCGAAGCTTTGGCGATCCGCCAACAGGTAGGCGGTTTGAGTTTTAAAATACCAGACCCTATTTATGTGATTTTTTTTCTTCAAATACTCATAAGGGTTGTATAGTTTGGGTCTCGGGGTTTCTGAAACATGTTTCGGATCTATTTTTGGAGCACTGGGGTGCTCCCGGGGGTTCCAGGAAGTTTTCCGGCGGAAACCCCGGATTCCGGCGACGGCCATGGCGGAATCCAGTAAGGTACGGCGGCGGAGCGGTGGCGAAGTGGCGGAATCCGGCGTGGTGACGGCGGCGTGGCGGAATCCGGTGGCGGCGCGGTGGTTTCCGGCAAGGCCAGCGGTGGTCTGGCAAGGATTTTTCGGGGGTTCTTTAAACCCCCGTAACTCGCAAACTGTAACTCCGATTTGCGAGCCATTTGCTGCGACGCCTTCCTTGCATCGAGATGGACCTTTTGAACTCACTTTGAGAATTTTGTGATTTGGGATTTTGGCTCGGGGGCTTGAAACGTTGAATAAAATAATAATATTTTATTATTTTACGACTTCAGGCCGTTGTAACTTCTACCCGGAGCGTCCGATTGACGTTCCGTCAGTGGGGATGAGACCCTGATGGTACGGCAAACATTTTGAGATGGTTTCCGAGTGTTGGGACTGAGTTTGGGGTGTGGGCCCCCCGGAGCTGGGTTTTGGCGTTTGCGGAGAAACGCGGATTTCGCACCAGGAGTCCGATTTTGGCGAATGAATAGTCGATCCTGTGTGTTTTTCTGAGAGAATCGCCATGGTGTGATTTTTTCATTGAGTTTCGGGATTGAGGTGTGGGCCCTGCCCGAGCTGGCTTCGGTGAATAGTACCTTTTTCACCGGATGTCCGTTTCGGATGTACGAGTAGTTGATTCCGTGTGTTTTTTCGAGGGGATCGTCGTGGTATGATCTGCCTGATGAGTTTCGGGATCATTGTGTGGACCCCGCACGGACTAGCTACGATGAATAGTTCCTTTTTCACCGGTTGTCTGTTTCGGGGGAGTAAACAGCCTATCCTGCGTGTTTTTCCACATGGATCACGATGATGGCCTCGATATCAGCCTTGGAGGTGCATAGTGAGGTGTTGTTGCGGGTTGCTCGGGTTAGCGATGTTTGAACCAGCAGTAGTTGAGGTTACTCCCTTGGTTCATTCCTACGAGGGTTTGTGTGGCATCACAACCTTCGTATAGGATTGTGATCCTCTTGATGGAATGTTTAATCTATTAGAGTTGTGGCATCCCTCCGGTGGCCTCGGAGCGGGATCCTCTAGAATCTTTTCCCTAGATTGGGTTCTTGGTATCGCTGTGACTGCTTATCCACGGGTGACGATCCCCTATCTAGTGGGTTAACTCCGTAGGGTTTTTGGCATCATCGGGAATATGATCCCCTACGCAGTGGTCCGTTCTCAATAGGGTTGTGGCATCGTCGGGTATATGATCCCCTGCTCAGCATCAGGTTTATAGTAGGGTTGTGGTATCGTTGGTTATGTGATCCCCTACTCAGCGCGTGGTTTCTGTAGGGTTGTGGTATCGTCAGTTCGATACCCTACATCACGAGTTATACCATATAGGGTTCTGGTATCATTGTGAACACTTTTATATGGGCGATGATCCTCTATCTGAGTGACGTGCTTCTGTCGAGCGCCAGATTGGGTCGTGGTATCCCCCAGCAGACCCTGGGAGTGATCCCCTATCTGTGAGATTCGTATACCAGAGTGGGTTCTGGTATCCCCTAGCGGACCCTAGGAGAGATCCTCTATCCGAGGAGTTTAGTGGTTATGTTGTTTCAGTGAGGTTTCCTCAGAGTTGCTATCCAACGAGCGTGATCTCTCGGGTGAGCGTCTGAGAGGTTTGTGAGAAACCTGATAGAGTGTATCTCTCAGATGAGTGTCATCTGGGATGACAGTGATCATGTGGTGTACTCTCCTGGTTGTGTTCAGTTGCTGGTGATAAGGTCGGTACCTCTTATGGCTTGGCGCGTGAGCTAGGTATATCTGGATTGTTCAAGGTGTAAGTATGGGCATACACCTGAGCTGAGCTGACTAGTTGTGTTTAGCCGAGGATGGTCATGAGATGGAGTTTCTCTCTCGTCTGGGTTCCCTCTGGCTGGGATGAGCGGACTATTTCCTTTCAATTTCTCTCTTTTGTTTTGGGTTTTTGGGGTGCCTACTGAGTATGTTTATACTCACCCCTACACGAGCTTTGCCGGCACATGTTTGTGTCTTGTGCAGACCACAGGCCTTTCGACGGAGTCCCAGGAGGACCCAGAGTAGGTGAAGCTGAGTGAGCGGGACTGACCGGGGTGTTTACCGGTGCAGAGCCGAGGGAGCTTTCTGGCAGGTGTTTGTGGTAGCGTTCCCCTTTTTCAGAGCAGGTTGGACGCGCTTTTGTAGTTTTCTCTTGGTGGGCCCTGTTTTTCCCTTTTGTACTTCTGTTGTACTCTGGTTTGGGATAGATGTATGCATGCCTTTTCTTTTCAATTTTATATATCTCTACACTATTTCATGGAGGTGTTTGTGGGTGTGTGTGTGTACAGGTACCTTAGGCTAATACCTCCCATGTGTGTGATAGCCTACTCGGCGCTAGTCGCCAGCCCCTGGCCTATTGGAGTCGGGCTTGGGGAGTCGTGGCTTGAGCCCCATTAGGTCGGGTCATGACATAGTGGTATTAGAGGATGTTCCACCTTTGGGATCTCATAGCGTAGCTGGTCTAGCTGTGAGTTTATTTTGGGTTGCATAGCGGTAGTGTTAGGATGTTTCGAGTTCGGATTTCAGGCCAGAGACTCCAGTGTTGGTGCGGCGGCCGATGTATCCATACACCAGGACTCTAATAACCTTCCTTTCAACTTGGGACATTCATACACTGGTCGCAGGGACATAATGGTACATGCATCATATAGGACTGGGTTTTGGGTTTTTCCTTTTCCTTGAGTCATCTCTCCAAATATACTCATTGACTGTGGTGTGTCTTGAATGTATTTCAGGATGCCGCCACGATGACCGACAGCGAGGGTTCCACAGCGGGATTGTGGTGACGATCCGCCCCATGTAGAGGTTGTGGACCAGGGCGCAGGTTCTAAGGCTGGACCTCCAGGTGGTCCGCCAGTTGAGCCACCACCTATTGAGCAGCTGGTTGTGCTGACAGTGCAGGATGAGGTTGCGCGCAGGCTGAGTGCGCTGCACGAGTTCCATAGGTAGCGACCTCTGAGGTTCCGAGGTGATCCAGACCCCCAGGAAGCTGATGACTGGCTTGAGGCAGTCACCTGAGTTTTTCGCCTGGTGAGGACACCCCCAGATCAAATGGTGGTCCTAGCAGCGAGCCTTCTGCATGGTTCGGTCGGGTGATGGTGGAGCCTAGTGACGCAGTCCCATGATGAGGAGACGCTCACGTGGGTAGAGTTTGAGTGGCTCTTCAGGGAGGAGTTCTATCCGGTGACACTGAGGTCAGTGCGGATCCAGGAGCTTCTGCAGCTTTTACTGGAGGGCATAGTTGTGTCGGAGTACTCAGCGCAGTTTACAGACATGTCACGCTACTTCTTGGATATGGTTAGGGACCTGTTATTTTGGGCTCAGACCTTCGATCAAGGATTACACAGGGACATTCGATCTTGTGTGGTTTCCTTGTGTCTTCCCACCTATGCTGGAGTGCTTGAGCGAGCATTGGTGGTGGAGAGCTTTCTGGCTGAGCAGATTCCCCCTGTTAGTGCTGGGAACGTGAGAGCTGAGACATCGGCATCTGATAGCTGATGACAGACTCAGGGGTCTGGACATGGCTGACGTTTTAAGAGGTGACCCCAGGATGGAGAATCTGAGGCTCAGGGCTCTCAGTCCAGTTTTGGTCAGCCACAGGAGAGGTGGTGTTATGCTTGCGATGGTCTGGGACATCTTGCTAGAGATTGTCCGACTCGTCGTGCTGCTGAGAGGGAGCCGGTCGATGGACCGCCTTGGCAGAGGCAGCGTCTCGAGCAAGGAGGACCACAGGGTGGCGTATGTGGCAACAGAGCTGGTGTAGTGGTAGGAGGTGGTAGGCGGTATCAGTTACCACCACCCCCACCCCCAGAAGGTCCACACTGAGCTCAGGGAGCAGGTGGCCGAGGGTGAGGACAGCTGCATGCCCTAGAGGTTGTTGACCCAGAGGCTCCGTGGATGGATAGAGGTATGCCTTGTGTCTTTTCTACTTTTTGCAGTAGTTTGATAGACATTGTTTAGCGGTACTCTTTCCTTTTTTTTGTTTGCTCGAGTTTTGTTCAGGGTGTTGGTAAGATCCTGTGTGGGTATTGTTCAGCATGCTTTGAATGTGTGAGGAAGAGGGATTCTTCCCCCACCGAGACGCGTTTTTGTGACGCGATTAAAACCGTGCGGGTGAGTCAGTTCTGCCCAAAGCGGATAGTATCGAGGTGAGGTTGATGATTCCCTCTGACTTATGTGTTCAGGCATGGGTGTTAGTTAGCGAACTCGCTGGTGTGGGAGACCCAGTTGTGAGTCCAGTCGCTTCCCTTGAGCTTAGGGCTTTTCAGGGACGAAAAGTTCTAAGGGGGAGAGGATGTAGCGACTCAGATTTTGGCCCTGTCAGACTTTGGATTATTTCTACGAATAATTCCAGATCTAGGCGCAAATATGGCATGCAATTTCGAGGCCCGGTGTGCCCGAAATTAATTTTATAAAAATATTAAGTATTTTTTATACTATTCACGTGGAGGGGGTGTGATATCTCCCAAACGGTACCTTAGAACAGGATTCTGAGGGCACGGTTGTGTCTGAAACGTGTCGTTTACCCTAGGAAAGGTGTAAACTTCGCGGGCGCGGGCCTACTGTGGAAAACACCACCAGGGGCATTTTTGTAAATAAGTGGAAAATTTGGTTTATGAGCGTCGGCTCAAATAACTTCTGAATGGAGTCTCATATTGTAATTCTGAGTCCGCCGTTGTGTTCAGAATGACGTGTTTACCCTAAGAGTGACCTTACCTTTGTCTACACCAGGCACCGGGTCGGAGGCGAGTTAGTGGGGAGAGTTAATTGAGGTTTTTATAAAAAAAAAAAAAATGGGAAATCAATCACCCTCCACCTCCTACGCGTAGAGGACGACGGAACCACCTCCTCCCCTCTCCGTTCTTCACCTATTTGAGCTTCGGGCGTCTGTTTTCAGCACCGATCGTCAGCAGATCGAGCTCCAGCGCGTCGCAGGCGTCGTTCTGCACCTGAAGCTTCGGTGATCCGCCAACAGGTAGACGGTTTGAGTTTTAAAATCCCAAACCCCATTTATATGTTGTTTTTCTTCAAATCGTCATAAGGGTTGTATAGTTCAGGCCCCGAGGTTTCCGAAACATGTTTTGGATCTGTTTTGGGAGCACCGGGGTGCTCCTGGGGGTTCCATGAAGTTTTCTGGCAGAAACCCCAGATTCCGGTGGTGGCCATGGAGGAATCTAGCAAGGTGCAGCGACGGCGCGGCGGTAGAATGGCGGAATCCGGCACGGCGGCGGCGGCACGGTGGTTTCCGGCGAGGCCAGCGGTGGTCCGGCCAGGATTTTCCAGGGGTTCTTTAAACCCCCGTAACTCGCAAATTGTAACTCCGATTTGTGAGTCGTTTATGGAGACGCCTTCCTTGCATCGAGGTAGACCTTTTGAACTCACTTTGAGAATTTTTTGAGTCGGGATTTTGGCCCGGGGGCTTGAAACGTCGAATAAAATACTAATATTTTATTATTTTACGACTTCGGGCCGTTGTAACTTCTACCTGGAGCGTCCGATTGACGTGCCGTCAGTGGAGTTGAGAACCTAATGGTACGGCAGACTTTTTGAGATGGTTTCCGAGTGTTGGGACCGAGTTTGGGGTGCGGGCCCCCCGGGGCCGGGTTTTGGTGTTTGCGGAGAAACGAGGCTTTCGTACCAGGAGTCCGATTTTGGCAGATGAATAGTCGATCCTGTGTGTTTTTCTGAGAGGATCACCATGGTGTGATCCTTTCGTTGAGTTTCGAGATTGAGGCGTGGGCCCCGCCCGAGCTGGCTTCAGTGAATAGTACCTTTTTCACCGAATGTCTGTTTCGGACGTACGAGTAGTCGATTCCGTGTGTTTTTTCAAGGGGATCGTCGTGGTATGATCCGCCTGAAGAGTTTCAAGATCATTGTGTGGGCTCCGCATGGACTAGCTATGGTGAATAGTGCCTTTTTCACCGGTTGTCCGTTTCGGGCGAGTAAATAGCCTATCCTGCGTGTTTTTCCACATGGATCGCTATGAGGCCTCGGTATCGACCTTGGAGGTGCGTAGTGAGGCGTTGTTGCGGGTCTCTCGAGTTAGCGATGTTTGAACCAGCAGTGGTTGAGGTTACTCCCTTGGTTCATTCCTAAGAGGGTTTGCGCGGCATCACAACCTTCGTATAGGATTGTGATCCTCTCGATGGGATGTTTAATCTGTTAGAGTTGTGGCATCCCTCCGGTGGGCCTAGAGCGGGATCCTCTAACATCTTTTCCCTAGATTGGGTTCTTGGTATCATTGTGACCACTTATCCACAGGTAGTGATCCCCTATCTAATGGGTTAACTCCGTAGGGTTTGTGGAATCATCGGAAATATGATCCCCTATGTAGTGGGCTGTGCTCAGTAGGGTTGTGGTATCGTCGGGTATACGATCCCCTTCTCAGGATCAGGTTTATAGTGGGGTTGTGGTATCGTTGGTTATGTGATCCCCTACTCAGCGTGTGGTTTATGTAGGGTTGTGGTATCGTCAGTTCGATCCCCTACATTGCGATTTATACCAGATAGGGTTCCAGTATCATTGTGACCACTTTTATATGGGTGATAAAACTCTATCTGAGTGACGTGCTTCTGTCGAGCGCCAGATTGGGTCATGGTATCCCCCAGTGGACCCTGGTAGTGATCCCCTATCTGTGAGCTTCGTATACCGGAGTGGGTTCTAGTATCCCCTAGCGGACCCTAGGAGTGATCCCCTATCCGAGGAGTTTGGTGGTTATGTTGTTTCATCAAGGTTTCCTCAGAGTTTCTATTCGACGAGTGTGATCACTCGGGTGAACGTCTGAGAGGTTTGTGAGAAACCTGATGGAGTGTATCTCTCAGATGAGTGTCATCTGGGATGACAGTGATCGTGTGGTGTACTCGCCTGGTTGTGGTCAGTTACTGGTGATAAGGTCGGTACCTCTTGTGGCTTGGCACATGAGCTGGGTATATCTGGATTGTTCAAGGTGTATGTATGGGTATACACCTGAGCTGAGCTAACTAGTTGTGTTTAGCTGAGGATGGTCACGAGATGGAGTTTCTCTCTTGTTCGGGTTCCCTCTGGCTGGGATGAGCAGACTATTGCCTTTCAGTTTCTCTCTTTTTTTTTGGTTTTTGGGGTGCCTACTGAGTATGTTTATACTCACCCTTGCACGGGCTTTGCCCACACATGTTTGTGTCTTGTGCAGACCAAAGGCCTTTCGACAGAGTCCCAGGAGGACCCGGAGCAGGTGGAGCTGAGTGAGCGGGACTGACCGGGGTGTTTATCGGTGCGGAGCCGAGGGAGCTTTCCGGCAGGTGTTTGTGGCAGCGTTCCCCTTCTTCAGAGCAGGTTGGACGCACTTTTGTAGTTTTCTTTTGGTGGGCCCTGTTTTTCCCTTTTATACTTCTGCTGTACTCTGGTTTGGGATAGATGTATGCATGCATTTTCTTTTCAGTTTTATATATTTATGCACTATTTCATGGAGGTTTTTGTGGGTGCGTGTGTATAGGTACTTTAGGCTAATGCCTCCCATGTGTGTGATACCTTACTCGGTGCTAGTCTCCAGCCCCTGGCCTATTGGAGGCGGGCTTGGGGAGTCGCGGCTCGAGCCCCGTTGGGTTGGGTCATGACAATATTCCCCATTTTATCTCTATTTTATTCTTATGTAATTATATATTCTATAAATATTTCCTATATATGTATACCTAGTTTAATTCACTTTTCCTTGATGATTATATATATGTTTTAAAGGTTTGGTTCTCAATTTCACTCGATAAACAAACCTAATTAAAGGGAACTTATTTGTTTTTTACCCCATTCCAAGTACCACTCCATAAAATGTTTTAAATAATAAAAGGTTTATAAAATTTACCATTTTATTATGAATATCCCTTTTTAATTTATTTGTGGTTTTATGAAAATTTGTATTCCCTTTCCCTATTTAATGATTCTCTACCATTTTTTCCTAGAACCCCACTTAAAAGGAATATTTCCAAAATTATTACTCCACTCCTTTTATGTATTCAATTCACTTGGAAATCCTTTTCATGTACTATACTTATCTATCTATCTAAAAACCTAAAAGTATAACTTTATCCCTTCTTTCATGGAATTCGTTATGATATTCTATTTGGTTATGCTATAAGACATGATTATGAAACTCATTTATTTTTATAGGTAATCCTTATGCACATGAGCCTTAGCCCAGTTGGTAAGGACTCCGTGAGTGCATCCAAGCAACCCAGGATCAAATCCAAGTGGAGCATAATTTCTGGGGGGTACTATAGCAGTATTGTAGAAGCACTGTAGCGGTACTATAGTAGTACTATGCAAACTATAGCAGGAACTGTGCAGTACTGTAGCAGGCACTGTAGCGGAACTGTAGCAGGTGCTGTTTAGAACTATAGCATCCGGTAATATGCCCTCGTTTGGGCCTTCGGGCCACCAATTTGGTCCCCAAGTCCTTTAAGGCCTTCGGGCTGCCTAGGACTTCGGGTCAGTAAGGCCTTCGAGCCGCCTCAAGGCCTTCAGGCCACCTTAAGTGCAGATGCAAACCAGAAAACCTACAAGGAACAAGCTCTAAAAGGAGGATGAGAAAAGGATCTTTCACTACAAAAAAAGTTAAATGGATTGTAAGAATGAGAGGGAATGGCACCTACCATTAGGACAAGCCTATGCATGCACGAGAATGCCTAGCCGAACAGCCATGTGAAGGTGGAGAGCTGATTTCACGATGAAGATGCTGGGGAGGAGCAGTTCTAAGTAGTTAGTCTGGGTTGTATGTAATGTTTGAAAGCCTACAGGTAATGAATTCCTCTAAGGCCTACGGGCCATGTAATACTTAAGCCTATGGGCCTTGTAATGGTTCTACCTCACCCCTTGAAAGGTGGATTATCAAAAATCAATAAAAAATGAAGGCCTTCGGGCCATTGGATGGTAATCCTTATGTTTATATCTTATGTTTTATTTTCTTATATATCACACATATTCATGTAGATGTTATGATGGGTGTGCCTATATAGTTCTCAAATTCATTGGGTACTATTTAAATCTCATGAGACAATATTTATGGTATTAGAGATTAAACCTAATCCATGATGGGACTATGTCCACCATGTGATGTTGTCTTGGCAGTTAGCCTTAACTTATGATTACGACATGTTATATATTGTTTCCACATTCCTATGATTACATGATATTATGATTCCATGTTCTTTATGTTATGATCACATATGTATATTCCTAAGCCTTTTCTTTTATGATATCATCTTATGTCTTTCGATTCATATATTATACTTTGTTATCATGTTTATTTCTTTACTGTGCTTTTTATCTTACCCCTTTTTTTATGTATTAATCATGTAATACTATGAATTTTTATGAGATAAAAGGTATTTAGAAGATCATTATAGATATTAAATTAAATATATTTTAGTATAGTTTCATCTTTATATTTTATGTACTTATTCTTCCAAATACATTAGGTTACTCAATCTTTGGGTTGTGTTTATTAGACATTTATGTTAAAAATTATGTGATAATATGTGAAAAAGGATGGTTATCTATACCAATACCTATCTAAACCTCTCTCCAACATACATACTCATATCCTAGAGGTTTTTTTAATATAAAAAAACCAATCCAAGAAGTATTAATGTGTAATATAAATAGATATATCTTGGGATAAGGTATAAGTCTTAACTGGCCTATTTCAAGTTTATTTCTTCTTCTAGCTCCTTCAAATATTCTTCAACCATGTTGAAATAAAAACATTATTATATTACAAATAAATAAATTTTAATATTATTATGGTATGGCACTTTTTCATCACATTTACTATCTTATTTGAAATGAAAACATCGATCATGCATATGTGTGGACTACTGACTCCATGAAGTGATGTGTTTTTTCCATCACCGAATCATACCCTTTTCGTACATTGTAAATTGATAACGTCGCTTGTTCATGCATGTGGAATACAACCTCCATGAAGTAATATGATTCATTTTTATTTTTCACCTTATAAGGATGGTCATGAGGATGAAAATAATGAATAAATGTGACATTTATATCATTTTTATGATTTTCTAAAAGTAATATATTATTAAATTTATTTCTTTCTACCCATTAGAATAGTGAAAATTTCATTAATGCGAATGTAAGGACTATTGTCTCCATGAAACAGCGTGGTTCATTTTTAATGAATGCCTTACATGGTTGGTTTTAAAAGTATATCTAATTTATAAACATAATAAATATAAAATGTTTAATATTATAGAGATAATGGAACCATAACCCATTTCACCGTGTTCAACACAATAATGTGGCTTTGAGGTTATAAATAGAATATCCCCCAAAACATCCAATGTGAACTTAAAAATTTTAGTAACTAAATAAAAAATGATAATAAATAAAATAAAAGGAATAATAATAATTAAATTAACATGAAAAATATTATTAATCAAGTATAAAACTAATATAATTTTATTATTTAGGATTTAGGAAATATATAAACCTAAATAGGACTTAAGGTGGGGGATTTTTCTTTAAAACCTTATTTTAAAGTATTCCTTTCAAATATTTCTCCACCATATCCATGTTTTTCAAAATGATCTAATAATGTTCTTATTTATACATTAAAATTTTTTAAAATTCATTTTCAAATAATTTTGACTTTCTTTTTTAAGGGTTTAAAAGTAATCTTTTAAACATTTATTGTATGGTTAATTTTGATGTTTTTTTACCAAAGTGTAAAAGAATTTTTTTTAACGTACACAACTTGACCACCTTTTCCTATCATCATAGACATTATTAGTTATAAATATTCCTCTAGAAGTTAACATGGTTTTTCAAAAAATATCATATTCCTTCTCTTCTGGTAATATTTCAATTTTCAGAGTTTTCAAATGATTATACAAAAATGGAAAGTGTTTTTCTAATGGGTTCAAATGAATTTTACAAGGGTTTTATGATGAAAATGTAAAATATTATAAATTTTTTTTCATGCTATGGTACTTGAGAATTATAGATGATGATGGGTGATACCGATGTAGCTCATGATGATGGGTAATCCTGATATAACTCTCAAATACATTGGGTAATGAAAAGTATTTGAATGTGAAAAATGAGTGTGATACTTGGGTAGGTTGCTCCTATGGAATTAACTGGGATTTAGTTATTCTTACATGATTTAAAATTGATTGAACATGAGTTATGAATATGTTTCTCCAAGATACATATATTATTCTTTCAAAAAGGATTTTTTTAAGGAAATATTTTGATTTCATGAGGTAAGGAAAGGTTATAGACTTCTCATGGTGAAAGTTATATTTTCTAAATAATTGTTTTATGAGTTTCCATGTGCCTCGGGATGAATTTATTGTTTTTCCAATGCTTTATGATGGTTTTTAAGGGTTTATGGTGAAAATATTGATTTTCACTTGTGGAAATGTTTTATTTATGTGCTCAAAGTTTTATTATGAAAAAGTTAAAAGTACTCATGGGTTTTCATTTTTTTCACTATACTAAAAATATTCCTTTATTTTTTTATCTCTTACTAATATTTGTTTTTCCCATACCATGTTTTCAAAAAAATAAAAGGATATAAGGATGAGTATAAATTTTATCAAGGTTAAGATTTATGCTTTGGTGACTCATCTTAAACTAAGAAAAAGTGTCTTGAATTAAACAAGGATGTAAACTTAAAAGATCTATTTTTGTGGAAAAAATGTACACAATATGGATGTTTCCACTTTATTATGTAATTTTTTTACCTAATTCTCTGAAAATATAAAGCAAAAAGATCCTAGAAATGTACAAAGGTGAAACCCTTATTATAAATCATGTAATTATGGGTTTAACAAGGCATGGGTTATTATAAAATTCACCCCCTCTTTCCATATTAATCTGACCAAAAATTGGTATCAGATGGAGATTTTTCATACTAAGTTTTTTTAGTTATTATTTTTTAAAAAAATATTAATCATTTTCAAGGAACATTCTTTAAAATATGGTTGCTACCTATAACACCCAAGGTTATTCTGATGGAAACTCAATGGTTCAAGTCCCTTTCTTTTATTAAACCAACTATATTTATTGGGAAACTCACATGTATACTTTTCTTAGAAGTATTGAATATCCTATTTGGAAAATTATTATCACTACAACATAAATCTCCTTTAGTGGCGGTCTTTTAGCAGCGGTTTTATAAACCACCGCTAAACCCACCGTTTTTTTTACAGCGGTGACACTCCCCCCCCCCCCCCAACCCTAACCCCCCTTATCCCCCCAACCCCCATGAATCCATCTTCTCCCCACAACTCGAACCCTAGATCAGTTACCCCTTATGCTGCCAGTGACCTCGTCGCCCATAAGCGCACCTCGTCGACCATCGTCACTGACCCACCAAAGCCCTATCTCACCTCCCAGGTATGGTTTCAAACATTATCACTTTTCTACCCTATAATATTTGTTTTAACTCTTAATAAATTACACTTTTAATTTTATCCCATCCCAATGGAGATGACCTGGTACATACAAGTATTTTGCTGCATAGAATAGAGGGAGTGTTTATTCCACCACTACAAATGATACATGTATTATATAAGGAAATGATAAAACACATTCTCTATTCCATTACAAATAATTTTAAGTGTAATTATAATGGTAATTAGTAAACTTAAAAAATTCATGTATCATATGATATATGATAATGAAAAGGTATATAATCATACACATTTTATTTTTTTATGATAATAAATGGTTATTATAAACACAATAGCATCCCTCATGAACTTGAAAATTTTTTATAACATGATATAAAAATGAGAACATAAAAATCATATAATATTCTAAATCTTGGGATGTGAAAATAATCATGGGTGACTAATATAGTAGTTGATGACCTTAAAATAGTGTGTGAAAAGTAGTTTGGACTGGTCGGTTTTGACAAGAGTGTTGTGGAACCCTATGTGATTGTTTGCAAGGTGGGGTGGGGAATCAAGGTTCTTTCCAAATTTATTTTTTCATTACTTTAAATATTTAACCCTCACCAGTCATCAAATATTATTCTTGTGTGAGCCAGATCATGATTAATCTAGCACTTTTTTGTAATTGACATTGAATTTCAAAAACAAATATGGACCTTAATGCACATAAAAACATAAGGTTTTATTTACTTGTTTCACATGCACTAGGTTTCATCTAAATGGAACACACATGACGAAGTTTCAATATAAAAAATTCCTTATCAAATAATTTTTCTATTAGATATAAATATTTTAGTTGTGGCCACTACATTACAAGGAACACTTCCTTTATAATTATTTGGTTTTTGATCAATGGTCACCCAAGTGAAACTCCCTTTGCTTCATTCTACACACACTACTTCAAGGAAAAATTGGTTTATACAATTGTATTTCTCTTCCAAATTAGTATAGAAAGCTAATTTTTTGTACTTATTTAATCTTAGATTTTATGTGGTGTCGATCTCGATGTTTTTGTGCACTTATTATTCAAGGCCAGATGATATTATTTTCTTGATGAGAATGTCGATTAATTTAACTCCACATAATGAAAAAAAAAACAATATAAAACCATATATAAAAAATAATTATATCAATATAATTATCTTATTATGCTCTATTTTAATCAAAATCAAATAGATTAATCATTGTAACTCCATAAACAATAAAACTTTATCCTCAAACACCTCATTATGGAACTTTAAAGTTGGTTGAATATTACTTCTTTATTTTCAATATTGATTGTTGTGGTATGTTCTTCCATTTATAGGTTCTCATTGTGGTGTGGATTCATGTGGTTTCAATAATGGTCATATATGATCAAGATCTTAATTTACCTCACAATTGTAGAATATTTTGTAGCATGCTTTTTTTCATTATTTTTTCTAAGCAGTACTTTTCATCCTTCGATGGAAGGTCAGATAGAGAGAATGGTCCAAATTTTAATGGATGTATTGAAGATGTTTATTCTTGATTTTATAGGTTCTTGGGTGAATCGTTTCCCTTTGGTTGAGTTTTACTATGATAATAACTATTGATTAACCATTGGTAAAACTCCATTTAAATAATCGTATGACTGTTCTTACATATCTCTATTGTGTTGGAACGAGGTTAGAGAGTTAATTAATCTTCAACCAAATTTGGTGAAGAGAATGATAAAGAAGGTGTAGTTGTTCTATGAGCGAATAAAATATGCTCAAGACCATCATGTGATGGACCCGGGTATAGAGTTGTTTAAGTGAGATGGGTTTGAACCAGTGAATAGTAATTCATTTCTCTTTTTATTATTTCTTGAAAAATAAACCTAATTTACCTATTAGAGTGAGAAAACTCACTATTTAACTCACACACACTATGGAAACAAAATAGAAAAAGATACTTGATATATAAGTTTCACCACTCAAATTGATAATTTAACCCTTGGCATGATCCAGAATCACCTAAGCCTATATGATCCACTAGACTCACCATGATGAATGCAATGAGAAGGGTATATCTTTAACTTGTATTATAACATTAACAACAATTTCATCACCCAAAATATCTCATTATTGTCTTCACTACCATGTCAAGACAGTCCACACTAGGACCAAGAGAAACAAAGAAGACAACCCGACCTCTATATTTCAAAGAAGACATAAATTTTTCATATCCTTGTTATTCCACTTATACCTACCCACCAATGGGTCAAATATACATTGTATACTTACCTATCTACTTAAATAAAGTTCCACTTTAAGGTAAGAGTTTGTTTCCATTTCATATTCCTAACTTCTATTCATTTATTATATGATTTATCAAGCCCTTAACTTAGTGATATCAAAGTTATGGAATCATTAGTTTGTCCATCTATTTTGGTGGAGCACGACATACAAAAAACTACAAGGATGGGATCATTGTTCTCGTATTATTTTATAAATCTTTTTAATTTTCATGCTTTGGTTTTCTAGTGGGTGATTTACCATATGCATTTATATTGGAAAACCTTATGTAACATATTTATATATTTTTTCAACCATTATATATGAATCTCTTTCCCTATTTAGTAGTAACTATGTGTTTTAAATTTTTTTAATATTGTGTGGGAACATTGTGATATACATGGATAAAATATGTATCACATTACCGTGGAACACACCTAAGTATGTTAAGGGTTTGAAGGATTTTTTAGATTTTTCAATTTCCAATCGATCCGTTGAAGGGATAATAAGATGTCCATGTCCTAAATGTAAATTTAGAAGATGGTTGAAGAGAGATGAAGTTTATGAACATTTAATACTGAAGCAATTCCCTTATCAATATTTGTGTTGGATTTGGAATATAGAATTGAACATTACAGAAAGGTTGAGCACTGATGTTAATCCACAGAATGAGCTCCCAACTTCATCGACAATGGAAAATGAAATGCAAAACCTCATAAATGATTCATTAGACACTGCAAGACACCACTATCAACATCAAAACATAACAGAACAACCATATGAGGGTGCTACAAATTGAAACATGACAAGTGATGTTTTTTAGATTGTAACACAACCAGATCAAGATTTTAACATATCATTGGATCCTCCTCTTGATTCTATGGAAAAAAATTTAAGAGAAAACTTCACTGAGGAAAATATGTTTCATGATTTAGTTGACAATAGAAATATAGATTTGTACAGTGGATGTTTTAAATATTCAAATCTTTATTTTCTTCTGAAGTTTTACCATATCAAATGTCTATGTGGAATTACAAATAAGGTAATGTCCATGATATTGGAATTGTTGTGTGATGCATTTCCTAAAACAAAAATCCCCGAGTCTTTTTATGATATGAAAAAATTTGTTAATAGGCTTGGTCTAAATTATACAAAAATACATGTGTGTCTTAATTATTGTATGCTTTATTGGAAAGAGGATTCAAGTAGACAGAATTGAAAAAAAAATGTTCTTCTTCTAGATGGAAATCAATGGGTGATTTTGGAAGTCTGAATCAACATACTTTCATGAAGAAGGAGAAAGAGAACACACCTGCAAAGGTTTTGCGTTACTTTCCTTTAAAGCCTCAATAGAAAAGATTATTCATGTCATTGAAAACTGCTGAACACATGAAGTGGCATTCTATAGATAATAACAATGGTGGGTTAATAAGACATCCATGAGATTCACAATCATGGAATACATTTGATTCATTACATCCAGATTTCTCAGCTAATCCTAGAAATGTTCGATTGGGATTGGATACTGCTGGATTCAACCCATTTGGGACTTTAAGTACTAGTTATAGAATTTGGCCAGTTGTTTTTATCCCTTACAATCTGCCTCCATGGATGTGTATGCAACAAACATCTTTTATCATTTCGATGATTATTCCTGGAAAACAAATTCCTCGAAATGATATTGATGTATACTTGTAGCCTTTGATTGAAGAATTACAGGATGTATGGAGCAACGGTGTTGAGAAATTTGATGCTTCTTCTAAAACAATGCTCAAAATGCATGCTGCTTTAATGTGGACCATTAGTGACTTCCCTGGGATTGGGAATTTATTTGGCTGGAACATTTACACAGGTTTGGCTTGTCATGTTTGTAACTTTGATTTTGAGCTCAAATGGATACCTCACAGTAGAAAATGGTGCTTCTTGTGCCATAGAAGATTTCTCGATGCATCTCATAGATTTCAGGTGAATAAATCAAAATTTAACGATTTCATTGATCGTAGACCACCTCTAAAGTTGTTAAATGGTTCTGAAATATTGACACAACTTGAAAATGTTGAAACATAATTTTGGAAGGTTCATCATTTGAATGATAGCGGGAAATGGGTTTGAAGTGCATCATCAAGTGAAATCAGAATGCAACAATGGAAGAAAAAAAGTATATTTTTTAAACTTCCGTATTGGGAATTTAATTTGTTGTGGCATAATATTGATGTGATGCATATTGAGAAGAATTTCTGTGACAATTTTATTTTCACATTGCTTAATGAGCATGGAAAGTTGAAGGATCATCTTAATCCTCACAAAGACTTACAAGTAATGAACATAAAAACGTCATCTCTAGCCAAATGAGGATGAAAAGTATGCTTCAGCAATTTTTACAATGAAAAATAGGGATAAATATACATTCCTTCAATTTTTAAAGAATGTGAAGGTATCTAATGGGTATTCAAGTAACATCTCAAGGTGTGTTGACTTGAAGAATTGTAAGTTACATGGATTGAAAAGTCACAATTCACATATTTTGTTACAATAGTTACTACCATTGGCATTGCATACATTATTACCTGAAAAACTTACTGT
The DNA here is from genome assembly GCA_963277665.1 of Viscum album. NCBI lineage: Eukaryota > Viridiplantae > Streptophyta > Magnoliopsida > Santalales > Viscaceae > Viscum > Viscum album. The sequence continues at coordinate 1,343,913,891 of OY728136.1, forward strand.
TTTTGTACTCTAATTCTACACATTTTTTAGACAACTATTTGAGAAATATCTACATCCATTTTATCTTGACAACCTCCAGGAGAGGTTCATATTGACCCTTTATGCAATGGATATGATCTTTCCTCTATCATTTTTTACTATCATGATGCATTTAATTGTGCATTTGGTTGAAGAAGCTAAATTAGGAGGTCATGTTCATTATTGATGGATGTATCCAATTGAGAGGTACTTTATTTATATGTTTTTCAATTAAGTAAACAATTTTTGGAACTTAATTAAATGCATAATTATGTTTATTTAATTTCACAGATATCTTGGGCATTTGAAATCATACGTGAGAAATAAAGCTCAACGAGAAGGCTCTATTGCTAAAGGCTATTTGGCTGGAGAGTGTCTTGCCTTTTGTTCTAGATACTTGGATGATATTGAGACAAGATTTAATCGAGTTTGATGCTTTGAAGACACATTGAATTAATCTCAAATACATTAGAAATCAAAAATATTTTCTGTTATTGGCCGATCAGTTGGGAGGACCTCAAATGTGACACTGATAGAATTGGAATTATTACAGGCACATAGATATGTGTTGCTGAATAGTGAAATTTCATATCCATTTATTGAAGAGTTGAGGATACAAACAAAGAGATGAATGAGAGGCCGAACATGAAATGAGAAATATATAATGAAAGCTGTTAATAAAGATCTTGTAGAATGGTTTGTACGACGTGTAAGATCATAAATATTTCAATTAATATGAATATTAGTTCAACACATATATTTTGTAAATATAATAAAGTATATTTCTTTTTTTAGATCATGAATACTAATACTCGAGCAAAGTTGTTAGAAGATTTGAATTTTCTTGCTCGAGGTCCTCTAAAAAAAGTTAGAAAGTTCGACGCTTACAACATGAATGGATTTAGATTTTGTACATTCGATCGAGAAAGGGGTTTGAAAATGCATAATAGTGGTATATTTACATTTGCTGAAGTGGGATGCTATGGAAAGCTAACTGATATTATTTAATTAAACTAGCATGTTCATTTTTCAGTTGTTTTATTCAAATGCAATTGGGTCGATATTATCATAGGTGTTAAAATAGATTCATTGCAATTTACTTCTTTGAACTTCTCTCGCTTGATGGATGTTGGTGATCATGAACTGCATGATACATATATCTTATCATCATAAGAAAAAATGGTATATTATGTGAATGATGTTGTGGATGAAGGGTGGAGTGTATTTTCTCACGTAATACAAATAAATTTGTATGATATGGGTGATGAAGTGAAATATTTGACCTCTAAAATTGAATCTCATCAACAACAAGAAGAAAAATTATTTTTCCATCATGATATTTAAATTATTAGTCTAGCAAGGATGAATGAAGTGTATGAATTAATGGAGCAATAAATTGACATGATTGAAGGGGGAAATGATTGTATGTACAGTTATTTATTCATTCAGCAACCACTTATTTCATTTATGTAGTCATTCATTATCATTGTTATGTATATTTTTTTTGTTAGTACTAGGAATATATTATCTTTTTTTAAAAAAAAATCTAAATATTTTTTTGAAATATATGTTTTTAACTTTATTTTATTTGATTAAATGACAGGAATTCCAAGGAGGAAGCGATACACTGTTTCATCCACTACTGCGACAGATGATGATCCATCTGTCTCCCTCCCTACATCATCTGAGCCACCAGCTGCCTGCCCCCCTGCACCATCTCTCACACCCTCTATGAGCAAGAAGTTGAGTCATCTAATCCCCCTTCAGTAGCCTCAGCAGTGGGGCGGTGACGTGCCACTTCTAGTTCATCACAGGCATACTGGAGGGTTACTGTTATAGGTACAAATTTTAATATAAATAAATTTTATTTCACTTTTTTTATACTAATTGTTTGTTCATTAAAGATGAAAAAAATGAAACTGAGGAGAAAAATACAAAAAGTGAAGATGTGTGGAATATGAATGGAGAGAATATAGTTGTCCCATTGGATTCATATGGGGTCCCTACGGATGACGTCGCGGGATTACTTGGCCAAATTCTAGGCCAGTTGGCAGCGGAGCCCATTTACATTCCTATTTATTATGATGATTGGAGACATATGCATCCAAGTTGGAAAATGAAGTTTTTGATTCCCAAATAAAGGTAATTTAATACATTATAGTGCAATTTAATATCATGTTATTAATTTTTTCAAAATGAATTTCTATATACAGATGTTTTTCTACTTTACAGTTGCTGATATGATAGCACAAAAGTGGATGTTGAAAAATCTTGGTAAGAAATGGAAAGACTTCAAATAGAGATTGTGGAGCGATGTCAACGATACATCGTTGACTGCCCAAAAAATGTATGAGGAGCTACCCAATGGGGTACCCAAAGAACAGTGGAAAGTTTTTGTTGACAGACATCATGATGAGAAGAAGATGGTATTTAAATATATATTATTATATTAAGCTCATTTTACATTTATACATGTATATGAAGAGGAGATGAAATTGAATACATTACTATTAAATTGCATTTTATTTATTTTAGTATCTCTCAAGAAAGAATGCATCAAGTTGGGCTAAGCAAGTCATCCCTCACACTATGGGGTCAAAAATCTTTTCTAGAAGCCGATCGACTCTGGTAATATTTTCATTAGTTTAAATATTTATAAGACAATATTATCTGTTTAATATATTAAACTATTTATTTATCATTGTTTAATGTATTCACAGAGTTTAGGGAATGAAGCATCCTGAACTGAAGTGTGATTGGGTGTTCACCAAAAATCTGATAAAAGTTTTGTTAATGAGCCTACCAAAGAAGTTGGGGTATGAACTCATTTTTTCATTATAATAACTTATTATCATTTTTAAATATGTTAATATATATTGATATTTGATTTATAAGTAAAAATTAAAGAAATATGGGATTCCAATCCTGAGCAGTCTTGCTCATTCTCCCAAGATGACCCAGTTTCTAAAGTCCTTAGGAAGGAGCATCCTGGTAGAGGCGCGGAATGGTTTTGGGACCCGTACCATCTGAGGTCTTTGGAAAGCCATCGAGGATTGAAACTGCATCTAATCTTGGTTGTAGTCAGTCTATACCCAAAGATTCTCAGAGAGAGATTGTTTCCCTACAAAACTTAGTTCAAGACCAGGGGGCTCAGATATCCTCTTTACAAAAAGCGTTGACTGATATATGTCAGCAGATGAGCAGATATCCCCCCGATAGTATTGCATCGACTGGTGGTGAGCAGGTAAATCACAAAAATTCAAAATCATTTAGTTTTAAAACTTTTACTGGTTTTAAGTTTAAATATTAATATGAAACACTATTTAATTTTCAATATAATGTTCTTATAGGTGGTAGCAGGAAGTGGAGATGGAGGTGGAGAGGGTGATGATATCTGTTCATCATAGGATAGTTATTAGTAGTATTGTTGATATGTGGACAAATATTGATAGTCAATTTGTATATGTATCATGTGTGGCACATAGTTTCCTCCAAACATTTTCAGGACTTAACATTTTCTTGATTTCTCATGTTTCTTTTTATGTATTTTATTGATTTATGATTTCCTTTTATGTCTTGATTTCTTGAGTGTGGTATGCACCATATATATTGACTCTTTATTGTGATGATTCATTTTTTATGATTCATTTTTCCTAAATTCATTTTTTCATTATAATAACTTATCCTACATTTTCTAGCCCAATTAATTTACTACTACATTTCCATTTCTAAGAAGTACTTCTTAGTTATGATCTTGTTTCAATCCCTATGGATGAGAATGTGTGTCTCTCTAACATGTTTAAGATAGATTACCCTTTAGTGTGGCATAATCATAGTATCCAAAATTTCAAAAAATAGTTGGAATCCATAGATACTAATACGATATTAGGGGAAATTTTTCTACACTGTCTGAAATGGGGGTTTCCCATCATTTCCAAAGTGGCCTCTAAGAACAGTCAGGCAGTGTGAATGACAGTGTCCATTATCTCAGTAGGCATGACATGCTGATGGGAAACTCCCAGTAGATTCTGTAGAACCCCCTACCCTATAAAAATGTTAAATAGACTACATGATCAGTTACTTACCATTCATAACATCAACTACCCTATCACAAATAATTTATTATAAGCATCCATATTTATTGATAGAATATATCAACCCCCTTCACGAGACACTCTTCCCTTTGAAGGAATGTTCCTGGTCACATCTATTATATTACGCACATCAAAATAACTAGGATGCATAATGGGAGTTACAATATATTAGGAGCCAGATTCCATTCCTTCTAAGGAAACCACACTAAAGACTCCTTTTCCAAAGAAATCACATGAGTGAAACAAATATGATACTTGAACCTAATCCATCACTCTTAAAAAATTAGGAACCCTTATCCATGGGAGATATGATTTTACCTTTTTTCTATCTTTAGTTTCAAGTATAATAATTCCACATGGAATAAACCAAGTGAGAGATGATTTTACCTAATTCATATGTTATGTTTCATTTATAATAATTCCACATGGAACACTGACATAAATTAATCCCAAGAAAATATTACCACATAATTATTCCCATGATAAATGGTCTACCACCAACATACTACACCCCGCATCTTTTGAGTAACTAAGGAATAAATAAATAACCACCCAGTCATGTTCCTAAAGGACTGTAGGAGGGTTTAAATTTATTGACACCTAGATGGAATAGAAATCTAAATAGTTACTATATATATAGTAGTAATATACATAGTTTATATATATTTCATCCACCTATATTGTCAAGGTATTTGAATATGTATGTATCCATATACTTATAATTATACTAATGAATAGACCATGGCATAACTCAGACATCCCTAACCAGTCTAACGAGCCTATGTGCTCATGTAATTGGGTACATTCCCTATATCCCAATAGAGTGAGAGACGCCATGAAACAACACATGGGATGTTGAGTGCTCCATCGGGTCAAAATTCTATTCATGGAATGTGGTGAGTAAATCACAATGCTTATATAGTAACATTTGTGTGATACACCATGCTCAACACCTGATGTAAGGAATTGTGATATCTCCTTTCTCAACAATATCATACCATCATACCAAAACCTCTATAAAGGTGTGTATTAAATATAAATAGAAAGGGTAATTACCTCAAATCCATCTCTTCTATCTACACCATATACATAATAAAGGCATAATCATTTATATCATAATAGATCAGTAATAACCTCTTATTCATGTCTTTATCCATGTTCAATTCCCATTTAAAATATTACAGTTCGTATGAAGCATTTTATAAAGAATAAATCAAGAGAATGACATTATAATTACTTGGGGTCATTCCATTTAAAACTAATTGATTTATTTTAAGAAATTAAACCCATCATTAATTATCCATTTCATATTATCAGTTACATTTAACTCATTCAATTCATTAAAACATGGAAAATCCATATATAATCTCAATAGAGTCACTTAGATGGTGACATGTTAATCTAGGAAATTTCCCACTTTATAAATTCCAACTATAAGTGGTCCAAACACATAAGAGGTGCCTTGGGTTCTATAAAATAATCATATATAAAGGAATATTACATTATTGAACAATTCTAGAAGATATGTGGGAGTACCAACATTTGAAAAAAAAAATCACATTGTCCCATTTCACCTAGATCGCCCAATGGGTGACCATATAAGTTGCACGCAACATGTGAACATCCAATCAAGGATCAATTAGTACATATGAGTTTGAAATGGTCAATTTTAAATATATAAATTCACCACTACATTTTATTGGATATTAGGATTATGGCATTTTGTATGTTTATTTTCATTCATTTACTCATTGAACGATGCATTTGGTTGTGCTTAGTTAATCTCTTTTCATATTGACTATAGTATGTATTCTGTTGGTGTTTTGGTATTCTTGGAATGGTTTTTTTAGGGCACTGGTACAAGGGCTCCAAAACTGGTTCTTTTTTTTCTAAATCAGCTCTTTAGCGGTGGTTTTAACCACCGATAACTGTAAGAGATAAATTTAGTGGTGATTTTAACCGCTACTAAATGTCAATATTTTTTCTATTAGCGGCAGTTTTAACCACCTCTACAGTCTTAAATTTAGTGATGGTTTTAACAAGTGCTATAGTGTCCCATCTTCCACACATTTTTGTGGCGGTTATATAGTTTATCGCAGCGGTTTGTCCCGGTAGGACATTACTTTTTTTAGCGGTGGTTTTAATTGCCACTAAAAAAAAGTAATTCCCTGCCCAAAGAAACCACCATGAGAAACAATATAACCGTCGTGAAAATGTGCCAACTATGATGGTTCCCATAAACCACCACTAAACCACTTTAACCACCACAAATAGTTTCCCAACACGCAGTTTAGTGGTGGTTTTTTTAAACCACCACAGAAGCATATGGCGGCAATTTAAACCACCGCCATAACCAAAAAAACGCCGTGAAATTGTAATTTTCCTACAGTGTATACATAGTTACACACTTACTAAAGAATAAAAGGAAAAAATGGACCCCCAGTAATATTGTAACTTTTGAACTTGATGAAAAACTCGTCATTATAGTTTATATAGAAAGTAATTTAATCAATTTTTTACTTGAAAAACTACTTATGAAATATTTAAATTACTTGAAATCACTCATGAGGTCACTAAAAAAGTGAAAGTGCTAGACTTGATATGTATAGATAAGATTTTGAAAGTTTTAGTATGCATCAAAATGAATTATGGAGATTTTTACACATTTTACTGACATATGCAATGGTATAAATTATCTTGGTGATTCTCTTACTATAGAAAACCTTTTGAAGAAAATACTTTGGGTGTTTCCAAGTAATTTGGAACCCAAGGTAATGGTAATCCAAGAATCCAAAGATATCCAAAACATGGTGTTCGAAGAACTCATTGGCTCTCCTATGACCTAAAAATCATCATAAAGAAAAAATCCAAAAAAAAGAAGTAAAAGAAGTGAAGGAAAATAATACAATTTCTTTTAATGTAATCAATTATGACTCTTCCAAAAGTTAAACCGATATAGAACATATGGCTAAGAAATTAAAAAAATCATAAAGAAAAAGGTACCTTTCTACCGTGATAAAAAGGATAATCAATGGAAAGAAGTCGAGGTAACTTGTTATCATTCCAACCAAAAGGGACAAATCAAGTCATATTTCCCCTTTCTCAATAAGGAAATGAATAAAAGAAAAACCCTCAAATTTTCTACTTGGATTTTAATTTATGAATCCCTCTCCACTTCTGACTCAAGTGATGGAAGTTCCAAATTTCTCATGCTCAAAATTGAGTTAAGTGGTAAAGTTAATTATCCTAATTTTTTCAATTATAATTATTCCACCTATCTTTTTTCTTCAATCCAAATAGATTATTAATAATTAAAAATTGAATTTTTTGAACTTACCAAAAAATAAAAGAACTAAAAAATAAATGTAATCCAGTTTTTTTGAAAATAATCGACTTTCCAAAGAAAATGATGAGTTATCTTTGAAATTAAAAGAGACCCAATATTGATAAACTTGAATCGATAATTAAGGATACTAATATTTATCTTGCTAAATTCACCCAAGGTGAGAAAAATAGAAATAAAATATTGGGTTCTCAAAGACATGTAAATAATAGTTTTGGTTTTAGAATTAAAAAATTAAGTAAGAATCTTAAAAAATACCACTACTTATGTAAAAGGGTGATCATAAGATAAATTTTGTAATTATTGAAGAAAAACTGGACATCTTATTTATGAATGTGATTGTAAAAATTCCCATTATATTTTGCCTAATTGAATTTATCTCGATTCTAATAATTTTCTTAGGAATTATTAAAAATCATATGATAAAAAAGTATGGATTATAAAATCTTTTTTGACTAAAATAACTGGGTCCAAATTTCGGGTAACAAAATATTTAGTTTATTAATTATTTTTTAGGAAAAGTGTCTCAAGAGTAAAACCCAAGAAGATACATGGTACTTGGATAGTGGGTTCTTGAGGTAAATGTTTGGTGTCTAATCTGAGTTCAATCCTCTTGAAAATCTCGATCGAGGCCACATCACTTTTAGTGAAAACTCATGGAGTAAGATCATCAGTATAGGTACTGTTGGTTTTCCAAATTTTTCTATTATTAAATATGTTTTATATTTTAAAGGTTTAAAACATAATTTTCTAAGAATTATTAAATTATGTGATAATTTTTTTAAAGCCTATTTTGAAAATTATTTTTTAAAATTATTTGATTCCAAAGAAAAACATTTAATTTAAGCTTTTCATTTTCAAAATGTTTATGTTATATATTTAAAATATATTTCAAGTAAAAAACTTAAATGTTTAAGTGAAAAAGATAGTGATTAGTGAATTTTTAATATGTTACTTAGTCATTGTAGTATAGACACGCTTTTTATACTCATCTGAAATCATCTAGTACAAGATTTTCCCAAATTGAATTTCAAAAATAAAATTGTTTATGAACCTTGCCAACTTGGTAAGAAACACAAAACTTATTTTAAATATAAAAAATAAATATCCTCCTCTAAATACCTTTATATTATTAATATTTATCTTTTTAGACCAACCCATGTTACAAGTATAAGAGGTAAATCTTACACTTTTTTAATTATTAATGATTATACCATATTTACATGGGTTTACTTCTTATCTTATAAAATGAGGCTTATAAATTATTTATAAAATATTCCAAGAAGGTTGAAAATGAAAAAGTATATAATATCATATGAATTTTTAGAGATCATGGGGTATATTTTGATAATATATATTTTTATGAACTTTTTACTTCACATGGTAATAATCGTTCTTTTTTTTCTCCAAGGACTCTATAAAAATGGGGTTGTTGAGAGATATAATCAATATCTTTAAGAAATAACTATAACTCTCTTAAATTAATGTAAACTACATAAATATTTTTTGGTTGAGGTGGTTAATACTTATTTATATACTTTAAAACATGTTGTTATAATGCCCTTCCTTAAAAAGACCCCTTAAGAACTTTGGAAAAACAAAATTCCAAAAGTTGGATTTTTTAAAGTTGTTGGATGAAAATTCTTTATTCTTAACACCAAAGTCAACCTAGGAAAGTTTGGACCCAAATTCTATAAAGGTATTTTTATTGGGTACTCAAACTCAAGTAAATCATACTGAGTCTTTAATAAAAGGACCAAGACCTTAGAAGAATCAATTCACATTAAATATGATGAAAATTTTCCTAAACATCATCTCTAAGTTGATGATGTTGAAGTTGACCTAGAAAATTTGACCTTAAATAATTCATATACTTGTAAATAAATAAATATATAGAAGAACTGCCATCTATCCCTTTACCCAGGGCATGGTTGAAATCCAAATATTATCCCTTAGAAAATGTTATCAGTGATTTGCAATCGAGTACTCATACTGGGAGGTCATTTTTAAATGAGGTTGAACATTGTTCTTTTGTTTCACATATAGAAACCCTAAATATTTATGATTGTACTAATGATGAAAATTAGTTACCTAAAATACAAGAGTAATTAAACCAATTCCAAAGGAATATCATTTAAACAATTGTTTAAATACTCAATGATCATCCCATTATTAGTACTAAATGGGTTTAAGAAGTAAATTAGATGAGCAAGTTAACATCACTTTTAAAAAAGATAGACTCATATACAAAGGTTGTAATCAATAAGAATGCATTGATTATGGTGAGACCTTTTCCTATGTTTCTATACTTTAATCCATTATAATCTTATTAGCATTCATCGCTCATTTAAATTTTAAGCTTTTTCAAATGGATGTTAAAAGTTCTTTTTTGAATGGTTTTATTTCTGAAAAAAAAATTGTTGAAAAACTTCCCAGTTTTGAAGATTTGAAATTTACAAATCATGTTATTAAGTTAAGCAAATATATTTATGGTTTAAAACAAACCCCTCAAACTTGGTATGAATGGTTAACTAAATTTCTTTAAGAAAATGATTTTAAAATGGGAAAATATGATTCAACTTTGATTTTAAAATCCATTTCAAATGATTTATTAATTGTTAAAATTTATATGGATGGTGTTATTTTTTATTCTACTAAAGAGTCACTTTATAATTATTTTTCTTATTTATTGAGAAAATAGTTTGAAATGAGTTTTATGGGAGAACTTAAGTTTTTTCTTGGTTTTCAAGTTTCTAAAAATAAAGGAAGAATTTTTATAATCCAAAGTAAATGTAATAATGAAATTTTAAAGTATTTTAGAATGGATCAAGTAAAGGAATTAAGTACACCAATTAGTATTTCTTGAAATCTAAACCGGTTGAAAATAAGCTTTATAGAGGTGTGATTAGGAGTCTTTTTTACCATACTGCAACCCGGTCAAATTTCATGATTAGATTATGCCTTTTTTATCATTTTAAACCAAATAAAAAAAGTTTCATTTGAAAGATCTTAAAAGGATTTGTGGATATTTAAAATGTTCTAAAAATATTTCTTTATTTTATATAAAAACAAATCTTCGGAACTTATGAGTTTTTCCAATGTTGATTTTGGAGGATGTAAACTAGATAAGAAAAGTACAAGTTGGATTTATCACCTACTTAGAAAATTAATTTTCCCTTAGAGTGGTAAGAAGATAAATTATGTTACTCTTTTTATGGATGAAGTGGAATATATAGATACTGGGAGTTGTTGCACTCAAATTATTTGGATGAAACGGACTCTCTTAAATTATGGGATAAATTATAATCGTATCCCTATTAATTTTGAAAACACTAGTTCCATTATCATTTTCAAAAATCCTATTCAATACTCTTGAATAAATCACCTTAATCTAAGACACCACTTTTCGAGAGATCACATCAAAAAAGGTGATATCTTTCTTGAGTTCATTAGCAAAAATGTTCAATTGGTCGATATCTTTATAGATCCCCTTGATCTTGATTGTTTTGATTTTAATAATGGTGAGTTAGGTGTGGTTTATTTTTGGAACTTATTCTTTAACTTTTCCAATATTGAGTTGTAACTTCTTGGATTAGATGCCACTAAATCGGCGCCCCGATCCAGTTCACCACAAGTCCTCAATTGATCCTCCTCATACGCTAGAGGCTGCTAATTGGTAGTGGGGGTCTTAAATGGTACTATAAGAAGACTATACCCCCATATAATAGTGCACAACTAAAAGTAAATATCCAAACATCATACACATCAGAGTAAAAGAAAAGAATAAATAAACTGAAATGGAAGCATGATGCAATAAAATGAAATACAGTAAAGTCTTGAATAGTCATACCATATATACAACATTGATTTCCCACTAGGCCGATCACATATAAAAAATAATAACTGAAAAATAAATACATCAGGAACTACTACCAACTCTGATCCATGTCACACACCCAGTATCTAGTACCATATCGAGTTACTCCATCCTAATCATCAGACTCCCCATGAGCAACCCACTCAATCATGAAATCATGTGCCTTCACCCTATCCATCATGAATTTGTGATCAACTTAAAAGAATACATAAGTTCTATATTCACACTGAGTTTCATGTATAATAGGTGAGAAATAAATCTTAGTAGGCCACCCCTAATGATGAACCTATTACTTTCCTCCATAAGTGTATTCTCATGAAATATTCTCAAAAAACTGAAATATAACTGAAATAAATACAAGTAAAACAATCATAGATCCTTGGATCCATGACTCCAATTAACCATACCTACTTAGAACAACATGGGGGTGTCTCTAATTATTTCCCTGAGATTGTGCATCCCAAATAACATATGGGTGACACGTCCATGGCTTCCCTAACCAATTCTTTCGATTGGAAATTATTTTTTTATTAAAGGATGGGATAATAACCCATCAAAGTAAAAATAGAAAAGGCCATGGAGATCTGAAGTGATGAAGTTCGAGGGAATCCCCCCAGATGACATCCTTACATTCCTATGGAAGAGAACCTACACTGGATTAAATAATTAGCGGCTCCTCTTCTCTTCTTGCACGGGCAAGAGCATCCATAGAAAAATTAGCTTCTCTCCAAACATGATGTGGCTTGCATCCCTAACCAATTATTTCAACATTAGGAACACATTCCATAAAAAATCATATCATTCAAACTCCTAATATAAGGTGGCCTATATCATTTCCTCATGAATCAATCTATTATCTCATCCTTTTTACGTATACCCATTAGTCCAATATCAATCCCACTTATCAAAAATGATAGTTCCTATAGAAATAGTCCAACACCTAACTATACATCCACACCAATGGTGCCTATAGAATCTATCTGGAACTAGCCCAAGGATAAGGATCCTCAGTACTATATCCTATTACATATGGTATTCTATATCTTTCCAGAGTGTCACTCTATAATATAAACCATAGAGTACACAATCAATGTCCATATCCTCAGTCTGATACCTGATCCATATAGTATACTACTCATACCTGGAGCCTCAGTCTGGAATCTCAATCACATATTGGGGTTAGCATGTCCACCATCTCAGCCATATCAAAATAAATATACCTAGAACCTTGATCTAGCACTCAAACCATAAATAGCTATTTGTACTAATATGGAGCGTCATGTCTAGCCATATATCATATTGGCATGGAACGTCATGTCGAACCTACCCAACCTTGAAAGTAGAGCTTCATTTCATACATCTTGAACCATACATGTGGAACGTCATGTCCAACTCTATCAACCTCAAATGTGGATAATCATGTCGAAAATATGGAACCATATATATGGATAATCATGTCCATCTATCTGAGTGATGGCATCCCATAACATTAAATCAGACTCCAAAATGTGTCATCCCATCTGGATCACAACATCCCTACGGCATAAACTAAGTCCCAACCTCAACAAATAGATAAACATAATAATGGATGGTCGAACTCCCATACCTTTCATCAAAATCTCAACCCCAAATGGATCATACATTGGTTCAGGTCCCAAGATAACACTTGTAACCATTATTACCCAACCACAAGCACCTATTCAGGGTAGTCCTATCAATCAGGCACCTAATTCTCCCTCTCGGTCAACACATAAATAGAGGCATTTGTCTCTAGATCCTTAGAATTGGAATTAAAGCAGAGGAATCCCTCTTTTGATCCTTTGTATCAAAACTTAAGTTGATACATCCATCTCCCACTCCTTGGTAACAACCAAACTCTCAAGACAATGCCTGTCTCTCATAAATCACACATCCTGCAACCCAGTCTCTAGCATCACATGGCCTCACAGTCCAAAAGGTATAAAATAATTGTAGGGATATGGCCTCAAGTCCAACCCATTTCTAAGTCACCCTATGTTAGATCATACACCCAATCTATCCACCACCTAAAGTTGCAACTCGATACCACTAACCAAGGATAATCTCATTCCAACACTAATTTAGGTCTCCAATGAACTCGTGTTATGTCCTCCAATCATCCTCATGACCCCCACTTAGGTCTCATCCCATGACTCACTCTCAGGAGATATCTGAACTCACTTTCTATAGGAAGATATCTCCCTCATAACTTACTCACCCAAAACTTCCTCTTATAAGTTTTCAAAATTCTACAAGGTCTCTACCATCATGTTCTACATAGAAAAACACTCAAAATGGACTCTTATTGTGTCCCATTCTGAATCTGGGGCACAAAATTACCCCAAACCCTCCAAAGGGTAACATGTAATACATTTCATGTACCCCAAGTACAAAATGTGTACTTTTAAATCTTCCACTTGGCCATGTACTTCCACATAACCTCAGTACACCTGGGGTCGGGCTGTGTACTAATACACGGCCACAACATACATGGGGTTTGGACATGTACAACTACACTACCATTTCCTACCTAGGGTCTAGTCATGTACGTCCACATGGAAATGTCCCCCCTTACATGGGGTATCTTCCCATGAACCTGGCCACACGATCATGTCCAACTACATGTTGTGTACTTAAACTACACGGTGTGTAGTCCAAAAATTCCATCTACCCAAGTACTCATCCATATGGCCATGCACCATTATATGGCGTGTACTCCAAGTATATGATGTTTCATTCCAAAATCCCATCTTCCCTAAATAGGAATAACACATGGTGTGTGTGTTCTTGAACTACATGCCCTGTGATCGGGATTTTTGAATGGGAAACTCCTACGAACCTCCTAAAACCCCCATTTTTACTCGATTAAACATAGATCAACCCCTATGGGTCCTTAGTAGTCATAATAGGGATCTAAAACATAAATATATATATATATATATATATGTGGGTTTTGGGGAATAAATCTCAAAAAAAGGTCTGCCTTGTGGTGAAAAATATGATGCGTCAGGTCTAAATCCGCTCCCAGATATTGTTGCACCATGATCTGACCTCAATCTCCACCATGGATAAAGTCTAGTGGCACCTCCTTATCCCTTTCCTCTTGATCCAGGAACCATATGAGGGATGATCCCTATCCCCACTTCCTTTCATGTGTGGGGAGTAAAATGGGGGTTCTTTTAATAAATTAATTAAATTCATGTTTAGAACACATGTCTCAAGTACCAGAACCCCAAGCGGGTTAATACCATGCCTAAGAACCCCCCCCCCCCATTTTGGACTCAAGTGTGGAGTTATAATATCAATCCAACACTCTATTAAAAATATATCACCACCCAAACCTACATGAGTAATTTAATATTTAATTAATTAAATATTAAATATTTTGTTAAAACTTAGATGGTTCGAAATTCCACCAAACTCATGTACTAGGGTAAATTCCCTATTTTGTGATCAATAGAGTGGTAAGAAAATCATATAAGGTTATCTAGTAGGGGAAAATGACCCCTCTTGAGCACCTGAAATAAAAAAAATCAAATTTATGCTCAAATTCATAATCCTTAAAAAACATGGGTCCTTACAACCTCCCCACCATAAACCTTATCATACTCAGGAAGCCTCAGTGGTATTTCAGCTGCACATCCTGACCCACTTTGGTCTTTAACTCATGCTCAACTCATTGCATTATACTTTAAGACAATAGCTGAATTTCTCTGCATTACTCAAAAGACAAGTCATACAACCTGTCAAAGGTTGATCCACTACTTTACATCATCAACTACCAGGACAGTGCCTAACCACACCCACCCAACCTGATACATCACAACATCATCCAAAACTTATCCTTATGCTCATGGTTCTCCTCGCCATAGAAATCAACCCATAATGGCCAATTCCAATCCACAACACTTCCCACTATCAAAATAGCCTTCCAAAACACATCCACAACAGTCCACTGATCTGTTTGATGTGGTTCCCACTACATCCTCAACCCTACCCACACGAGGGTCACATCACTATGGTTTATCTAATACTCCCCACCATAGGATTACCCTTACCATCATCACATAACCCAAAACCAACTCCATGGATCATTCCCCAATCACTTCTAAACCTCATAACTAGACATGGCTATATCTCTCTAATTAGATAAACAAAATGAAACTTCAACTATTTCTCATTCCTGAATTTCAATAATGGAACCCATGGTATTCGCTGAAGACGGATCTGTCACAATGACCTCACTCACAAATGGATTATGGTGCACTCCCCACCATACAGATTCACATACATCACTCCATGAGCACAATCCTCCTAGGAGGCTCCTTTTTTATCAAATAAGTAGTGACATTTATATATCTTATCATATTTCTGATGCTCTCTTAGCATACTCAAGATGATGTCAATATATTGGGAATGATTGTCTTTGGACTGGGAGTACACTAAGATTTCATTGGGGAATACCACCACAAAACCATCTATTCTTGGAACATCACAGTTCTATCCAGAGTGCCTTGGGTCACCATGCTCAAAACCCTCTCATCACACCCACATTGGTTCTCAACCTACTCATGGTTGTCTACTCAATTACAGCATCATATTCATATGCTTCTGTAGCACCCAATCCAAAAACCAAAAATCATAGTATGTCTCCATGTGTTATTGCCTCTAAGATCCCATCAACACATAACCATTACACCCTCTTGTGTAACCCAAACATAAAACCTAATTTTACTCAAACAAGTCACATCTCTCAAAAAATCAACTCACAAGACTTATCCATTGTTCATGCCTACCACACATTCCCATATCACCCAACAAAGAGCACCCTTTGTTATTATGATCCAACTCATAACCATCAGGAACAACCCATCGGCAAAACCATTACCCGGGTTGGGAACCTGAACTAACCTACCCCTCTTGAAACTAACCACATGTATGTGGAACTATCACACGAGTGATCCTTCTTAAAAACAAATGGCATCCAAGATTCCTAAACCTCTTACTAGGTTACATCCTTCATGTTCTATTTTCAAAAGTCCCAAAATACCCATTTGTGCCTCACACATCTAAACACACACAAAACTTAGTCGGACCCTCTCACAGATCACCCTTGAAGTCAAATAGCACCAACTCCCTAAATCGAAGTTACATAAAAAGGCCACTAGGCTCTCTCACATATCCCTATTGACAAAGTCTCACAACGGTCTAGGCCAACTCATAGAAGGCCATTGCTCATAGGGCGTTAAGAACTCTCCTATCCCAACATTACCTGACATCACCATGTCAAAACACCCATATCTAGGATCTCAAATCAGAAATGCATCACACACCAAACCAACTACCCAAAACTAGGGCACTTTTCCTCTCTGAGCATCTGCACATCAGACCGTTCACTAGAGGACCAGGACATGCAACCAAAACTAAAAAAATCCACCCACAAGGGGTCCAATATTCATATACTTATACCATAATGACCCACCATGGTCACTACACTAATTATTCATGAGGAACACACCAATGTCCTCATCATCGAGCATCTCACCGTAGATCCACATAACTTTCCATCAAAAAGAGATCCATATAAAATTCAGATAATTCCACTAAGTATTTATATAGGAAAACATTTTATGAGTATTTTTTCACTTTAAACAATTGAGCCTCTATCATTAGTAAAATCACACACTATCAGACCTATAGCATGTGGATAATATCTTCCTACCATGATGCATAAGGCACCTCTTGCCTATATAGGACAGGAGTCAAACCAAACCATGGGACTCTTTACAATGATTAGAGATCCATAAATCCATCACAATTCATAAAATACAAACCACATGTGTGTCGGTCAAAATGAAAATCATATACAACCGTAACACCGAATACCAAGAACATCAATCCCAGCCCCCAGTAACCTGGAATTTATACTGGAATAGGTGTTTGTGATGCACCAGTATGAAATCCATCACAAGCTCTGATGAAATTTTATATATCCAATATACCAAATCCCAAATAGTAAAATAGGAAAGTAACTCTACTGATACAACTTTGTAACATCCTAGCCTAGATGCCATTAAAACAGTGCCCCAAGTTGATTCTCCACAATCCCTCAAGCACACATTCTCATACGTCAAAGTTGGATTACTAGAAATGGGGATCTAATATGGTACTATGAGGAGACTATACCCCCATATCAGAGTGCACAACTAGAAGTAAATAACTAGACATCATACACATCAAATTACATGGCAAGAATAAATAATCTGAAACAGAACCATGATGTAATAAAATAAAATTTAGTAAAGTCCCAAATAGTCATGTCATACATAAAACATCAATCATACACTTTTCCAATCACATATACAAAATAAACAACATAAAAATAAATAAATCAGTCTCTACTACTAACTCTGATCCCTGTCAGATACCCAATATCTGGTACCCTGTCGAGCTACTCCAGCTTGATCATCAAACTCCACATGAGCAGCCCACTTAATCATGAAATAATGGACCTTCACCCTATCCATAGTGCATTCATGCTCAACATAAAATCATAAATAAGGTCTACATGCACACCAAGGTTCATGTACAGGTGGTGATAAATATATCTCAATAGTCCACCCCTAATGGTGAACCTATAACCTACAGCTATAAGTGTATGCTCATGCAATATACTCATACTAGCTATAACATAAATTAAATAATTAAAAATAAAACCATCTTAGACCCTTGGGTCTATGACTCTGATCAACCATACATGCTTCAGCCAACACTGGGATGTCTTTGAGAACATCTCTAAGATCATGCATCCCAAATAACATATGGGTGCCACATCCATGGCCTCTCTAACCAATTCTTTCAACATTGGGAACTCATTACATGAAAAATACTATCATCTAGGCTCTTAATCTAAGGAAATATCTATCATGTCCTCATGACTCCATTCCTTAGCTCATCCTTGATACCTAGACCCATTGGTTCGACATTAATCCCACATATCAAAAATGATAGTGCCTAGAAAATCATCCCATCACCTAATTATACATCCACACTGGCGGTGCCCAGAGCATCTATCTAGCACTGGACCAAGGATGAGGATCCTCGGTCTTATGTCCTATTCCATATGGTATGCAATCTCTACCCAGAGCATCACTCTGGTACATAAACTATAGATTATACCATCAGTGTCCAGAGCCTCAGTCTGACCCTCAATCCATATAGTATACTACTCAAGCCCAAAGCCTCATTTCATCATCTCAATCACATATAGGGATCAGTATGTCCACCATCTCATTAATATCAAAATCAATGTTCCTAGAACCTTGGTCTAACACTCAAACCATAAACAAATATCAATACTGATATGGAGTGTATTTTCCAACCTCATATCATATGGGTGTGGATTATCATGTCCAACTTACCCAACCTTGGATTTGGAGCATCATGTAAGACATTTGGAACCATTCATGGGGAATTTCATGCCCAAATCTATCAACCTTGGATGAGGAGCATCATGTCAGACATCTAGAACAATACCATTAGATGATCATGTCCATATATCTAAGTGATGGAATCCCATAACATTAATCTATGATCTAAAATGTGGTATCCCAACCATATCACAATATCCCTACAGCATAAACCAAGTCTCAACTTCAAAAAATAGAGAAACATAATAAGGTTTGGTTGAACACCCATACTCATCATCAACAAATAAACCCCAAATGGACCATACATAGGTTTGGATCCCAAGGGAACACCTGAAACCATTACTACCCAACCATAGGAACCTACTCAGGTTTGTATTATCAATTGGGCACTCACTTGGCCCTCTAGGTCAACACATAAATAGATTCATCCCTCTTTGGATCCTCAAAACTGGAACTCAAGAGTAGGAATCCCTCTTAGGATCCTCTAGATCAGAATATAAGAAAATACATCCCTATCACACTCCTTAATAACAACCAAACTCTCGGGCCAACACCAATCACTCATGGATCACACACCCCGCAACCCAATCTCTAGCATCACACAAACTCATAGGTTAAAAGGTAGCAAATCCTCATAAGGGAAATGGCCTCAAGCCCAAACCTGTTCCAATTCGCCCTAGGTTGGCCTATAGACCCAAACTATCCACCACCTCAAGTCGCAATTTAGTCCTTCTAACCAAGGAAAATCACATTCAAACATCAATCGAGGTCTCTGACAAACTCATGTTATGTCCTCCAATCATCCTCGTGATTCTTGCTCAGGTCTCATCTCATGCATCACTATTATAAGATAACTAAACTTTCTTTATGGATGAAAAATTCTATTTCATAACTTATTCACCCTAAGCCTCCTCTTAGAAATCCTCAAAACACCCTAAGGGCTCCACCATTGCATTATATGTAAAAAACACTCAAAATAGACTCCTCTTGTGTCCCATTCTGATTCTAGGGAAAAAAATCACCCAAGCCCTCCAAAGGGTAATAAGGGGTTGTATATGGTGTGTACTCTAAAATTTTCCACCTAGACATGTACTTCCACATGACATGGGTACACCCGGGTTCTAGTCATGTACTACTACACAGCCACAACATACATGGGGTTTGTCCATGTATGACTACACGGCCATGTCCTACCTGGGGTGTGGATATGTATTTCCACATGGTTATTTCCCCCCCTTATATGGGGAATCTTTCCATGCACCTAGACACGTAGTCATGTCCCATTACATTCCATGCACTTCGACTACACAGCGTGTAGTCCCAAAATTTCATCTGCCCAAGTACTCAGCCACATGGCCATGCACCACTACACAACATATACTTCAAGTACATGATGTGTAGTTCCAAAATTCCATCTTCCACAAATGTCAAGAACACACAATATATGTTCCTAAACTACATGTTGTGTAATCGGGATTCCAAATGGGAAACCCCTACAAACCTCCTAAAACCCCTTTTTCCCATGATTAAACATAGATAGACCCCCAAGGGGTCCTTGGTAGTAATAATAGGGATATAAAACATAAAAAAACATATCTATGGGAATCAGGGAATAAAACACACACAAAAACTACCTCATGGCGAAAAAACTAAAGTTTCGAGTCCAAATCTGCTCCCAGATGCCGTTGCACCGCAATCTGGTCTCAATATCCACCACAGATGAAATCCGGCGGCACCTCCATCTCCCTTCCCTATCAGTACAACCACCACGTAAGGGAGAAGGCCTCCCTCCCCCCTTCCTTTTGTGCATGGGGATCCAAATGGGGGTCATTTAATTAATTAATTAAATGCTTGTTTAAAACACCTGCCTCGAGTCCCATAAGACAAATTGGGTTTATGCCTCACCTAAGGAAAACCACCCATTTAGGACTCAACCACAGAGTCATGATTTCAATTTTACACTCTTTTCAAAATATATCACCACCCAAACCCACACAAGTAATTTAATATTTAATTAATTAAATATTAAATATTCATCCAAAACTTGGACGGCTCGGAATTCCACTAAACTTATGTCCTAGGGTAAAATATATATTAAGGGACCAATTTAGTGGTCAAAAAATAATTTGAGGTCGTATTATAGGGTTAGATGATCATTTTACCCCTCATGAGCACCCGAAAGAAAAAAAATCAAATTTCTACTCAAATTCATAATCCTGAAAAACATGGGTCCTTACATGAGTTGTTTAAAATGTTTTAAATATTTTAATCTATTAAAAATTCATTTTAAAAAATGATAATATTTTCAAACTTTATAATCGTTAATATTGTAAAAGTAAATTGAGTTTAATATTCCTAGAAAATAAATTATTTTTTGAATATAAACAAGTGGGTGTGGTTCTGACACAAATTCACCTAGAGGTTATAACCTCAAAAAGGTTTGGTTGTATTTTTAATTTTATCTTCACCATAGGCATTAGTAGTGGGATTTTACTTCACACCTGGTTTGACACTCTTAAGGAATATGCCTTAGATTATTAACACAACCTTTACAAACCATAATGATGGTTAGAAATGTTTTCTTGATTTTAAATATTTTCTGTATTTTTATGTTAAATTTCATTATTTTATGGATCATTTTATTAGTGCATAAATTAAGGGGAGATTACCTTTCTAATATTGAAATGTTCCTATATGAGACACCCTTTTTGATAAAAAAAATTGATCTTATTGAAAATCAATTTTATATTTCAAAGTTTTATTTCAATATTTTTTTTAAAAAACTTTATAAAGTTTTATTTAAATCTTGAGTTTATTTTATAAAAACTCTTTAAAGTTTTATCTCAATCTTGAGAATATTGAGAATTTGGTTTCAAGAAAAAAACGATACTTTGAGAATGTACCGGTTATTTTGTTTTGAAAAATTTAAAGGATTTAATTTTCAAAAATCCATTGGCACTTATAAATTTTTTATTTAAAAAATATTTTTTCTATATCTCTCGAAGAATCGTTAATGATGAGAAATGTAGTTTCTTTTTATTTCTTATTTCTTTAACACTATTTTTATGTTCTTTTTTATAATCTAAAAGGGGAATTTTATGGTTTTAGAGAAATTTATGATATCTATTTATTATTTTAAATATCTTTTTAATAGGAATTGATTTGAACTTTTATTGTGTTCAATCTTTTTAAAATTCAGTTGTCTTAATCTGTTGAGTATTGAAAATTATTTTAGCATATCATTTGAATTTCATTATAAAATATTGAAATTCCTTTTGAAATTTCTTTGGTATATTTCAAGTGTTTATAATCATCAAAGGGGGAATATTGTTGTACCTCACTCTATTATATGTTCTTTAATGATCACAAACAACTTTTGGTGCTCTAACCTTTTCAATTGAGTGTATTTTAGTATTTATGTTTGAGCATGAAGATCGTGTTGAGGTTGGTTCCCTAGAACCAACTTTTGTGTACTTTATGGTAACCTGTAGTCATTTTTTTGAATATTAATAAAATCATTATAATTTCATGATTGTTATTCTGCATAACATAGTATGTGATAATGTCCTAATATTATTTGTCACGCTAAAAGGTCATAATATTCCCCCGTTATGATGATAACTCAAAAGTGCCACAATAGTATTCTTAAATATATGTTCTATAGATGGATGAAATAATTTGAGGGACACAGATGATATAAGCTATCAAGGGTGGAGACTCATAGGACTTTGAGGCACTTTTTCATGGTGTATTCCCTTAGTAATATCCAATATAGGATATTATGAGAACGAGATACGCCAGTAGGAAATCAACAATTATATGTATCATTGGATGTTCCTATCTATGGACGTATGTATTTATCCTTGAACTTTGAGATTATTATTAATGAGTTTTATAAGTCGTGTACTTTGATATATTGATGAAAATCATGATGACATATTCTCATGGTGAGGTATGATACGTTGGGTGTGTCATGAATAATATTTCATTAATGAATAATGAGAGAAAAGATTTTTCCCTTATGTTCTTCAACAAAAGTTGATATCTTAGACCCTTTGATGGAAATGATATAGCCTAAATAAATCCCTGGACATGGTGTTCTATAAAAAAGTTCTATTTTCGAAAAGTCAAAGAAAGATACATCGAGCACATAGGTTTATGGTACCAGCATGCAACCTGGTTGATTAGAGATATCATGATAAAGGGATTGTATTCCATAGTAAGAATATATATTTGGTATTATATCATTATGTTAATAACACCTTTCTTTATTGGTGCTCTGGTATGTTTCTAGATGCTAACCTTGGATTTTAGACTTTTTTTCCTAATGTCACTGAGAAAGAGGCCTAAAGGGTCACACACTAAGTGTATCCAGAATCTCAGTTAAATAATATATTATTATTTATTATTTAAAAAGATGAATAGATATTATTCTCGCATGTGGTTTTATAAATATTCATGTTTTCTTGATCGCATATATTTTGTCACCAGTTATTCAATAGAATATTATGTGAGTAGAATATTTAATAAATATTCATTTTATATTTAGGGAATGTAATATTTATTTATTTATTGGAAAATAATGTAGTGATATTAATTTATTAAATAGATAGTCATTATTCAACTCTTAATAAATATTTTGCAGTAATGGTGAACTGAGTTTAATGGTCCAGTGAGAAATAATATATATTGAATATTATTTGATTAAATAATATTTAATTTAATTCATGAATTTGGCGCATGTAAAGAAATAATATTACTCTTATTATTATTATAGACATAGGGTTCCATAGGGATTATAGAAATAATAAAGGGTGCATGTGTAATTATTATTTTCTAACCCTAGTGGTAAACCTAATTATATTATTTTCTTAATAGATCCAATTCATTTGTCGTGCACAACAAAATCTGGAGAGAATCCTCTTCAAGCCCTAGAGAGATCCCTCTCCAAGAATGCTCTCAGGAACAGAGAGAGATCCTCCCCCACCATCACTTTCAGGTAAAAATAGATCGAAGAGAAACCTTTCTTGAAGCGTTTCTCAGGGCGGTCAAAGGTGAATGATGAAAGAATTAGGATCTATCGTGTTAGCACCTAGATATTCCTGCGGTAGCGTTCGGAGGTTCATGGAACATGTATGGATCACCACCAGAGGGAATCTATTCTTGATTCCTACAATGCAACAATGGTATGATGTAGAGACATTTTCATATCCATCAACGAAGAAATAATTCCTTACAAGGTAATTCTTAATTTCTTAAATTGAATATAAATAATATGTGATGATCATGTGCTTGGTTTCAGTGTTTACTCATTGTTTATATTCTTTTATTCAATTTCATTGATCGTGGTGTTTATCATGTAAATCTCAGATCAATCAACAATCATGACAAAAAGAAAAGTTAGACGTGTCTCATCCAACGCTTCCATTGTGCCCCAAACCTACAAATAAGTTGTCAATAAACCAAACAAAGGCCTCAAATTGGACAAAGAATACCAATGGACCTTCCAAACTCTGTCACCATTGGCTACATGGTGGGGTGTCACCAGCCAGTCAGTGAAACTGACATAAGCATCAAATGCATTGTAATTCTAGCAACTACCTGATAGAATGTCATTAAATATCCATTGGAATGTCACTGACCAGTTAGTGGCATTAGATAGAAGTAGTGGAATTCCAAGTATCTCACCAGCTACTCAGTAGTAGCTAACAACTACTCAGTGGAAGCAGCACAGTGAGGAATGTTAAATCATGCCTACCAGTTAACTGGTGGAATTAGGAGGATAGTCAATGGTGTTGAATCGGAAAGTCAAAATATGAATTAAAGAGGGTCTTCAATGGAACCCTTGACCCCATTACACCTCCATCTCAACCCTTGGAGCCCCGGAGGATTTAAATACCACCCATGGGAGGCTTGGAAAGATACCGTCACAAAAAATTGTGAATTTATTTGATCCATAACAAACAACAATGAGCATCGAATTCAATTTTTCTTTCCCATTAGATCTCTTTGTATTTCATTCTCTAAACATTTTGATTTCCCATATTTCTCTCTCTCTTTCATTTCCTCAATTTCATATCCTTTTTCTTTTTGGATAATTGAAATATTTTCTTCAAAGGGATTGTGCCTAAGAAAATCTCCTCATTCTCTCTCTTTCCAATTTCATGGTAAACTTCCAAAATAAAGGTACTTCTCTTTGGGTTCTTGGAAAATCACTAAAATCAAGGTATCTTTTTCTAGGTTTCTTGGAAACTTCTAAAACTAAGGATTTGTGATCTTTTTGGGTTTCTTGGAAGCATTTAAAGTCAAGTTCTATATATATATATATATTCATAAATCATCAATTCATTGGGGTGAGAGCTGTAGGGGCTTAAAATTGAACTATTATTGAACTTATTTAACAAATTTTGTGCCTTATTTACTTTATACAACTTTTAATTTTCCATTATTTTAATACACATCCCTAATTATGACAAAGAAATATTCATATGGTTATGAGTTTGGTCATTGTGATTTATCCAAAAAACCCTAATCTCATTGAACTTATTCCATCATAATAAAGCAAGAAAAATATGAATGAGACATGTAAAAAATATAAGAAACATTCATAAATAAAATAATGAATAATGGTGTGATTTAATTATAATAAAAGTTCTCAATTTTTTATCACAACCCCAACATAGTTGGAGGATTAGTGACACGTGATAAATGGAGTGCTTGTAGTGAGAGGGAAAGAGATACATAATAAAAATAAAGAGAAGAAAAAGAAAACTTGAAAAAATAAATTGTGTTCAATAATGAAATGATCATAAAGAAAACTAATTCCAAAATTCTTATGTTGGCTCCCACATGTCCAAAAAACTAGAACCTTTTATCAGGGTTGAGCCCCCCCCCCCTCCAAGGACAATCACATTCTAATATCAATTGAGGTCTCCGACAAACTCATGTTACGTCCTCCAATCATCCTCATGATTCTTGCTTGGATCTCATCTCATGACTCACTATTATAAAATAACTAAACTTGATTTATGGAGGAAAAATTATATTTCATAACTTAGTCACCACAAAACTCCTCTTATAAATCCTCAAAAACACCCTAAGGGCTCCACCATCGCATTATATGTAAAAACACTCAAAATGGACTCCTCTTGTGTCCCATTTTGACTATGGGGCATAAAATCACCCAAACCCTCCAAAGGGTAACAAGGGGTTGTATATGGAATGTACCCTAACAACATGGTGTGTACTCTAAAATCTTCCACCTAGACATGTACTTCCACACGACATGGGTACACCCGGGGTCTAGTCATGTACTACTATACAGCCACAACATACATGGGGTTTTTCCATGTATGACTACACGGCCATGACCTACCTGGGGTGTGGCTATGTATTTCCACATGGTTATTTACCCCCTTATATGGGGAATCTTCCCATGGACCTGGACACATAGTCATGTCCCAGTACATTCCATGTACTTCGAATACACAGCGTGTAGTCCTAAAATTTCATTTGGCCAAGTACTCGGCCACATGGCCATGCACCGCTACACAATATATACTTCAAGTACATGATTTTTAGTTCTAAAAGTCCATATTCCACAAATGTGAAGAACACACAATATATGTTCCTAAACTACATGTTTTGTAATCAAGATTCCAAATGGGAAACCCCTACGAACCTCCTAAAACCCCTTTTCTCCCTGATTAAACATAGATCGACCCCCAAGGGGTCCTTGTAAGTAATAATAGGGATCTAAAACATAAAAAAACATATCTATGGGAATCATGGAATAAAACGCACAAAAAAAACCTACCTCATAGCGAAAAAACTGAAGTTTCGGGTCCAAATCTGCTCCTCGATGTCATTGCACCACAATCCAGTCTCAATCTCCAACACATATGAAATCTGGAGGCACCTCATTCTCCCTTCCCTATCATTCCAACCACCATGCATGGGAGAAGACCCCCCCCCTTCCTTTTGTTCATGGGGATCCAAATGGGGGTTATTTTGTAACGTCTCGGTTCCGGAAGCCACCCAGAGGCGCCCCGTACCCGGTTGGTCACATGGCCTCAAGCACATTTCCCCGAATGTCAGAGGCTGCCGACTAGAAGTGAGGGACTTGGGTGTGATAGTGGGGAAACTATGCCCTCATTGGCAGAGTACACAGCAGAAGTAAACAAATACATACAAGAGTGGAAGCAGTAGTAATGGCATATAGCAGTATCAGCAGAAGACTGAAAGTGTAAACTGGAGAACACATATATAAATTATGCATGATACATATGTCTAGGAAAGCAGCTAAACAAGTCACAATGCTGGAATACAAATAGTACTAAACCAAAGTACAAAATAAAAGATAAACAAATCCTCAACGTCGCAAGAATATGCTTGGTCTCATGCTCTCCAGCTCCACAACAAGTCAAGTACCTGAAGTAGAAGGGTGCTTGCCCTTATCTATACCTAGAATAATATAATCTGTTTGGGCCCAAAAGTATGACCCAAACAGGGTGTGAGACTAAATCCCAGTAGGCAACCACCCGAAGATCTGTGTCTAATAGTCAGTGAGTATATGGAAGGTAAAAGTACAGAAAACAGTAAACAGGAAAGCACTAAGCAGTAAACAATCCACAATTTAAAGCATTCAAACACCACACAACATGCAACAGCTAAGCAAGAAGATAACACAACAGGTAACCCTTTGGGAATCACTCATAGCCTATCCCCTCTGGTCCTACCTAACAAGAACAAGCAACCCTCTGGGAAGTACACTTAGTCTAACCCCTCTGGTTCAGCTTAAGCATAGACTCTCTGAGAAAGCACTCACTGTCAATTCCCCCTATAGTCTCGTATCAGTACTAAAGGTGCTCTGGGGAAGCACTCAACGTCTCATTCCCCCTGTGGCCCGCGTCGAGGAACTATAGACACTTTGGGGAAGCACTCAACGTAAATTCCCCTTGTGGTCTCGCATCGTAAGTTATAAAGACACTCTGGAGAAGCCCTCAACATCCATTCTCCCTATGGTCTATACACCAAGTTCTCACGGACCTGTGTAAGTTAAGCAAGTGTAGAAGCGCGTAAAAACCAAGGTCAACCTCAAGAACTACTTGGCTAGCATTCTACAGCACAACAACATACTAAAAACCAATCACACCATCCTATAATACTAGTAATGGGAAAGAAAACAGCAGCCTACAGGAAAACAAGACCCAAAGGTCAAAACGGGAAAACATGCATGGGCAATACATCCAAAGCACAACAATTCACCCTATTTACAATCAATAATCATCTACTCAGGCATACCAGTATAGCATAGAAACAATAGGGATAAAAATGGTAAACACGCAATACCTCGTTCATGGGTATTGGGAAAATTTACATATATAACTCAAAGACTTCCTACAGAAAGGCACAAACCACCTACCGCAGGGTTAGGAGATCAATATGCTTGAATCTCGAAGCTTGAATCTCCTTAGAACGTCGTAGATCTAAGAAAACTTCTAAAACATTCAACCCACGATAACTTGGAAAAGAAGAGAAATCATTAAACGAGGTTCCAGCATAAGAGAGAACTCACCGATGCGATTCCAACGCAATCAATGGTGTTCGAGTCGAAGGACGGATGGAGGCTCGGGGGCTCGTCGAAGATCCATGGCTTCTCGATGCTCTTGGATGAACGGAACCTAAAAGAAGTGAGTTCTGTCCGTCAGACGCGACCCCGGTGCATTTAATGAAAAAAAAAATACATGGTGTGTACTTTTGGAGTACACAGCATGTACTTGCTATTTTCGTACTCTGCATTAAGCGGCCTCCAGGTCATCACACATGGTTGTGTGCAAGGCCGCTACACGGCCAGCACACGGCTACCCGCGGTAACCGAGTACACGGCGTGTACTTCAAAAATTTCCAGAAACTCCTCTTTTCTCAAAAACTCCAAGAAAAAGAAAAACATACCTGAAAAGAGGATCTGGGTTCTTACATATTTAATTAATTAATTAAATGCCTGTTTAAAACACCTACCTCGAGTCCCATAAGCCGAATTGGGTTTATACCTCGCCTAAGGAAAACCACCCATTTAGGACTCAACCACAGAGTCATGATTTCAATTCAAAACTGTTTTCAAAATATATCACCACCCAAACCCACACAAGTAATTTAATATTTAATTAATTAAATATTAAATATTCATACAAAACTCGGACGGCTTAGAATTCCACTAAACTTATTTCCTAGGGTAAAAGATATATTAAGGGACCAATTGAGTGGTCAAAAAATCATTTGAGGTCATATTATAGAGTTAGATGATCATTTTACCCCTTATGAGCACCTGAAAGAAAAAATTCAAATTTCTGCTCAAATTCATAATCCCAAAAAACACGGGTCCTTACATGAGTTGTTTAAAATGTTTTAAATATTTTAATCTCTTAAAAAATTATTTTAAAAAATGATAGTATTTTCAAACTTTATAATTGTTAATATTGTAAAAGTAAATTGAGTTTAATCTTCCTAAAAAATAAATTATTTTTTGAATATGAACAAGTGGATGTGGTTCTGACACAAATGCACCTAGAGGTTATAACCATGAAAAGGTTTGGTTGGATTTTTAATTTGATCTTCACCATAGGCATTAGTAGTGGGCTTTTACTTCAAACCTGGTTTGACACTCTTAAGGAATATGCTCTAGATTATTCACACAACCTTTACAAACCATAATGATGGATTAGAAATGTTTTCTTGATTTTAAATATTTTATGTATTTTTATTTTAAATTTCATTATTTTATGGATCCTTTTATTAGTTCATAAATTAAGGGGGAGATCATCTTTCTAATATTGAAATGTTCCTAGATGAGACACCCTTTTTGATAAAAAATTTGAGCTTATTGAAAATCAATTTTATATTTCAATGTTTTATTTCAATATTTTTTTAAAAAAACTTTCTAAAGTTTTATTTCAATCTTGAGTTTATTTTAAAAAAAAAACTTTTTAAAGTTTTATCTCAATCTTGAGATTATTGAAAATTTGGTTTCAAGAAAAAATTGATACTTTGAGAATGTACCAATTATTTTGTTTTGAAAAATTGAAAGGCTTTAATTTTCAAAAATCCATTGGCACTTCTAAATTTTTTATTTAAAAAATCCTTTTTCTATATCTCTTGAAGGATCGTTAATGATGAGAAATGTAGTTTCTTTTTATTTCTTATCTATTTAACACTATTTTTATGTTCTTTTTTATAATCTAAAAGGGGAAGTTTATGGTTTTGGAGAAATTTATGATATCTATTTCTTATTTTAAATATGTTTTTAATAGGAATTGATTTGAACTTTTATCGTGTTCAATCTTTTTAAAATTCAGTTGTCTTAATCTCTTGAGTATTGAAAATTATTTTAGAATCTCATTTGAATTTCATTATAAAATATTGAAATTCCTTTTTGAAATTTTCTTTGGTATATTTCAAGTGTTTATAATCATCAAAAAGGGGAATATTGTTGTACCTCACTCTATTAGATGTGATTTAATGATCACAAACAACTTTTGGTGCTCTAACCTTTTCAATTGAGTGTATTTTAGTATTTATGTTTGAGCATGAAGATCGTGTTGGAGTTGGTTCCCTAGAACCAACTTTTGTGTACTTTATGGTTACCTGTATTCATTGTTTTGAATATTAATAAACTCATTATCATTTCATGATTGTTCTTCTTCATAAAATAGTATGTGATAATGTCCTAATATTATTTGTCACACTAAAAGGTCATAGTAGTCCCCCGCTATGATGAGAACTCAGAAGTGCCACGATATTATTCTTAAATATATGTTCTATAGATGAATGAAATAATTTGAGGGACATAAATGATATAAGCTATTAGGGGTGGAGACTCATAGAACTTTGAGGCACCTTCTCATGGTGTATTCCCTTAGTAATATCCAATATAGGATATTATGATAATGAGACCCGACAGTGGGAAATCAACATTTATATGTATCATTGGATGTACCTATCTACGGACGTATGTATTTATCCTTGAACTTTAGGTTTATTATTAATGAGTTTTATAAGTCATGTACTTTGATATATTGATGAAAATCATGGCGGCATATGCTCGTGGCGAGGTATGATACGTTGGGTGTGTCGTGAATAATATTTCATTAATGAATAATGAGAAAAGGATTTTTCCCTTATGTTCTTCAACAGAAGTTGATATCTTAGACCATTTGATGGAAATGATATAGCCTAAAAAATCCATGGACCATGGTGTTCTATAAGAAAGTTTGATTTTAAAAAATTCAAAGAAAGAGACATCGAGCACATAGGTTTATGGCACCAGCATGCAACCTGGATGATTAGAGATATCATGATAAAGGGATTATATTCCATAGTAAGAATTTGTATGAAGTATTATATCATTATGTCATTAACATCTTTCTTTATCGATGTCTTGGTATGTTTCTAAACGCTAACCTTGGATTTTAGACTGTTTTGCCTAATGCCACTGAGAAAAAGGCCTAAAGGGTCACACACTAAGTGTATCCAGAATCTCAGTTAAATAATATATTATTATTTATTATTTAAAAAGTTGAATAAATATTATTCTCGCATGTGGTTTTATAATTATTCGTGTTTGCTTGATCGCTTATATTTTGTCACCAGTTATTCGATAGAATATTATGTGAGTAGAATATTTAATAAATATTTATTTTCTATTTAGTGAATGTAATATTTATTTATTTATTGGAAAATAATGCAGTGATATTTATTTATTAAATAGATAGTCATTATTCAACTCCTGATAAATATTATACAGTAATGGCGGACTGAGTTTAATGGTCCGGTGAGAAATAATATATATTGAATATTATTTGATTAAATAATATTTAATTTAATTCATGAATTTGGCACATGTAAAGAAATAATATTACTGTTATTATTATTATAGACATAGGGTTCCATAGGGATTATAGAAATAATAAAGGGTGCATGTGTAATTATTATTTTCTAACCCTAGTGGTAAACCCAATTATATTATTTTCTTAATAAATCCAATTCATTTGTTGTGCACAATGAAATATGGAGAGAATCTTCTTCAAGCCCTAGAGAGATCCCTCTCCAAGAACAGAGAGCGATCATCCCCCACCATCACTTTCAGGTAAAAATAGATCGAAGAGAACTCTTTATTGAAGCGGTTCTCGAGGTGGCCAAAGGTGAATGATGAAAGCATTAGGATCTGTCATGCTAGCACCCGGAGATTCCTACAGTAGCATTCGAAGGTTCGTGGAACATATGTGGATCACCACTATAGGGAATCTATTCTTGATTTCTACAATACAACAATAGTATGACGTAGATACGTTGTCATATCCATCAACGAAGAAAGAATTCCTTACAAGGTAATTCTTAATTGCTTAAATTGATTATAAATAATATGTGATGATCATGCGCTTGGTTTCAGTGTTTACTCATTGTTTATATTCTTTTATTCAATTTCATTGATCATGGTGTTTATCATGTAAATCTCAGATCAATCAACAATCGTGACAAAAAGAAAAGTTAGACATGTCTCATCCAACGCTTCCATTATGCCTTGAACCTACAAATAGGTTGTCAATAGACCAAACAAAGGCCTCAAATTGGATGAAGAAGAGCAATGGATCTTCCAAACTCTTTCACCACTTGCTACATGGTGGGGTGTCACCGGCCAGCCGGTGACACTGACATAAGCATCAAATCCATTGTAATTCCAACGGCTACCCGATGGAATGTCATCGACTACCCAGTGGAATGTCACTGACCAGTTAGTGGCATTAGACAGAAGTAGTGGACTTCCAAGTTTCTCACCAGCTACTCAGTAGTAGTCAGCAACTACTCGGTGGAAGCAGCACAATGAGGAATTTTAAAGCATGCCTACCAGTTAGCTGGTGGCATCTGGAGATTAGTCAATGGTGTTGAATCGGCAAGTCAAAATATGAATTAAAGAGGGTCTTCAATGGATCCCTTTACCCCATTACACCTCCATCTCAACCGTTGGAGCCCCGGAGGATTTAAATACCACCCATCGGAGGCTTGGAAAGAACAGTCACAAAAATTTGTGAATTTCTTTGATCCATAACAAACAACAATGAATATTGGATTCAATTTTGCTTCCCCGTGAGATCTCTTTGTATTTCATTCTCTAAACATTTTGATTTCCCATTTTTCTCTCTCTTTCATTTCCTCAATTTCATCTCCTTTTTCTTTCTGGATAATTGAAATCTTTTCTTCAAAGAGCTTGTGCCTAAGAAAATCTCCTCTTTCTCTCTCTTTCCAAGTTCATGGTAAACTGACAAAACAAAGGTAGTTCTCTTTGGGTTCTTGGAAAAC
Organism: Viscum album; assembly: GCA_963277665.1. NCBI lineage: Eukaryota > Viridiplantae > Streptophyta > Magnoliopsida > Santalales > Viscaceae > Viscum > Viscum album. The sequence goes on from OY728136.1 coordinate 1,343,947,026, forward strand.
CAAGGTATCTCTTTCTAGGTTTCTTGGTAACATCTAAAACCAAGGATTTGTGTTCTTTTTTGGTTTCTTAGAAGCATTTAAAGTCAAGTTCTATATATATATATATATATATTCATAGATCATCAATTCATTGGGGTGAGAGGTGTAGGGGCTTAAAATCGAACTATTGTTGAACTTCTTTAACAAATTTTGTGCCATATTTACTTTATAAAACTTTTAATTTTCCATTATTTTAATACACATCCCTAATTATGAAAAAGAAATCTTCATATGGTTATGAGTTTGGTCATTGTGATTTATCCAAAAAAACCCTAAGCTCATCGGACTTAGTCCATCATAATAAAGCAATAAAAATATGAATGAGACATGTAAAAAAATATAAGAAACATTCATAAATAAAATAATGAATAATGGTGTGATTTAATTATAATAAAAGTTCTCAATTTTTTATCACAACCCCAACATAGTTGGAGGATTAGTGACACATGATAAATGGAGTGCTTGTAGTGAGAGGGAAAGAGATACATAATGAAAATAAAGAGAAGAAAAAGAAAACCGGAAAAAATAAATTGTGTTCAATAATGAAATAATCATAAAGAAAACTAATTCCAAAATGCTTATGCAGGCTCCCACGTGTCAAAAAAGCTAGAACCTTTTATCAGGGTTGAGCCCCCCCCCCCCCCCAAATTCATATGCAGGCTCCCACATGTCCAAAAAGCTAGACCCTTTTATCAGAGTTGAGCCCCCCCCCCCCAACTAGGCCTCTAAAACCTTATTAAACAACTTAGGTGGTTGGGGATGGTTGACAAGATGCACGGTTAAGTGAACAGTTTGTAAACTGTATAAGCCTTGTTGTTTTATCACAGATACATTTTTATTCTTATAAATTAGTGAATTTATGTTGTGGTTGTCGGTGATGGACACGTCTTCGTTGCACGAACCAAAGGTGAGGCGCCAACCTATCAAGAATCAGATTTGAAGAAAGCATATTTTAAGTGGTGGTAGGAAATTTGTTCTTATTGATCGATGAACCGTCGAAGAAATGGGTCTAAAGCACTTGTTAGTGACAATGAGGATTCAAAGTGATGGATTATAATTTTCATCTTCCGTAGACATAAGCAATTTTGATTGCAACCACTAGCGCAACATGGCAGTCATCAATGATTACATAGATGATGAACTTTAACTCTATGAACCTGGAAATTTCCAACTCCATGAACATCGTGGCTTCGGGCAAATCAGGGCTCACATGAGCTCAATCATCCAAGGGAAAAACTTCCATTTTCATATATTCTTTATTGTTTGAGAGAAATTTCCTTTCCATTTCCTATTTCCATTTTTGTTTCCTATGAGAAGTGATAAATAAATTTCTTATGTTTGGTATGCAATTTTTGCATTTTATTTTGAAATAAGAAAAATACTAATATATAAATGTTTTGTACATTATATATATGTGTGTGTGTGTGTGATTTGTGTATTATTATGATCTTAAAATGCATAAAATAGTTTTTCTTCTCAAAAAAACAAGTCATAGAATATATGTTATGCCTCAAATAAACATATATTTTGAGACCTTGTGAGTTTTGTCAATAAATAAATAAAAAAATTTGTCACAATGAATTTAATGGTAAATGAAAATTTTAGTGTTCATATATATTTTTTTTAAATGAGTTTAAAAAATATATTTTAATGGGTTTAGTGTTTCATTATTTACAAAAATGGGTCCTAAAATTATGGGATTTCCCTTCAAAATCATGAGATTGTTTCACCCCACCTGCAAAACGCCCCTACAAAACGCTCCCAACCCACCCACACCACCCCCCACATCATATATATTTATAATAATATATTTATTATATTTATGATATAGTAAATATACTTCAATAGGAACGAGCTGAGGACGCATCCCCTTTATTAAGAAAGAAAAAAGCGATGGAGAGGATGGGCCAAATAGATACCTGGCCACATCAAGAAAGTGTAAATACATCAAAGCTAGAAAAAACAACACGGACCAAAAGTGATCAGCGCATCACAGATTCACCGAGCCATGAGAAAGCATTTGGTTCCTCGCTAAGTAGAACTATTCAGATCACATGCGAGAGAGTGCTCATTCTGTGATGAGAGACCACCCATCCACCCCGACCACAAGGATATTGTCCCCTCCTCCACGAATTCCTGCTGCCATGGCCCACCTCCATCATCAGCAGGTTCTTCTTCAGATTCAACTTTCATGTCTTTTACATTAGAAGCATAAACACATCTTTGTCCATCCTCATTGTCTTCGGAGGCAAGAAGTTCAAAGGAATTGTGTGTGTGAACCTTACCTCTGACCTGATTATGCACTTCCACATAAGACTTTGTAGTAGCAGTGGGTACAGGGTCATCATGACCCACAATTAGGTCCTGAGAACATCTACCAGACAGCCCAAGTGGAGAATTGACTGCCTTAGTAACAGTGTTAGTAGCCATAAAAACCCTTTATTGTGTGACATGAGTGTTGGATTGGTGTTGCCCGATCCGGTTTGGGCCGAATGCTTGTGGCCCGCAATTTTCGCGAGTCGAGCTCCGCGGTGAGCTCGTTGGGGGTTGCAGGGGGCAACGCGCCCCTGCTCCGGGGGTCCGGGGGCCGAAGGCCCCCGGTCCAAATTTTCGGAACTGTAGCAATGCTGACCACTGTAGCGGAGCTGACCAACCGACACCGACAGGTACTGTAGCGGTGCGGATTTCGGGGTCAACAGTACTGTAGCGCTTTTGACTTCCAGCCGACAGACACTGTAGCACTTTTGACAAAGTGAGTCGCCGATCACTGTTGCAACGCGGACTACTATTCAGAACAGTAGACCGTCTTCTTCATATGTAGCTCATTTCGAGCTAGGGTTTTATGGTTGGAAATCCTCTGTAATTTCTGTGCTCCCGAATCATAGTGAAATTCTGCATCTCCCGTGGACGTAGGGTTTTTTCCCGAACCACGTAAATCGCCGTGTTCATTGTTGCTTTTCTTTCTTTCGTTTTCTCGTTTTCTGTCGTTCTGTCTCCCAGTGATTCCGCAACAATGAGGTGGACCATCCATAGGGATGGAGACCCCCACATCACCAAGCCTCTCCACAGCCATAGAACAATTATGTTTCCGATGTGGAAAACCTTATAATCCCATGAATAAATGTTTTGATCCTAAGATGAGGGTGTTAATTTTGGCAGAAGATGATGATAATGAACTTACATTTCAGCAAGAAGAGGTGAATGTATTGGATAAAGCTGAGGTGGAAGATCATGAGGTGGAACGTAAATTTGTTGACTTACAGGGTTGGGGAATTCTGTACAGTTCCAGAAATTGTTCAAGGGACTCCACCATGCTGATGAAAGTGGAGGGCAGCATTAAAGGAATTTCAATTCTAATTCTACTTGACAGTGGCACCTCACACAATTTTAGTCCAAAATTGGTAAGGATATTGGGATTGCACGTTGAGAATTCTTCAAAGATGAAGGTGAAGCTTGGAGATGGGCATAAAACTGGAACTATGGGAGTGTGCCAGCATATTTCATTAATTATGAGAGCTTATAAGTGTTCAACTGAAACTCATGTTTTGGATATAGTAGGGATGGATTTGATTTTGGGAATATCTTGGTAGAGTACCCTGGGGGATGTATACATCAATTGGAAAACTATGGTGATGAAGTTTGTTGTAGACAAACAGAATTTTACCCTGTTGGGAGCCCAAAATACTAACCGAGCAACTTCTTCATTAGATCAGTGGTTTTGTGGGAAACCTTGCAGCCGTACTCTTTGTCAAATTGTTGGCGGTAAAAGTAGCAATGGGGTTCAGAAACTGTCTGAACAGAATAGAGAGCTACAGTATATTTTTTGTCGTTATTCCTCTGTTTTTGACGAACCAAGCGGACTGCCAGCACAGTGGCAATGTGAACATGCAATAAATTTTTATCCAAGACAGGGAACAATTACGGTATGTTTGTATAGGTACCCCCATTTTCAAAAAAAATGAAATAGAAATGCAGGTGCATGACTTGTTAGATGGAATTGTACGGCCTAGTTCTAGTGCCTTTTCAAATCCGATATTATTGGTCAATGTAAAATGAGGAAAATAAGAGACCCAAACCCCCAAGGTATATTCTCTAAAGGAGCCCTTGGGGTTCTTTTATAATGAATAATTGAAACCACATCGGACCTCAAGTCCGATGTGGGATGCAGACTCCAACACTCCCCGTACACCTAGCTTGGACACATAATGAAAAGAAAACAACAAAACAGACGCTAACACTCCCCCTCAAGCTTGTCCAGCTTGATTACAAAACAGACGAAATAAAAAAGAAAGCTGCAAAAGGCTGCTGCTCCCCCTCACGATCAAAGCTCCTCCGCAGGATGATGGATGGATGATGTCGCGGACGCAATAGATGAACCACTCAAACCGGGCCGATGGACGGAGCGCCAGGAATGCCGCACTAGTGGGGTCAGCGATGAAACGCCGGGAAATCCAAACTAGCACCGGGAAAACCGCACTTGCGGGGCCGGTGACGGGAGGCGGGGATTCCGCAGAATTGTTGCGGGACTGGCGGCGCCAACGGGCTCGAATCCAAGACGGTCAAGGTGATGCGCCACGGTGGATGAAGCGTGAAGGTGTGCCTGCTGACAGAGAAGCGGCTGCCTGGAGTAGTCGGGAGAGGTCGGCGAAGCGGGGATGCCGCAGGAGGTGCCGGAGAGCCGAAACTTGAAGCTGGGCAGCCGCAGGGAGAAACTGGAGCTGGATGGCTGCCGGAAGAGAAGCGCAGGAGGAGGCCGGCGAGGGAGCAGGAGGCCGGGAGGCGGCACTGGAAGCCGGAGGAGGCCGCCAGCGTGGAGGGGCCGGTAAGGGTGGAGGCCGGTTGCTGGAGGCCGGCTGTCGGAGGCGCCGACAGGAAAGGAGGCCGGCTGTCGAAGGCGCCGGCAGGAATGGAGGCCGGCTATCGGAGGCGCCGGCAGGAATGGAGGCCGACTGTCGGAGGCGCCGGCAGGAATGGAGAGGGCTGGGAGTCTCATCGAGATCCAGCGTGAGGGAAACCGGCGCGAGGGAAGCCGCAGTGAAGGCGGGGCCTGGCGCCGGGAGAGATCCGCCACAGGGAGGGGTCGTGCGCAGGAGGAGGGTGCGCCGGCTGGGTCGGGAGCCGGGAGCCGCGCCAGGGCCGCCGGGGAGCCGCGCCAGGCAGGAGGGCGACGCGGGGAGCCGGGACGCCGGGGAGCCGGAAGCCGGGAGGGGGATGCCGGCGGAAGAGAGGCGTCGGCCCGTGCTGAGCGCACAGGAGGAAGGGCCGCGGGAGGGATGGGAGTCGCGGGGCGGAGCGAAGCCGTCGGGGAGGGGAACCGGGCCGGCCACTGCGTCGCGCGCAGCAGGGAGAAGACACCAGGGGAGGAAGCCGGGTCGGACGGGAGGCTGCCGCTCGGGAGGGATGACCGTCGGGAGAGAGGGCCACCAGGGAGGGCCGCCGGAAGAGCCGGAGCGGGAGGCTGCCGCTCGGGAGGGAACGGAGACCCGCCGGGGAGCCGCGCATGGCAGAGGCGGAGGGGCGGCGGCGGCAACCCTACGGGGCTTTGAGGCCGCCGCCCCCCACGGGGGAATTGCAAAGAACCCTAGATCGGAAAAAAATATATGTGAGGGAGGGATCAAACCTCCTCTGATACCATGTAAATGGTGAATTCCCCTTGCCTCCTTACCTCAAAGTGAGGCGGAGGCATTCTTTTATAATGAATGATAAACTCCACATCGGACCACAAGTCCGATGTGGGATACAGACTCCAACAATCAAAAAGAAAGATGGATCATGGTGGTTGTGTGTTGACTATCGTGCGTTAAATAAAGTGAATATACCGGAAAAATTCCCTATTCTGGTGGTAGAAGAATTACTTGATGAATTACATGGGGAAACTTATTTTTCCAAACTGGATCTCCAAGCAGGGTATCATCAAATCCATATACGAGAAAAGGATGTGGAAAAAACTGGTTTTCGGACTCATAGCATCCATTATGAGTATTTAGTGATGTCATTCGGTTTAATGAATGATCCATCTACTTTTCAGAATGCTATGAATGAGTTGTTCCTTTCCTTACTCCGACATTATGTTTTGATTTTTTTTTATGACATTCTTGTATATAGTAGGGATTGGCCGACGCATCTACAGCATGTGTCACACGCGTTTTGTATTCTTCAGGATAATCAATTTTTTTCCAACAAAAATAAATGTCACTTTGTACAATAGACAATTGAATATTTGGGGCATATTATTTCTATCGAGGGAGTCCCTATGGATCCTGGGAAAGTGAAAGTTATGATCGATTGGCCAGCTCCTACAACAGTCAAAGGAGTTCAAGGTTTTCTTGGCCTCGTTGGGTATTATCATAAATTTATCCATGGATATGGTAAAGTGGACCGTCCTCTTACTAACCTTACTCGCAAGGATGGGTTTATTTGGACAATTGAGGCTCTCCAAGCCTTCAATCACTTGAAATAGTTAATGACTCCAGTTTTATCTTTACCTGATTTTTCTAAAAGTTTTGAACTTGAGTGTGATCCCACAGGGCGAATAGGAGCTATCCTCATGCAAGAAAGATGGCCTATTACCGACTTTAGCACTTCTTTATTAGACCGGAAATTAGCCAAATAAATTTATGAAAAATAAATTATGTCTCTTGTCCTTTCCATTCAGCATTGGAGACCATAACTTTTGGGTCTTCCATTCATTGTTTATTCGGACCATCAAAGCTTAAAATATTTTCTGCAGTAGCACATAACAACTATAGACCAACAGTGTTGGATCGTAAAGTTATTGAGATATCAGTTTGAAATTCATTATAAACCAGGAAAAGAAAATTCAGCGGTGGATGCTTTGTCTGGGAAATATGAAGAAGGGTTGCACCTTAATCTTCTTAAGTCTCATTCAGTTTGGGAGGTGGACTGTAATATCACAGATGGGGTACTGTTAGATACCGCACCAAAACACCAAAGATGAACGTGTATAAAAGTGGAGCAGAATGATCAGAAGAATTACAGAGGATATGTGAGAAGAAGAAAACAAGAAGAATAAGAAGAGGATGGAGGAGAGGAAGACTCGATAGACATGCAAGCTCTCCCACCCAAGCCACTGAGGTCATTTCCCAAGCTTCACGCTGAACTAACTGACTGACTCTCTCCTTCTCTCTCACCAACCCTCCCCCTTTTAACAACCTTTACCACCCCCACATGGGCTAACAGCTTCCCCCTTTTAGAATATTCTTTCAGCTATACAGGTTGTGCTAAGGTGTCCTACACAACTGGCGATGCTTCCATTCACTGCTGGCATGCATCGTTCAGTTCCGCACACCGTCGGTTTGCTTTGGTACGCACACACGGACGACGTTCTGATCCTCCTCCATGGAAACTGTTTTGTTCTTCATCATCGGATACAGCAGATCACTCGTGCATGGCCCATTTCTGCTCTAAGGTAACGTCGCTGGAACAAATACTTCATTTTCTCTTCACAATCGGCCACGTCGCGCCCCACCGCGACTTCGCTCGACATCGACAACAGGTGCAAGAAACACTCCCAACCTCGATGATTACCAGACGCGACAACAGGATGATCTACGCTCTGCCTACTTCGTTTGGAGGTGAAACACACGAATCGAAGAAGCACTGACCTTCGTCTGCTTCGTTTGGCACTGTGCTCTGTCCGGTCTTTTCATTCGGCAGAGCCCAACGAGCCGTCTGTGGTTATCAACCTGCAGCGGTTCACGCTACCAGTTTGAGATTCAAGGCATCACACATGGGCATACACAGTTGGTTTCTTTTCATAGCTAGTACTTCTAGTTTACAGAGGCTGCACCATGCACCGCACCATTGTACTCGCAGGAGGGGCACGATTTCGTTATTCGCTAGAGGAGCAGATAGCCGGAGGACCCAAAAAAACACCTCATATTCCTTCCTACTGAAGACTGCCTCTTAGGTCCTACAAATTCACTTTGACCAGAAAACGTGGGAAGAGAAATGGGATTTCCACAAGCATGAGGAGGCAGAATTTTGGCAAACACTGATACTTTGGATGAAACAATAGGAGAAGTTGTTGTACCACGAGCCTGCATTTGAAGAAACACAGCAGGATGCCCTTACTTTTTCTTGTGCTGGGTTCTTGACTACTAAGTCGGCCACATTCCTTTCCACACAGTCCATAGCTTTGGGTGAAATGGAGGTGACGCATTGCGACGAAATGGTGTTGTCCGGCCAAGCATCGACAGTAGAATTAACGCCCACCAACGGCGCGGGACATTCGGCAGCTGGGAGATTATGCCATCAGGAGGTGAGAGCATTGTAGGGGGATGAGATGCACATCAGCATTCCTCCATTAGTGCTTGTGACCGCACATTCACTTTGAAAAACACTGGTCGCACCATCCATAAAGTAGCACATACCACTCCCTCAGTCTCCTTGGGTGGGAACACAAGTAATTCTGATGGAGACCACTGGGGACCGCAGGAAGAACATGATGAATCATGAACCCTCACACTGGAAGAAACAGCATCGCCAACCACTGACAGACCTTATGTGGGCTGATCATCAACCGGAAAGGACTATATGGGAAATTTCCTAGAAAGTAGCTATGCTCAAGTAGCAGCACAAACGAAGGGCCCAAAGTGTTAGAAGGTCCATCTAGGAGATTGCTTGGGGAATAAGTGAAGTCGGGGTGCATTGCCAACAGGCATTGCAGGCACATGGAGTAGGGAGGGTCATTTAGCTAATTGCTTGGCATGACTGCATGATCAGTGCACCTTGCCCTCAGTTCCATGGCGCATGACTGGTATGGGAGATTGTTTGGTATGCCGGAAGAATCCACCACCTTGAGAACAAGGTGATTTTTCAGGACGGCGGCAGTGATAGTAATGTTGGGGGATGTTTGCTTGTTAGAATAAAAGAGGTTAGAGTGTAACTGCTTGTGGGTCCCTAGAGGAATATGTTGGGGGTCACTTTCTATTAGGGAAACTATTTTAAAAGGGGGTTAGGGAGGTAGAATGGGGAGGGGGGAATAGTTTTTGAGTGCGGGGATTCGGCCATTTTTTGATTGGGAAAGAGATCTTGCATGCCTCCCAAGTTTCTTCTTCATATCCTTTATTCTTCATCTCATTTCTGTAATTTCAATTACCATACAGTTATACATACTTAAGAGTCTGTTCTTGGTAGCTTGTTCGTGTGAGGGTATTTATCAGGTACCTTCTGATCACTTCCTGGGAAAAAATTTCAGCACGCTGCAAGCTGGACAGCCCTCTGTCTCGGGATTTACCCTTCATAAGGGTGTGCTACACTATCATGATGGATGCTTGGTTATTCCAGCTTCTTCTCCTTAGATCCCTATCTTGTTAGCGGAATTTCACTCCTCTCCTCAAGGGGGTCATAAGGGATTCGTTTGAACTTACCACAACTTGTCTAGCAATTTATACTAGGTTGGAATGAAAAAGGTTGTATAGGATTATGTTAAGCGGTGTGAAATTTGTCAGCAGTTTAAATACTCCACTTTATCCCCTGCAAGACTTCTTCAACCACTGGAAATTCCTACAGTAATATGGTTTGAAAAATCTATGGATTTTATTTCTGGCCTTCCAAAATCCAAGGGGTATGATGTAATTTTAGTGGTGGTAGATCATTTGTCCAAATACGCTCACTTCATGCTCCTTAAACATCCATATACATCCCGGTCAGTATCTGAACTACTTCTCCGTGAGATAATCCATTTACATGGAGTACCAGCCTCTATTATAAGTGATCATGATCCACTCTTCCTTGGTAATTTTTGGACAAAATTATTTCGTCTCTATGGCACTACTCTTTGACTTAGTTCAGCCTATCACCGACAAATAGACGGACAAATAGAAGTTTTCAATCGTTACCTTGAAACCTATATATGATGTTTTGCAGGGGATCAGCCTCGCACTTGGTCTTATTGGATTCCATGGGCTGAATGGAGTTACAATACCACTTGGAAAAGCTCCATTCAAACTACTCCATTCGAAATTGTTTATGGGTGCAAACCACCAACCATTCTTGGTTTTTTTCCCTTTGAAGTTCAGGTTCCAGCAGTCGCTGCAGCTTTAGGAGATCAGGATGAGGCACTTCACCAACTCCATCGTCACTTGGCCCGATCCCAAGATTATATGAAATGTACCACTGATAAACACCAACAAAATGTTGTTTTCCGGGTTGAAGATTGCGTTTACTTAAAGCTGCAACCCCATAAACAGCACACTATCACTTCCCATATCCATTAGAAACTTGCTGCTAGATTTTATGGCCCTTTCACAAAGGCATGTCTCACCCACAATATTTGATCTAGTGGACTAGCGGCACAGTGGATGATGCAACATGGGAGGATGAGTTTTCCCTTCGCAACCAATTTCCTTCTTTTAGTCTTGGGGACAAGACTGATTTCCAAGGAAGCGTCAGTGTTAGAGCTGGAGGTAATCTTGCCACCTAGCAGGTTTATACTAGAAGAAATAAAGCTACATTAGGTCTTTAGATAGTCACGTGATAGGCTGGTTACACGTGACTTTCTAACAGAATAAAGGGGGAAGGGGGTCCAGTCGAGGAGTTAGCTAGATTCTATTTTCAAGTCTCGACTGTTAGCTTGGGCGGGGAGAGCAGAAGGGGCCTCTTGAGTCATGTTTGGTGCTTTTCTCCTCTAGTCTTATTCTTCCTTGAAGTCTGTAAGTCTTTTCTAACTCTATAATACCAGGTTAGAGCTGCAACTCTACTTAATCCAATTGTGTTTACTGCTTTTCTGGTAAGAGAACCTATCATCTATCAGTTGCAGCAGGTTCATCCAATGATTGGCACACCATTAGAACTTGATTGTACCCTGAATTAAAAGTCACTCCTTTTTTGGGAGACACGGCACAATGGAAAGCATAATCCATCAAAATTCCTTCAGACTTCTTACCCTTAGAGTTGCTTGAATTCAATGAAATAGATCAAAAATTATTATCACTAATAACAATCAATGAGTGTAAGAGATTGGATGAGGCATCCTCACTGCAGTCTTCTTGGGATGAAGATTATCAGGCTTGGGATGCTGAGAAATAGGGTCAAACCTGTCCCTTGGACATCTTGGTTGGCGTAGCAGAGTCTGTCTTCATTTTACCCTTTCTATTCTTTGAAGAAACCTGTTGGACCCCATTTAAGTTTAAATGGGTATTTCTGAGTCCCACATTGGACTTACCCTCCTTGTAATTAGATTTGTTCATCTATAAAAGAGTATCCCCACCTCACATTGAGGTAAGGGGAATTCACCATCTACATGGTATCATAGGATCATAATCCCGACCCTCCCTCCCAGCGGATTCCCGGTTCTGTCCGGCCCCGCCTCTCTTCCCCCCTCTGGCTCTACCCTAATCTTACGGCGGCCCTCTCTCCCGGCGGTCCTCCCTCCGGCGGCCCTCCCTCCGGTGGCACTCCCTCCCGGCGGCTCTCCCTCCCGGCGCAGCTCCTTTCCCGGCAGCCCTCTCTCCCAGCGCGGCTCCCCTCGCTCAGCGGCGCCCTCGCCAGCACCTCGCCCAGGCGTCGTCCCCCTCGCCCAGCGGCACCTCGCCCTCAGCCTCGCCCCGGCGCCTCTCCCTCGGCCTCGCCCCGGCGCCTCGCCCTCGGCCTCGCCCCGGCGCCCTCGCCCTCGACCCAGCGGCGCTCTCGCCCGGCGCCCGCGCCCTAGCCCCAGCGGGTCCCCTCCCGACGTGGCTCCCGACCGCGGCTTCCGGCGCCCTCCCACGGCGCACCCTCGCCCAGCATCGCCCTCGACCCAACGGCGCTCCCGCCCTCACGCCCACGCGGCGCCCCTTCCCCAGCCGCACCCTCCTGAGCGCGACCCCCTGTTGTTGCTCCCTCCGGCGACATCTTCGGGCCGCCTCCCTTCCACCGTGCGACTCCCGGAAACCAGGTCCAGCGCCCGCCCTCCATGGACGCTTCCTCCGTTATGTCGTCCCTGATCACAGCCTCCTCCCGACTTGTCGATGACCGGCTGGATGCCACCAACTTCTTCGTCTGGCGGAAGACGGTCTTGATGTCCCTACGCGGCATGGGGCTTCATTCTCATCTTGAGAAACCCCCACCCGCCATCACTGAACCCAAATTCGACTCTTGGCAGCTGGCGGACACCAAAATCTTCGCATTACTGGTCAACTCCATGGACCGGTCGGTGAAAGATGTCACTAAGACTGCCAACACGGTCAAAGAGCTATGGGATTCCTTGACTGTCATGTTCTCCGAGACCAATAACTTGGCTCGGGTCTCAGACGTTCTACAGCGTCTCTCCCACATCCGCCAGCAGGATCGGACCTTTCCAAACTACTTCATGGAATGGAAAGGTCTCCGCGACGAACTGCAGGAACTCTGGCATATTCCTCAGACTCCGGCAGAAGCGCAGACTCAACGGGATCAGCTCTGCCTATTCAATCTCCTGAATGGCCTCGCACCGGACTACGCCACGACGGCCACTGAGATGCTCGTCAGCCCGTCTACGCTGGATATCCCACAGGTCTATCATCGTCTGCAGAAGGCTCATTAGGCCCTTGCACCACCCGTCCCCATCCCTGATCACACTGCGCTCCTAGGCTGTGGCGGTGACCGCCCTACCGGCCCTCGAGGACGCGGTCATGGAGACGGCCGACCTCGCCCCCTCTGCCAGCACTGTGGCAAGCTCGGTCATCTGATAGACCGCTGCTGGGTCCTTCATGGTCGTCCCGATTCGCACCCCCGACAGGGCCAGACTGCGATCCGCGATGCGTCATCACCTGCTGCTGCTCTTCCCCCATCGTTGGATCTTTCCCTGGCTGAGATCCAGCTGATTCACGATTATCGGACCACCTCCATGTCGGGCTCTTCATCAGCTTCTCTTTCCCATTCCGGTGGTCCCACTGCTCCTGTCAGTCATCGTTCCACTGCATGGATGCTTGACTCAGGTGCGTCTGACCACCTCACCGGGGATGCAGGTATACTCTCCAACTACCGTCCCTATAGTGGATCATCAGCCATCACTATTGCTGATGGGTCCACTCTCCCCATAGCCGGCTTTGGCACCTGTTCCCTCACCTCCTCCCTTCAGCTATCCTCGGTGGCTCGTGTTCCCCGCAGTCCATTTAACCTACTTTCCATCATCAGCAAGCTGACCAGGGATCTCAACTGTAATGCTATCTTTACCTCATCTTCTGTTTTGTTTCAGGAACGGACGACGAACCGGGAACTTGGTAGAGGCCAGCTTCGGGATGGGGTGTACATGTTCGATGGCCCGACTTCCATCGCCTGCGCGTCTGTCCCTGCTCGTGCCGTAGACCTCCATTCTCGGTTGGGCCACCCCTCCACCTCAGCACTTCATCAGCTCTATCCCGATATTAGTCCCCGTTTATCTTTTCCTTGTGAGTCGTGTCGTTTTGCGAAACACCATCGCACATCATATTCTCCTCGAGTTGACACACGGGCCGTCAAACCCTTTGATTTGGTTCATTCCGATGTATGGGGTCTCTGTGCCACCTCGAGTCAATCTGGGTATAAATATTACATTTCTTTCATTGATGATTATTCCCGTATGACATGGCTTTACCTTCTTCGAGATCGGAGAGAGGTTCTCTCCACCTTTCAGACCTTTTTCCATGAGATACAGACACAGTTTTCTATCCCTGTGAAATGTCTCTGATCTGACAATGGGCGAGAATACTTATCCACTCACTTTCAGCAGTTTTTGTGGGCCCACGGCATCATCCACCAGACCTCCTATCCTGATACCCCTCAGCAAAATGGGGTGGCCGAGCGGAAACACCGGCATATCTTGGAAACCGCTCGTGCCCTCCTCTTCCACCGCCAGGTACCTCTTCTCTTCTGGGGGGATGTCATCTTCACTGTTACTTACCTTCTCAATCGTCTTCCCTCCTCCATCCTTCAGGGGGAGACTCCTTTTCATACCTTGTTCCCCTTTATTCCTCCTCACTCCCTTCCACCCCGCGTCTTCGAATGTCTCTGTTATGTCCGGAACACTCGCCCCAATCTCTCCAAAATTTCTCCCAAATCCCTTCGATGTATTTTTCTCGAGTATTCCCGCACTCAGCGCGGGTACCGATGCTTCTCTCCAGACCTCTGCCGGTATATCACCTCTGTCGACGTATCGTTTGTCGAGAGCTCTCCTTTCACTCTCCCCTCTTCTTATCCCGACACTACCATCAATGACTGTCTTCCGCTCATTGTTCACCCGCCTCTGGTGTCTCCTCCGACCGGTCATCTCTTTGGACAGACCTACTCTCGTCATCCTTCCGCTGTACCTCCCATCCAGGCCGAGGAAACCATTGTTCCCGCTTCGTCCGATGCTCCTATCACAGCTCCCGAGGACGTGCCGATTGCGCTCCGGAAAGGTACTCGCTCGTGTCAGACTACTCCTCTCTTTGTATCTTCATACAGGGGTCTGTCAGCTCTGGAGACCGTGTCGATTCCTCAAACAATAGGTGAAGCCAAATCTCACCCAGGGTGGCTAGCCGCAATGAGGGAAGAATTGCAAGCTCTGGATGACAACCATACATGGGATCTTGTTCCACTTTCGGCGGGCAAACAGGCGGTCGGCTGTAAATGGATTTTCACGATCCGTCTCAATCCCGATGGCTCTCTTTGCCGCCTCAAAGCCCAGCTTGTCGCAAAGGGATTTGCTCAGACTTATGGCATCGACTACTTTGAGACCTTCTCTCCAGTCGCAAAGATGGCCTCTGTCTGCCTATTCATCTCTCTGGCTGCTCATCATCACTGGTTGTTTCATCAAATGGATGTTAAGAATACCTGTCTCCATAGCTTTCTTGACGAAGAAGTCTACCTGCAGCAGCCCCCTGGTTTTTCAGCCTCTGGTGCCGACTCCCATGTTTGTCTTCTCCGTCGCTCCCTCTACGGCCTCAAACAGTCTCCTCGAGCATGGTTTGGCCGCTTCAGCACTGTCGTCACAGCCTTTGGCCTCTCTCGAAGTATGAAAGATCACACAGTCTTCTTTCGTACGACGACGCACGGCTGTATCTTGCTTGTGGTTTATGTTGATGACATAGGGAGCGACTCTGGAGGCATCGCCAGCCTCAAAACGCATCTTCACCAGCACTTTCACACCAAAGATCTTGGTCCCCTCACCTACTTCCTTGGCATCGAGGTCTCCCGGACTGCGGACACTATCTCTCTCTGTCAGCGCAAGTATGCTCTTGATATCTTGCAGGATGTCGGGTTGAGCACAGCCACTACAGTGGACACTCCACTTGAGCCTGGGGAACGCTCCCTTCATTCCGACTTGGAACCATTTCCTCATCCTGAGAGCTATCGACGCTTGGTCGGTAAACTCAACTACCTCACCATGACGCGTCCCGACATTGCATGTGCCTTCGGCAAAGTCAGTCAGTTCATGGAGCATCCCACCAGATCTCAGTGGGATGTTGTCCTCCGCATTGCCAAATACATCAAGAAAGACCTGGCATGTGGTCTTCAGTACTCACATCATGCTCACATGAATGTTGAGGCCTTCTGTGATGCGGACTATGCCAGTTGCCTCGCTACCCACAAGTCTACTTCGGGTTTCGCCGTGTTCTTCACCGGTAATCTCATCTCTTGGCGCAGCAAGAAGCAGACTGTCGTCTCCCGATTGAGTGTCGAGACCGAGTATCGAGCCATGGCCACAGTCACTGCTGAGATCCTCTGGCTTCATCATCTTCTCCATGAGCTCGGTTTCCCGGCATCAACTCCTGCTCAGATCTGGTGTGACAATCAAGCCGCCACGAAGATTGTCTCGAATCCCGTCTTCCATGAACGGACAAAGCATATTGAGGTGGACTGTCACTTTCTCCGCCACCATCTGGAGCAGCACCATATCGGTTTCAGTCATATCCCGACGGCAGATCAGCTTGCCGATCTCTTCACCAAAGGTCTCCCAAGAGCTCGCCTTGAGTCTCTCACTACCAGGCTGGGTATTCACAGCCTCCATGGCCCAGCTTGAGGGGGAGTATGAGATGGTCTTGTGTCTTGTCATCTTTTTTGGCTTTGTGGGACTCTATCCAATCTGGGCATGTCCAGCTTGAGGGGGAGTGGTGGACCCCATTTAAGTTTAAATGGGTATTTCTGAGTCCCACATCGGACTTACCCTCCTTGTAATTAGATTTGCTCATCTATAAAAGAGTATCCCCACCTCACATTGAGGTAAGGGGAATTCACCATCTACAAAACCAATTTTTTCTCCTATAATAATTGTAAGTCAACATCTTGTTGTGATTCATTCTCACAATCAGTCTGGCCATCTTCATCCTCACATAGTTCATTCCCAGTTTCTTCAGCATGAGATATATCCTTTTTAGACACAAGGTCAACCCATGACCTGGTAGAATTATTCAGATGGGAATGTCGAGTCCTTATCATCTCCCAATACAAGTTGCGGTAATAAATATATTTATATTAATAATAAATATAAATATAATAAAAACAAATAAATATAAATATTAATAAATATACATATTAATAATAAATATAAATAAATATTAATATTAATAATGATTATAAATATAAATATAAATATAAATATAGTCAATATAAATATAAATAAATAATAATAGATGGGGGGTCAATCCCCTTTATTAAAGAAATAAAAAATAGGGAAAGGAGACTAAGGGGCCAGACAAGCAAACTGCTCAGTCCAGAACAACGGTAAAAAGACAAACAATGTCCAGCAAGAAACAACTTAAGGATCCTCCTCAAGAGGTTAGCCATATATATTTGTGTACATGCCAATGCTTTTGTTATGAACAAAGGAATTTGAGAGTATATTAATGGAGGAAAGATTTAATTACAAGAAAAAAAGAGAGGAAACAGAGATTACAGGACTCCCACCAAGGAGTTTCCCGCCCAAGCCTTCATCCAAATCTCTCTTCTAACTGAAAGATCCCCCCCCCACTTCCCCCCAAGACCCCCTTTTAACTGCTTCATTAAACCCCAAGTTCCCCCCAGCCCACGTGGCATAACAAACTGGTTCTCCATCCACTATCACCCCTCCCGCGTGGTCAGCAACTGAACCCACTGAATCCAAAGGCTTTTATTCAGTTTCGCCCTGCCCAAGTGGCCTAACGGTTAGCCTCCTCTGATTGGATAGCTTTTCCCTTCCTAGAATAAACCTTCCACACTCCCAGAAGGTCCTGGATCCTATCACTGCCCACCGCCTGAGAATCAGTCTTGTCCTCAAGACTGAATGTTGGAAACTGATTTTGGAGCACAAATTCATCCTCCCACGTTGCATCAGTAGCAGGTTGGCCCTTCTAGTGAATTAGAAACTGAGTTTGAAAGATTTCATCCTAAAGGTGGTAGCGGAGGGAGAGAATGGTTATAGGTTCCGGCTTGGTAGTGTCATCACCGGTTAACTCGGAAGGAAGGAAGGATGAGGAAGCTTGTTGTCCCACAGCCGATTTGAGCTGGGAGACATGGGAAACAGAGTGGATACGGGGTGTGTTGGGCAAATCCATTTGGTAAGCGATCAGTCCAATTTAGAAGAGGATCTTGAAAGGGCCATAAAATCAGGGAGACAATTTTTGAGAGATTATATGGGCAATGGAGTGTTGTCTGTGAGGACGCAGTTTGACATAGACTTGGTCCACAACTGAAAAAGAGACAGGGCGGTGGTGGCGGTCTGTTTGATGGCGCATAATGTCTTGGGCTTGAGCCAAGTGTTGTTTGAGTCGTGTTAAGGCCTCCTTGTGGTCCTGCAAGGCAGAAACCACCGCTGCGACGTGGACCTCTAAAGGAAGGAAACTGATGAGAGCAGGATATTTATGGCCATAAACAACTTCAAAGGGTTTTGTCTTAATTTCTGAGTTCCAAGAGGTATTGTAGGATAATTCAGCCCAAGAAATCTAATAAGACCAGTGTTTTGGCTGCTCCCCTACGAAACAATAGAGATAAGTTTCAAGGCAGCGGTTGAGGACCTTGGTTTGGCCATCCATTTGCAGATGGTAGGCATAATTGAAACGCAACTGAGTGTCATAGAGGTGAAAAAATTTCATCCAAAACTAACTGAGAAAAACCGGATCACATTCACTAACTATTGATGTTGGCAGCCCATGGAGACGGACAATTTCTTTGAAAAAAAATTATGCTACCCTTGAGGCTGTGTATGGGTGTTTTAACAAGAGAAAATGAGCATACTTGGAGAGGCGATCCACCACCACAAAGATGACGTTAAAACTGCCAGAATTGGGCAGCCCAGTGATAAAATCCATAGACGGGTCTGCTCAGATGGCATTCAGAATATCTAATGGTTAGAGAAAACCGGCTGGGGATAGGGTGGAATATTTGTTTTGTTGACAGACCATACATTGCCAAACATATTCTTGGATAGCAACCTTCATACCTTGTCAGTAAATGGTAGCGGCGAAATGTCGATGGGTGTGATAAAAACCAGAATGGACCCCTTCTAGAGTTGAATGATATTCAGCTAGGAGGATCGGTATCCAAGGGGAGGAAGCTGAAAGAATGAGGTGATTTTTATAGAATAACATGTCCTACTGCAGATGGTATCTTGGATAGGAAGTAGTGTCGACGTTTAAGGTATGGATTATTTTCTGGAGGTGGGGATCTATGGGAATGTCCCGGAGCAGGTCACGATCGTCCGTCCACTAGGGGAAAGATTGAGTCAAAGCCAAAATAGCGGAATCCTGGCAGTGGGATAAAGCGTCGCTAACAGAATTTATGCGACCGAGTTTAAATTTGATCTCGAAGTGGTAGCCCAGGAGCTTGGTGAGCCAACATTGTTGATTAGCAGTTGTGATTTGCTGTTGTAAGAGAAATTTGAGGCTACGTTGATAAGAGTAAACCACAAAAGGGCGGCCCAAAAGGTAGGGGTGCCAATGTTGAATGGAAAGGACAAGCGCCATGAGCTCTTTCACATAAGTGGATTTAGCCAAACTTGAAGGGATAAATCATTGCTAAAATAAGCAACCGGTTGGTGATGTTGCATGAGGACAGCACCAATGTCGTGGCTGGAAGCATCACATTCTAGTTCAAAGGGAGTGGAAAAATCTGGAAGAACGAGAAGAGGGGCTTGGGTTATGAGCTGATGTAGGTGGTTGAAGGCATGTTGAACCGTAAGGGGCCAGTGAAAGTCGTCTTTCTTGGTGAGGGTTGTGAGTGGTTGAGCAATGTTGCCATAATTCTGAATAAAGTGGTGATAATATCTGATTAAACCAAGAAATCCACGAACCCCTCTGACTGTAGTTGGTTGGGTCCATAGCAACACCCTGGCCCGAGATAATATGACCCAAATAATTGATCTATTGTTGGAAAAATTGATGTTTCCTTGGATTGAGGAAAAAAATATTGTTCAGTAAGATTTGGAGGATAGCAGCGAGATGTTCCTAATGAAGCTCCCAGCTGTGAATATAAACAAAAATATCATCAAAAAAATTAGCATAAATTTACAAAGGGGCTGGAATAAAGCATTCATAGTCTCTTGAAAAGTTGATGGAGCATTATTAAGGCCAAAAGCCATTACTAAATACTCATAATGCCCATGATGAGTTCGGAAGGCTATTTTATCTATATCGGTCTCCTTCATACAAATCTGATGATACCCTGACTTTGCAGTCAAGTCTGGAGAAACAAATTGCTCTGTGGAGCTCATTAAGGAGTTCTTCGACCATGGGTATGGGAAATTTATCAGGGATTTTAGCTTTGTTGAGGGTGTGATAGTCAACGCACATGCACCAATAGCTGTCTTTTTTTTAACGAACAACACCGAGCTAGAATAGGCACTAAAGCTTGGTCGAATCAGGCCAGACAGCGAGAGTTCTTGTACCTGATGCTCAATTTCATTTTTATGGGCATTGGGGTACCGGTAAGGGAGGACAACCACTAGAACGTGGCTAGGTTCCAGCCAGATCGTATGATCCCATGGGCATTTTGGTGGAAGTCTTGTTGGGTCCTTGAAAATAGGTGCATATTGAGAAGTCAGCCTGCTAAATATTCTTTGCAGTGGGCGAGGAAGTAGATAAGGTTGATAGGTTGGTTTTCCCCCTAGTATCAGACAAAGAGGGTTTGGCTCCAGTGAGTGCTTAGTCTGTACCGATAAAGATACAACAGTTTGTGTGTGCAGGGGTGCACCTCGCAAGCAGTAGTGGCGGTTGGCGATCGAAAAATTCATAATAATTGTGTTCCAATTGATCTGTATCTCCCTTAAAAGTATAGAACCAAGAAATGTCCAAAATAATATCCAAACTTCCAATATCCAAAACATGCATATCGAGGTGGCAAGATAAATCGCCAATAAGCAAGGGTACTTGAGGACACACGGCCAATGACCAAGTCTGATGCCCATCGCCCATTTTAATTCGAATTGTTGTAGAGGCCTGCACTTCCAAGGCCAGTAAGAGGATCAATAGTGGAGAGACAAAATTATGTGACATGCCACTCTCAACCAGAAGTAAAATAGGAAATCCCTTTAAGGATCCTTCAATCTTCATGGAAGTGGTGGTGCTCTGGGGAAATTGTTGGGTGGACCCGTCGAGGCGCAAAAATGGAAATTCCAACAGCTGGCATTCGACGTCTTCCACCATGGGGGAATTAGATGGAGTACCAGAATCAAGCATACTGGCATAAATAGAAGTATCGCCTTCCCCCAAAATAGGTATTTGTAGTTTGGGGTCTGATCAGCGGTGTGTGGGAGAGTAGAGAAACCCACACTGAAAACAGAGACCCTTTTTGTGCCTTTCTTCCCATTCTTGAAAAGTTAAATGACGAACTCTATGGCCAATAGAGGTTTTATGGCAGGGTAGCTCCCCTGGCAGGCCTAGGGCGATGCGCTCCGGTCGAGAGAAAGTGTGGACTAAAGGTGGGGGGGATTTGTAGAGCGAGGGGCCAGGTGTCAGACAGTGGTATCATGGCTTCTTATAAGTGGGTGGGGACTCCCTCCTCTAGAATAACCGGTAGAACTTTGGCGAAGACTTAATTCAATATTGCGTGCTAAGTGCATGGCTTGAAGGCGATTGTCAGGGTTATGAATATGTACCCAAGAATGGATATCATCTTGTAATCCATTTAAAAAATAACCCGAGTACTAGGGTTTCGGGAGGCGTGGTAGCAAAGACAAAAAAATACTCATAGTGTTTTATATAGTCCTAAATGGAGCCTTGTTGATGGAGTGCCACTAACTCTTCATAAGGATTCTAGATGTCAAGACGACTAAAATGTTCAAGTAGTTCATGTTTGAAGATGAACCAAGTTAAATTTGGGAAAAACCTCTATAAGAATAGTGAACCAATGGATGGAAGTACCATCCATACTAACTTGAGCAAGTTGGATCTATAACGATTCTAGTGTTTGATGAATGTGGAAGTATAATTCCGCTCTGGTAAGCCAGCCCCAAGGATCAGAGCCATCAAATAGTGGAAACTCAAAATTGCGGGAGATGGGAGGGTCGGGAGGAGTGTCCATGCCTGATGAATGAAACCAAGGGAGAAGGTGTGCAGTGGTACCAGAGTGGGAATATGTTTCTAGCAACCGAGAATTGGGTTGTTGGGATTGTTTTTCAGAATGGCGTAACATCATTTTGCGAAACTCTACTTGTTCGGTGATTTCAAGCTCCCAGCAGTATTGATTTTGACGCAACTCCTGAATCCCTTGTTGGGGGCAGCTGACTGTCGTGGTGCGGGTGGAAAGGGAGGAGGCGACCGTATCAATCCGATGGTCTATGGTATCGAGGCGAGATTGATTCCTCGTATCCATGGAGGAAGGAGGAAGATCAGACCAAGTGTTATGAAGAGAGGACCTTGAGAGTGTATTGATGGATGAAAGAGGGAATTACAAGAAAAAAATGGAAACAGAGATTATATGACTCCCTCCAGGGAGTTTCCCACCCAATCCTTCATCTGAATCCCTCTTCTAACCGAAAGATGCCCCCCACTTCCCCCCATGATCCCCTTTTAACTGCTTCATTAAACCCCACATTCACCCCAGCCCACATGGCATAACAACCTGGTTCTCCTCCCACTATCTCCCCTCCCACGTGGTCAGCAACTGAACCCATTGAACCCATAGGCTTTTATTCAGTTTCACCCTGCCCAAGTGGCCTAACTATCAGCCTTCTCTGATTGGACAACTTTTCCCTTCCTGGAATAAACCTTCCACTCACCCGAAAGTTCCCAAATCCTATAATCTTCTCAGATATTGCTTCTGAGATCGAAGAATCGTATGGTGATAAGCCCCTAGACCCCCCCCCCCACACACACACACACTTTTCCAAGTTTTGTCCCATTTCTAGGGATTCTCATTATCATCAGACTCGGCCTTGAATGAAAAAGTATCAACCAAAGTCTCCTTGTCCTTCTTGTCCTCATGAACACTTACAGAAAGGGTTACCCCTCTATGGAGGTGCCTGTGGAGACTAATAAAAAGGAATTTTGAGTGTGAAACTTTCTGCTCACCTATGTCGAAGCCTTCATGCCTGTAGGAGGATCTACAAGAAAGGGTGTACCCCACTATGGAGGTGCCTGTGGAGACTAACAAAAAGGAATTTTGAGTATTGAACCTTTCTGCTCACCTATGTTGAAGCCTTCATGCCTGTAGGAGGATCTACAAGAAAGAGTGTACCCCTCTATGGAGGTGCCTGTGGAGACTAAGAAAAAGGAATTTTGAGTATGAACATTTCTGCTCACCTGTGTCGAAGCCTTCATACCTGTAGGAGGATCTACAAGCTCGATAGCTTCCACCTGTTTCTCCTTACCTGAGTCAAAAGTCCCTTCAACCTGTCCAGTAATTCCTTACTGGATTCTAAGAGAGACATTCCTGGGATTCGGTCTCATTGGTGCTTCAACATCCAATTTTTGCTTGCCCTTGTGAGCTCTTGAGGCTTTAATTTTCCCCTGCCGCAGTTACTAATTAGCAAGCTCCTAAGCATCAATTTCATTAGGGGATAGATCATCCCTTGGTTCCACGCCAAGTTCATCAACCTCGCTATCTAGAGTATAATGATCCTCCAAAGTCCTTTCATTAGGGGATAGATCATCCCTTGGTTCCACGCCAAGTTCATCAACCTCGCTATCTAGAGTATAATGATCCTCCAAAGTCCCCCTGCCAGAGTTATCCCTCAGCTCAATGTTCCCCTTGTCCACAATATCAGCCCATGTCCTATGCCCCTTCCACTGCACAAATGTATCTTCCTCAACCACTGCAGGTGCAGCCTTCCCTTGCTCTTTCACATTGCTCCCCTCCCCATATCCAAACCAGTTGAAGCAACCTCAATGATATGTCCCTGTATCTAATGCCTGACCTCCCCAGTATTCTGGACTTCAGCTTGTGGCTGGAGGACCTTCTCCTGAACTGAGGGACCAAGGGCATTAACAGGCGGTGGTTGCCCCACCAAACCAGGTGTGGAACACCCAGCAGTCTGCCCTTCAGACAAGGACTCAAACTTAGATTTCTTAGATCCTTTATGAATTGCTTTCTCAGATGTCCCAACAACTTGCTTAAGCTTTTGAGAAGCCTAAGCCCCTGAACCAGTGGACTTTTGGTCCAACCTAAGACCAGAACACTCAACTCTGGGATTCCTACCAAAATGAATAGCCTTTGAGTGACCAGAGCCATGACTAACCTACTCAAGGACTTATTCCACCTACGAGCATTTTCCATGTGTCCCTTTAGGCCACAATTCCCACAGACAATCAACCTGCGGTAATTCCCTATGTCATGACCAACAGACTTACATTCCTCATAATGAGGAAGTTTTTCATACGCAACACGAATATTAATCTCATCATTATGAGTAACAAGGATAACCTTATCAATAAGAGTAACAAGGATAACCTTATCAATAAGAGTAACACTGAGGTCCACTTCCATCAAAACTATTGCAAAGTGACCAAATCTAGTATTTTCAGTCTCCCTATCAAGACGAATAAGAACACCTATAGCTATTGTAATGTCCATTCAACGGCCCGAAAGTCTTCAATTTTTTTTATTATTTTGATAAAACTCCATTTTAAGAGAAGAAGGGGGAACCCAAACAAACTTCATGAACTTAAGACAAATCACACACGAAGGACAAAGAGTAAAACCAGACTGACGACATGGAGGAGCAGCCCCTCCCCATTATTTGATCATGATGAAGCTCTCCACCATTGCAAGGTTGTTCGGCTAGCAAGTGTCTTGTGTACGTTATACCCTCTCAAACAACCAAATCCGTAAAACTCTGCAAAGATGAACCACCAGCTCCGGATCCTCCGCTGGGGCATGTTCCATGTGGTCGAGTCCAGAAGCACAGACTTCCCACCTTCAGGATCAAACCATACAAACAAACAATTTCCACCATTCACCATATGAACTCCTTCATAAACCAGCAAATCCTCACAACACCCCTTCACCATGGACTCCACAAAGCGAAACATGTCACGCACCTCATGACTCCCACCCCTACGGCAATCTCTAGAGCAAACGGAAGACGATCCAACACCACACCTATGGCCCAACACCACACCGGAGGAACATCACCGATGAGGGGATCCGGGCTGCTCTGAATCAGAAACGCCGCTTTGGGCATGGATCTGCTCAGAACAGGATCGCAGACACACCCTCACCGAAATCTGACGCAAGAAAATCACAGGAAATAGTGGGAAACCAACAGGAAGTGACAGAAGCAGTCTCCGTAATCCAACAGAACAACCAAATCAACGCAATCAACAAAAAAATCCATGAATCACCGAGATCAGAACTGCGCGAGGACCGCAGGACCGTCGGAAGCCCGAACCAAGAGGCCCTCCCCCCTTCGCGCCACTCCAGGTCCGACGCTGAGCCATGCCGGAGCGGAAGCCAAGCCAAATCCTTCGCTCGTTGATGCCGAGCCAAGATCCGATGCTGAGACGCCTCCGCCCGCCCAGATCTGAGGCCTTCGCCTGTCGAAGCCTTCGCCCGCCGAGCGTGACCGGACGATGAAGACGGCGCCTCGCCTGAGCCAACAAAGCCGGAAGCCTCTACATCGAAACACGCCGATGTCGAGACGGAGGACGCCGAAACAGAGTCATCCGAGGTACGCCGGAGGAGGGGAGGGAGCGACTTCGAGTTCTTAAAATTGGAAGAATTAAAGTTAATCGACCATTTGTGAATACGAAAAAATCCGACCATTACAAAAAGAGGTTTGAAACCCTGCTCGCTATTTAAATTCCTCATAAGAGCTTGTTTGGCAATGCCGATTTGGGAGGAAAATAAAAGATTAACCCCATGCTCGCTATTTAAATTCCTCCACCGATGCAACAGTCCTCTACTAATACTATTTTTTGTCGCGGCATCGTTCGTCTTCATGTTTCTCATCATAATCATGTGATATTCTACTTCCATCATACTCTTTTCCTCCACTAACTCTACTGTTATTATTCTGAAATTATTTCCTTCCATCACCCAGCTACTGTTTTTCAACATCCAATTTTTGGCTGGTCCACTTCATCTTTACTCGTCATCAGCTTCCGCCTTGTTCATTGTTGTTATAAGTAATCCATTTTTTGCAATTCTTATATTTTGTTTTTTAATGGTATATTGATTTATAATTGGTTGTTTTGCAAATTAATGATTTATACTTCAATTTTTTTGTGTACTTTTTTTGTTGCAGTACACGATTACTATTAAAATTATGAATACATTATTTTTTAAGAGATTTATGTAATGCACATATAAATAGTCATATAGATTGAAATGAGTATACGAAAAAACAATACATTCCAATTGACAACTTGTGATTATTTCTTGTATATGAGTCATATTAATTGATATATTATTGAAAATTGCACAAGATCAAATTTTTATTAATTATTGTCAATTACATTTCATATTTTTGATATAGGTTTATCGTAGATTTATTATTTTGTTATATTACAAAATTTATGTTTTATACAAATAACTGAAATTATGAATAATATCAATCAATTATTTAATTAAATATTAATATTAATATAATTTGTTGAATATGACCGACCATTTATTTTATTATAAGAAATTTATAAAAGAAATATTATATTTTTATTCAATATATAATATTAATATTGTAAATATATTTTTATAAATAATAGTAAATAAAATGAAATACATTATAGGGGAGCAAGATAATTTTTTGTATGAAATTTCAGTATTGATTTTCAACAGGTTGAACTCCATTATTTTTTAAATTATCAATTACGTGTTAGATAAATCAATTATCAAAAAACAAAAACAAATATTATATTGTAATTTTTATGAAATACTTTAATATATTTGTTTATACATGTTAAATGGTGATTAGAATCATAAAAAGTGAGATATAAATAGTATAAATAATGATATTGGATTTATATAGTTTATAATCGATTACACAGATTTATTATTAGGTTATATTATAAAGTTTATGATTTATACAAATAAGTAAAATTAATAATAGTTTATATCAATAATTTATTACTAATTTTGAATTAATAATTTTGAATTAATAACTATTTTGAATTAGTAATTAATTTGAATTGATATAAAAAGTAATAAAAATACTTTTTTTAAAGATTATTTGTGTCATTTAACATAAATTGTTGATATTGGGCAGACATGGTGGTAGGTGTGGTGTCCATGAGGATCTAATCTATGATTGTTTTGGATCTTGGGCAAAGATGCTCTTTAATCCTGTGTGTATGTGTTATTTTTTTTTAACAAATGTTATGTTTGTCATTTTCACCCAAACGGTTTCTTTTCTTTTCTTTTAAAAATTGTCATCAAACATGAGAGAGAAATGATAATCATTTCTTTTCTTTTACTAAATTTCACATCCAAACAAAATGGAGAGAAATCAAAATCATTTCTTTTCTTTTATTTTCTTTTATAAATTAGGAAATCATTTATTTTCTTTTACTAAGGCATGACCAAACATAGTTTAAGAAAAAAACAGTGATAGAAGCCTCGCCCAATCAAGACCAGTTTCCAATTAGAAAAACCCCAAACTGCAGAGACACGACTTCCCAATCATCCAATTGTCATGGCCTTTGACCACCAGGAAGAACAAGCCCCGTGATGAAAGAATTTTTGCACATCACCATTCTCTCAAAGACCGCATCGGAGTTCGCTTCGACATGGGACGTCGAGCCTTTCTTAACGATCCTCTCAATCGAATCCCTAAAAGAGGCAAAAAGACAAAATTCGGTCTTAGGCACCTTCTCTTGAAACCTCTCGCTTACGAGCTGCATCCTTGAAAGTCATAGAAATTTCAAAAACCGATCCATTCTGGTCACCACCAACGAGAATATTTGTATTTATTACTAATATTTATTATATTTATATTTATTATATAATAAATATAAATATTAATAACAAATATAAATATAAATATAATAAATATAAGTAAAAAAAATACAAATACAAATAATAAATATAAAAATAAAAATAATAAATATATTTATTATTAAATATAATAAAATTAATAATAATATATTTATAATAAATATAAATATTGATAATAAATATAAATATAAATATAATAAATATAAGTAAAAAAATACAAATACAAATAATAAATATATTCATTAATAAATATAAATGTAAAAAATATAAATGTGTTATATTTTTATTTATTATTAATATTTATATTTATTATTAATATTTATACATATTATTAATATTTTATATTTTTTATATTTATATTTATATTTATTATTGATATAAATATATTAACCATATCATAAATATAATAAATATATTATTATAAATATATATAAAGGGGGTGAAGTTCGGGTGGGGAGGGGGGCATTTTGTAGGGGGCCGAAAATCATGAAATTGTTTCAGGATTTTCAGTTTCCGCTCAAAATCGTGAAACAATCTCACGATTTTCGGGGAAATCCTAAAATCGTGACATCCTCTCCCGATTTTAGGACCAATCTTTGTAAATAAAAAACTTTAAACTCGTTAATGTAATTTAAAAAAAACAGTTAATAAAAAAAACCGCTCACGAACCACATTTTGGATTTATCAATAAATTTCTAAAAATTATCTTTAAATATAATAGACAATAAATTATATATATATATATATATATAACAGTATATATAAGAAAAACCATAATGTTGGATTGAATCATGTGGGTCACAAAAAAATAAACCAAACCTCTAAGAGTCGGGCAAATGAACAATAGATTGTTTTGTAATCTATTTTTTCAAACATTTTATTCATTCTAACCTTTCTAAACGGCAACTGGAAGCCATTCAAAAACAGAATTGCAGATTCTAAAAGAGACTGATCTCGATCAAATATTTAAAAATAAACAATTTTAACCATCAGTTCATGTCATGAGCATTGTATAAATATGATTCATTTTTATGCAATGATCATAAATATGATTAAATTACATAGGGATTCATTCCTAAAAGAAACTGGTTCTATTGCTTTATTTTAAAAAACAATAATTTTTTTTCCGTCTAGGTGATTTTGAATAACGGAGTAAGGACCTGTTACTGGGCAGGACTGGCACTCTCCTCATTCCTGACAGGGTTGAAGTAAGGATGGGCCTACAAAACACAGCAAAGGTGGATTTAAATCAAAATGCACATGCCCAAAAGGTGCAAGGGAAAAAAAATTAGTTGGTTTTGAAAAATGTTTCCAGTTTTCATTTGCCAAAAATGTATTCAATTATTTTACAATTCTTAACGGATCTTTGAAAAATGAAAACAGAAAACGTTTTTTAAAACCAAACACAGCCTTATCCTCTCCACGGCCATGGTCAGTCCACGAGATGACCGATCCAATGGTGATAAAGGTGCCAACAGGGCAAATAGCCCATGACATTAAACTTGATGCTACCATTGCTTCTTCAGCCGTAAGTCTTTCTTGGTGATCGTACCGTAGCAGCTTGTCCATCAGATCAATTGCCTTTGCGAATGAGACGAAGTCACTGAACAAATCCAAGTGCACGAATTGTGTTTTTAGTTAAAACAGCAAAAGGATTCCTACCTCAGGAACTGCCAAATGATGATTATCAGCATTTATAAACTCCGCCCATGGTTTTCGGCTGTGTCTGGGCAAGGAAGAAACCATTTGCTTCAAATAAAACTTCAAAAACTTATAGTAGAGATAACTTCATGGTATCAGATCATCTACCTCTCGATCAAAGCTGTGAGATTCGGGTTTAATTTCAATCCGTATTTGTTCAGAAAAGAATAGAATTCATCGGTCCCAAGTACCTATTTCAAACCAATTGCAGTAAGTTTTAACAAAGTAGAGCCAAAGGAAATATGAACACTGAGATAACATAAAATTTGCACCAAAACTGAAGAACTGAAGCTCAGATCAGAAACTTGATGTGCTCATGGAAGCAGCTGAATTACAATTAGACTACCTTTTCCAGTGTTTGGTATAAGGCTGAGATGGAAGATGAGGGATTGCCAATTCCATCTTTTAAAGGAGGCAGGATACCTCCCAATTTGGATGAAATTCCCATTCATTCATTGTAAAATAAATTTTGAGCGCATAATTGTCTCCCATCTTATGTATTATTGACAAGGATACCCCTTAAACAATGGGAAACAATTATATTATATGTTTTTGTTACAAAATATTGATACTATTTTACATATTCCATCACACTTTTTCCATTTGCAGATACCTTTCGGATTCCCTTTCACATGCATTTCTCGCTTCCATCTATTTGACCTCTTACATACCAAACATAGCCTTAAGTCTTGATTAAAAAACACACCCACCTAAGCTAGAAAAGACATATACCTCTGGCCTCGCCCACTTCCAGGAATTTAAAGCAGACATTTCTACACAAGGAAGACAACCATTCAAGTACCCGTGAAAATGGAGATACTTGAACCTGAACTCATTTAACAAATTGATACTCGGACCCAAACTTGAATCCGTTTAATGTCGAAAATCAATACCTAGACCCCAACCTGAATAACAAATTTAATACCCATTTGAAACCCGAACATGTTTATTACCCGTTAATTTTTTTTTATTTTTTATCTAAAGTTTTTAAAGATGAAACCCGTTTGAAATCTGAACCTAAACCCAAATAAAATGTTTTTTATAATATTATAAAAAATTAATAATAATGATTTATATATGTAGAAGAAGAATCTCAGAATCTGTACCTATAAGTGAGATCAAGTTGCTACTATTTATAAATGAAGAAAATAAAGATACAAGTTGGATCATAAATACAAGTCAAACCATTGACACAATCAAACCTTTGATCATTGACTCATATCTTAAATATCTAAATAATCTAAATACCTATTTACTCTACACTCCCCCCTCATACTAGGTTTATCTAGGTTGGATACATAATAAAAAACGCTTCTCATACTCCCTCTCAAGATGGACATGCCCAGCTTGCTAAAAAAAACTATAAACAATAAATTTGATGCTCGTCGCTTAGTGGATCCCTACTGCTTGTATAGCTTTGTCCTCTTCAAGAGATAACTCCCTCTTCAATTAAAAATGATCGACGATCGACCAGTCCATGAATATGTCAAATGAAACGACAACCGACAATCGACCTCAAAATGGTCAGGCGGAACGGCGCCCATCATGCGGACCCAAATGACCAGGGGGTACAACGCCTGTTGTACGGACTCAAACAGTCGGATGGAACGACATCAGTCATGCGAACTCAATAAAGTCGGGTGGAACGACACTCGTCTTGCGGACCCAATAAGGTTGGGTGAAAGGGAATTCGTCTTACAAACCCAAGAATGTGGTCGAGTGGAACGACACCTGTTTTGCAGACCAAAAAGGTCGGGTGAGACGGCGCCCGCTTTGCGAACCCAAAAGGTTGGGTGAGACGGCGCCCGCTTTGCAAACCCAAAAGGTTGGGTGAGACAACACCCGTCTTATGGACCCAACATGTAACACCCGAACTTCAATTATAGTAAGTTTTTCTTTCTAAAGAAACAATAGCATAAAGCACATACCTTTTTTCAAGAATGTGATTTAAACCTAAATTTCCAAATTTTATAAATTTAATTTGATGAAATGAATTTCATTTTTGAATTTCGCATATCAAAATTAGCTTGGGGTCAATTTTTGAGATTTTTTAGAAATATTTAATTTTAGAATGAATAGTGAAAAATACCGATTTTATAAAAACTGTGACTTTTATGACATTACAATAATATAAGAATAACTTGAAAGATTACGAAACCTTTTGCTAGACCAAATATATATTTAATAAATAATATAATGCATATAAAAATATAATGTTGGACTTAGAAATATATAGTTAACATTTTGGAAATCTGAGTAATGTTTTTCTTCAAAATAAAAAATGTTTTTAGTTCTTCTCTCCTAATCAAGTATTCATAAGGTTCCTTTAAGTTTTGGTTTGATTTGAAAGAAAAATAAGTTTTTTTTTATTTAACATAATCCAATTAATTCCATTGGAATCAACATTATACTTTATTTTGGTGTAAAATCATTTTTATGCTTAAAACAAACATTTTTCTAAAAACAGTTTTCGCTGCATTTTGCGCATTTATATTAAAATTAATTTCTGTCACTTCTGCAAATTGAATCTTGTAAAATGAATTTCACATTTAGAATCAACATAGTTAATATTAGGTAATAAGGTCAACTTAATTTTTTGTTATAATAAACAGTAAAAATTTGTTACTATGGTTAAAGTTAAAATGGGTTTACCAGGGGTTAGACTAAGAGATAAGGGTAAAAATGTCACTTACTTGATTAAATCTTATTGGTTGAAGAGATTTCGACCTTATCTTATCTCAGCTTCGAAGACTTTTCCATTTGGTACCACTTGCACAAGAAAATGACTTTATATTATTTAAATCTTTTAAATAATTTCATGTGTCTCTCTCCTTACTTATAAAAGGGCACCTCTTATCCTCCCCAATTCAAAAACTTTGAGCACCTTATGCTCGGCCAAGCCCACCCCAAAAACCTTCTTAACTTCTTTCCCTTCGTTCTTGAGCTTCTGGTCTTCTCTTAAGACCATCCTAAGAAGGCTTAAGGTGCAAGCCAAAAAAGATCTCTTAAAGAAGAGATGATCGTTTTTACCAACTCTTTCAAAGTTTATTTCTTCTTCTACTTCTTTAAATTTGTTGTATTCATCCTAACATAATGACTTTAGTATCATCAATATACTGAGATATTATGATTATGGGACAACTATTTTCCACCTCTTTTCCATCAAATGAGAACTAAAAGTACCGCTCGTGCGTGCGTACAAACTACCTTTTCCATGAGCGATATATTTCATTTTCAATATCCACCTTTTATATACGGTTCTAAAATTGTATATAATGAATATATATAATACTTATGACATAAATAAGCCTTTGTAACTGTTATATTAAGATTATAGCTGAGCATGTTTTTACTCATTCGGTCTTTATAATACGCTCTTGTTTACGTCGGTTTTACTACCTATATAGGTGATGTTATAATGTTTACGATGTGAATAATTAAGGAATGTCGAATGTTAGTGGTATTATGTAGTAATAAGATATACATGACATGATTAACATTATGGAAACGGTGGAACCATGATCAAAGTGCAAGGACCGAAACTGCCGAACTAAAACATGCATGAAAAAGGACCGAAACGGGTGATAAGATGTTATAAGTGGATCATATATAATATTATAAGTATGAATATGGCTCTGAAATAGAAGTATAATAAATTTAAATTTATTATACAATAAGTTAAAAGCACTTACGAGGCAAGTCGAACTTGAGGTAAAGGTTTACTTCACAATCTTATCTTTATTCAAGATTGTTTATATTTAAGTTTCCATTAGAGAAATTATATGATCATTCTATCTTAAACCCTGACTATTTTCTTCTCCTCTGGTTATTTCTGAAAATTAAAAGTTTTCCTTTCATTTTTCTCTCTGTAAGTATTCAAAAGTCCGAAAGAATGTTTTTAAGGAAAACCGAATTTGTTTTTTTATTTGGTCGGGAATATTTTTCTTCTATATCCATATTTTCTTTAAAATGTTTTCAAAAATGTTTTTACTATTCTTAAATGATTTATTAAAGTCATTTTTATCCATGTTTGACTTTCTATAAAAAGGTTTAAAAGGAATCTTCTTATCATTTTCTGAACAAAATACTTTTTACTAAAGGTGTGAATGGAATCTTTGTTTTAACGTTTATCGCAAGAACGGTTTTTCCCACTGTCACGACTATTCTTTACCTTGAAACTTCCTTTACATGTTTTCATGGTTCATTTCAAAGAAAATGTTTTTCCTAATATCCTAGACAATTTTAAATTTTAAATAAGTGGTTTTAAAATGAAAATGGTATTTTTCTCAAGAAATGTTTCACTGATCTTTTAAAAGTATTTTTATCTGTCAACATCTTTTGATGAATCTTATGCTTTACTAGAGATATAATATAATGATATCATTCATCATATTATTTTGGATGTCTTGTGATCATGTTGCTTTAGTGATTAACTGGGAAAAATATTAACATTTTGTATGTTAGTTTTTCAATACGAATGTTTGTGTTGATTATGTATTGAATTGTTACTCGTTTCTTTTATATGATGAATGCATTGGACTTAGTAAGTGATGAGCGGGGTCCGTTATAGCTCATCGATGCATTGGTAGGTTTCATAAGACAAACTAGTTTAGGTATTTAGCATACGCCTTACCTATTTATGTAAGGTGTCTTTATGCGAAGCCTTAGCGGTAAGATTATGATATCTGGTATTATGCATTCTATCATTATGAAACTACTTATTGTTATTTATGTGGTTCTTAATATTTTTATGTCATTCATAGATATATTCCCCTTTTATGATGTTCGTTATATGACATATTTGATTATTGTTTATCTCTATCATATTATTCATGCTTTAATTATTTTATGATAGCTTTTGTTGTATGTTTTCTCTTACTGACCATCTGAGTTCACCCTTTATTATGTTTTTATTTCTCCAGAATGCCAAGAAAAAATTTATGAATGATTTCAGGGATATAATAGAAGAAATGATAAAGTTCTTACTAGAATATTAAGTTGTATTTCACGTTTTCAAATGTAATGTGGGAATCGTGTATATATCTAGTCATCCAAAACTACTAAACTATTCGATTATTTGAGATGCGATCTCTTGTATCTTGTGGCGATATAGTAAAATAATCACCGGCTCTGGGTTACTGGAGTCAGGGTGTTGCACAAGAAGATCGGGTGGAATGGCGCCCCCTTTGCAGACCCAAAAGGTCAGGTGAGACAGTACCAACTTTGCGGTGGTAGAGTGTAATAGCACCCGCTTTGCGGACTTAAAAGGCTAACTAACACAACATCCGTCTTGCGAACTCAAAAAGTCGAGTAATACGGCACTCGTTTTGCGGACCCAAAA
Organism: Viscum album; assembly: GCA_963277665.1. Classification (NCBI taxonomy): domain Eukaryota; kingdom Viridiplantae; phylum Streptophyta; class Magnoliopsida; order Santalales; family Viscaceae; genus Viscum; species Viscum album. The sequence continues at coordinate 1,343,981,389 of OY728136.1, forward strand.
AGGCCAAGTGGAACGGTGCCCGCTTTACAGACCCAAACAGTCGGGTGGAATGACGCGCACTGTGCAGACCCAAGAAGATTATGGTCATCAACATTATGCAAAGACATGCTCGCAAGTCTGGGATAGTAGCAGGTAGCAACGTAGAGGTCTGACAGAGGCAAGGTCGTAAGGTGCCTACCCAGTATCTGGAAGGCGGGGTTCAACCTCTGTCGCTCCCACATTTCCTCTGTATTTTGGATATTGGAATTTCCCTTATTCATGTCCATGCTCATCCGCCCACATGGCAACTAGTCATATGCCTAATAATATAAATATAGCCCGATATCGAGTACCCTATATGAGGTACTCAAACCCGAACCTGAATAACAAATTTAATACCCCTTTTGACTAGAACATAATTATTACCCATTTAACTTTTTTTTATAATGTTTTTTTTAGGATGAAACCCGTTCGAAACCGGAACCCGAACCCAAATAGAATTTTTTTATAATATTATAAATAATAATAATGATTTATATAAATATATCTGGATTTCAGATACCCTGTAAGAGGTACCCAAAGTTGAACCCGAATATACACAGGTATTACATGTAACACCCAAATCCAGTTCGAAGGTACCCTGGCCCAATTTAATCAGGTTAAGTGGGGTTGGGTACCCGGTTAACGGGTACCCATTGCCATCACTACAACAAAAAGACGAACACCGTGAACCAAGTTAAAAGTTTCGATGACACACACATTACCCAACACAAAATTTATTAAGTCACCCAAATGTAGACGCATGCTGATTGAGTTGAACTTGAACCAACTAAAATTTTACAACATTAATTCAGTTCTACTAAACATAAGAGAAAGAAAATGTTAATTTATTCACTGATGCAAAAAAGTAAACATACAAATTAAATAATAACACACTCAAAAGACATATAATTTAACATAAACATGAAGAGGAGAGCAATAGCAGATCAGGTATTGAATTGGGAGGGGGGATGCAATAACAAAGACTCTAGCCTCTGATGCATGAAAAATCAATGATATTTCAACGGCTTTTAACATCGTTTAAAAGACTACGAACCTCTGCTATTTTTAGCAACTGGTCATTATCATCCTGTCCAAAAAAAAATTGATACTTGCGAAATACCTATAGAGAAAAAAACACTACTTGAGCATCAGAAGGCAAGAACAAAACAAATATCATTGGGTGGGGCGATTTTAGATCTCATCAGCATCAGTCACTAATAAAGATCAAGCCCACACAAGTGTGATTATTAGACCTATACAAGGGGCCAAGGACTCACCCGACCTGCAAAATATAAAAAAATGGGCCAGTTTTTTTTAGCAGGAATAATAAACATGAAAATTTCTAAAGCCCATTCAATAAAAGGGTCAGGCTCAGGTCACACTTGATGACCTAGCCCGTGACATGAATGATCTGATTATAATATCATATATATATCAGGTTAGGCTTTCAGGCCAAATTGAGGTTGGGTTTCAAGTCATGCTTTATTTTACATTTTAATCTTTTGTGAGGCTCAGGCCATAACAAATTTTTATTGGGCCAGGCATCGGGCCTTTTTTTTTTAAAGAAATGTAAACGGTTGTCCTGGACTCATGCCTAAGTTGTGTGCATGGTTACCAGACTAACGTCGAACCCAAACTTGACCCAACCCAAGCAAAACTATGATGGTTATCATGAACTCTTACTTCGCAGACTTGAGATTTTTTTTCTTGGACAGAGTTCTCTCTAACATAATGGAAGAATGAGAGATCATAGGCACAATATCTATGTGAAATAAGCACAGGGAGCACTTAAAGCCCACATCCACTATACAAATTTGGAGTCGAGAAAGGACTTACAATTCCGGCAAACAAACAGCCAAGGCCCCACAGGTCTACTGAGTAATCATAGTCCCGCAAACCAACAAGGAGCTCGGGTGCTTTGTAATACCTGCACAGAGGTCATCGGAGTAAGTGAGAAACAACATCGATAAAAAAAAATGTAGCAAACGATCATCATCCATTAAGGATACGTCTGGTACGAAAGAACATTACCCTGATAAAAAAAATGGGTGAAGGAAAGATTAGAAAGTAATATTTGGACCGAGATTGAGGAAGAGACCGGTGAAGCATCAGTTCCATCTTTAAAGGGAGGCATTACTCCTTCCAATTTGGGTTCAATGTCAGTTCCTCTGTTGAAAAATAAATTTTTTATACATAATTGTCGTTGATTTTATGTATTATTGATAAGAATATTCCCCAAACAAGGAAGAAAAGATATATTATATATATATTTTATTATACATTTGTACTATTTAAAATATTTCATCGCACTTTTTCCATGCATACTGTTAAACCCTCTTTTGTATTATTATGGGTATTTCCGAGTCCCACATCGGAATACTCCTTTGTATCTTTCGCCGTATCATTCTATAAAAGTAAGCCCCCACCTTACCTTGAGGGTAAGGGGGTTTCCCCATTCTACATGGTATCAGAGGGATCTTCATTCCGACCCTCCCTCCCAGCGGATTCCCGGTTCTGACCGGCCCCGCCTCTCTCCCCCCTCTCTGGCTCTGCCCTACTCTCCCGGCAGCACTCCCTCCCGGCCGCCCTCCCTCCCGGCGGCACTCCCTCCCGGCAGGCACTCCCTCCCGGCAGCCCTACCTCCCGGCGGCACTCCCTCACGGCGGCCCTCCCCTCGCGCTGCAGCGCCCTCGCCCCGACACCTCGCCCTCGGCGCACCTCACCTTGGCTCCCGACGGCACTCCCTCACGGCGGCCCTCCCATTCGCGCCGTCGCACCCTCGCGCCGGCGCCTCGCACCGGCGTCTCGCCCTCGGCGCCCTCGGCGCCTCGCCCCGACGCCTCGCCCCGCCGTGCGCGCGCCTCCTGCGCGGATCGCCCCTCCGCCGTGCGCACGCCTCCTGCCTGGCGACTCTCCCCGGCGGCCCTCCTGCCTGGCGTCTCTCCCGGCTCCCGGCTCCCGCGTCGCCCTCCTGCTTGGCGCGGCTCCCCGGCGGCCCTTCTGCCTGGCGCGGCTCCCGGCTCCCCGGCGTCCCGGCTCCCCGCGTCACCCTCCCGCAGGCTCCCCGCGCCCCGCCTCCCGCTGCTCCCGCGCCTCCGGCGCCTCCCGGCCACCCTCGCCCGGCGCCTCCCGCTACTCCCGCGCCTCCCGCGCGCTCCAACTGCTCTAGCCCCGCGGCTCCCCTCACCCAGCGCGCCCTCGTCCCGGCACCCTCGTCTCGGCGCCCCCAGTTTCGCCCCGGCAGCCTCTCCCGGCAGCGCGCCCTCGTCCCGGCAGCGCGCCCTCATCCCGGCAGCGCGCCCTCGTTCCGGCGGCCCTTCCTGCACGCGCACGTCCTGCGCAAGATCATCCCACCAGCCCGTTGCATCAGCTACCCGTCGCTTCCATGGCCGAATCCTCGGGACGTGGTCGTGCTTCCAGTCGTCCACGTCCCTTCTGTCAACATTGTGGCAAGTTTGGCCACCTGATCGCCCGATGTTGGGTCCTGCATGGACGGCCATCTTAGCACCCGCGGCAGGGACAACCCGCGGTCCAGGCCGTGTCCTCGACTGTCGCCACTCTTTCCCCGTCTCTGGCCCTTTCTATGGCCGACCTCAGGCGGCCTCCCGCTCTTCCGGCCTCTGTCTGCCCCAGTCCCTCCTCGGCTTCTCTGGCCCGTACTGTTCGCCCCACTGCCCTGATCAGCCATTGCTCCCCTGCATGGCTGCTGGACTCAGGTGCCTCTGACCACATCACCGGTGATGCTGGTATGTTGACGTCTTACTGCACATATGCCGGTTCTTCAGCCATCACCATCGCTGATGGGTCCACTATCCCCATAGCGGGTTTCGGCGCATGCTCCCTGACTCCATCGATACACCTACCCTCTGTGGCACATGTGCCCCGCAGTCCCTTTAATCTGCTTTCCATCAGTAAACTGACTAAGGATTATAACTGTGCGACCATATTTACCTCTTCTGGTGTTGTGTTTCAGGAGCAGACTACGAACTGGGAACTTGGTCGAGGCCGGCTTCGAGACGGGGTCTACATGTTCGAGGGGCCAACACCCATTGCTTGCACGTCTACCTCTTCTCGGGCTCTTGATCTTCATTCCCGATTAGGACACCCGCCTGCATCCACCATTCATCAGATGTTTCCAGACTTCAGTCGGACTCCTACTTTTCATTGTGAGTCCTGTTCTTTTGCGAAACATCATCGCTCTTCCTACATTCCTCGCACGGATACACGGGCCTCCCATCCCTTTGATCTGGTTCATTCCGATGTTTGGGGCCCGTGTACCATTCCGAGTCACTTGGGATATAAATACTATATATCCTTCATTAATGACTATTCGCGAATGACGTGGCTTTACCTTCTTCGAGAACGCTCCGAAGTGTTTTCCACCTTCCAAACCTTTTTTAATGAAATTACGAACCGTTTTTCTATCTCGGTCAAATGTCTCCGCTCGGATAATGGGCGCGAGTATCTCTCCACTTCCTTTCGGCAGTTTCTCCGGACGAATGACATCCTTCATCAGACCTCCTGTCTTGATACACCCCAGCAGAACGGCGTGACCGAGCGGAAACACAAACATATTCTGGAGACTGCCCGTGCCCTCATCTTCCACCGACAGGTGCCTCTGCTCTTTTGGAGAGATGTCATTCTCACTGCTACCTACCTCATCAATCGCCTTCCTTCTTCTATCCTTAAGGGGGAGACTCCCTTTCGGGCTCTTTTCCCCACTCTCCCTCTTCATTCCCTCCCTCTTCGAGTGTTTGGCTGCTTGTGTTATGTTCGTGACACTCGCCCTGGTCGCACCAAACTCTCTCCCAAATCTCTCCGCTGCCTATTCCTTGGTTATTCCCGCACTCAGCGCGGATACCACTGCTTCTCCCCGGACCTTCGCCGGTATGTCATCTCCGCGGATGTCTCCTTTGTGGAGAGTTCTCCATTCTCCTTTCCCTCTCCTCCTCCTGACTCTGCCATTGATGACTGTCTTCCCCTCATCATCCATCCTCTTCCGGATTTGCCTCCTCCTACCTCTCCTCCTCCTGACCCTGCCATCGATGATTGTCCTCCTCTCCTCATCCATCCTCCACCGGCGTCAACCCCTGTTGACACCCATTTTGGTCAGGTCTACTCCCGCCGTCATTCGACTGTATCCCCCGTTCCGGCCAGTGACACTGATGCTCCCGCTTCGTCCGCTGCTCCTGCTCCGCCACCCGAGGACTTGCCCATTGCCCTACGGAAAGGTACTCGCTCCTGCCAGAGTACTCTATTTGCATCTTCATACAGGGGTCTGTCCGCTCTGGAGACGGTTTCAATACCTCGCACGGTTGGTGAAGCCAAATCTCACCCCGGGTGGCTCGCAGCCATGCGGGATGAATTGCAGGCTCTGGAGGAAAACCATACTTGGGATCTTGTCCCCCTTCCAGCAGGCAAACAGGCAGTGGGCAGCAAATGGATTTACACGGTCAGGCTGAATCCCGATGGCACTCTCCATCGCCTCAAAGCCCGCCTTGTGGCCAAAGGCTTTGCTCAGACATACGGTGTTGACTACTTTGATACCTTCTCACCGGTTGCCAAGATGGCCTCTGTCCGGCTATTCATCTCTCTCGCCGCCCATCATCGGTGGCCTCTTCATCAATTGGATGTCAAGAATGCCTTCCTCCATGGCTTCCTTGAGGAAGAAATCTATCTACAGCAGCCCCCCGGATTTTGTGCCGCCGGCGCTGACTCTCGTGTCTGCCGTCTACGCCGCTCTCTTTACGGCCTCAAGCAGTCTCCCCGTGCTTGGTTCGGCCGCTTTAGCACGGTCGTCAGCGACTTTGGGTTTTCCCGCAGTATGAAGGACCACACTGTCTTCTACAGGACGACTCCACATGGCTGCATCTTATTGGTCGTCTATGTGGATGATATCGTCATCACCGGCAGCGACTCTGTGGGTATCACCCATCTCAAGGCCCATCTTTACCAGCACTTCCACACTAAGGATCTTGGTCCTCTCACATACTTCCTCGGCATCGAGGTTTCCTACTCCTCGGACACCATCTCCCTCTGCCAACGGAAGTATGCATTGGATATATTGCAGGATGCTGGGCTGACTCAGGCCACTGAGGTCGATATTCCTCTAGAGCCTGGCGAACGGTCTCTTTATGCCTCCTCGGCTCTATACCCACATCCCGAGCGGTACCGTCGATTGGTGGGCAAACTCAATTATCTCACCATGACTCGACCCGACATTTCCTGTGCGGTAGCCAAAGTGAGTCAATTTATGGAGCATCCAACCACATCTCAGTGGGATGCTGTCCTCCGCATCGCCAAGTACATCAAACGGGATCCTGCCCGTGGTCTTCACTACTCCCAGCATCCTCATCAGCATATTGAGGCCTTTTGCGATGCTGATTACGCTGGCTGCCTTGCCACTCGGAAATCTACCTCTGGGTTTGCCATTTTCTTGGCAGGCAACCTCATTTCTTGGCGCAGCAAGAAACAGACGGTCGTCTCTCGCTCCAGTGCCGAGTCTGAGTACCGTGCCATGACCACCGTCACTACCGAGATCCTTTGGCTTCGGCAACTCCTCCAGGAGCTTGGCTTTCCTCAGCAGACTTCTGCTCACATATGGTGTGACAATCAGGCAGCCACTAAAATTGCTTCGAACCCCGTCTTCCATTAACGCACGAAGCATATTGAGGTGGACTGTCACTTTCTTCGCCACCACCTGGAGCACAACCATGTCAGCTTTCGCCACATTCCGACGGCAGACCAGCTTGCTGACATCTTCACCAAAGGCCTCCCTGGTGCTCGCCTTGCCTCGCTCAGTTCCAAGCTGGGGATCCACCACATCTGACACCCAGCTTGAGGGGGAGTATGTCTTGGTCTTGTGTGGTGTCATCTTATTCTTTTTTGTGGGACTCGTTGTCCAAGCTGGGCCTGTCCAGCTTGAGGGGGAGTGTTAAACCCTCTTTTGTATTATTATGGGTATTTCCGAGTCCCACATCGGAATACTCCTTTGTATCTTTCGCCGTATCATTCTATAAAAGTAGGCCCCCACCTTACCTTGAGGGTAAGGGGGTTTCCCCATTCTACACATACCAAACAAACTATTGATTCGTCAACCCCTTTCTCATTCCCTCTCCCACACCTTCTCCCTTTCCATCAGAAAGAATCCCCTAGTACCAAACGTAACCTAACATAAACAATGCAATCAGTGTAACAAAAAAGACTCACTCTAAAACTGTTCTGAAATCCTTACCACATGTAATAAACTTGAACTTGCAGCATAGATTTTTCATTCTATATATTATGAATGAGTCCTCCAAAAGAGTACGCAAAGGGGTTACAATCATATAAATGGCTTAGTTCACTTGTAGAAAGAATAAAATATGGAACCTTTATTGAAATTTATATGTATGGAATAACAAGGCTGCAGCAATACCACTTAGCAGACAAATAAGAAAGAAAACTGACCTTGTAGCAACACGAACACTGTATTCTTCACCGGGATGATAAAATTCTGCGACGCCCCAATCTATGAGGCATATCTTACGTTGCTCGTGATCGATCATAACATTTTGAGGCTTCACATCACGGTGCATGATACCTTGAAAATGGCAGAAATCCAATGCCTGCAAAAAAGAGTTCAAACCACTAAGCAAAAACGCTTGATGTTAAGGCAAATTCTATGGAATTGATTATTTTCTTTTTTCAAACACAACAACCTGATCATAATTATTTTTAAAGATATCATCGCTCAAAAACCGTACGCTTGCCTTTAGAAGTTCGAAGATGTAATATCGAATATCATAATCTGAGAGGGCTGGGTAAAGCACTTTAAAATGTGTATTGTCAACATGTTCTAATATAAGACTGGTGGTATTTGATTGTCGATCCCTGACAATATCAAGCAATTTAACAATATTGGGCCCACCATAGAGGTTCTGCAATATTTTGAGCTCCCTCTTGATCTGCAATTAATTCGGAAAAAAGAAATAAAAACAAATTTTTCTTTAAATTGTTATATTGAAATTTTAAAAAAATGCAGTTATATTGATCAACAAAAATGTGTCAACTTCATAGAACAAAAAAGAAATGCCTGCCAACTTCAGGAAATCAACTACACAAAATTCACATCAGCTCACAAAACAGTGAGGTGCACAAACCTTATTTTGATTAAGTGACGAAAACATTTGGCAGAACAAAAAAACTAAAGGTAAGAAGCACTACCAAAAATGTGCTTGGCATACATAAATATTGCTGCTTAAAGATGGATTTGTTCCTAGTGAAATATTTCAAAGACCAACTACGAGGAACAGATTTAAGGAGAAAAAATAAAATTAAAGAAATGAAAGAGGAAGATAAATATCAATTACTTGCGAATGGAACAATGATTTATAGACAATGAAATCATAAAATGAATGGAAATAAACAAAAGAAGAACCGATATATTTTTTAGAATGCATTGTTGTCACGGCCCAATAGGTACTCAGGAATGAGAGAGAGATTAGCAAAGAAAATCTATTAATTCCAGCAGTAGAGAATATTAGAGAAGAAGAAGAAGAAGAAGTATGAGGAAGAAGAAGATCCGACTCCCCAAAGACACTCCCCGAAGCCAAAGGCCGCAGCCCCTATTCTGCTCAACAGAATCCTTCTAAAAACATCTGTAGCTTCCCCCAGCAATTCTCCCCCTCGTTAATACTCCCTACCCACCGCCTAACAACCCAACAGCCCCCAACCACTTCCTAAGACAGATTACTGAACTGCCTCTGGCAGTAATTGACACTCCTACCCTTACAAGACATAACCCCAGCCTCTAACCCTTACACAGCAAAGCAACACCCCAGACCCACGTTTCCTATCATTTCTCCTTCCTTGAAAAATCACCTTGTCCTCAAGGTGAGAAAAACCTTAGGAATTTTGGAAACCAAGATGAAACAGCCCCACAAAAAAACATCTCCATGGTGGAGGCTCTGGCGGAGGCCTGTGCAACCATGTAGCTTGTACAGCAGCAGCTTCAACATCCGATATAGCTGCCATCATTCCAGCATGTGTTGTCCCACTGTCTTCCCTTCAGTCTCAAACCATTGCATTCTCGACATGCAGCCGCTTAAAGCACCCTACTGCAGCCTTTTGTGTTGCCCATCCCTCCTCACATCCATCCACCGTATTGAGAAACGTATATACATATGTAATTGCCACACGTTTCGGTTCAACTGTAGCGGGTTTCGGAAATTCAGAAGTACATCGTTGGACTGGCTGCTCCACAGGAGCCTGTCACGACGTATGAGCAGGACTGAAAGCCTTTGGCGCCTCCGCAACACGTAGCAACAGTCCAGTAGATGCTTGTTTACCGCGAATAGCAGAAACTTACATCAGTGTAGCTGCGCTTGTTTGCTTCTGCTCCACAGTCCGTTCCGATAGGATTCCATGTTGCGGCTATATGCAGGTTCTGCAGCTCCCCGCTCTTCCTCAACACATGTAATCAGTCCAGTTTGTGCCTGAAGTTCGGAAAGATTGAGTAGTCGCAACCTCCATTTCCTCCTTTGTCATGCCTCCAAATCTCTCAAGCAGTGCTTCTTTGAACCACTTCCAGCTTGGCCCTTTCTTATTTGGTTCCAACAAGAAATTCCAAATGTAAACTGAACCTTCCATACACAACTCTGCCTTCAGAACCCTCCACTCCTCCCGAATGCAATAGATCGTGAAGATTGTTCCAGCTCTAATGACCAGATGCTGAAATCTGGTCTTCAATTCCAATACGGTCGTCTCTAGCGGTGCTACTCGGCTCTCCATGGGAACCAGCTGCGTGTCCGTGATTCAGTTCTGGATTCCTCTGCTGTGAATCAGTCTCCTCCACTGCGCAGCTTCTTTGCGACGTCAACATTGATCAATTATCTGCCACTGCGAAAAGTTGTCATTTTTTTTTCACCGCTGCGTGACGTCTCCCAACTGCTGCGTGAGGAAAATGAAATTGCGATTCCTCTGCGTCTTGAGTCCAAACTGCAACTCACTCAAGTTGTCGATTGCAGCAAGAATCACGGTAAACCACCAGCACAGTCGAACCAGCAACATCAGCTTCATTCGAGATTTTCACTCTCAGAAAGTCTTAGCAACGGAAATCCATTAATTCCAGCTGTAGCGAGAACAGGAATTACAGAAGATTGGAGAAGGCGGAAGAAGAAGATCTGACTCCCCCGAAGACACGCCCCAAGGCCCAAGGCTGCAGCCCCTATTCTACTTAGCAGAATCCTTCTAAAAGCATTTGCAGCTTCCCTAGCAACTCTTCCCCGTGTTAATACTCCCCACCCACCGCTTAACAACCCCCAACCACTTCCTAATACAGATTACTAAACCGCACCTGACGGTAATTGACACTCCTACCCTTACAAGACATAACCCCAGCCTCTAACCCTTGGACACCAAAGCAGCACCCCAGACCCACGTTTCCAATCACAACCCGCCCCCACTGGAACCCCTCCTAGGGCTGCATTGAAAAAACAAGAGTAACCCCCGAAGCCCCTCTAATAGGTCATGATGTAACAACTAGCATCGAGGGTATAATCGCACAAATAAGAGGCATTGCCCACATAAATCTCAAGAATACATAAATAAAACTACCAATCATCGTCATATAAAACCAACATCCCACAAATGCATGTAATGTCATATAAATACAAGTCCCAAGATAAAAATACCAAATAAAAGTCCTAGGCAGCAACTACACAGCCAATCTCAAGCTCCAAGCTAGTACTATCACACTACCACAGTCACCACACCATCACCGCCTTGCACTACCATTGTTGTCGTTTACCAAACCACCGAGCCAACCCCACTTCCCATGCAAAACAACCACAACATTGCCCATTTAATCATATCATGTCATCGTTTCTAGATTTACCATTACCATCCACAATACATTTATTATGTCATCCATTTCCATATTTAATAACAAACCATTTTCTAGCCAATACCCACATTTATTTCCAGCCATTACCCTTCCATTTCATTTATTAACATTTCAATCACAGCCCACGTTCATTACCAGTTCAACATTACCAACCATATTCCTTTGTTACCGAGAAACTATAAAATAACCCCACAACCATCAACAGGCCACCGCATAACTACCGCATAACTAGCCGCACCAACACCAACCACCACACACCACAATGTCCACACCTCCTCTTGCCAACCAAGGAAAAGCAGCCGCAGCCCCACTGCTTAATTCACACCAACACCCCAAAAGAACCAGCCACAACAAGTTCTCAACCAACACCACACAAACACAGCACCATAACAAGGCAGTTCAGCAGCACGTAACAACAATTTCAGCATCAAACAGTTCCACACTTTCCCCTTTTTAAATAGGCTTCCAGATTAATTCAACATCTCATGCTTAAATGTTAACACAACAATTTTCAGATTTCACACAACCAGTTCATTACCATTTTACATGTTTAACCATTTATGAAAGGTGTTTTGATAGGAACCACACCGGCAGCAAGCTCTATAATAGGCGACTTTGTATGAATAGGTGTAAGAGAACTAGAATTACGTCGACTGAAAAAGAAGAAGAATGAAGAAGATGGAGGAGAGGAAGAACTCGAGAGGCAACGGGCCGCACTCCCACCCAAACCCAAAGGCCGACGTCCCAAACCAAATGGCCGAATTGTCTAACAGAATGATCCCCTTCCTTGCTCCTTCAAAGCCTCTATATATAAGTGTTTTTAACAGAACGTGGCCCCCCCAGCACCGTATTCCATTTATTCCTTAGCATATTCCCTTAACCACACTAGTTGACCCACTAACCCGGGTACCTATCACTGCCCCACCCTTGAAAATCACTATGTTCTCAAGATGAGACATAGGGGGATGTTTTGTTATAGTAACTATAAGTGCTCGTCGCATGCTTTGTTCGCCTGGTCGCACGCCAGGTGAGCCGTGTGCTTTCCGCAACACTGCTTGGCCCGTGTCCCCTGCATTGGCCATGGCGGTTGGCTAAGGTCTGCCCCTTAATTACACACAAATTCCACGCAATCAATCATATATTCCTCTCAGGTTGAGGATCAGCTCGCAGGAGGCCTATCAGTGGTTTGCAATGTTGCTCCTTCCGCCGTGATGGTTTGTGAGCCGCCATGTTCTTCTTGCAGTTCTCAGTGATCTCCAACGGAATAATATTTGCCTAGTCCAAACTATTAATGTCGTCCACTGCCATTAAAAATATCACCGCGACCGAATATGGTGGCGCTGTGTACGTTAGTTGAAGGACTGGCAGTCCCTCCACAGGAGGCCGAGGAAATGTCATGTGCTGCTTCGTGGTTGGTGAGTCAAATGTGTGGCCAAGCAAATGTGCGGCCACCCCCACACTGCATTCTTGTACCTCCATGATGCCAACCACATTCGCCACGCTGCCCTGCATCGCCGGCGAAAAAACAGTTGTTCTGGATAGAATCATCAAGTTGCGCCACTGCGTCCTTGTTTTCCCATCACTGAAGCCAGCTCCAAATGTCGCGGTTTGTGCCTCATGTTGCGTGGTTGTGGGAGAAAGTGAAATCACCCCCTGCGGCGGCTCCTTCCTCCTCGACATTTCCACGTCGCCATCACTGTCCAAAAGCGTGCTCAAACCCTTGATTTTCACTGAAGACAGCTCATCGTCCTGTTGTGCACAAGTCTCCATTTGTTCTCACTCTGATTCCTTAGTGTAATATGGTGTGGCTCCTTGCAGATGTTGCGTTGCCACTTCTGAGGGTTGAGCAATTCTGAAACTAGTTGGCGCCTTAGGCAGCATTAGCGAAATCAATGGTCGCTCCCCTTGTCGTTGTACCGTCTCCAAGCATCTCTCCAGACTGAAGAAGGATATCTGAAAGTTCGCATGATCCCTCATCACCTGCATAAAGGAAACCACCATTGATGCCAGTCCAGACGGTGTCGCCACGTTGCGCCCCGACACTTTCATCGCGTCAGACGCCTCTGAATGTACTTCCGACAGCGTGTGCAACAAAGAGAACAAAATCGCTTCATTGTTGCCTTCGGGTGGCACTAGCTCCCCAGGAGGGGCCTGTTCCAAGAGCTTCGCCCCTAAAGTTTTTTCTTCAATGAGGTGTGCGTCCATTATGGTCGTCGTTGATGATGTGGTACCCTGTAGATGACAATGAGTAGATAATTTACTGATGCCCATAATTTCTGCCGCCAGAACCGTGTTCCTTCCCTGCGCCCGTCCAATCTCAGTCGGATTTAAATCGTCTCAGGTTCGGCACCTGAACCTGAGCATCAGGTTGGCCGCTGGATTACTGCCACGTCATGTGAGTCCATCCGAACCGTTAAAATACTGAAAAAAAATAATGAAATAAGCTAAGGGAAAGTAAAGAGAAAAGCGCGGGGTTAATTACTTCCCGCCTTAACAAGGGCGACGGAAATCTTTCGACCGCTGCGGCTACACTGGAGCGGCGAACTTCGGGATTCTCTGAGGGTCAGGTTCAACATTTTCCGGTCGCGGCTACATCGACTCAGGTCCACTTGTTGGGGGCGGCGATACCCGTGCGGGTTCTTCACGATTCCAGGGGACGGAAGCCATACCCGACGTTTGCAGGCGCCATTTGCAGCTTTCGTTCACAGGGGGCAGCAATAAACCGTGCACGTTTGGGGCTTTCTGAAGGTTCGTTCACAGGAGGTGTTTTAACGCAGCAGTTACAAGACGCATTTTCAGAAACCTTTTCCAAGAGCGTAGCAGTTTGCAGGAGGCGTTCCCATCAAGGTTCGGGATTCTGCTAGTCCCTTTCTCTGTTAGAAAGAACATCATGAAATCACAGTTCAAATTATGCGTTGACATCTCTACTGCAAAATATCACTATGAATTGACAATTGAAATTCCAAGTTCCAAATTTCAAAAGATTCGAAGAACTGAAATTTTTAATGGGAATTTTCCAATGGGAAAGTCCGATTGGAATTTCCATCGGAAATTTTTCAGTGAGAATTTTCAGTGCGAATTTCCAGTGCGAATTCCCAATGCGAATTTCAACTGGGAGTTACTACTGTGAATTTGCAACTGCAATTTCCAATGGGAATTTCCAGTGTGAATTTGCAGTGCGAATTTCCAATGGGAAATAGTAGTTTGAATTTGCAACTCCAATTTCCAATGGGAATTTCCACTAGATCCAAAGGAAACACCATTAAACAAATTATAGACAATTGTGATCTAACACTTTGTGCAGAAAAATTGCACATCACAGAATGACAGCAAGGGACCTGAATCTGAATGTTCTACAAGGTGCAGAGGCCATAAATTCATTTGATTTAAATGTTGTTCAAAAATTTTCTGACTGCTACGTCACGGAGCATAGCAGTGAGGACATTACAAACTCAAAGAGCAGTGTAGAAATTAGCATCAACAGAGACGAAGTCCGAAATTCGGAAGAAAACACCCCATGTGAAAACATTTCTAAAGAAAACAGTACATAGAGACCAAGTATTGGGATGACTTTTAAATCAGATTCAGATGTTTATTCGCTTTATGTTGCTTATGGAGGCATTGCTGGTTTCAGTGTATGGAAACAGTATGTTAACAAACATTGGACAAAAGTTTGGTAACGTCCACATTGTATACATGTAGCAAAAAAGGATGTCGAAGAGCAGACAAACGTGATGTCAATTTCAAAAAGTCACGTGCAGAAACAAGGACTAATTGTCCAGCACGAATGAGAGTTGTCTACATGTCCAATAACCAGTATGAGTGCACACAATTTGTTGAGCATAACCATCCTTTACATGCTCCCGAGACCATGCATTTCATGAGGTCACAAAGACGCATTAGTGATGCACAAGGTGCCGAGTTGGATGTTAATGACAAAGCTGGTCTGAAGCCCAGTGATTCGTTCTCACTTGCAACAGTTATTGCAGGTGGCCCTGCGAGTCTTGGATATACACGAGTGGACCAACTGAATTATCTACGGTCCAAAAGACAAAGAGAGTTGCAACTATGTGATGTTGATGGTATGTTACAATACCTAGAGAAACAATCAAGAGATAACACGTCATTCGTATACTCAGTGCAACTTGACATGTGTGGTCAAGTTAGCAACATTTTTTGGATTGACCCGAGAATGAAGGTTGATTATGAGCATTTTGGAGACGTTGTCGTGTTTGACACTACCTTCAACACAAACAAGGAGTCTAGGCCTTTGGGAGTGTTTGTATGTATAAATCATCATAAGGAAATTGTAATTTTTGGTGCAACATTGTTATATGATGAGACTGCAGACTCATTTAGTTGGTTGTTTAATAGATTTGTTGATTTTCATGGAGGCAAACATCCAAAGACAATTTTCACAGATCAAGATGCAGCTATGTCTAAAGCAATTGGTTTGACACTACCTACAACAAGACACAGCCTATGCACCTGGCACCTAATGCAAAATGGCATGAAACACTTAGCCCATGTAATGAAAGATGACGCGACAGTGTTGGAAAAATTGAAAAAATGCATGTATGGCGTTGCAGAGATTTCAAAATTTGAAACAATATGGAAAGAAATCCGACTACATTGCAGTGATACAAATTCAACATGGATAGAAGATATGTACAAAGTCAAAGAAAAATGGACTCATTGTTTTATGAAAACTGCATTAACATTAAGAATTCAAATCACACAGTTAAGTGAAAGTTTCAATGGTGTATTAAAGGATTATTTGAATCGTAAACTCAGTGTCTTGGAATTCTTCCAACAATTTGAGCGTGTGTTGGAGAAGAATCGGTATCAAGAAATGAAAGCTGAATTTGATTGAAGGGAAAAGCTGTCACGCAATCATTTTCCATATCATCTGATCATGGTTCAAGCAAGTCATTTGTACACTCAAAAAATATTTGATCTTTTTCAGCATGAACACCAACTATGTGGTGCTTGTTGCCTTAAGCCTTGTAATGAAACTGTTTCCCCAAAATGGTATCTTGTGGCAATGAAAGGTTCGTCAAATGAGTTTAGAGTAGAAGTATACCAACAGTCACCTGTCAGAATTGGTTGTAATTGTCTGAAATTTGAAAGTTATGGTTATTTGTGTTGTCATGCATTGAAAATATTAGAAAGGTTGGACGTGCAGTCCTTGCCAGAGTTGTATATCTATAAGAGATGGACAAGACATGCCCGTGACATCCAGCTGGCAGACATCACAGTTAATCATGTTGAAGAGGATATGGTAGTAAGAAAAGCTCAATGTTACTAACAGTTTGCACGAATGGCAATAAAGCTTGTAACAGAATCCTATGAGTTTGAACAAAGATATAGAATTGGAATGTCAAATTTGAACAATTACGCCAGAGAATTGCAGGACGCCAAAAAGAATGTACCCTCAAAATGCAGTAAACAAGAAGCTAACAACCACGGTCGACAACAGTCTAAAACATCATTTAAGAAAAAAGATAAAAGGAAATGCGATGACAGGCTGAAAAGCTATCTAGAGCAGGCAAGAAAACGCATAAAAAACCGGTGCAAAATCAGAAATCAAGAGACTGCAGAACTGGTACTGCGTTGTTATTATTTACTTATGTTATTAAACTAATACATTTTATGTTGTCATGACTAAATATTGTTATAATGCTATTGCAGGGAACAGCTACAGAACCGGCAAATAGTGGCTGTAATGGACAAACCATCACATATGTCAATGTAAGTACTGTACAGTAGATTACAAAATCAGACCATCCACATCATAGCCTACTGACCACACAGTAGAGTCCCGGGATAAGAAAATTTTTGTAGAAAAATCAGACCCTCCACCTCAGAAATTAATTTCCACCATTCCATGGGTAAAACATGCATGAACCCCTGTCCTGGATCCACCATTGTATACACACCATAGTCTGAATCCACCTAGTCAGCCTCTGATGCTTCCGAATATTCTTACTCTTCTATCCCCAATTATTCACCCAACCAAACTCTCTACAATACTAGCCTAGTGGACCATGTGTCAACCATGAAACCACCATTGAGAGTTACATTGATACCCACATCATAGTACTACATATAATGTGATATTTAAAACCTTATACAACAGTTCTGCTATTATTTTATTATGTTAATGAACTATTTCATTCAATGCTAACATGCATAAATAATGTTATAATAATGTTGTAGGAAAATGCAACGGAACTGTCGAATGCTGGTTACCATGCTAATAGTGTCATAAATCTCAATGTATGTACATATTGTTCTGTATCTTCAAAACCTACAAATTTAAAAACAGTTCATAGCAGTTGATATGTTGTCCTATTTGAAATCTTATGCGTTAGTTATCATTGTAGTTGTTAATATATAATTATTGATGCAATTAGGAGCCAACAAGGAGTTTTGCACGGTTTGAGCACAGTTAGTGAAATCGTGTTGTATGCCCAGCGAACTGTGCGGGGTGTCTGGTGGTTGACAAGGGGCGTCACGCGGTTTGAGCACGGTTTTCCCAAACCGTGCGGCCCTCCAGTGCAAACCATGCGACCTCCACGAAACCATGCGACCCCCCTCCTAACTCTTAAAAAGTGGGATTTTACCCTTTTTCCCTTGGTCGGTTTTAAGTATAATCACCCCCTAATCTCATTTTGACTCATCTTAATCCTTCTCCGGCGCTTGAGAGGCTTCCCCCTTGGGATTCTAGGTGGAATTCCTCCGTTTTTTACGGATCTCATCGAGGTATGTGGTGTCTTTTATCTGGTTTCCCCTCTTCTTTGTAGATCTACGTTGGATCTCTTCCCCTCTCATCTTGTTGGAACCCAATTAAGTTGTGATGCCAGATCTAATGAATTTGATGGAAGAATGATGTTGTTTCTTATGGATTTAGGATTGTGAGGACCCGATCTTTTCTTCCCCGGTCTCCGTTTTCGAGGGCAAATTGTTCTACCTCCGTTTTGAGGTGGGTGTTTCTATGTAATGGGTTAATTCTATGAATTGCTTATCATTCTTGTAAAATTCATTTGGGTTGTTCATTGAATTAAAGTGATTTGTGGTTTCAAGGGATTTCTTGGAAAGATACATGTTTTTAAAGGGGTTTTGTTTTAAAACGGGTTTTTGCACACAAGTGTTTGATTAAATGCTTGAATGGTGGTTTTGGTTAGGAAATGGGTTTTCAAACACCTGAGTGGATTGGTTTGGCTTTGAAAATGTTTTATAAATTGTGAGCATGGTTTTAAAATGGATTTTGACAAACTTGACACATTGGGAACCTTGGGTGCATCGAGAAAGGGACATAGGTGACCCTAGTGTGTGTGGCGCCATTAGGGGTTACTTTTGTGATATCGATGGACTGTGGCAGAACTCGATATTGGTTGGTACCAACATATGTCTGGTTTAGGCTCTTTTATGTCTAATATGTATTCCCATGGGCTAGGGCCCAATACAGAGTGATTTGTCATTTACGGTTTATTTATCGCATGATGGGTTTTTTCATGGATTGTTGCTCACATGTTTTCACATGGCTTCGCATGATGGATTATGTGATGGATATGTGTTTACTTTCTTACATTATAGTGTGTGGATATGCCTCCCTGTTTTATCACTTATACTTTTCATATTCCTGTCTTTGTGGATATGAAAGACTTTTATGAAAAATCAAAGGAAAATGATTTACAAATGCCTTTGGATTTATGAAAATGCTTTGTAAAATTGTTTTCGTTATAAAAGCTAGAACTGTTGCATTCTTAATATTATACCTTATATAGACTCTGTGGAGGTATCCTACTGGGTTTTGTGCTCACACCCTACTTTTGTCTTTGGGTGATTATAGACATTTTTTATAGGACTCGGATAAAGGGTTGTGTAACATTTCGGCTTCTCTTTTCATTGTTGTCTTCATTGCGGGATGGTTTGGAGGTGATGGTTGGTCACACGGAGACTTGTTGGTCTAGTCTTGACAAACTTTCTGGTTTAGTCGGTTTGGCTTGGATTGTATGGATTTTGGATGTATCGCTTTTTTCCGCGTTGTACTCTGATTGTATGTCTTGTTTTTGTTATATTCAAGACTTGTTTTCCATTATCCTATTGCACCTCACCACCGTGACGGGCCAGCTCGGGTGGCTTGTCTAGTTGACTCGGGTTGGTTTGTTACACAAGTTTTTCATGGAGCAAAATTTTCTCAGTTTTAAACTCACTGTTATGCATGCATATGGTTTGGGTCGCAGCAAACATTAATGGCTTGGGCAGACAACCACATGTTGCAGAAATCATCCACCCGGTCATTTTTACAACATTGCACTTGTTGTTTCAAACATTAGACATTTGTTTACTGGTTTATAGACCAAAAGTCATCAGTACTGGTTTCATACCACCTGCATATGTCATGCGGCAGTTGGCTTTAGCAGTTGAGGCTGGAAAGAATTTGCAGTCGATGACAGATATTCTGGCATCATTGGGAGATATTTCACCTGCTAGGGAGAGATCTGGTTTAAACCTTTCAGTAGTGAAGTCACTAATGCTTCATGACTAGGAGGAAAAGCTCACACTTGAATCGTGTGATGATGAGGAAGTTCAATCCCCAAACCATTCACTATTTACCGCGGCTGAGGATCAGTTTTATGGGAAAAGGGCTGGTCCTGGTCATGAAAAATCCACATCATCAGCTTCTATGCCGAAAGTGATCCATGGTGCTCTTCCAGAAAGCCTTATTGTCTGGCTTGTTGAAGCCATAGGAGGCTTCAAGACCCTAAGAAAAATGGCATTATTCTGGTGTGAATTTGTTGTTGAACTGAGAAAACTTTGGTCTGAAGGGCAACATGTACCTGGTATCCCTCTGGATGAAATTCCCGATTTAGATTTCTGTCTTTTGCATCAAAGGCTACAAGTTGTCAATTGTTAAGTATCCCGAAGAAGACAACATGTTCTTGCAAGCAAAGCATTACAAGTTTTTCCACATATTCAAGAACCATTTATTACTGAAGGTGCAAATCCTATTTTATTTGCAAGACTGACTGGTGATCTTGTCCTCCAATTGGGGGCTGAACATCCCTGTGAGCTTTTAAAAATGTTGAAAACCGGTGAAACTGTATACTCCCTGTTACCTAGGAAGTCCCTTTGTTTAAAGAAGATATTCACAAGGAAACAGAGGAGTTCGTTCTGCCAACAGGGAGTGTTGGTGCTGGTTGTTCTCAACTTCTAGCTGATATGCAGGTTTGCAAGGCTGCAAATCCTGGCTGTATTTTAGAAATTTTTGTAAGATGGCATTTCCCCCCTGATTAGACAGAAACCAGGTCGAGAATGGAGGTGATAAATACCTTTGATGGCGTTGATTTATTGTCTGCAAGAGGCCAATTAAGTAGACGGATGCAGAAAGAAGGTAGTTTATGGCAACTGTGGAATACAGTAAAACCTGTTCTGGCTGTTAAGCAGGCACCTCTTTATGATGAGGATCTGGCAGTGGAGGGTGTCTTGAATGACCTGGAGAACATTCGTCCATGTGTGCATTTTGAAGGCAAACCGTTCAAACAGTATGACACAACTTCTTTGCCCATTGCCTGAAATTTGTAAGGCTGGATTGTTAGCCACGAGGCCCCGAGAATCTGTTTCTTTGTGTAAATGTCTTGAAGCATTTTTGAAGAAAGAGCCGCTTGGACCTGAAGATATGTGGTGTCGTCCTCATTACACGAAGCATCAACAAGCCAGCAATTTCTAGATGGGCTGCTATGAAGTAGGAGTGCATTAAGAGCTTAATCAAGTTATCACCTTGAGGACAAGGTGATTTTTCAAGTGGGAGGAAATGTTAGGCATGTGCGCTGGTGGGGCTGTCAGCTGTGTGGTTGGTGGGGCTGACTGTGTGGGCGTGAGTATTATACAACTGCCAAGGGGCAGTATTGCAGTATTGTATTTTTGCAATTGATAGTTTGTTTTGGCCAGCTGTAGCAAGTAGGGGTTGTTGGTTGGGCGGGTGG
This sequence comes from Viscum album, assembly GCA_963277665.1. Lineage (NCBI taxonomy): Eukaryota > Viridiplantae > Streptophyta > Magnoliopsida > Santalales > Viscaceae > Viscum > Viscum album. The sequence goes on from OY728136.1 coordinate 1,344,002,287, forward strand.
GGTAATAAATAGAAGAGAGGTGTGTTGAGAAGAGGATAGGAATTCATTTACAATTATAGCTCGGCTGTTGGGAGGTCCGAACTTGGGAGGTTTCAGCCTGGCCTTGGGAGAGTGGTCTTCTCGAGGGGAGTTCTACTTTTTTTCTTCCTCGTCTCCTTCTACTGCTTCTCCCCCTTGGTTTCCCTCCATTCCTTGCTACTCCTTGGTGATTTTTTCATCAAATAGGTATGATTCTTCAAGATTAGTTGCTCAAAATCTCATCCAGTCGTCATTTCTCTTCTTCTTTCATGTTTTTGCCATGGAAATGTTATGGTGGCCTAGGGTTTACCTTAAACAGCTATTCAATTAGTGATTTTCAATTGTAGGGCTTCCAATCAATCTCTAAGGACTCTTCCTCTCATCCTTTGGTGGGATAACATCCGTTGGCAATGAATTCATCATTTGTCAGTCGGTAGCTCTATGTATTTTCCTCTGTCAACAAAACCATGAATGCTTGTATGTTTTAATTTATGTTTTAAGTAATATAAAAGTTATATGCAGAACCTATGATGATTCTAAAATAGTTATGTTAATGTTTTCCCTTGGTTTTCATTTGACACAAAGTATGGATTTCCAAAAAGAAATAAATTCTGTTTTAGAATAAAAGATTCACATAAGGTGTTTGTAAAAATGCCCAGCATGGTTTTTTGTAAAATAAATAAGGGGGTGTTCCTGGAATGTTTTATTATGATTCATAAAGAGGAAGTACTGTGTTTTAGTGGGGTTTTCAAAGGATAAAGGAGTATTTGGCTGCTTTAAAAGTGATTTTCTGTATAAGCTTTATTTGAATTATTGTTGCTACTTTCATTATTATGAGATGTTTTAGTCGTACCATAAAAGAAAGATCTCATGATTTTCTTCTTATCTTTCCAAAAATTATGTCTTATTTGATACGTTTTAAAATTGTATTGACATTGGTTTCTTTTATAACCTTGAAGACATGCCCCTCGGTGTTGTCATGTAAGCATGGGAATATATTGTGATATGTGATATGGATGTGATAGGCCAAGAGATCCCCCGGGCACCTGGAAAGTATATACCAGGAGGGGTAAAATGGTCCCGGCACCATCTCCATCAACCCGAGTGGTTCCCCGGGAATTTTAAGGGGATTCCCTTGGGCGGGTTGTTAAAAGGCGGGGGGGGGGGGGGGGGGGGCTAGGAGAGAACTCAGTTGTGACGGCCTTGGCTTGGGCGGGACTGAGAGAATACTCTCTTCCCGAAGGGTCTTCTCCTTCATTCCCATCTCTTTTTCGGAGTCACCTATAATTCTCTGTTTGCTGAACATAATATACCAAAGGGGTTCGCTCGGTGTTGTGGCTCTATCACTTTGGTCCAACCTGCACAATACTTTGATGGGGAGGTCATGATGATGAAGATGAGGCTCCAAGCTCACCTTGAAGGGGTAGAACAGCGCATGGGACGCGTTGAAGCTGGGGTGGAACAGCGCATGGGACAATTCGAAACTACAGTTTCCGAACTAGCTGCGTCAACAGATACTTTTTCAAAAGACATACAGAATTTCATATCCACCTTGCTGCTAAGCACGGAGAAGATGTTGGTGCAGGATGACTCGCGGCCACCGGACTCAGCAACGGAATCTAGGACACTCTCGTCCGATGTCAGGCTCAAGGAAAAACCCCTTGGCGAGGTTGCAGGCCTAGCGATGGCGACTAACGCTACCCATGACCCACCCCATGCTAACTGTTCGGCGAGTAGAATTTCCAATGTTCGATGGCAACGAACCACGAAGTTGGATCATGCGAGCAAAATTGTTCTTCCAAATCCACCAGACTCCTGAGGAGGTAAAAATCTCACTCACACAAGCATGGAAGGCGTCACGACTTGCTGGTTCTCGATTTTACAAGAAGTTCATTCAGATGTAACATGGACCACTCTCAAACAAGAGCTTTTGGAGCACTTGAACGGACTGAAGATTCAAAACTCATATGAGGAGCTGGTCGATCTCTACCAACACGGATCGGTCCAGGATTACATTGAACAATTTGAATATCTTGTTTCTATGTTACCTCGCTAACCGAAGCCACAGTATGTCGGTTATTTTCTGCACGGCTTGGGCGATGAGATTCATAATTGGGTACGTATACATGAGTCGGAAAAACGATTAGGAGTAATGTGGTTGGCCCGCCATGTGGAGCTTGCACTGACTAAAGGGGTGGGTCTTCACACACGTGGAGGCTGTCCACGCATGCAACCTGGACGTGAGGGAAGTTTGTGGCCGTAGTCACTACGCCCAGGTATACAACCGCACAGTCCACACCCGTTTTGACAAGACAGACAAGTGGGGACTAATATGGGAGGATCGAGCCCGAGGGCACCGCAGCAAGGAATCCTAGGAAGACCCTACGGCATCTGTCAAACCATGAATGGGAGGAAAGAAGAAACAAGGGGTTATGTTTCAGGTGTGGAAAACCTTATAGTTCAATGCACAAATGCCCAGATTCAAAGATGAGAGCGCTACTCTTGGGTAAAGATGAAGTACGCCAGGACAAGAAAGCATAAGTGACGACTGGGGTCGTTGCACCAGACGAAGGGGTGTCCTAGGACGAGGCAGAATGTCAGGTTTTGGAGAATCATGGGATAAACACCTACTATCAAGCCCAACACGGAGAAGACTTATACTCAATGTGTAACGCCCCGACCCCAGCTACCCAGAGTCGGTGCATTACTTCGTAACATTGGCATGATCACAAAAGATCAAGTCTCGAAAGACCGATTAGTTTAGTAGCCTTGGAAACACTAGATACATTCATAAGTCTTTCATTACATCAAAAAGTAAACAAACTACAATAACAGGGTCTTCATAGTCCACACTCATATCCTCTTCTGACTATCTCTGTAGGTCATTCATAAAATACTTCTTCACATCCTGAAAAATATTAAAACATTGAAAGGGGTGAGCTCAGATGCTCAGTAAGGATAACAATATAGCGGAAGCTTTCATCAATAAACATAAACTTTTAAGGCAATGTATAGCTAAAACAAAAGCCTTTTAAACATGAACTTCAACATAATATGACAAAAGTAAAATGAGATAATGTCATTCACTTCTTCACATGGATATTCTACTGGTCGAATAATCACATGCAATATCAATAACCACTTTCATAATGAGGGAATGTATAATGCCAGACATTCTGAAACACTTTGTCAAGGCCTCGGCCAAGACGTCTAAAATGATTAAGGCCTCGGCCAAAACCATAAATCAAATTGGGAAATGGCCTCGGCCAATTCCACGTCTAGTTGTCTCATGAGACCTACCGATGCATCGAGGAGCTATAGCGGACTTCACCCGTCACTTATTATGTCCAATACATTCCTCATATGAATAGGTTTAAACATATCATAAACCATAACATAATCGTATCACATAAAACATACATAAAGGAAACATAACATTTCCACATTTCAATCACAAGATATCAATACAACACATTGATATAATAAAAACACTTTCAAAACCATTTTCAATACCAAAATAAAAGAAAGTTAAAACTTTGTATTTATTTTTCATTAAAAAAAATGATGGCTTGTAGAGGAAGCCGAACTCAAATAAAGGTCACGGCGGCGGAGAAGTCGTTGTCGCCGCATAAGTACGGAAAGAAAAACATTCCCTTTTGTCGTTTAGCAAAACGCTTCGTATAAAAAAGATTCCTTTTGAATAAACGTAAAAGTCAAAGGGGTTTATACACCGTATAAAATAAAGTTGTGTATAAAACCAAATATGCCTCAATGAAAGGAGATTGAGACGAAGTCCTTAAAAAGATTATTTTTAAAATAAAATAGATCTATTATGTGTATTCACTATAGGTACACATAAAGAAAGTAAAAATACAGAATAAGACATAATAATATCATGACATAATTTGAAAGTAGGAGATTAACCCAAAGAATGGAAATTGGGTTAAGAAATTCCCTTACCTCGTGTCTGACTTGACTCAACCGTTCTTTAACCTCCTGAATAATAAACTAGAGTTAATATATACCTTATTAAGAACCATTTTCAATTTCATTATCCTTTTTATATCACTTATTACAATGATATGAACATTATGTAATTATTTAAGTTAATAACGGTCGTTTTGTCAATCTTTGGTACTTGAGTCAACAATAAACTTCTTATAATTACAAGTTGTTCATGTGGTAGAATATCCATTATCTCCATAATTATATTCATGATTTAGATGTCATATATATCATATATATCCAGTATATACATTCATTTATAATATTACGTAACATTTAGAGGTAAGAAATGAAATGCACCGTTCATGGAGACGGTAAGCCGTACGTACGCATGAACGCTACTTTCATTTCTATTTCGTATTTAATGGAATGAAATCATAATGATATAAAGGTATAATATAGTTCCAGTATAATATCATATATAATATCATTTACTCTATCCTTTATACATCCCACATATGGCATTAACGATTCACATCACTTTGAGGGGGCGGTAGTCCGCACTTCCTAAAATGAAATTATCGCGTTTACCCATAATGGAAATCATAAAGTATGCCATAAATGATAAATACATAAGCATAAGGAAAACATAAACATAATATATATATCATATATGAAAATAGTGTCATCAAAATGGCCACCATTATAGGTGTTAAAAGAATTTGAACAATCATCGTTTCGTGAGGCTGTATTTCGCCACCCACAGAAACAGTATGTTCTTTAACCATTAGACGTAGGTGTGTGTAAGTGTAGCTCGAATACTTATTATAACAACATCCTAGTATATTGAGGATACTGGTTTTGTTACAAAATAAATGAATAAAAAGAGTTTAGGGGGTTGGAGAAGAAAAATAAAACAAAACAACATTAGAGAAGACATTACCTCAAAATCGGGTAACTCTTTTTGATTTGAGCCAAAGGCTTCCTTGGGAAGAGTTCTGCCCAAAGTGAGGCTTCTAGGAGTAAGAGGGGGAAGTTGGGAGAGTATTTGGACAGAGGTTGGCCGAGAAAAATGGCTTGAAAGTGTAAATGAGGTGGGAGAGGTGGGGGCCTTTTATAAGTGGAGAGGAGGGGCACTTTTGGAAAGATTGAAATGTTACATTATTATACAATGCTTTTTCGGATTCTAAAGGTCCCACACTTATATAATTCGTGGCTAAGGTGATAAGGGTTCGAAATCTCCTCATCCAATAGGCTTTGGACAAGTGTAAGCCTTGGATGTTACATTATCTTTTCATTTTATTAAAATCGTTAAATAATGAGGTCATCGCTGCATCATAATGATGTCATAAATAATTTAATTTATTTAATGTCTAAAAATTATAAAAAAAATACTATGATGTAGGAAATCTTTTTCTCTTTCTAATGAATATTTATAGTCAAAATTTGGACTTGTGTAACCCCACTTAAAAACTGTTTTAGTAAAACAACTCATGTTTGTGTCAATTTAATTTTAACATTAAATAAATATATATTAATGTCATTTTCCATCTAAAGTGGCTCCATGGGGTCCCCAAGTTGACCCATGGGTTGTCTTGGTCGGCCATGACTCATCCAATAGGAGTATGACAAGTGTCAAGCCCATCTCATATTATTAAAACATTATTTTTACCTTAAACTACACTAATTACCTCTAATCGCGATTAAGAACTTAAAAGTTACTATTCACCAAAAATTATTTTAATCTCATTGAACCACATTTTACTTCTTAATGACAACCATGTATGTCGGATTTTTGAAAATCAAATCACAGAACTGGTAATATTTCATTTAAATGAAAAATCAGTTATTTAACTACCACTTAGTGGTTTCACTATTCATCAAAAATTGAAGTTTTTCAGAACAAAGCCAAAATTTCACCCTAAGCTATAATTGATATTCCGAATTCAAAAATGATGTCTATTTTACAAAATTCCAAACATATAAGTTGCATTAATTAATTTTATAATTAATTCCCGCTGTTACAACAAATAGCGTGTTTTTAAGAAACAATTTATATCAAAAGATTGGCAATTGTTTATGTCCAATTTCAATGTTAAATTAATTCTAATGACCACCATTGGATAAAATGGTAAAAATATATTCTAATTATACTTTAAAACCACTAAATAGTATAATTTATCACTATAAATTATTTTGATTAAAAAAATTGTTTTTAAGTAATTTTCACTATTCATAAAAATTAGAAGTTCTCAGAAAAATACCAAAAATTCAACATAGGCTAATTTCGATATTACGAATACAAAAATGAAGTCCATTTTGAAATATAAAATTTCTATAATTTTAAAAAGTGGTTATTACTATTCATAACGGCTACTTTGATTAGTCGCGGTGTTTTAGAACTCGAACTTGCGTACAATGCAAGCTATTGCATTATTGAAAGAGAGGCGTATCGTGGAAGCTCGGGGTGTTACACAATGAAAGTGGAGGGTTGTGTGTCTGACATCCCCATTTTAATCCTAGTAGATAGCGGTGCAACTCACAATTTCATTTCACCTATGTTGGGTACACTGCTAGGCTTTGTCGTCCACAACACAAACCAACAATGTGTCAAACTCGGGGATGGGCATAGAATGTGGTCCCGTGGTCTATGCCAACAATTCTGTGATGCCCAAGTCTTGGATTTAGGAGGACTGGATTTAATTCTAGGAATTGCCTGGTTGTGAACTTTGGGAGACGTCCAAATTAATTGGAAGACCATGACCATAGAATTCAGTGTTGGGGGCCAAGTGTATACTCTTCAAGAAGTTGTTCGGGAAAAGCAGGTAGTCTCCTTACATGTTCTAACCAGTCATCTCAATGGGGGGGAGGCAATATTCAAAAGCAGCAGGAAAATCTGAACTCTATGGGAACAAACTTCTATGGAAGCAACCGCATGGCATGGAAACCTCACTCAACAATGTTCAGCAGCTTCAGCTACAGAATCTGTTCAGGAAACTACAAATAGTGTTCAGTGAACCCCGAGGCCTCCCTCTACAGCAACAAAGCGACCATAAAATCAATTTGGTTCGGGGGCTAGGCCCGGTATCGGTTAGACCCTATCGATACCCACACTCTCAAAAGAACAAGATTGAAAGGAAAGTCCGAGAACTGCTTCAATTAGGAACCATCCAAACTAGCACAAGTGTTTATTCTAGTCCGGTCTTATTAGTCAAAAAAACAAGATGGTTCATGGCGGGTGTGCGTGGACTACTGGGCCCACAACAAGGTAACAAGCCTTGACAAGTTCCCAATACCAATTGTCAAAGAATTATTGGATGAATTGCATGGGGCGACTTATTTCTCTAAACTAGACCTTAAATTCAGCTACCATCAGATCCGGATCCGCGATGAAGATGTGGAAAAGACAGTTTTCCACACGCACAATGGCCACCATGAATACTTGGTAATGCCATTTGGACTCACTAATGTCCCATGAACTTTCCAAGCCACTATGAACGAACTATTCTGGCCCCTACTCCATAAGTTTGTTCTTATATTTTTCGATGATATTTTAATTTACAGTCGGGAGTGGAACTCCCATTTACCACATTGGGAAGCCGTATTACAGATTTTGTAGGATCCCCATCTCTTTGTCAATCAAAAGAAATGTTCATTTGCTCAACGTGAGGTTGCCTATATGGGTCACATTATTTCACCGGCAGGGGTTTCCATGGACCCCTCTAAAATTCAAACGGTTTTGAACTGGCCGATGCCTGCTTTTGTCAAGGGTGCCTGCAGGTTTCTGGGCCTCAGTGGGTATTACAGAACGTTCATCTGGGGTTACGGAACCATTGCTCAACCCCTTTCGACGTTGACTCAAAAGGACAAGTTCCATTGGATTGAGGAAACGCGGCAAGCCTTCGAGCACTTGCAGCGTGCTATTACAATTGCCCCAGTTCTCGCTTTACCCAACTTCTCTAAAATGTTTGAGGTCCAGTGTGATGCGTCCAGCCACGGCGTGGGTGCAGTGCTCATGCAAGACCGCAAACCTGTTGCTTACTTCAGCAAAGCCTTGTCCGAGCAGAATCTCTCTAAATCTACCTATGAAAAGGAGATCACAGCGTTAGATCTAAGCCATCCAACACTAGCGACTCTATCTGTTGGGCAGGCCTTTTACAGCGTTTTCTAACCAGCGGAGCCTGAAATTATTATTACAGCAACGCATAACTACAGAGGATTAGCAATGTTGGATTGCAAAACAGCTGGGGTATCGCTTTGAAGTCAAATATAAGCCTGGCAGATACAGCACAACCGTTGATGCTCTCTCCCGGAAGGAGGAAGCCCAATACGAACTCCACCTAAGCCAATCTTGTCCAATGTGGCCCGAAGCAAATGACCTTTTGGTCGGTGTCCACAAAGATCCTTACCTCGGCAAGATTATACATCAGTTATAGTCTGGCAGCAAAGCCCCTAAAGGATTCACTTATTCACATGGCACGCTTCTGTTTAAGGGACGATTGGTGATATTGACTACCTCCCATTGGATTCCAACGCTGATAGAAGAATTTCATGCCTCCCCCCAAGTGGGGCATTCAGGTTACCACAGAACTTACAGGGTGGGCATGTGACAAGTTTTGAATTATGTTCAGCAGTGCAATACGTGTCAACGATGTAATTATTCTACCTCATCACCAGCAGGGCTATTACAGCCCTTGGAGATTCCTGATGCAGTGTGGGAGGATATTTCAATTGATTTTATTACAGGGCTGCCCAAATCTAAGGGATTTGACGTGATCCTTGTGGTCGTGGACAGACACTAAATATGCCCACTTTGTTTCCTTGAAGCATCTCTTTATAGAAAAGGCAATAGCTGAACTTTTCATGGGGGAGGTTGTCCGGCTTCATGGCATTCCCAAATCAATTGTTAGTGATCGCGATCCACTATTTCTAAGCCATTTCTGGGCAGAACTATTTCAGCTGCAGGACATTAAGCTTAAGATGAGTTTCGCTTACCATCCGCAAATGGATGGCCGGACGAAGTCAACTGGTGCTTAGAAACCTATCTCCAGAGCTTTGCAAGTGAGCAGCCAAAAGGGTGGTCCTTATGGCTACCTTGGGCAGAACTCACCTACAACACTACTTGACATGTAACCATCAATTCCACTCTTTTGAGGTGGTCTATGGCTGGAAACCCCCAAGCATCTTTACTTTCCTACCCAGTAAGGTGCAGGTCGAGGCCATCGCGTAGGCATTACTAGATGGTGATGAGACCCAAAAGCAACTCAAGCATCACCGATCCCAAGCCCAGAATTACATGCAGCGGCACGCAAATAAACTTCGTGACCTTTCTTTTCAAGTTGGGGACCAAGTTTATTTGAAACTTCGCCTCTACCGCCAACAATCAGCCGCTCACCGCATTAACCAGAAGTTGTTTGCCATATGGTCCTTTTACCATACTTTAGAAAGTTGGTCTTGTAGCCTATAAGCTGGAATTACCTCCTGAAACACGCATCATCTAGTTTTTCACATATCCCAGCTTAAGAAAGTTATTAGCACTCGGGCTTTACAGTCCAACCTACCCAACGACTTAGACATGGACTCTACAGCAGCAATTGAGCCCGAGGAAGAGCTCTCCAAACGCACTATTCTACATGACAGTTTGGCAGTCCCCCAATGGCTGATCAAATGGAAGGGGCGCCCAGTGGATGAAGCAACTTGGGAGCACAACTACTTTCTTCACAATCAATTCCCTTCCTTCAGTCTTGCGGACAAGACTCATCTTCCGAACGGGGAGAGTGATAGGCCAAGAGATCCCCCAGGCACCTAGAAAGTATATACCAGGAGGGGTAAAATGGTTTTGGCACCATCTCCAACAACCCGAGTGGTCTCCCAGGGAACTTGTTAGGGGATTCCCTTGGGCAGGTTGTTAAAAGGTGCGGGGGGGGGGGGGGGGGGGGGGGAGTGAGCCAGGAGAGACTCGGTTGTAACAGCTTGGGCTTGGGCGGGACTGAGAGAATACTCTCTTCCCAAAGGGTCTTCTCCTTCATTCTCATCTCTTCTCCTTTTGAGTCGCTTATAATTCTCTGTTTGTTGAACGTAATATACCAAAGGGGTTCACTCGGTGTTGCGTCTCAATCAAGATGGATGGATTAATATTATTATTATGTAAGGGACTGTTTCTTTAAATGGTGTTCGAAGGTGAGGTATGAGCTTATAATTTTAAATGTTATATTGTTGTGTTGAATTGATTGCTCACCTCCATTTAGAATATCATGGGAAGTCTTGGATAGCTAAGTGAGAATTCGAGAGGCGAGTTCTACACTAGTTGAGATTACACACTGACTAGTGTACCCCTAGTGGACGATTTCGCTCTGGCTAGGGGATTCATCGCCCAGAGAGGCAAGGTGAGAGCGAACCTTTAAGAACCCGGACCTTTTTTTCAGGTATGAGTTTTCTTTTCTAGTGTTTTTGAGAAAAAAGAGGAGAATCTGGAAATTTAAGGAGTACACGCCGTGTACTTTGGAGTACACGCCGTGTACTTTGGAGTACACGCCGTGTACCCGGTTGCCGCGGGTGACCGTGTACTGGCCGTGTAACGACCGAGTACATGGCCGTGTGGGGTGACCTGGAGACCGCCTAAAGCGGGGGCCGATTAAGGCAAGTACACGCCGTGTATCTTTAAATAACACGCCGTGTACTTTTCTTTTTAATTGTTATATCGAACCGGAGTTGCGTCTAATTGGCAGAACACCCTTCTTCTGGCTCTGTCTCGTCCATGAGTGACCGGGAGCGACGATTCTTCTTCGAGCCCCCGATCGGCCGTCCGTTCTCCGAATCGACCGTCGTCGATTGCGTTTGAATCGCCACGGTGAGTTCTTCCTTCTTCTAGAGTCTCTTCTCTTGATTTCTCCTCTTGTGTGAGATATTCAAGGATGAACGTTTTTGACCTTTTTGTAGATCTACGTCGTTGTAGGCCGATTCAAGGGCCGACTGTAACGTCTCGGTTCCGGAAGCCACCCAGAGACACCCCGTACCCGGTTGGTCACATGGCCTCAAGCGCATTTCCCCTAACGCCAAAGGCTGCCGACTAGCAGCGAGGGTTTTGGGTGTGATAGTGGGGAAACTATGCCCTCATTGACAGAGTAACACAATGGAAGAGAAAAACATATAACAATAATGGAAACTGTAGTGGGTGAATTCCCCTTACCTCAATGTGAGGTGAGGACATCCTTTTATAGATTAGGAAACAAATATACAAGACGGGTAAGTCCGATGTGGGACTCACCCATTTACACTTCAATGGGTTCCAACACTCCCCCTCAAGCTGGACATGCCCAGATTGGATAGAGTCCCACACAAAAAGAATAACAGGACAATCTCAAACTCCCCCTCAAGCTGGGCCCGGGAGGCTCTGAATACCCAGCCTGGAAGTGAGAGACTCAAGACGAGCTCCGGGAAGACCTTTGGTGAAGAGATCGGCAAGCTGATCGGCCGTCGGGATATAGCCGAAACCGATATGGTGCTGCTCCAGATGGTGGCGGAGAAAGTGACAATCCACCTCGATATGCTTCGTTCGTTCATGAAAGACGGGATTCGAGGCAATCTTCGTAGCGGCCTGATTGTCACACCAGATATGAGCAGGAGTCGATGCCGGGAAACCGAGCTCCTGGAGAAGATGACGAAGCCAGAGGATCTCAGTAGTGACAGTGGCCATGGCGCGATACTCTGCCTCGGCACTAGAACGGGAGACCACAGTCTGCTTCTTGCTGCGCCAAGAGATGAGATTACCGGCGAAGAATACGGCGAATCCCGAAGTAGACTTGCGGGTAGCGAGGCAACTGGCATAGTCCGCATCACAAAAAGCCTCAACATCCATGTGAGCATGATGTGAGTACCGAAGGCCGCGGGCAGGATCTTTCTTGATGTACTTGGCAATGCGGAGGACAGCATCCCACTGAGAGCAGGTGGGATGCTCCATGAACTGGCTGACTTTGCCAACGGCACATGCAATGTCGGGACGCGTCATGGTGAGGTAGTTGAGTTTACCGACCAAGCGCCGATAGCTCTCAGGATGAGAAAAGAGTTCCGAGTCGGAATGAAGGGAGCGTTCCCCAGGCTCAAGGGGAGTGTCAACTGTGGTGGCGGTGCTCAACCCGGCATCCTGCAATAGATCAAGAGAATACTTGCGCTGGCAGAGAGAGATGGTGTCCGCAGTTCGGGAGACCTCGATGCCAAGAAAGTACGTGAGGGGTCCAAGATCCTTGGTGTGAAAGTGATGGTGCAGATGCGTCTTGAGGCTGGCGATGCCTCTGGAGTCGCTCCCGGTGATGATGATGTCATCAACATAAACGACAAGCAAGATACAGCCGTGTGCCGTCGTACGGAAGAAGACGGTGTGATCCTTCATACTCCGAGAGAGGCCAAAGGCGGTGACGACAGTGCTGAAGCGGCCAAACCAGGCGCGAGGAGACTGTTTGAGGCCGTAGAGGGAGCGACGGAGACGGCAGACATGGGAGACGGCACCAGAGGCAGAGAAACCAGGGGGCTGCTGCAGGTAGACCTCCTCGTCAAGAAAACCATGGAGAAAAGCATTCTTAACGTCGAGTTGATGAAGGGGCCAGTGATGATGAGCAGCCAGAGAGATGAAGAGGCGGACCGAGGCCATCTTGGCGACGGGAGAGAAGGTCTCAAAGTAGTCGACGCCATACGTCTGAGCAAATCCATTGGCGACAAGCCGGGCTTTGAGGCGGCAGAGAGAGCCATCGGGATTGAGACGGATCGTGAAGATCCATTTGCAGCCGACCGCCTGTTTGTTTGCCGGAAGGGGAACAAGATCCCAAGTATGGTTGGCATCCAGAGCCTGCAATTCATCTCTCATTGCGGCCAGCCACCCGGGGTGAGATTTGGCCTCACCGACCGTTCGAGGAAGCGACACGGTCTCCAGAGCTGACAAGCCCCTGTAAGAAGATACAAAGAGAGGAGTATTCTGACACGAGCGAGTACCTTTCCGGAGTGCAATCGGCACATCCTCGGGAGTTGTGTCAGGAACATCAGGCGAAGCGGGAACAATGGTTTCCTCGGCCGAGACGGGAGGTACAGTGGAAGGACGACGAGAGTAGGTCTGTCCAAAGAGATGACCGGTCGGAGGAGACACCAGAGGCGGGTGAACCATGAGCGGAAGGCAGTCATCGATGGTAGTGTCAGGAGAAGGAGAGGGGAGAGTGAAAGGAGAGCTCTCGACAAATGAAACGTCGGCAGAGGTGATATACCGGCGGAGGTCTGGAGAGAAGCATCGGTACCCGCGCTGAGTGCGGGAATACCCGAGAAAAATACAGCGAAGGGATTTGGGGGATAGTTTGGAGAGATTTGGGCGAGTGTCCCGGACATAACAGAGACAGCCGAAGATACGGAGTGGAAGGGAGTGAGGAGGGAGAGAGGGAAACAGGGTATGAAAAGGAGTCTCCCCCTGAAGGATGGAGGAGGGAAGACGATTGAGAAGGTAAGTAGCAGTGAGGATGGCATCCCCCCAGAAAAGAAGAGGGACCTGGCGGTGGAAGAGGAGGGCACGAGCGGTCTCCAAGATATGTCGGTGTTTCCGCTCGGCCACCCCATTTTGCTGAGGGGTATCAGGACAGGAGGTCTGATGGATGATGTCGTGGGCCCTCATAAACTGCTGAAAATGAGTGGATAAGTATTCTCGCCCATTGTCAGATCGGAGACATTTCACAGGGAGAGAAAACTGTGTCTGGATTTCCTGAAAAAATGTCTGAAAGGTTGAGAGAACCTCCGTTCGATCTCGAAGAAGATAAAGCCAGGTCATGCGGGAGTAATCATCAATAAAGGTGATATAATAACGGTACCCTGACTGGCTAGGAACCCGGCAAGGACCCCATACATCGGAATGAACAAGAGCGAAAGGAGTCGCGGCCCGTGGTTCCGGGCGAGGAGCATACGTCGTCCGATGATGTTTGGCAAACTTGCAGGATTCACAATGGAAGGAGAGGTGAGAACCGAATTGGGGGCAAAGTTTATGGAGGGTGGAAGGCGGTGGATGACCAAGGCGGTAATGGAGGTCAAGGGCTCGGGCTGAGGTGGATGAGCAAGCAAGGGATGATGGGGTATCAAACAGGTAAACCCCATCCCGAAGGTAACCTCGACCAATTTCCCGATTCGTCTTCCGCTCCTGAAAAACAACACCAGAGGAGCTAAAAATAGCAACACAATTTAATTCGGTGGTGAGTTTGCTGATAGAGATAAGATTAAAGGGGCTTTGAGGAACATGAGCGACCGACGTCAAGGGAAGAGACGGGGTCAAGGAACATGTGCCAAAGCCGGTAATAGGGATTGTTGAGCCATTAGCAACAGTAATGGTAGAGGCACCGGTGTACGGATGATAGGTAGTGAACATACCAGAGTCTCCGGTGAGATGTTCTGACGCACCAGAGTCAAACATCCAAGCTGTCTGGCGATGCGAAACACAGGCGGTGGAGTTGCCAGTCTGAGCAAGTGGAGCTAGAGAAGAAGATGGTGGCGCAGTCGCACGATAAGTTTTGACCAAAGCAAGCTCCGCCGGCGAGAGTGTGGTCCTGTAACGGGTACTGGATGAAGGAGGACCGCTGCGCGGTAGAGCCGATGATGGAGGATGGGAGAGCCGCTCGGCTGAGTGCATAGGTGCTCGGGAAGGCCGTCAATGGAAGGGAGGGTGCGGCCGGGCCAGAATGCTGGCGTCCGGAGGTGATGCCGGAGGGCCGCGGGCGGACACGCCCGCCATGAACGCAGGGAGCTTGGCCGACGGCGCAGGAAGGCCGCAGGGCAGCTGCTGGTAGACGGGCTGGGGAGCGCCGGACCGGGCGGGAGCCGCTCCCGGGAAGGGAGCTGCTGCAGAGGGCGGTTGCAGGAGGAGGGCCGCCGGAGGAGGAGTCGGCGCGGGAAGAAGCGGGAGGCGCCGGGAGGCGCTGGAGCAGCGGGAGGCGCCGAAAGCGCTGGAGCCGCGGGAGGCGCCGGGAGCAGCGGGAGTCGGGAGCCGCGCCGTCGGGGCGAGCCGGGGACGCCGGGATGAGGGCCGCCGGGATGAGGGCCGCCGGGATGAGAGGGCCTCCGTGAGGGGAGCGCCGGAGAAGGGGCGCCTGGGCGGGGCGCCGGGGCGATGGCGGCTGAAGCCGCGGGGAGCCGCGGGGAGGGAGCGCCGTCGGGGAGGAAGTCCGCAGGGAGGAACCGGCGCGGGCCGCATCGGGGAGAGAGGGGGCCGTCGGGCGAGGGCGAGGGAGCCGGGAGGAGGTGCGCCGGGACGACGGGGCGAGCCGGGAGCCGGGGAGCCGGGAGCCGGGAGCCGGGAGAGGCCGCGGGAGCAGAGGGAGGCGCGGGAGGAGCGGGAGGCGCCGGGAGCAGCGCGAGGCCGTCGGGAGGGAGCGCGCAGGGAGCAGCGGGAGGCCGCCGGCGGTGCGCGGGTGATGGTGTCGGGAGCCGCGGGGAGCCGAAAGCAGCGCAGGGCAGCGGGAGCGCCGTCGGGGAGGGAGGGCCGTCGGGGAGGGAGGGCCTGCCGGGAGAGGGAGGGCCTGCCGGGAGCGCCGACGGGGAGGGAGGGCCTGCCGGGAGAGGGAGGGCCCGTCGGGGAGGGAGGGCCGGCCGGGAGAGGGAGGGCCTGCCGGGGGAGGGAGGGCCCGTCGGGGAGGGAGGGCCGGCCGGGAGAGGGAGGGCCTGCCGGGGGAGGGAGGGCCTGCTGGGAGAGGCTTAGGGCAGGAGTGAGAGAGGCGGGGCCGGGAGAACGCCGGGAATCCGCAAGGGAGGGAGGGTTCGGGATAAAAATCCCTCTGATACCATGTAGTGGGTGAATTCCCCTTACCTCAATGTGAGGTGAGGACATCCTTTTATAGATTAGGAAACAAATATACAAGACGGGTAAGTCCGATGTGGGACTCACCCATTTACACTTCAATGGGTTCCAACAGAAACAGTAATAATCCATACAAAAGTAAACAGCGGAAGTCTGAAGAAATAAACAGCCAGAGTGTATATATATAAAAATGATCCATGGTACATATGTCAAGGAAAACAACCAAACACATCACAATGTTGGAATACAGAACAGTACTAAGTCAAAGTACAAAAGAAAACAAATAAACAGCTTCTCAGCATCACAAGGCTCAGCTTGGTCCCATGCTCTCCAGCTCCACAGCAATCAAGTACCTGAAGTAGAAGGGCGTTTGCCCTTATCTATTCCTACAACAATATAATCTGTTTGGACCCAAAAGTATAGGTCAAACAGGGTGTGAGACAAAATCCCAGTAAGCAATCACCACAAGATCCGTGCCTAACAGTCAGTGAATATATGACAGGTAATAAACAAAAGAAAGCAGTAAACAAGGAAGTACTCGGCAGTAACCAGTCTTACAGTTTCAATGCAAACAGTTTCATACATCAACAATAGCAAAAGCAGGGAACCCTCTGGGTAGTTCTCTCAACCTAACCCCTCTGGTTCATTCAAACAAAGATACTACAGAGACTCTCTGAGAAAGTGATAAAACACTATTTTGTTGAATATTTTATTGATAATAAATGATATAATTTCCTCACATTGTGTTAAATATGTTTATTTATAAAATATTTGGGATTTGATAATTCATTTGAAAATTTGGTGAAAATTTCAGTTTTACCCTTTATAGTGCACTGTAGTATTTCAATCATAAATATTTTTATTTGAATTATTTGAACTTAATATTTTTTAACTATGTTACTTACTTCATGGCTACAACTTTTATTCAGGACACTGGATCAAAAGAATGCATTTGGATGGAGTAATTGGGCCATAAAGTCAAAGGTGGGCTGGACACGCCAGAATGGAGAAGCTTCTGTATTTCGGTCATAACTCCTTCATATGGGCTTTGATTGAGCCCAAATTTTTATAGGAGATAGAGGACCCATATCCGCACATATTATCCTTCTGGAAGGCCGGCCAATTCACGCGTTCTGGTGGTCAAATGGGCGGTTCAAGTTGACATAAAATATTTGGCCGAGATTTCCCATTCACACTTGAAACCACTTTGAACCTAGCCTCCCCACCACCCTATAAATTGGTGTTTTTCTCATTTGGTGGGGTTGGGGGACGTGCATTAGGAAGTTTAGGGCAGAGGAGAAGAGGTTCCACTCCAATTCTCCAAGCAATTCAATAAGGGTAGCTCTTGAAGCAAGGATCCCTTCGTCGAAGCCCTATTCTTCTTCCTCATGTTGTAATGTTTGTGTTTTCTTAATAAACTTCTTTGTTCTTCTTTTATTTATTCTCTTTTCTTCTGTTTTGTTTAAATTTCTTCTTCTCTTAATCTTCCTCTTTGGGCTGGAATTCTTGAGTAGAAGCGTTATTGGGTTATACCCATTATAAACCTTTGCACATGCAAAACGCTTCTACGATGATTACGTCACCCATGGAAGAGTGGTTCTTTTTAGTAATCGATCGACCTCTATCCTTATTCATTCATTTATTTTGAATCAATGAGCTACTGTAATTCACTTAATATGATCTATGAATTGTGTTTTTAAATTGTAAGAAACTAAGTAAGCAATTGAACAATTAACACAAAAACACGCGAGGTCGGGATTTTGTGTAAATTGTAAGAGCGCGATCTTAATCGGTAATACAAGACCATACGGGATAAATTTGTAGAGTTCAAATATAATCCTTAAACACAATTCATCCTCATTTCCAGAATAGATATGTGCCTTAATTTACCACTGACCATAAGCTATCCTTAGAACATCAATCAAAACAGGGTGTTGCGATTGCATGTTCCAAAGTTAGCCTAAGGTTAAATTCACTTCATCTTTGTGGTAAGGTTAATTCTCGTAGGGTTCGGGGGTTAACAAATTAAGGGATCATAATTAAGTGAATATTAATTTAAATGATAATGATTAATAAATGATTGAAGATGTAGATTAGATCGATTACGTCTTTTAAATATTGTCTAAAAAACATCTTTTTGTTGTGTCATTTTAATCGAACTTCATTTCAAAACTTAAAAAAAAAAATACAATCTTCTTCCAGCAAACTTCTTCTAGATTTATAAATCATAACCAACCTTCATCCTTTCAAGTAGTGTTTTTATTCTCTTTTATTTTATTTTTAGAATACCTTTAAAAATATGTTTTAAATCTACTTACTCCTTTGAGAGACGACCTTGGTCAGCCACTCTGCTGCACCTAAGTACCCCAAAATCACATTAATCATTTGAGGGCGCCCACGACAGCGCTCTTTCAGGAAGCTCTCTCAGTCAATTCCCCTTATAGTCTCAAGTGTTTAAAAAGACTCTCTGAGGAAGCTCACACGGTCAATTCCCCTCATAACCCCAAGGTCAAAGACTCTCTGAGGAAGCTCACGCGTCAATTCCCCTTATAGTCTAAGGTCGTCAAGGACTCTCTGAGGAAGCACACACGGTTAATTCCCCTCATAGCCCCAAGTGGTCAAAGACTCTCTGAGAAAGCTCTCTCAGTCAATTCCCCTTATAGTCTAAAATAGTTCAAAGGCTCTCTGAGGAAGCTCACTCGGTTAATTCCCCTTACAGCCCAAAGTAATTCAAAGACTCTCGGAGGAAGCTCACTCGATCAATTCCCCTTATAGTCTCGTACACCAGGTTCTCACGGCCCTGTGTAAGTCAACGAGCATAGCAATGCAATACGACCAAAGTAAACCTCAAGAACTACTTGGCTAAACAGTCTACAGCATCACAAGCATGTCAGATAAAAAATAATCACTCCATCTTACAGTATTAGGCATGGAAACATCAAGGAAGCCTAATGGCTAAACAGGACCAAATGGCCATAAACAGAACATGCATGGGAAAACACATCCAAGGCATAGCAAACAACTCTATTCACATCCAATTAGCCTCTATTTACACGTACCAGCATAACAGGCAATTAACGGAGGTAAAACGGTAAACGCACAATACCCTGTTCAAGGGTATTGGGCAAAATTGCACATAATACTCAAAGACTTTCAACGGAAAGGCACAAACCACCTACCTCGGCGTTGTGAGATCGATATACTTCAGCATCGGCCCTTGGATTGACCTAGAACGCGGTAGATCTACAAAAACGTCTAAAACGTTCAACCCATGATATCTCACGAGAGAGGAGAAATCGGCAGATGGTGCTCTAGGAGAAGAAAGAACTCACCGATGCGATTCCAACGCAACCGACGGTGTTCGATTCGAAGGACGAACGCTCTCTCAGGGGCTCGTCGAAGATCCGCGGCCGTACGGTGCTCTCGGACGAAGAAGAACACGTTTTTGTCAATAAGACGCGACCCCGATCCGTTTAATGAAAAAAACAAAATACACGGCGTGTACATTTTAAGTACACGACGTGTACTCGTCTTTTCCGTACTCTGCTTTAAGCAGCCTCCAAGTAACCCCCACATGGTCGTGTGCATGGCCGCTACACGGCCAGCACACGGCTACCTGCGATAACCGTGTACACGGCGTGTACTCATAAAGTACACGGCGTGTACTTCGAAAATTTCCAGAAAATCCTCTTTTTCTCAAAAACGACCAGAAAAGGAAAACATACCTGAAAAAGAAGATCTGGGTCCTTACACCGACGTTCGAGAGTGTTCTTCGTACAACGCCGAGGTAGGTAGTATGTGCATTTCCGTAGTTAGTCTTTGAGTTATATGTGCAAAAGTGCCGGGGTATTGCGTGTTTATGGCTTTTAGCCATGTTATTGTATGTTATGTCTTGTGTGCCTGAGTAGAGGATTTATGATTGTAAATAGGGTTATTTACCTTGCTATGGATCTGTATCACTCCCACCGTCTTGAAAATCAATCATGTCCTCAAGACTGAGGAAAAGAAACTGATTGCGAGGCACCGCTGTAGCATGTAGTCTCCAAGCAATATCCCAAATGATTCTTCCGACTCCATGGGCCTGTAGCTCCTGTTGTGGTTGCGCCCTGGTGTCACCAACTCTCCAGACAATCTCCCAAATGGTTCGTCTCGAGCGGTGAACCGACCGGGAGCGTTGGTTCCCACCATGTTGTGAAGTCCGTCTCCGAGTGCCCGCATCCCGTCCAAAATAGCTGGTTGGGCTTCCCCCATGACCCTGCACAATATCAGTATCTACTAGCGCCTCTGTGAGCAAACGTAGAGCCTTCAATTCCCTACCCGCCCCGGAAAAAACAGCAACGTGCTAATGCTTTTTCGGCAGGGCCACCTCATCAGAAGGAATCATCGTCTGTAACAATGACATGACTGTGTTGCCCTTGCCTCCACTCGACTCTGACAAATCTCCTCCCAGGAAGGCAACAATGTAGTCAGTAATAGTCGTGTACTCTATGGGTAGCCCCGTGGTGCCTTCATCATCACAAAGCATATCACCAGTGTTTTGTTTCGCTAGTAAATCCACATGTCGTCCTAATGTCGGCCCAAGCACAACAATGTCACCACGGCCCGACGACGGTGTTTCATCCTCAGTGTCGCCAACTCCAAAAGCGGCGGAGACTCCCTCAGATTCCCCCATGAGCAAAGATGGTTGGTCATGGATTGGGTACAGCTGTGTTTCAGGAAGAAACATAGTTCCAGCTAAGAATTGACAAAATTCCTTCTCCTCCTGTGCGTGGGCCGCCATCGTCAAGGCCATCGTATCTATAAAAGCTTTTATTTTTGCCATCGCCATGTCGAAGCGGTCCAGGCGTTGTTCCGCATCATCGAGACGAGCGTCAACGCTCATGTCTTTCATATATCCGTGAGTTGTTCCCGGTGAAATTAATCGGGTGGTGTGCGGGGATGGTTGACAAACACAGGCGACCGCAGGTGTAGTCGCGTCCAGCAGTGCGCCTCTGTCCGTTCCAAAACAGGGGAAACAACTTGCCTCCCTCACTTTTTTTTTCTGGAGTTTTTTTGTTTATAAGATACTGCTATTTTACCGCTTGTGTGAGCAAAAGGTCGAGGCGGACAAGCACACCTTTGCTGAACAAGTTGCACGCCTCCTCAGAACAGAAAAACCGCGAACTCATAACGAAATCCGTTCGATGCACACGGTGGTCATTGCTGCCATCCACGGGGAAGTAGAGACGATAACAAGTGAAGCCTCTTCCGTGCAGGTCGTCGGCAGCGGTTGACGCCCTAAGAAATCGTCGTAACGTCTTGGAGCGTCGAAAAATGGAAGGTGACCCCGTAACTCCCAGTCGTGCGGTAGTGAAAGGAAGCGGCACCCGTGGAAGATGATCGTGGTGGAAGGAGCGCACGATGCTGAACTGAGCGCACGCCTCTGCTGGTGAAGTGTGGTGCAAATCGTTCATTGCGCAGAAAATAGCCTCACACAGCAACAGCTGGTCGCGCGACTCCTCTGTGCAAATGAAAAAACAGGCCAGGAACAGCTCCTCCGCGTAATTCTCCAATAGTGTGGAGTGCGCTGCCGTGCGATGCGAAGAAACCGAAACTGGAGAAGAAAGGAAACGAACGAAAAGCAGAGGGCAGGAGGTCGCACGACCGAGGAAAAAACAGTTGTGCGTCGTCTGCTTCAGCTCTGTGCGTCGACGCTGGGAAGGAAGAAACCGTAGCGCGCAAGACAATCCAATCGTGCGCGATGGAGGAAAGAAGCAGATCGGACCAAATGATAGAGCCACACCGAAACAGAACTGACTTCTTAGTATTAGCAGCAGAATTACAAACAGAAATAGACAGCAGATGGATGAAACAAAGAAGAAGGAGAATGGAGGAGGAAGGAGACTCGAGCGACCCTAGGTCCACTCGCCCAAGCCAGCGGCCGAACCAACAGAATTCTATTCCCTCTATATCCCCCCCATTCACCAGCCTCTCTTTATTTATAGCTTTTGTCAGCTGTACAAACCCCTTCTAGAATATTCCACTACTATAACCTACTTATTCCCTATATGTCTAGGTCTGTATCAAGTGGTCATGTCAGACTTTTGGGCGAAGGTCCCCTCTTGTTTTATGTTTACTCGGGCAAAAACGTTCCCAAAATGTAGAATTTGATGTCTTGGCACTTGTTGTCGGCCCATAGCGATCGGAAACGCGTTTTGGGTCTTAGGGCGAACCCACTCAGGTATCGGAATTGAGTTGCCCGGTTTGGTTCGTTACACCTCACTTCTTAAAATATTTTCTTCCATACTTTCTAATACACTTTTTAAAAAATGAAAACAGAAAAATTTTTCTAAAACCATGCACAAGGTTATCGAAGGAAAGATAAAAATGCAAATCAGAAAATATAGAATTAGAAATTCATTGCTCTGGGTCTGACCTTCCTCTTGTTCACTGGCTTGAGGATTTTAATAATGCATTTCTCATCAATGGCGGAGTGAATGCCCTCAAACACCTCACTGTATTTCCCTTTCCCAGCCATTCTCACCACTTCATAATCATCTTGTTCGCTGTACAACCAACCAAAAAGAATTATAAAATAATTTGATCAGCCGCTGAGCAACAATTCAAAGGAAGTTCCACCAAACAACGACAACGCGATTCAGCTTTCCAATCCCACGCAACTAATCCAACCCAGAGACGTTAAAAAACAAGACTAAACCATACGCTAATCCAGTTTCACTAAGTGAACCTATAAACTGTAATGAAATGAATGCGCTTAACTGTGTTAAGGGGCTCCCGGATGAACTCACAAACATATATCTACAGAAACATACCCCCACGGGATATCGATGGACTCGTAATTCCAGTACTCCATTGGGCGGAACACATTGACATCAGCATAAACCCTAGCCACGGAGGGGACTCCAGGACTGCGAACCGATTTACTGACCTTCTGCACCAGCGTTTCTAGTAGTGGTGGCAGAGGATTGGGCTCCGAAGGCTGCGGTTCTGGGCGGTCTTGAGGGGGGCGGGGGTGAGATAGCGGCGTTGAGGCGCTAAATCGGCAGCAGAGCAAAATGTGCGACCTCGATTCGGCCGAGGGCCAGAGATGAGAAGGAGATGAGGATAGGGGGAGAAGATTGTGGCGGGTAAGGAGCTGCAGAGGCCTCGCCACCATCGAAGTGCTGCGGAGGAGACCACGGCGGCAGAAGCAGGACTGGAGGGAAGGGCGGTGCCGCCAAGGACGGGACCAGGGACCGGTAATCCGGTTGAGCTGGGTAGAACTACAGAGCATCGCACGTGACGAATCGCTGATGGTCACGTGCACCCAAGGGAGCCCCACCAATATCCATTTGTATTATAAATGATTTAGATATTTAAATATTCATATTTTCTTGGATATCGTTTGTTTACATCGATGCGGAGAAAGGAACTACATTACAAAGAAAAATGTGTAATGCATAATGTGGAGAAGTACTCGGTGAGACTCGAACTCGAGACCTCATCGAATCCCACATACCTACCATTGAGTTGCACTTTGAGAGCTCGATTATCATTTATATAATCAAGTACAATGACCGTTTTATTCCGGTTTCAATAAGCAATCTAATGTAACTATTTGTTATTTTTAATTTAGTTTCCAATTTATCGTTCAATTGATCATTTAGTTGTTTCCTTATAATTAGGATAATAGATAATTCTACCAAGTCACAAAAAATACCGAGTCCTTTAAAAAAAATTCCACATTAATTGCGACTAGACAAAAACAAAAACACTGGACTTTAGAAACAAAACAAAATGATTAATATGTGATTAAATTTATAAATTGAAATGCGTACAAAATACATATTATGTTTTTAATATTAAATTATTAAAAGTTGAAAATTGATATTGAATTTACAGATGTTAAATTAAAAATAATATAAATTCCATTAAAGAATGCTATGGTTATTGATAGGAATGACAATGGGTACTCGAAAATTGGGTACCTGGTCCTGCCCAACTCAATTATATAGGGTTGGTTACCCCTTAATCAGGTTTGGGTATGGTTAGGATTATATGGCTACTACTCAATTAATAATCAGGTAAGGTTCATATTCTATGGCTATTACCTAATTAACACTCGAACCCATTTTTTTTTAATAATAATAATTTATTTTATAAAGAGACCGGTCGACCACTGACATAAAAAAATTAAATTAAGAAAAACTCTGCTTTTTCGATATTAAAAAAATAATAGAAAATTAGAAAATAATTAAACGGGTTTGGGTATTTAAATGGGCGTCATTTCATTAATCAGATTAGGGTCAAGGTAGTTATTAACCAGATTTCAACGGGTTCGAGTTCGGGTTAGGGTTAAGACATTTAATATATAAACTGGTTCGAGGTTGGGTATCCCTAAATGGGTGGGTACCCAACTCGCTATCTTCCCTAATTATTGATCAAAACAAAAAAAATTATAAATTGAAATCAAATTAATACAATCCTTCAATTGTTTTTAATTTTGTTTTGGATTAACTAGTTAACTAGAAAGTCTGACGTCGTGGAAGGACTGACACGAGCCAACATTTTCATAAATTTTATTTGGTATTCATCAGAAATTAACCTCATAATTTAGTTGAAACCTGGGCAATTCTCTCACTTCTGTTACTTTTGGAAATATGGAACTGAAACATCAAATGGCTTAAATATTGAGTTTTAATGGTTTATTCAATTTTTGGATTTAATTGAGAAGTCACTGCTATAAAATAGGTCTTTAACAGTATTAGAAATGACTTTTATCGGCGCTAGAGAAGCGTTGATCACCTGAGCAAGATTAAATTTTTTGATATTTTATCAGCACTAAAAAAGGGCTGATAAAGGGTCATGCTGCAATGTGTTATGAGAGCACACTACATCACCAGTGCAATGTGTTGTAACAGCACACTGCAACACCAGAAACACATCATATATCAACAAAAACAAGTACCAATACAAAATTTAAATGAAATGAAATTTACAGCACAAATACAAGAAAAAACACTATATTATAGACATTTCAAACATTGGTTTATACAATTACATAAATACAAATTGTTACATACATTCAAAAACATCAATGTTTCTTTGTCTTTTAATTTTGACCCCAACTCATGCTATTTCCGAACAAACTACCCCTGCTCAAGCAAAAGAATGCACCTGTATAAGAAAACAATTATTGTGTTAGTAATAATATAAAGAAATAAATTAACAGAAAGTGTTAATTTTACTAAAATTAATGTCAATTTTAAATAAAAAGACGCACTTTGAGTCATATCGGTCACACCGTACGTCGGATTGAGGTGCACCTAATTTCAACACGTCTCAAATGACTTGTGGATCTTTGTCCTAAAGTATCAAAACAATTTGAATGTGTTTTCTCGGTTTTGAGTACGTTAGTTATCTTTTTTACTAAAATGTCATTTTAAACTGGAAACACGCACTTTGACTCATTCTGATCACACCGTGTATTAGTTTGATGTGAAAATAATTCTTACACATCACAAATGACTTATGAATCATTGTACTAAATTATCAAGAAAATCCAAGCACATTTGATCAGTTTTCAGTGAGTGACACTTTTTGAACTAAAATGTCGATTTTAACCCGATAACAGACATTTTGAGTCATACCAGACACATCGTTTATCGGATTGAAGTGAGGTTGATTTATACACATTAAAAATAACTTATGGATCGTTTCCATAAAGTATCAAAACAATCCGAATGTGTTTTCTCAGTTTTGAGTAGGTTAGTTGTTCATTTTACTAAAATTGATGTCAATTTTAAATAAAAACACGCACTTTGAGTCGTACCGGTCACACCATGTGTCCAATTGAGGTGCGGTTGATTCCTACACATCTAAAATGACTTACGAATCTCTTTCATAAAGTATCAAAACAATCAGAATATATTTGCTCATTTTTGAGTACGTTAGTTGTCTTTTTTTACTAAAATGTCATTTTAAACTAGAAACACACACTTTGACTCATTCCGATCACATCGTGTATCAGTTTGACGTGAGATTAATTCTTACATGTCATAAATGACTTAGGAATAATTTTTCTAAATTATCAAGAAAACCCGAGTGTGTTTTATTGATTTTTATTGAGTGACACTTTTTGAACTAAAATGTCGATTTTAAACTGATAACGGAGATTTTGAGTCATACCAGGCACATAGTGTATCACAATGAGGTGCAACTGATTCCTACACGTCAAAAATAACTTATGGGTCATTTTCATAAATTATCAAAATAATACGAATGTGTTTTCTTAGTTTTGAGTAGGTCAGTTGTCCATTTTACTAAAATTGATGTCAATTTTAAATAAAAAGATACACTTGGAGTCATACCAGTCACATCATGCGTCATTGAGGTGCAGCTGATTCCCAAATGTCTCAAATGACTTATGGATCATTTTCCTAAAGTATCAAAACAATTTGAATGTTTTTTCTTGGTTTTGAGTATGTCACTTTTTTTTACTAAAATGTCATTTTAAAATTAAAACACACACTTTGACTCATAACGATCACATCGTGTATCAGTTTGATGTGAGACCGATTTGTACACATCAAAAATGAATTATGAATTGATGTTGTAAATTATCAAGAAAATCTGAGCATGTCTTCTTGGTTTTCAGTGAGTGAAACTTTTTGAACTAAAATATCGATTTTAAACTGATAACGGACACATTGAGTCATACCAGACACATCGTGTATTAAATTGAGGTGTGGATGATTACTACACATCATAAATGACTTATGGATCATTTTTTCTAAAGTATTTAAATAATCTGAATGTGTTTTCTCAGTTTTGAGTAGGTCAATTGTTCTTTTTCACTACTGGAAATGGAGGATATACCAACGGTTCTAAACCGTTGGTATAGGCTGGAAAACCGTTGGTATATTCTATACCAACGGTTGTCCAAACCGTAGGGAAGTAAGGCGTGGGGAAAGATCTATACCAACGGTTTGAACTAAACCGTTGGTATAGCCCACTCTATGTCTTGATTTGCCAACGGTTCTTGTTGAACCGTTGGTATAGGTTTACCCAACGGTTTTAAACCGTTGGGAATTCTATGATTTTGATATTATACCAACGGTTTACAACCGTTGGTATAGTTTTTTCCCAACGATTTCAATGAAACCGTTGGCATATGTTCAATAAAAAATACTATACCAACGGTTACAAACCGTTGGTATAATTCTTCTCAAAGTATACCAACGGTTCTAAACCGTTGGTATTGTGTATTTCCAGAATTGTTGCACAGCAGCCCCTCCTGTACATACACCTGCATACAAAACAACACTTAAAACAGTGAAAACTTAAAACAACAAAAAAAGACCACCTCTTTGATTAGAGACATGGTGAATAATTCCCCATTTGAATCTTCATATGACAACAATCATCCAGTATAGTTGAATAAGAATTTCAATAACTCAAATATTATTTACACCCATTTCAATCTTCATATGACAACTACTTTTCTAATATACGGTGAAAAGGTATTTTCTTAGGAGTCTCATCACTTGTGACTCCATAAGTGCCACACCGGGCCTCAGATAGAGTCGGGGTTGACTGGTACACGTCACATATGATCCATGAATCATTTTCCTAAAGTTTCAACACAATCAAAATCTGTTTGATCGGTTTGGCGTATGTACGTAAAATATTGTCCATTTTGAACAAAAGAGAGCCAGTTTGGGTGGTCCCGGACCCACGGTGACTCCAATTGAGGCGGGGTTGACTCGTACACATCACATATGACCCATGGATCGTTTTACTAAAGTTTCAATTGAATCCGAAGGCGTTTGGTCCGTTTCCCGTATGTCAGTTGTTGATATCACTTACAATTTAGTCTACTTTAACAAAAGAGAGACAGTTTGAGTGGTCCCGGCCACACCGCGGCTCTTATTGAGGCGGAGTTGACTCTTACACGTCAAATATGACCCATGGATCGTTTTCCTAAAGTTTCAATAGAATCCGAAGGCGTTTGGTTGGTTTGGCGTATGTCAGTTGTTGTTTTCACTTAAAATTAAGTCCATTTTAAACAAAAGAGAGATACTTTGAGAGGTGATGGCCACACCGGGCCTCGTATTGAGGCAGAGTTGACTCGTAAACATCACATATTAGCCATGGATCGTTTTCCTAAAGTTTCAACACAATCAGAATCCGTTTGATCGGTTTGGTGTATGTACATAAAATATTGTCCATTTTTAACATAAGAGAGACAATTTGGGTGGTGTCGGCCACACCGCACCTCGGATTGAGGCGGGATTGACTTTTACACATCGAATATGACCCATGAATCGTTTTCCTAAATTGTCAATAGAATCCGAAGGCATTTGGTTGATTTCCCGTATGACAGTTGTTGATTTCATTTACAATTTAGTCCATTTTCAACAAAAGAGAGACTGTTTGAGTGGTCCCAGCCACACCGCGGCTTGTATTGAGGCGGAGTTGACTCTTACATGTCACATATGACCCATGGATCGTTTTCCTAAAGTTTCAACAGAATACGAAGGTTTTTGGTCGGTTTGGCTTATGTCAGTTGTTGTTTTCACTAAAAATTAAGTTCATTTAAAACAAAAGAGAGGCACTTTGAGTGGTTTCGGCCACACCGTGCTTCGGATTGAGGCGGGGTTGACTCGTACACATCACATATAATACATGGATCATTTTCCTAAAGTTTCAACATAATCAGAATCCATTTGATCGGTTTGGCGTATGTACGTAAAATATTGTCCATTTTGAACAAAAGAGAGGTAGTTTGGGTGGTCCCGACCACACGACGCCTTGTATTGAGGCGGGGTTGACTCTTACACATCACATATGACCCATGGATCATTTTCCTAAAGTTTCAACAGAATCTGAAGGTGTTTGGTAGGTTTCTCGTATGTCATTTGTTGATATCACTTACAATTTAGTCCATTTTGAACAAAAGAGAGATAGTTTGAGTGGTCCCGACCACACCGCGGCTCAGATTGAGGCGGGTTTGACTCGTACACATCAAATATGACCCATGGATCGTTTTACGAATGTTTCAACAGAATCCGAAGGCGTTTGGTTGGTTTGGCGTATGTCAGTTGTTGTTTTCACTTAAAATTAAGTCCATTTTAAACAAAACAGAGGCACATTGAGTGGTGTCAGCCACACCGGGCCTCCGATTGAGGCAGGGTTGACTCGTACACATCACATATGACCCATGGATCATTTTCCTAAAGTTTCAATAGAATCCGTAGGCGTTTGGTCGGTTTTCCGTATGTCAGTTGTTGTTTTCACTTAAAATTAAGTACATTTTAAAAAAAAGAGGCACTTTGAGTGGTGTCGGTCACACTGGGCCTCTTATTAAGGTGGGGTTAACTCTTACACGTCATATATGAGCCAAGGATCATTTTCCTAGAGTTTCAACACAATACGAATCCGTTTGATCGGTTTGGCATATGTACGTAAAATATTGTCCATTTGGAACAAAAGAGAGGCAGTTTGGGTGGTCCCGGCCCCACGGTGCCTCAGATTGAGGCACGATTGACTTTTACATGTCACATATGACCCATGGATTATTTTCCTAAAGTTTCAATAGAATCTGAAGCGTTTGGTCGGTTTCCCGTATGTCAGTTGTTGATTTCACTTGCAATTTAGTCCATTTTGAACAAAAGAGAGACAATTTGGGTGGTCCTGGTCACACCGCAACTTGGATTGAGGCATTGTTGACTCGTACACGTCACATATGACCCATGGATCATTTTCCTAAAGTTTAAATAGAATCAGAAGTCGTTTGGTTGGTTTGGCGTATGTCAGTTGTTGTTTTCATTTACAATTTAGTCCATTTTCAACAAAAGAGAGACAATTTTAGTGGTCCCGGCCACACCGCGGCTTGGATTGAGGCTAGGTTGACTCTAACATGTCACATCTGACCCATGGATCGTTTTCCTAAAGTTTCAACAGAATATGAAGGCGTTTGGTTGGTTTGACGTATGTCAGTTGTTGTTTTCACTTAAAATTAAGTCCATTTTAAACAAAAGAGAGCCACTTTGAGTGGTGTCGGCCACGCCGGGCCTCAGATTGAGGCGGAGCTAACTCTTACATGTCACATATAAAAAATGGATCATTTTCCTAAAGTTTCAACACAATCAAAATCCATTTGATCGGTTTGGCGTATGTACGTAAAATATTGTCCATTTTGAACAAAAGAGAGGCATTTTGGGTGGTCCCGTCCACACGGAGCCTCGGATTGAGGCGGGGTTGACTCTTACACATAACATATGACCAATGAATCATTTTCCTAAAGTTTCAATAGAATCCAAAGGCGTTTGGTAGGTTTCTCTTATGTCAGTTGTTGATTTCACTTACAATTTAGTCCATTTTGAACAAAAGAGAGACAGTTTGAGTGGTCTCGGCCACATTGCGGCTCAGATTGAGGCAGGGTTGACTCATACTGGTCACATTTGACTCATGGATCGTTTTCCTTAAGTTTCAATATAATTTGAATGTGTTTGGTCGGTTTGGCGTATGTCAGTTGTTGTTTTCACTTAAAATTAAGTTCATTTTTAACAAAACAGAGGCACTTTGAGTGGTGTCGGCCACACCGGGCCTCGGATTGAGGCAGGGTTGACTCTTACACATAAAATATGAGTCATGGATTGTTGTTCAAAAGTATCAACACAATCAGAATCCGTTTGATCGGTTCGACGTATGTACGTAAAATATTGTCCATTTTAAACATTAGAGAGACAGTTTGGGTGGTGTCGGCCACACCGCACCTCGTATTGATGCGGGATTGACTCTTACTCATGACATATGACCCATGGATCGTTGTGATAAAGTTTAAATATATTTGGAACGCATTTGGTCAGTTTCCCGTATGACAGTTGTTGTTTTCACTTACAATTTAGTCCATTTTCAACAAAAGACTGGCAATTTGGGTGGTCCCTCCCCCACGGTGCCTCGGATTGAGGTGGAATTGACTCGTACACCTCACATATGACCCATGGATAATTTTTCTAAAGTTTCAATAGAATCCGTAGGCGATTGGTCAGTTTTCCGTATGACAGTTGTTGTTTTCACTTAAAATTAAGTACATTTAAAAAAAAGAGGCACTTTGAGTGGTGTCGGCCACACCGGGCCTCGTATTGAGGCGGGGTTAATTCGTACACATCAAATTTGACTCATGGATTGTTTTCCTTAAGTTTCAATATAATCCAAATGCGTTTGGTCGGTTTGTTGTATGTCAGTTGTTGATTTCACTTAAAATTAAGTCCATTTTTAACAAAACAGAGGAACTTTGAGTGGTGTCGGCCACACCGGGCCTTGAATTGAGGCGGGGTTGACTCGTATACATCACATATGATTCATGGATCATTGTGAAAAAGTATCAACACAATCAGAATCCGTTTGATCTATTTGGCGTATGTACGTAAAATATTGTCCATTTTAAACAAAAGAGGGACAATTTGGGTGGTTCCGGCCACACTGTGCCTTGGATTGAGGCGGGGTTGACTCGTACACATCACATATGACCTATGTATCATTTTCCTAAAGTTTAAATAGATTTAAAATGCATTTGGTCGGTTTTCCATATGTCAGTTGTTATTTTCACTTAAAATTAAAGTCATTTTGAACAAAAAAGATATATTTTGAATGGTACCGTCCACACCGCACCTTAGATTGAGGTGGAGTTGACTCGTACATGTCACATATGACCCATGGATCGTTTTCCTATAGTATCAATAGAATATGAATGCGTTTGGTCGGTTTACTGTATGTCAGTTGTTGATTTCACTTAAAATTAAGTCCATTTTTAACAAAATAGAGGCATTTTGAGTGGTGTCGGCCACAACGAACCTTATATTGAGGCGGATTTGACTCATACACGTCAAATTTGACTCATGGATTGTTTTCCTTACGTTTCAATAGAATACGAATGCGTTTGGTCGGTTTTCCTTATGTCAGTTGTTGATTTCACTTAAAATTAAGTCCATTTTTAACAAAACAGAGGCACTTTGAGTGGTATCGGCCACACCGGGTCTCGAATTGAGATAGGGTTGACTCGTACACGTCACATATGATTCATGGATCATTGTTAAAAAGTATCAACACAATAAAAAGCTGTTTTATTGGATTGGTGTATGTACGTAAAATATTGTCCATTTTAAACAAAATACATACACTTGGAGTGATACCGGCCACACCGTGCATCAGATTGAGGCAGAGTTGACTTTTACATGTCACATATGATCCATGGATAGTTTTCCTAAAGTTTCAACACAATCCAAAGGCGTTTGGTCAGTTTCCCATATGTCAGTTGTTGATTTCACTTAAAAATAAGTCAATTTTGAACAAAAGAGAGGCAGTTTGAGTGATCCTGGCCACACCGTGCCTTTTATTGAGGCGAGGTTGACTCATACACGTCAAATTTGACCCATGGATTTTTTACCTTATGTTTCAACATAATCCGAATGCGTTTGGTCAGAGGGGAAGGGTCTAGTCGGGTACGCGGAGATGCTCGTCTACCTCTGGTACGAACCTCCCTCGTACCATCGGTCGAAGAACTGAAAGAATGGAATAATGAAAAGTGCACTTACTTATGTACCTGTAAAATCTACACATAGAAAGAACATAGCTGCATCATGTCATAAAAAATAACACCAAGGATCAGACAAAATAGAAGCAGTCATGCAGATTAATGACAAGTGCACATACAGATTAGAAGCAGCTAAAAAATTGTTGCATACATGCCATGTTTATTTTCTAAAACAGAGTAACAAAATCAAAATGATGAAAATCTAGAATATGGGTTGCCTCCCAGGAAGCGCTATGTTTTACGTCTTCAGCCAGATGGATGGACACTGGTCAATCGTCTTGGTCCATCAACTCAGAACTCCTCTGCCTCTTACAAGAACTGGTGGCCGTGTCATCAAGCTCACATGGACGCTTAGTGGGATTGATCACTTCAGGAGCGTAGCGGGCATGAATCTGGTGTGGAAGTAAGAGAATCTGGCGCTCATCATCAGCTGGACATGGAGTGGGATTGATCACTTCAGGAGCGTAGCGGGCATGAATCTGGTGTGGAAGTAAGAGAATCCGGTGCTCGTCATCAGTCAGACGCTGAGTCACCCGTCGTGCGAGGTCAGATGGAGACGGGACGCGCACATCGATGATCATGGAAGAGGCAGACAAGATAGACATTGTTGGTTAAGCTACATCCAAAAATAGATTAATTTTTATATATTAGAACCTTTATAAATGTTTGTACCATTTTTACAAACAATTAATGTGTGAAAATTGTGAAAAATAACTTATCGGATATATAAAAATGGATTTACTCATGGACATGATGCATAATATCTCAAATATTCCTCATTGGATCCCAATTTGAAATTTTAATCCATTATCAAATGTCTTATATCAATTTATTTTCATTTGGATCTTTATGGTTGAACGCTTTTTGTAAAATCTAGCCAAGGGAGGATAGACTAGTGAATTGGAATACAATTGGATGTTATGTGGTGAAAACCACATTATAAGCATTGTTTAGGATATTATTGAGGTGGTTTGAGGATAAATCTATCTTTTTAGAGAAAATACAGCATGTCCAAGTTTGGTGGTCAATGTTTTGAAGTGGGGGGGTATTTGGTGGTTGAGGAGGGGGTGAGGGGGATGTCCAAGGTCTAGGAGGAGGGGTGGGGGGCTGTCCAGGGTCTAGGAAGGGGGGCGGGGGGCTGTCCAGGGTCAAGGAGAAGGGGAGAAGGGGCTGTCCATGGTCCAGGAAGGAGGGGGGGTTGTCCAGGGTCCATCGAGGAGGGGGGCTATCCAGGGTCCAGGGTGGAGGGTGGGGGTCTTCCTAGGGTCCAGGAAGGAGGGGGGACTATACAAGGTCCTAGGAGGAGGGTGGAGGGGGGTTGTCCAGGGTCCA
This sequence comes from Viscum album, assembly GCA_963277665.1. Classification (NCBI taxonomy): domain Eukaryota; kingdom Viridiplantae; phylum Streptophyta; class Magnoliopsida; order Santalales; family Viscaceae; genus Viscum; species Viscum album. Next base: position 1,344,035,976 of record OY728136.1, read on the forward strand.
GGAGGGGGATGTCTAGGTTTCAGGAAAGAGGGGGGCTAGGCTGTCCAAGTTCCAGGAGGGGGGACTGTCTAGGGTCCAAGAGGGGGGGTGTCTAGGGTCCATGAGGAGTGGGGGCTCTGTTAAAGGGAGGAAATCCCCAAATAATTCATTGAAGATTAACTAAACTTAATCCAAAAAACATCACAATTCCAATCCATCACCCAACCAACATCCAATTCATCCTCAATAACACTAACCTTCACATGCCATAAACAACACAACCTAGTTTATACCAAATTAAAACAGAAAACAAAAATAATAGATGTAAAACATTAAAACTAAGGTAGTACTTACATATTTAGAGTGTTGAACTACAAAATTGTTTGATTTAATATGGGTATATGAGTGGAACGAGTTTCTGAGTACTTTTATAGAGAGATCCGAGACATTTAGGTCAAATCAAAATAGAAAATAAAAAATAGATGAAGAACATTAGAACTTACAGATTTGAAGTGTAGAACAGAAAAATTGTTTGATTGAAGAGGATGGATGGAGTTTGGAAGATTGGGTAACGAGAGTGCGTCAGGAGAGCTTCAATTTAGGGCTGCAGTCGAGCGGAGGGGGACTGCAATCGAGCGAAGGGGCTACTGGATTTAGGGGGAAACTTTCCCAACGGTTTTTATAAACCGTTGGGAATGTATGTTTAACAGGTCTATACCAACGGTTTACACAAACCGTTGGTATAGATTCCAACATATACCAACGGTTAGTGTATAACCGTTGGTAAAAGTATCTTCATGGAGCCCTATACCAACGGTTTTATAAACCGTTGGTAAAAATCTTCATAAAAGCCTCTATGCCAACGGTTTTCTTAAAACCGTTGGTATACATAACCATTCCCAACGGTTTATCAAACCGTTGGGATATAAGCGTTGGTAAAAATGGTATTTCCAGTAGTGTTTACTAAAATTGATGTCAATTTTAAATAAAAAGACGCACTTGGAGTCATACTGCTCACACTATGCATCAGATTGGGGTGCAGCTGATTCCTACATATCTCAAATGACTTATGGATCATTGTTCTAAAGTATCAAAACAATCTGAATGTGTTTGTTCAATTTTGAGTAGATTAGTTGTCCTTTTTACTAAAATTGACGTCAATTTTAAATAAATACGTACTTAGAGTCATATCGGTCACACTGTGCATCAGATTGAGGTGAGGATAATTCCTACATGTACCAAATGACTTATGGACTGTTTTCCTAAATTATCAAAACAATCTGAATTTTTTTTCTTGGTTTTGAGTATGTCACTTGTCTTTTTTACTAAAATGTCATTTTAAACTTGAAAAACGTACTTTGACTCATATAGATCACATAATATATCGGTTTGATGTGAGATTGATTCCTACACATAAAAAATGATTTATAAATTAATACCCTAAATTATTAATAAAATTCAAGCACATTTTCTCATTTTTTAGTGAGTGACACTTTTTAAAGTAAAATGTCAATTTTAAACTGATAACAGACACATTGAGTCATACCAGACACATCATGTATCAAATTGAGGTGTGGTTGATTCTTACATATCACAAGTGACTTATGGATCTTTGTCTTAAAGTATCAAAATAATATTAATATGTTTTCTCAGTTTTGAGTATGTCGGTTGTCTTTTTTACTAAAATTAATGTCAATTTTAAATAGAAAGAAGTACTTCGAGTCATACCGACCACACCGTGTGTCGAATTGAGATGTGTCTACTACCTACACATCCCAAAGTCTTAAAAAATCCTAAATATCAATGTTAATATGATTTATATTGAATTTATTTATCGAACTGCCAACACTACATGAGTAGCTTCGAACAAACCACCTCAACTTGAAAAAAAGAATCAACCTGTATTAGAAAAAAATTATTATATGAGTAATAATAAAAAGAAATAAATTAAACATAAATACAAAATAATAAATTAATTATATGGACAATGATTTTACTATGGAAACATCAAGATTACCTTTTTGATTGAGCAGTGAAAGTAACTTGAAGGAAAGTGATAAATGCCAACACTGCAGGGGTTAAAGGTTTTGAGGTAGAATAAGTCTGTGGAAGTTTTGGTGCAGAAAGACATGAAAGATGGAAAAACCACCCCAACTCGAAGAAAAGAATCCACCTGTATAATTATTATGTGATTAATACTAAAAATAAATAATTTAAACGTAAATATAAAACAATACATTAATTATACGGACAATGATCTTACTGTGCAAACATCAAGATTACCTCTGTGATTAAGCAGAGACAACATTGTTTCTCTTTCAGTAAAGGCATGACATATGGAAAAAAATCTTCTAAAATAAAAAAACTCTACAAGAAATAATGAAAATTAAATCAACATTATATTATATATTTTTTTGGTAAAATAGAGAAATTATATCATAACATTACCTTTACATATCTCTAAAGAGTTTCCTTCATTATAGTTTGTTCTTATGAGGGATTGGTAACATCATCGTGTGTAGAAGACATTGTTTATACGAGTAGTCAAAAATTTAATTTAGATTATGTTAATGCAATAGAGAACATATAATATTATGAGAAAAAATATAGTATATTAAAAAACACTTTTATCTTCTCACTGAACTCTATTTCCTTTTTTAAAGGTTTTGTTTCTCTATCGAGAATCCAAATCTCCTCTTTGTGGTCCCCTCTAACATACAAGGCATTATCTACATTGGGACCCGAATGAACTGATTATGATCTCTCAATGAAAGGGTCATCCTTGATTGAATTCTCATCTGACCTGACATTTGTTTTAGTCGCCAAAAGGGTAATCAACCAATTATTTTTTGTTGTATCAGAGACATAAAATACTTACACTGCTTGTGATGCCATTATGAATGACTTGTCTTTTTCCCCTTCTATACAAAAATTCACCTTCATGAAGCCCATTTCATCAACTTTCACTGCATTGATATTGTCAACCCATTTGCAAAGGAAAATCGACACTTAAAATGTTGTATAATACAACTCGTATATCTATTTGATAATTCCAAAATATGACATATTTTCATAAATTAGATTTCAATCCTTGGAACCAGATATGTTCATCTCTTCAGCTATAAGCATAACACCACTATTTTTCATCGTACTGCAGTCATCATGTTCTTTTGTATAGAATGTATAAACATTTATTACAAAACCAGTGTAAGATAAAACATTAGCATTCAGTCCCCTAGCAAGGCATTGAAATCGTTTGACAATTGAATTCGTATTTTCAGATAAATCCTTATAAATTTAATATTGTAACCATCCTATAAACTGTTGATTATGTGTATTTTATATTCATCCTTCATCCCTTGATGGATTCAAATCTCTAAAAATTTCTGTGTGGGCTTCAGTGTATGGTTCAACATCTTCACTATTATCTAAAATGTAAAGGCACACTAGTGCAAAAACACTTTTTAGCGTCGGTTTTTTTTTAATTTTTAACGTCGGTTATAAACCGACGTCTTTATAGGCGACGTTAAAAATACAGTTTTCGCGTCGGTTCATAGAAACCGACGCGAAAAATAATTCTCTTATGAGCTTCGGCGTCGGTTTTTTATAAAACCAACGCCGAAGCTACATTTAGACATTATTTTCCGCGTCGGTTCATTAAAAAAACGACGTGGAAAATAGAGTCGACTAGGTTTTCGGCGTCGGTTTTATATAAAACCGACGTCGAAATATCGGTTTTCCGCGTCGGTTTTTCTAAAAACCGACGCCGAAACTAATTTACACAGGATTTTCAGCGTCGGTTTTTTAAAAAACCGACGCCATAGCAAACTTTCGGCGTCGGTTTTTAAAAAAACCGACGCCGTAAACAATTTTTTTTTTAAAATATTCGGCGTCGGTTTTTAAAATAACCGACGCCGTAAATAATTTTTTTTTAAAATAAAATACATATATTTTCTCTTCCAAAAAAATCGGAACCCTGAAAAAAAAAACGAAGTATACAAAAACAATTAAACAGCTTTAACAGAAGTACTTGAGAAAACTCAAAGTAAAGCAGAATTAAAATACACGTACCTACATGGTGCATTTTCTTAATCTAACCATACTCAGTATCAATCATTGCAAGTTTCCTCCCATAGATAGCACCAATCCTGTTAAAACAGTAATGAAACTAAGGAGATGTGCGTGAAAAAATCAATCCAAGATATTAGTGCAATGAATAAACATTAAATGAAAATGTGTAATTTATTTGAATCATTCATTTTTTCACAAAGTAAATTACCAAAATGAAATGTTACGACTCCTGATCAAAATTCCAGGAACACTCAGCCGATGCAACCTCTTCCTCACCTCCCCCACTGAAGATGTTGGGGGTGTCTTTTCACCATAGGATCCCCACCACCCCCAACCTTAGGTTTTTATATTTGCTCTGTATAGACGTGCATTACCCATTCACTATTGTTATTTGTTTAAGTTATGGAATAACAGAGAAATAAGTTTGAGTGCAAAAAATAGGTTAGAAAATTGAAATCAAATGCAGATTGAAGAGACATAAAGAAACATACCTTAAAAATTGACGCCTTCTATTTTATCTTTGTGCAAACCCACTAAGCGCTGTTTCAGGTATTATGTGATATGCTTCTCGGAAATCATTTTCCAATATTTATTTTCATAAAAAATAAAAAGGCCTAGAAGATATTGATGTGCATGCAAGGGAGACAATTTTTAGTGTTTGTGAATGTTATTTCGCTATACGAATCTCTATGTTCATGATCCAAGTACCACCCTCCAGATCTGTCACTGTACAGACAAATGATTTTAAGAAATAACAATGAAAAGAAATATAATAACTAATTCTGAATTAAAATACACGTACCTGAAATATACGACATGCTTATTGTTGGTTATTGTTGAAGGATTCATTTGATTATTAGTAGATTCAATAAAACAGTTTTTGCAGAGGCATTTGAGAAAACTCAGTAAAGCAGAATTAAAATACACGTACCTGAAATATATGACATGCTCATTGTTTGTTATTGTTGAAGAATTCATTTGATTATTAGTAGGTTCAAACACCTAATATATCATAAGAGTTAGTTTTTTAAACCCATATATATTATTATTTATAAATATTAGTATATACATACCTCAAATCTTAATCAGACTTAACAAATAGTCCGCAAAAGTAGATTGAATATGGATCATATCAGATTGAGAATATGACTGTGAATCATTGAATACCTACAATAATATTGAATGATATGAAATTAATAAATAGAAGAAAGTGGATGAAAATATATATAAAAATTAATACAACTAACCTTATGAAAATCAGTAGTTTCCCCAGTTGTGATTATCTCGTACATAAATCGTAGAATATAATAACCACATTCAACATGTCCATTTTGACGATGACACTGCAGTTATAAAACATTTAACTAATAATGAAACCCAATATATAACAAAAATATAAAAACTAATTACCTGTACTTCCACATATTTGATTTTCGTTGGTTTCTTTTCCTTTGTAAAATGTTTCCATGAACTGCATTTTTTTATATAAGAACTAATAAAACTTGTGTAAACAATTAAAATTAAACATAACAAACTTCTAAAAATAAAAAAACAACTTACCTGTTTAATAAGTTGGAAAACGGTTTATGCACTTTTCCTAATAAAGAGCAAAACCAATATAAGGTGCATTCATTTGGGCAAAATACACCTAACATCCAATGCCCCCTATAATACAAAAAGTTCACAATTAATGAAATTATAATGATCATGAGTTCAAAATTATTTTGATATTCTTACTTATCAAGAAATGGAAAAATCCAGCATTGAATCTCTGTTTGTGATAATCTCTCGGATATATATTGAACTCTTTCATCATTTTTCACATGTTTGACTTCCAAGGAAATGTACTCTGGATCTATAAAGCTGTAAATGCTTGTAGTTTCATTTTGTAAAAGAATCCTGTATAGATAACTAATTTAAAAAGAAAATATAGTTAGTCAATGACATAACAATATTTTATTAAAGAAATAGCAATTCAAACGTCAATTTACTTACATGGAAAACAACTGCACCACATTCAGCCCGATCTCTTCAAAATTAACTAAATTCATGATATCTTCTTTCAATATTCTCAATTTATAATTTCTTCCACATATATCGGACGTCATCCGAAACTCATAGATAAAATTCAAGGAAGAAGAGCACTGAGATAATCTTTTCAACCCAGAAGAAATATCAAAAGTATCTACAGCCGACTGTTTCTGAACATTTTGCTGCATTTGTATAGTTTCTTTTGCTTTCAGATATTCCTATATAAGTTAAATGTCAGAAAACATTATAAGTAATTTGGAATCATTTCTAATTACTATTTAAAAAAACTCATACCTCATGTGAAATATAACGAAGAAGTGCAGTTGGCCAAAGTAAAAAATGGCCCATACATTCCCCAACACTGGTGATCTCCGCAGTAGGAAATGGTAGTAGAGCAGTAGGATCTATAATAACAAGTACTGATACTCTAACCTGACCCATCTGCATAGGCTGATGATGTACTGAGTCCCCCAAAAAATAAACTTGTCCTAACGCAACAATATGTACATGAGGATCTCCCGCAAACAACTCATAATATAAGGTTCGATCCGATGGAGGAGGTGGAGGCTCAAAGTTAGCAGGTGGGGCAGGGTAGTCAGGGTGAGCAGGCTGAGAAGTCAGAAAAATGAAAAGGGTATATTAGTGTTTAAAATTTATAACATAGAAAAATTGATTAAAAATTAAATAAAATAATATACCTCAAATGGTTGCGCAGACGGGGCAGGGTAAGCAGATGGGGCAGGGTAGTCCGGGTGAGTTGGCTGAGAATGTTGAAAAATGAAAAAGTTATATCAGTGTTTATAATTTATAAAATAGAAAAATTGATGACATTAAATAATATACCTCGGAAGTCTGCCCAGACGGTGTTGGGTAAGCATATGAGGCAGGATAGTCTGAGTGAGTAGGCTGAGAATGTTGAAAAATGAAAAATTTATATCAGTGTTTATAATTTATAGAAAAGAAAAATTGTTAACAGTAAATAATATACCTCGGAAGGATGAGCAGACTGTGACTGTCTTGCCAAGTGTTCTAATAAAGCCTTCTGTACTGCTACTTGAATTTGATCACCCATAGACCGTTTCATATCCTGCAGCTCTTCTTTTAAGGATTCGATTTCCGGGTCTCTTGGTTGCTTACTCTTACCAAAAACCTTCCGAATACTAACACCCGTCTGATATCCTCTAACACGGCCGGGGTGTTCAGCCTTTCCCAAAGCAGTGGCTAGGATATCTATCCTACCCTCGGGGATAAAAGAGCCCTGTGTCTCTTTCTCCTGAAGTTCATCCTGAAATGAAAAATAAAAAATTTATATTGGTGTTTATAAATTATAAAAAAGGAAAATTGTTAACAAAGAATTAATATTTACTTACAATTCTATCAGCCACTTGATGAGATTCGTTTGTAAGATATTGTTCATTTTTTCTTCTTCTTGCTCGTTTCCATTTCTCATGGTGAGTGGGAGGAGATGGAGGACCATACTGGACCTCTTCTGAACCACTACTTGATCGAGCTCTTAATGCTTCAAATTTTTCTTCAATAATTTTTTACTCCAAATACGAGTATCCTCCACGTGATAAAGTATGAGGGTATACGTTTTTCAACTGGATCTCCTGATGAGATCTTCTGGAGGCCTGTTACATAAAAATAAACACATAAGTAATAAGGAAAATATAGCATAAATTTTAAAATATAAAACAATTACAATACCTGAAATTTCTCTTCCTGACGACTGTCAAAAAATCGCTTCCATGTTTCTTCATCTATATATGGATACTTAAGACATGGGCTTTCAAACCTTCTCTTTCCAAAAACATAATCTTTCGTCAGTTTGTTTTTAAAATCTCTCCATCGAACCGCCGCTAAAGAGAGATGTCTTTTCCTAATTTCTTTGGTTTCCTCAAAATTGAATGTCATCTATAATTGAAAAAATTAAATATGTCATTTAAACTATATAATATTAAAAAAATGAGATAAAATAAATAAATAAAGATATTTTACCGTCACGGCCTCCCAAAGCTGTTGCTTCGCCGTCCTGTCCACTGACTTCCAATCAAGATATAAAATACTAATCCTGCAACGGCTCTGCATCGCTATATAACTGACAAACTGAACTGCATTTGGGCCAACTGCATTATTATTATCATCAAAACGGATGTGTGATTTGTTATCATCACGAGCGAGTGATAGTTTTGGTAAACGTGTAATACCACGTTTACCAACTAGAGAACTTGATTTTTGAGTAGTAACTGGAGAAGTCTCCTCCGCCGAGGACGCATCAGTAGTCCTGCAATTTTTTTTTATAAATTAACAGTTTTATTTCATTAAATATGTATATTGCTGAATATTTAATAATATGTCAAAATAGATATACCTCGGTAACTGCTCCTCTCTATCTGTATTTGACATTGCTACTAGAAAGTGTAATGAAATTTTGGGTACCTGCATATCATTAGAAAACTGAATAATTAGAAACAAGGAAATGAAAAATAAATATGTAAAAATAGAGGCATGCATTTGTAAGTTTTAAAAATAGACACAAAATATAAATATTTACCAGAAAAATTAGGAGACTAATTTAGCGTTTTCCCACGTCCCTTCATCATGATCGGTACGTACTGCATGCACTATGTCTGTCTTATATTCATTGTAATCATCTGAAAATTGCATAATAGATGAATAAGGCTCATGTAAATCACTAGCATCATCAGAATCATCATCATCACCCAAATGATATCTTTTACCTTGCAAAACAACTGACCACTGATCATTAGACGGATCAATGACATAAAATACTTGTTTTGCATGTGTCGCCAAGATAAGTGGTTCCTCATTGTGATTAAATCTTTTCAAATCAACCAGTTTAAACCCATATTCATCATGTTTCACGCCACTATTACTATCAACCCAATTGCACTTAAAAATAGTGACTCGAAATTTAATATAATCAATTTCCCATATGTCTTCAATAACTCCAAAATATGATGTTGATGCAGAAATTGGGTTTTTATCTTTGGCACTCGAAAAATGCACTGCTTCAGCGAATACCATCACACCACTATTCTGAACGGTACTCTTGTCATCCAGGTTTTTTGTGTAAAATGTGTAGCCATTGATATCAAAACCAGACCAAGTGATCACATTAAAAGATGGTCCCCCTGATAACCACTTCAATGTTTCTGATACAGATATATCTGGGGTGACTTTCTCTTTAAACCATGAAACAAATGTCTTCTTATGCTCAATCATCAACCACTTTTCATTTCTTTTCTGATATCGCAACTTTAATTCAGCAATATGTGAGGATATATATGGTTGAACCTCATCTGTGTTGTTCAAAATGTATAAATGTGCTTGCATCACTTCATCACGTGGAATGAACTTTACCTTTAAGCCTCGAACCCCTCTACCTTCTCTGTCAACTGTCATATGTCGAGATAGAGGGAGACCAATATGCTCCACCTCATTCAAATAATCAGTACAGAACTCAATCACCTCTTCTGATACATATTTTTGAACAATAGAGGCCTATGGTCGATAAGTATTTTTAACATATTCTTTCAAAATTTTCATATATCTTTCAAAAGGATACATCCATCTTAAATAAACAGGCCCACACATTCTTATCTCACGCACCAAATGAACCAATAGATGAACCATTATATCAAAAAATGTGGGTGGGAAATACATTTCTAGTTGACAAAGAATAAGAGTTGCTTCATTCTCCAACAAATCTAACAAATTTGGATCAACGACTTTGCTACAAATGGATTTAAAGAAATTACATAACCTGATGATTGTCTTCCTGACAGCTTTCGGTAATATACTACGCACTGCTACTGGTAGAATTTGTTGCATTAACACATGACAATCATGTGATTTCATACCTATTAATTTACAATCCTTCAATGACACAAAATTATTCACATTTGAAGAAAAAACGCTGGGTACTTTAATACCATGAAGACACTGACAAAAATTCATCTTTTCAATCTTGCTTAATGTGTGACAAGCCGGAGGTAAATATGTTCTTTTTCCTTTCACAGCGGGAGCTAACTCCAAACATATTCGCATTAATATCAAGTCCAATCTAGCATGTAATCCATCTTTTGTCTTTCCTTTTATGTTTAACAAAGTTCCAATCAAACTATCACATATGTTTTTCTCAACATGCATAACATCAATGTTATGTTTTATCTCTAAAAATCTCCAATAAGGTAGTTCGAAAAAAATAGACTGCTTCTTCCAGATATGTTTTTGTAAACCAGAACTTTTTCTCTTTCCAAATGTTGAATCAATATCTTTCACTCTGTCATAATATTCTTCAGCTGACAATGGTTGAGGGGGGAGGTTGTATTCTTGTAAACCGTTAAATTCTTTTCTCAATCTACGATAAGGATGATCAATTCGCAAAAATCTTCGATGTCCCATGTACATTGTCTTTCTTCCATTCTGCAATTGATAATATGAAGTTTGTTCTTCACAAATTGGACATGCTTTATGTCCCTTGACACTATATCCAGATAAGTTTCCATATGCAGGAAAGTCGTTTATAGTGAACATTATCATAGCACGCAAAAGAAAATACTCTTTCTTGTATGCATCGAAAACTGTAACACCTTTCTCCCATAGCAATTTTAAATCCTCAATCAATGGTGTAAGATACACATCAATATCATTTCCCGGTTGTTTTGGTCCAGAAATCATCAAGCTCATCATAACATATTTTTTCTTCATACATAGATGTGGGGACAAGTTGTAAAGTACCAGCAAAACAGGACATGAACTATGTTGGCTACTGAGGCTCCGATATGGATTCATTCCATCAGTACACAATCCCATTCTGAGATTTCTAACTTCACTTCCAAAATCATGAATTTTTTTATCAAAACTCTTCCACTGTGGTGAATCGGCAAGGTGACGTAAGTTACCATCAGAAATGCACTCATCTGAATGCCATCTTAACCTTTTTGCATCATTTGAATTTTCAAATAGACGCTTCAAACGAGGAATAATTGGAAGGTACCAAATTTCTTTAGATGGAGTTTTGATTTTGGTACCTAAAAATAAATCAGAATTGAATTATCAGAATTGTTTGAAAAAAATATTGGATGATATCATTGGAAAGTAAAAAAATTGATTTTTCATAACGTTACATGACATCACCTGAAAATGAATCTGAGTTTACTTTCTCATCCATCTTATAGCGCGATGTTCCACATGTAGGACAACTTGATAAATGTTCATTTTCTTTCCTATACAGTACACAATCATTGGGGCAAGCATGTATCTTTTTATACCCCAATCCCATTGGGCATAATATTTTCTTCGCCTCATAATTGGAATCTGGAAGCCCATTGCCTTCTGGAAGAAGCTCTTTTAAAAGCTCAAGTAATCTGGAGAAACTTTTATTACTCCACCCATTTTTTGCTTTTAAGTTAACTAATCTCAAAACTGCTGATAACACTGTATATTTACTGCAACCTGGGAATAATGGTTTCTCAGAATCTCCATACAATCGTTCAACAGTTGGTGTTTTTTCGATGGTTTCAACACCTAAATCATGAATTAATTCTTCAATACGATCCTCTGCCTCATTATGAATATCGTCATCAGCATTGGATGTTGAATTTTCAGTTCCTTCACCATGCAAGATCCAACATGTATAATTAAGGCTAAAACCATAACAAATGAGATGATCCTTGATTTCTCTGAAGTTTAACTTTCTCATATTTACACACTTCACACATGGACAGAAAATCAAATCAATATTTTGATTATGCCTTTTAGCAAATTCCAAAAAATTATCAACTCCTCTTTCATATTCACTAGTAGTTCTTCGTAGATAAATCCAATTATGATCCATTAATACCTGATATCACAATATAATTGATGAATATATTAAAACATAGAAACATTTAAATATCTATCAGATAAATTGTAAACAAAAATATATTCCATAAAAACTATTGATAATCAGATAAAAGACATCAGATATGAAACACATTTACAAATAGAGTAAACAGTTTATTTTCATATTATATACATGTGTGTTATATTGAAATACATGGACAAAATGGTTAAATCAAAGGTTTCATTTTTTGAAAATAAAGTTTCATGATATAAATATCATATGAATGACATACAAGATAATATGATTTCTCACTATGACTACTATTGATCACACTATATTTATTTTTTTATTCATTTGATGTAACATGAATGAATCATGGAAAAATTAATGTGAAAAATAGTGCAATAACTATCCTCATTTAAGACAATGTGTATTAAGAGACATGATACAATTTTTGGTGACTATGATAACTCAACTCCCTCAATCCATGAGTTTTATAATAGGGAATTATGAACATATAAATTCATTATGGAGGGATAAAAATTCCATTGCATATTGTAGGTGACAACTTACACCCCCTTCCATGGGTCTATTGCAGCAAAACATGTCAAGGAATGGATCAACATGAAGAGAAATATATTATACATCCATGAAAGATTAGATCATGAGAATGTTTTATTTGCAGCCTATGACTTAGAGGGGGGAAATAAATCATTTCATGACTATTATTTAGAGGGAGAGAAAGATGAATAAATATAATCAATGGAATGAGATAAGTTTAAGAGGATATTTATTAAAAATGCATGAATCTAACCCCACATATGAAAGTGGAAAGGTATTTTTGAAGATTAATAGAGGGATAATGATTATATTATTATCTACGAAGAAATAATTACAATACATTAAATGTATGATTCTAGTCGTATTATGGACATTGCAAGAAAAATTATTTATTATATAATGGCATGAAAATAATTATTCATTTTTTTTTAACATAATAGATAGTGGTAATTATTCATGTCTTAGTTAAATGATGAGAACCAAAGAGAATTGAGGAATTTGGCTTGGTAAATCTCAAGAAGGAATGAAATAACAACAAAATACATGCAAAAATGTGAGTGAATTCATTTAACATAATAAAATTATTTTTTTGAAGAAGAATTTATTAAAATGGAAATGGAATTAAAAATATAGTACTTCATAATGTAATGAAAGATCATTTTAAACAGGAATAATGATAATACAAACAAAAAATTTGAAGTTCAACCCGAATGGAGATGTTAAATCCAAACTGCGACCGGTATAATTACTTCCAAAAACAAACAATATCAAATCTACACCAACAATGATAATACAAACAAAAAATAATGATAAATTACAACTAAAATCTAACCAATAATCAAAATCACGCAAAATAGGGTTATTGATAAAGAAATAAACAATGGGATATGAAACAAGAGATATAGAGGAAGAACACATACCCAAAATCGTGCAAACGACAAAAAACCTTCAACAATGGCCGTCCAAGATCGTAAATCAGGTTCGAAGGTCGTCGGGAGTCCGAAGCGCCATAGCGGAACTCGATTTCGACGATCGAACAAAATGAGGGTTTCTGACCGTGAATATTTTTAAAAGAATTTTCGCGTCGGTTTTAAGGAAAACCGACGCCGAAATGTTATTTTAAAATTTTCGGCGTCGGTTTTTAAAATAACCGACGCGGAATATATTGTTTCGGCATCGGTTTTCATGAAAACCGACGCCGAAACATTTTTAAAAATTTATTTTCCGCGTCGGTTCTCAGGAAAACCGACGCGGAATATATTTTTTTTATTAGTTTCGGCGTCGGTTTTAAAAAAACTGACACCGAAAACTTTTTTTAATTATTTTCCGCGTCGGTTTTGAGGAAAACCGACGTGGAAAATATGTATACTAATATTATTGGCGTCGGTTTTCTTCAAAACCGACGCGAAATATCAACGCATAATTATTTTTGGCGTCGGTTTTTTGTAAAACCGACGTTAAAAATTCCCCGCACATACTCTTCGCGTCGATTTTTAAAAAACCGACGTTATTACGACGATGTTAAAGCCCGTATTTCCACTAGTGGCATGCTTGCTCCGGCTCTATCAAGGTAAGTGTAACAACATCTCTTCTGAAAATCTCTTCACCCATAAGGTGTTCATTGTGATGAGACTTTAGGAGACCGATGTTGTTAACATCTGATAGTCAATCAATACATAATTTAATATCTTCTTCAATAATATATCGTTCTACAATACAACCTTATGGATGACTTCGATTCTTGACATACCCTTTAAAAATCTTTATATATCATTCAATGGGGTACATTTATCTATAAGGGACATGACCACATATTTTAACCTCTCTAACTAAGTGAACCATCAGGTGGACCATTATATCAAAGAATAATAGTGGGAAAAATATTTCTAATTCACATAATATGACTGAAACCACCTTATTTATGATGGGAAACTTCATCGGGTCTATAAATTTACTGCATATGGATTTGAGAAAGAATAAGAGTCTGATTAATGTATGTAAAACATTTTTAGCCAAAATTCAATGGAAAGCAACATGCATTAAATCTTGAATAAAAACATGAAATTCATGTGATTTCAGTCCTTGTAACTTCAAATTAGTCATTGACATGACATTATTGATATTTGATAAATACCCCTATGGAACTTTTATACTGTTAAGGAAAAGAAAAATTGCAATTTTTTCTATCTGGATAGAGTGCAAGATACCAGAGGAATAAAATTACACCTTTTACCCTTCACTGGTGCAAACTCTTACCTTATCACCATTTCAATCAATTCCAACCTAGCCTTGATGTTATCTTTTGTTTTTTCAGGAACATTTTGTAATGTGCCAATAACACTATCAAGTTCATTTTTTTTCTACACGCATGTCATCAAGAAAATGTCTGACATGCAAACAATTCCAATACAATAATTCAAATAAAATTGATCTCTTCTTCCAACCCGATTTTGTAAGGTTTTTGAAAATGGTTTACTGAAAATAGTGTCAATATATTTTACTTTATTATACAGTTGATCGCCCGTTACTGGAGATAGTATTGTACCTTGTTCGATATTACCATCGAATGTTATCGTCCAGGATTGGTATTTATGTCATCGAGGTAAAAATTTCCAATATCCTAAAAACAGTCTCTGAGTAATTTTTCAACTGAACAAAGTATGTATGTTTTTCAAAAATAGGACACCCCAACATTCCTTTAATGCTATAGCCTGATAAATTTCCATAAGTGAAGAAGTCATTTATCATCCCATACAACATGACCCTCAATGTGAATTATTAACTTATATGATCATCATACATTGTAACACATGTATCCCACATCAATTTTAGATATTCAATCAATGGATCCAAATAGACATCAATATTATTATTGGGTAACTTTAGTCCAGATATAAGCAGAGACAACATAATGTATTTGTGCTTCATGCATAATCATGGTGGCAAGTTATAATTTACCAACATGACGGGCCATATACTTTGAGTACTACTCTGTATACCAAAATGATTTATTTCATATATATATAATGCAAGACACAAGTTTCTTGGATCATTTCCAAATTCTGGATACTCGTAATCAATTTTCTTCTATTGAGGAGAATCTGTTGGATGACGTAGGTTCCTATCTTTAATTATTTTATTTGCATTTCATGTCAATTGTCTCGTGGTTTCCTAACATCCATATAGTCTTCTAAACCATGAAATGATAGGAATGTACCATGAAAATTTCTAAGGACTTGATTCATTTTTCTTTTATCGATCTTCTCCACACTTAGGGAATTTTATGAGTGATTCATAGTCCTTGCGAAACAATACAAACTAATTTGAAAAAACATGTATTTTTTTAGAGATCATTCCCATTGAATGTAAAATTAATTTAGCATCATGTGTTTATTATGGAATTTCATTTTCTTCTGGTAGCATATCATTTAGGAGACCAAGTAGTTTTGTAAAGCTGGTGTCACTCTATCTCCTGTCATCTTTAAAATTATAAAACTTCAATACAACTGAAAATGTTGTGTATTTAGTACAACGAGTATACAATTGTTTCTTGGTACAACTATTTAACTCCACAAACAACTTTGGAAAATCATGAAGGTCATCTTCAATTTTCATTGTCTTTTCTTTCATGTGATATCCATCATTATTTACACTGGTATTCATATCAAATGATCCATAAACCGCAGTATCATCCCAATCGGTGTCCACATTTAGTTTTTCCCCGTTTTTAGTCCAAAATTTATAGCTTCTATCTATTCCATGGAAAATAAAATGTTCTTCCAATTTTTATGGACTATTTTTTCTTGAATAAAAATAACGTAAACACAGATTGAGGATTTGAGAAGGGTCGTATGCACGCTCTCTTGCAAACTTGATGAACTCTTTAACTCCATCTTCATAATATTTTGTTAAATGATTAACATGAATCCATTTTCGATTCATATCCATCTTATTGGGTTCATGAAAGATTAATTTTACAATAAATAAATAAATACACATAAGATATTCATTATCAAAGGTAAAAGTTATAGACAATTCTAATAAGGGAAAATCAACATTTCATTATTTCAAAGAATTTCAGTATGTTGAAGAAAATGAGTAATTGAATTTAAGAAAATAATTAATCCACTGTGGTAGGTGTTATCCTATGAATTTATTCAAATGTGAAATTTATAGACAACTTTCATCCTCATCAACTCATCACCCGTACATTTATCATTGCATTTTGTTGTTTGACACACATCATCCATCTCTTGTGGACATGCACATATGTTGCTTGAAATACTCTAAGCAGTAGTCATCAATTGGATGACCAATGATCAGAGTAATACAATCAACATAAAAGAGACGAGGGATGAATTTTAAGCAACAAATTGTAATAATAATTGTTCAGGAGATGAAGTTGATGGGGATGACAGTTGTCTATAAAACAGATGAGGGATGAGTCTCATGTAACAAATTGCAATAAAAACTATTGTTTGACACACATTAAGTCTTTCTTAAATCCCTTAAACAAATTAAAATATAATATAGGCAATTAAGGAGTAATAAGAAACCCAAATATGATATACAAGAATAATAAACTTTCATTCAATCAACTAAAAGATATAAAAATGTATTGATAAAACATTTTAATAAATAAAGAGTTATTTTATATACATATATAGTAATCAGAGATTCCTAGGGGTGGAACCAATACATGTAGACCTAAAATGATGAATAACTAAAATTAATTTCTAATATATAGAATTTGATAACTTCCATTCTATTTTTTGGAACAAGTGATGTAGAAACCTAAAGAATTATTACATTTAAAATTAATGATATATCAAATATTAGAAAACATCCCAAGACTCTTGGGATGTCATATCACCACACCAACCCATCCAAAGGATTCTAGGGAGGTCTTCACATCAGATCTACTCATCTAAAGGATTGTAGGGAGTCCATCAAATACACATTAACCTATCCTTGCGATTCTAGGGAGGTCCATAAAGAATTTGGCATAAAGCAATAAAATACATCAACAAGATATATCACAAACAAGGGAGAAAAACACACTAGGCCTTGCAATGTTTATCCCATACACATTTAAACACACACACACACACACACACAACATGGAATTTATAATACACATAATTGAAAAACAAATGCATGTTTAAACACAATTTTTAATGAAAATAAATATAATTCCTTCATAATTTGGAAATCCAGAACCATAATTTGTGAATAAATAATTATAAAATCACCCTTACATTATAAGTTCTGAAAACACATATAAATAGATAGAAATATATACATTTACACACAAACACACACATCTTTATAAAATAAACTTAAATTGATAAAAATAATTTTTAGGGAAGAACTCTTACACCAAAATATTAAAACAAAATTTAAATCAATAAAGTTCCTTACATGAATTGCATAAAATCAGCTTCGGTTGCTACTTTGCACCATCACCAAATTGTGAATTGGTTTTCTAAATCAATTTTCTCATTTGTTTAAGGTTTTTATATCCAAAACCTCCACTGTTTATAAAGTGGCACAAATATTTATTTAATTAGATTATCTGCGGATCAGTGGTGATTCTCTAAGATTTCAAAATAGTGACAAAATTAAGATTGTGAAGCAAGCTAGGGTAAATATGTAGAAAATAAAGAAAACTGATTCAAAATAACAATTTAAAAAGACCAAAACAAGATATCCAAATCGGTATTCAAGCAAACAACGGATCATAAACAAACCGTTCTATTCATAGTCTAAAAGAAAAACAGTATACACTAACCAAATCACAAATAACTGATGACATCATCAAAGAAGAAATCAAAAATAAAATGACAAATACAGAAATAAAATCAAAACCTACAAAGGAAAACACAGGCCTGCCTCATTGGGTTGAAGAAAATACGAGACCCCTAGATCTAGATATCGATGTTTTATTCGGAAACCCTAACTGCAAGCGAACACCGGATGTCGGACGATGTTCGAGCAACCGGGGGTAGTCGAGTGGGTTTATGTGATTCGAGCTTCGATTCACCAAGGAGGAGCACCAACAGTGGGTGACTTCCACAAAAAGTTTCTAATATCATGAAAGGTTCACAACTGGTTAGGGTTTTTTAAATAGATCGAGGCACTTTTATCAGCGCTTATTACTTAAACACCGATAAATGATTTATAATTATAATTATAAATAAAAAATGTATATATATATATAATAACTATATATAAATATAAATATAGTAAATATATTCTTTTTTAAAATATATTTATTATAATTTTATAATTATTTAAATATATAATTAATTATTTATAATTATATATTTTTTAAATTATATTTATATCATTATATATATTTATATAATTATATATATATTTAATAAATATATTTAAATATAAATATAGTAAATATATTCATTATTTAAGTAAATTTATTATAAATTTAATAATTATTTAAATATATGTAATTATTTATTTATAATTATATGAATACTTTAAAAAAATATTTATTTATTTATAATTATAAATATATAATTGTATAAATAAAGTAAATGTACATTTATAAATATTTTTATTTATAAATATTTTTTTACAAATATTTTTTTAACATTATTAATGAATATCTAATTTTAAGTGAATGCCTGTTAAAAATGAGTGAAATTGAATAAATTAAAAATAAATACACTTTAACAATATTGAAAAATTGGATAAGTTTTGTGTGTGTACATTGTATATAAAAATGCATTAATTATGTATATGTGAAATCAATATAACACACATTTGATCTATGTTAAATTGAAAAATCAAACAACATTCAATTACATGTCCATTACTCTATGCAATTAGTCGGTATTTTTAATTCATATTAATTTTTAATTATAAACCATTATTCACTAAATATATGACTATTTAATGTAAAGCACATAAATATTTTGTAATATATAAATCATATTTATATACATTAATATATATCTATATATTAAATATACATTATTTATTAACATTATCAATAATTATCTAATTGATAAAATGTTTAATATTTTTCTCCATTTACTTATTTTTAATTTTTATATGTTTAATTTTCATTTTTCATATATCTATATATTTAGTACATACTATTTATTAGTATTTATAATTTATATATAGTATAATCAATTTATTCATTTTTATCAATAATTATTTAATTAATAAAATTTTCAATATTTTTTTAGTAAACTCATTTTTCATTTTTTATTTTTTATTTATTTAATTATTTCATTTTATTTATTTGGACATTTATCAACACTAAAAAAAGTGCTGATAAAGGGTACATTTTATCAGCACTTTTTGCCAACACTGATAAATATCGGTGCTGTCAAAGGCTTGTTTTTTAGTAATGAGTCATGCTTTAATTTGGAGATTTGAAATCTCATTATTTAAAGGGCTTTTGATTTTTTATTTTTATTACTTAATTTATTTTGATATTAGTTTGATCAAAGCTTGCACTGAGTAAATTATTTTCATGGTTGCAAGATGAAAAATGACAGACATGAGTAGATCCCATGACCTTGTGTTTCATGGGAAATGAGGGTTTTGGAGAAGCCTGATGATTGATTGTGAGGTGGGTTAAATGAGTTACACAATTCATCAAATTGGGTTCATCGTGTTTTTCTTTCATAGAAACTCTCAATGGTTCCCACATCCATAACTGAGTACAGACCTACTTTCCAAAGGCAGATGGTAAATTAGGGTTTCATACCTAATGACACTTTGGAACTCACTTTGGTCGAGAGGATGGGAGGTAGGGCTCATCACATCCTTTTGTGAGGAATTTTTTTCTACTCTAGGAATCTCTTATAGATTTAAGATATATTCATGAATCTCTTCTTAATCCCGATATGGGGTTGGTTACCCTAACAAAATGATCAAGTGTTGAATCATTCCATGTGTAAAGGGTGGTCTATTAATGATTCCATCTGTATGTATCTGAGATTATTTATCAATTTCTCATAAATGGGCAGTTGTTTATATTTTGAATCCATACAACATGACACTCCAGAGTTTACTACCATCCATGGAGGCGATATATATCTTGAGGATGGGATTGAACCTTTATGTGGCGTCTTACGTATCCTGCTCACAACAAGAATCAAAACTCACATAGTTCATTGAACCTGTGTAGTTTAATGTCATGTATAAAGGATATATATGAGGTCACTTTGGCACTGGGTGTTAAGATCAAGCCTTAGGGTGATGTCCTACGTATCCTGGTTATGGCAGGAATCAGAGTCATCGTAGTTTGATCACGCCCTCAGGACTTACCCCAAGGTGGATGCCTTTGTATGGAGGTTGTCATATCATGTCACTGAATGAGGTTTACACATAGATATTTCCCCAGATGATGGAGGTTCATTATGCGAGTGAGATTATCATTGTAAATCCCTAAGTCCACGTGAGCCATGCTCGATGTGAGAAACAAGGGGTAACAAGTAATTAGTCTTGCTGCATATGAATATGAGACTTATGCATTAGGGCAGCCCTTGTGGGGTGTTTGATATAGATCCCAGGCCTTAGGAAAACATCATATGTATCCCGATTATGGTAGGGATTAGATTCATCATAGTTCAGTTGAATTCTCAATCCGTTGGTGGATGAGGAAGAATAATGCACCCATAGGAGAGTTTGGGTCCCACAATCTTGAATGTTGGAGACATGGAGGGGATTACACTGATGTGGATTCCCATTTGATCTTGGGACTTAGGAAGGTGTTCTATGTATCTTTTTTAGAGAAATAACCAGATCTCTCATAGTTTAGTTGGGGGTATTCCCAAATATGTATGTTGGGCAAGGTTATCATGTCCTAGGACGCCTACTTAACATGTCCAGATTGCCTGTTTGACATATCTTGATTGTTTTCTTGACATGTCCTGGTTGCTTAATGAACATGTCCAAATACAATTTCATGATCCGTTTGACTTTTCCAAAGGACATCACATAATCTGAGTGGCATATCTAGAGGACATCGCATGATCAAGGATGACATGTCTGGAGGGTGCCACATGACCTGACTGACTTATCTGGAGGACATCACATGACCAAGGTTGACATGTCTGGAGGGTTCCACGTGACCTAACTGACTTGTTTGGTAAACATCACATGATCAAGGATGACATGTTTGGATAGTGCCGCATGACCTGGATGGCTTGTTAGGAGGATATCGCGTGATCTAAATGACATGACCAGAGGACATCTCAAGATGTGTCTGACATGTATGGAGGGTTTTGTATGACCTAGACGACTTTTTTGGAGGCCATTACAAGACCTGGCTTACATGTCTTTGTGCCACCGTATAACTTGGGCAACATGTCTAGAGGACATCACAATATTTTACTAGAGATCCCGGAGGACTTCGCAAGAATTGGGTGGCATTCCTGGAGGGCGTCACATGAATTTCTTAACATGTCCAAGGGACATCATATAATCCAAATGGCATGTTCAGGGAGTATCGTAAGACTTAGGATTCATGTCTTGGTGCTATCACATGATCCGGGTAGGTCATGTGAAGCACATGAAGATTAGTTTATACATCATTGCATAAGTCCCCGGTCTTTTCAGTCTTTTATTCTAGCCTTTATTGATTATGTTCCTCAAGGTTTGTCTAGTGTTATCTTATTTTAGGTTTTGCATGACCTGATCAACATGCGGGACCTCCTTCTTGTAATTAGACTAACACACCAAAATTCCTTCACACAATCTATATAGTGATCACACAAAGCGCATATTCATGCCATGTGATCACTTAAGTCATTCCCTAGATTTTACTTGGCGGAAGACCTTTGTGATCGCATGACTGACCGCTCCGAGAAGTCTGCTCCTACGCTTTTGTGTAGCAGTTGCTTGTTGTCTATGTTTTTTTTATGACGAGGTGGAGTATTTATAGGCCTCACCACCCCAGTTATATGCCACCTTTCACAACATGTATTTCACAAATATAAGCTGGAGTTAGTGGAGGGATTTTTGTGTCATGCGCTTTGCATGATCTCGTTGTGGGTTTATCCATGATGCCACACGATGATCAGCAACTACAAGAATGTTCTTCCATCACCATGTTTACTGGAACTCATCTAATAAAAGGGATTTAACCTAACCATGTTGATATTTCAAAGAGATTTACCAAGGTAAGATATACAAGTATAAGAGTCTTTGCAAGATCAAGATACCCATGGAAATGCTTTCGCATGATCGAAGATGACTTGTCTGAGGTCCTTCATGAGACAAAGGAGGCTTGTCAAGGGGTCTCCTCAGGATCTAAAAAACATGTTAGGGGCCTCTCGTGAGATTATGTTGGCTTTTCGAGGGGGATTCACATGATCAATGGTGATCACCCATGGCATATAACCTCATTTTCATGAAGATTAATGTATCCTCCCCTCACAAGAAGCTTCCACCTTTACCTTTTTTATTTCCTTCATTATTCTACAAGGATATGATATCTCATGGAGTTGTATGAGTATTGTTGAGGAAAATCACTCTCCTTGTCTACGGTGTGTCATGTGATCAATGATGGGCTTCACGATGATTCATGAGTATTATCATGGAAAATCCTTCCACTTTTCTGTGGTGTTAAAAGGGCCTTTCATAATCGAATGGACATATTGGTATCATTCACATAATAGAGGTGGAATGACAACATGCTTCTTCATGACATGGTAGACATATATCTAGGGGATTTGTGAGGTCTTGTGGGTCACAGGAGTACGTCACATGAATATAAATGTAACTCTTATTCACATAAGGATTCTTCCTTTCTCCGCCTTTATTTTATAAAGGGGTTCTAAATGATTATCAGGTGTATGCTAGTTGATAGGTCACATGACGCAGAGGATTTCACCTATAATCCCTCACACAATCATCAATTCTTGTTAGGACGCCTTTGTAAGAATAAGGAGTATTGTCAAAGGGGATTTGTGTGACCATTAGTAGATCATGAACTGTGCATGACCTGTTCACATGAACTTCTAAAGATGATGAGATCGCATGTACTTTTAAAGTTTATATGATCCACATGAGTCGACTACCTTCTATTCCTTTGTTTTGTGGATAAAATAATACCCATTCTTTGGGTACTTCTTCCCTTTTAGATTTGTTTATTCTTATTTAGAGGATATCAATAAATGACCCCCCTTAGGAACAATGTCTACAATGATAAGGACTCGGTTCTGAGGAAATAAAATATCTACCTGAGTCATTGGGACTACCGCCAATTGATGTTTTGGGAAATATTTCGTCTCCTAGGCGACCTTTGATATTCCAAGGAGTTCCCTATAAATAGGGTAAAATGAGTATTTTATTTCACCGGTGACCTAAAATCTCCATATTTCTCATGATTTATTTCATTACATGATCATTTCGCAAGACCTCTCCTCAATATCTTGTCTGTAAGACCTCTCTATGAGAATCAATCACAAGATATATTTCACAATATTGTTTCTCCAGAACCATTTCATGAGATCTAATCATGTGCTTGCACCGTGTGATTGCAATCTCTCATCACTTGTCCAAAAAAATCACAAATCACATCTTGACTTGTCTAATATGACTTCCTTTAATAGGATTCTTCACTTGTTTGATCACTTGTCCAGAATTCTACTGGTGTCATGCATCTATTTTAATAGGATTCTTCACTTGTTTGATATGAATTCCTTTGTTTTGTACATATAAATTATAGTTTCTATCACAATTCTTGTAAGCCATATGGTTTTCATATAGGTTTCGCAGGATCCGCTAGCCTGGTTGCATGATCACTGGACCATCATGTGGCTCATGTGACTATCTCACGATCACATGATCATGAGTATTATGATCAGTCCTGTGATAAGGATATGATTCATGGGTCATTCACTTCATAATATTTCCATGGGTCATGCGGTTCATGAGACCATACAATCATGTATTCCTTCATGATTCATGTGATTCACATGATTCTACTGGTGTCATTCATCTCTTTTAATAAGATTCTTCACTTGTCTGATATGACTTCCTTTGTTTTGTACATATGAATTATAGTTTCTATCACAATTCTTGTAAGACTTCAAATAAAGAGGCCACATTAGTGGCGGCTTGTCAGAATTTCATTGTTGCAAGTGTGGATGTTGGCTTTCTCCTTAATGTTGAATCATCATAGACAAGTCTAATGAACCTAATGGGGTGAAACTTAAGGAATATCCTCTCTTATAATTCCTACCTCTCTACAGGTTTGGTCTTACTAATGATGCTCCCGTACTTCCTCAGTAATCATCAATCCTTCCTCCCACATGGATTCTGGAAATCCACAACACATTTTGGGTGAACATATCCCATATAGGTCATTTCATTACTAATGAGAAACACACAGATGGGTATATGCTAAAATTTATGCCCACAAACTTTAACAAGAAATTCCATGAACCTGATTCATACATCCACATGTACCATTTGATAATGCAAAAGTCTGCCACAATATAGAGGTTTGGGTGGTTTCCCAACTGGGACCTTTTATCAGGGGGGAGTTTCAAAATGGATTGGGGTTGGCCCTTTTGGGTTCAATACATTGCCTTTGAATTTTCCATGAAGATGAAATAGATCAGGATGTATGAAGCCATATGAATCTTGAAAACCTTTTCCTAGTGTAACAAGGGTTTGATGGTATACCTATTCAATTAATGGAGTCTAGATACAAACACATTCCACCTGACATATGGTGAGGTGGGTATCGGTCTCTAGGATGTTGAGAAGATTTACGGTAAACCCATGTTGGGGTAGATGTCCCATTTAAGTTGGCTGAAAAGTACCTTAATAAGGACCTGATTCATGGGGCAGATGTCCTATTCAAGTAATGGGTGAAATACTTCATCAATAAAGTATGTTATGAGTCAAAGGCCAAGAATACAAAATCTTTCCTGATGAAGGACTCCCGCGATGTTGAGGGTGCCTACTAGACCATAGTTAAAGAAGGTAAATTTACTAAATGGGGGTGGGAGGTTATTCCTAACATTGAATGGACCATTCAGTTGGATGGTTTTCTTGCCATGTACCTAAGTGGGTACCTTCTCCTAACGAAGGAAAAGGGTGGAGTCAGAGTCTCCACTTTCATGATAGAGACCTCCATGGAAGGAGGGTAATACATTGGGTTAACCATCTTTGTGTCATCCAAACTATCACCTCCTATTCCATATTTATAGGAGCAGACCCCCATACATAATTTTTGTCCCATTTTAGGTATTATGGGGTTGTATGGGGTCTCATCTGGGTGGCTACGAGTATCTAAGCATCAAGAACATCCCCAACATTCATTTCAAACCATTTTTGCAATGAATCAGCGGGGTAAGGCCTGTCATGCTAAAGGATTGGGAAGTCAGGGCCTTTCTAATCTATTATAACCACTTCTTCTTCAAACCCTGTGGGACAGTACCTACTGATAGTATAATTGAAAATGGAGGGTCATCCTTGAGGCTTGTTCCTATATGATGTCACTTCGTGAGGGCATCCACTCTACCTACATTAATGGGATCCTTCTCTGTGAATGGTATACACCTTTTCATTTTAACCTTTAGTTTTAGTGTGTTTAGACAAGGTGAAATCCCTATATTCATATTTTATTTGATAATTATCCAATGGTTGCTCACCAATTCTAGTTGATGTTTACTGGGGAGGAGACTTAGGTTCTTGTAAAATTTCCTTCCCACAATGCTGAGATCAGTTTATCCCAAAACTATGATGAAATTTGTATCTTCTCGTATCCAAATGTGAAATTATCTACATCAGTACATGAGGCTACAAGATTTCCACTGGTTGTCGAATCCAATCCACGGTTTGACAAGCAGCTAGTTTTGAGAGGACCAACATCCCCCAAAGCACCTCGTAAGTAAGTGAGGAATTTACCACTACTATCATTGCCAATAGAAGTGTCAAATAACATAGATGCAATGAGTGTGGTGACTATGAGTGAAGTCTCACCTGCACTATTATTTCCTATTGAATTTCAGAATTGGATGACTTAGAGAACAATGAACTCAGAGGCTGGGCTCTGGGGAATACTGTGTTAGACAAAGTTACCTTTAGGCTTCACTCATGTTACCGCTCCCATGATCATCACTTTCAAATACTGAACTATGGAGATCAAGGATTTCCTCTGATAACTTTATGCAATGATGGAAAGCATGAAAGGTTGGGTCCAATATTATCCCTTGGTGAAACAAATGGTGGTTTGGGGAACTCTAGAGGTTGTCATGGATGAATAGGGTCATCCTATCATCGAGGCGATGGTAAGGATGATATTTCTATAGTATTTAGATGGTCGTGGTGTTGTTGCAACCATACTAACTTATTTTGTGCTTCCGTTGACATAAAAAGTAGCTATTGAAGACTATCCTTTCCTGTTATTCCCAATATATTCTCCTAGGGGTATGACCATTGGGGATGAATTGAGAAATGATCAGGGGAATAGTGATGAGGGTTCCCTAGGTCAACTAGATTTGTTGAGGGATTTAATTACCATTCATGGAGAAATTACCTTGGTATCAACACCTTATAGGGGGGCTTCCTTAACACCTTTGATGTTGTCACCTTCTAGAGACCCTTCCTCAGAGAGGCAAGGGAAAAGGAATCACTCTGAACTATTAGAGACTTCTTCCCTAGAATCCTCAAGTAAGTGATGCATTTTACTTCTTCCCTATTTTAGACTATTTCAGTAGCACACAATAGCACATCCCAATTTATAAAAAATACATAGGTCCCTACTAAGCCTACTTGGAGGAGTATGTATCTTCTCCTAAGGATGTGGGTGAGTGTCCTGTTGCTTCAACAAAATCTTTACTACTAGACCCGGCTAGTCAAGCAGCAGAGAGGGTTGAAGTTCTAGATCAGTTATGCCTGATGTCTGCTGCTGATATTCTAGCAGTCATGTTATTAGATCTGGTATAGGTGAATTCACTTTTAGAGGAAACCGATGCTAGTAGCTACTTTGCTACTGATTTAGCTTTGATGGAGGTGTGTTTTGGAGAAGATGAGTGCTTCTGGACACATGTCCCGCCTTATGTCATACTGTCTGACATTGCTTACACTCTTGCATTCCTTAAAGGTAGTAAGCAATGTATGAATTTAGAGAAATCACTGGTGGTTCCACCAAGTCATTTTTCTCAAGAGGTTGTTGCCTCTTCACCAAAGGATGAGGCCGAGGAAACATATGTTGCAAGCGAAACAACTGAAAAATGTATGTTTCCGCCATCAGTCATATTTTTTGGTTACCCAATGATATCATACCATATATCCTTTGACTGATAATAACTTTTTCTACTTATTATAGTGCCTTATCCCCAAATATCAATGGTTCCATTCCCTTCTCCCTTGGGAATTACTCTCACCAAATCAACCAACACAGAGGTCGTCTTCTTACCCACTTCATCAAAGACCATGAGCATAACTCCTTCACTTAGTGACTTAGTCCCAGAATATATTTCTATTCCCAGGATGGTATTGGGTCAAGTTTTACACTGTGTTTGGTGAGATTTTAGTAAAAGAAAATAAATGATTTGATATTTTATAAAAGAAAAGAAAAGAAAAGAAATGATTCTGATTTCTCTCCATCATTTTTGGTGAATATTTTTAAAAGAAAAGAAAATAAATTATATTGTGATACATGTAGAAAATAGGGATAAAATTGTAATTTTAAAATATTAACAACTCTCCACCATCATTTCTCTCCAAATCATCCCAATTTTTGGGTGATTTAAAAACAATATCATGAGAGAAATATATTTCTCTCCATTTCTCCTTTTATCATTTCTCTACCCTTAAAATTATCTCAACAAACATGAGAAATAAATTTCTCCTCTCAATATCATTTATTTTCTCTCTGTATCATCCTTGCCAAACTAGACCTTAGAGTCTTAATCACTTTATCAGTTGATGTGATGACAAGTGTGGAGGGAAATTTGGACCTTAATTTTGGAGGCCCTTTGGAAGGGCTGAAGGAACAGCTGGTTCATCTTTGATTCATGTTCACCACCCTTAGTTTATGAGGGGTTTGATTATACTACCCTTCATACCCGGTTGAAGGAGGTGATATCTCTAAGGTATAAAAAGAGGGCCCTTGAATTAAGGGTAACAGCAGCTGAGGCATACTCTTTAGTGAAGTGGAGTTGGGATGAGGCCTTGAATGATGCTTCCTAGCATGTGATGGAGGAGAAAACTCATATAGATGTAGTCAGTGCTGGGAAGGTTGAAATTTTCCATTTATAGTATAAAATTATCCACCTTCAAGAAGAGCTATTTAAGTTTCAGAATGCACTTCAAATATCATAGAAAACTACATTGGAGAAGCAAGGTCTCCTTGGCATGGCGGAGAAGACTAGTATTGATGCTATTTACAGGGTAGAGGAGTTTCAGTGGATTACAGAGGTAGAAACTGAATCTTTTGACCAATTACACCAATCCACTACCTCCTTAAAGAAAAATTACACAGATCTCAAGGACTTCTCTGAAAACATGTTGTGACAAGATTATAATTTTGTGACCCTTACTTGCGTATTTGTGGGAGAGACTATGATATATAGAGATTCCTCCCTTCTTCATGCTATCAATGAACAGATCTTCCTAACTTTATATGTTGTTGTTTAGTTTTCTTTTATTCATGAAGTGCATGAATTTAATTACTCCAAGTTTTCATAGATCATCGATGATACCTATCCTTTATACAATATCAAGTAAACTTGAATGCCTGGATTTGAATGTTTAAACCGTAATAGATTTTTCTTGAGAAACACTCATGAATACCCATCGACATGAGATTCACATTGATGTATCTGCTCTAGTTCTCTTGAAATTACCTAATTTAAAAGGATAATCTGGGTAAAATATATTCCCTATAGGGATAATGCTCTATATTTTTCTGAAGTTAGTGGACTTAGAAATCATAGCTTGAGTTTTTCCTAGGGAAAAAATGATAATCCCTACAATATTTATATCTCTTTCATTATCTTGCCCTAATTTTCACCTAAGCTTCATATAGAGTAAGTATTAATAGACATGGACTTGGATTTTTCCCAAATTCCCCTCTTTTGGGTTTTTGACCTAATAAGACTTGGGGCTTTTCTAGTTGGATATTTTAAGGTATTTCAAACTAGACCATCATTGTGTTGTATTTTAAGATCTTCCACCTTAGACCTTCTATCCCTAATAGTTTAGATTCTTCTAGCTTAGACTTTCTATTTTTAGTAACATACCATTTGCAAAATGATGTTCTCCATGTAGTTTTAATGTTATGCGATAAGGACATATGCCATGCAGTTTAACACCATGTGGTAAGGATGTCTGTCATACAATTTAACTTCATGCGGTAAGAATGCATTCCATGTAATTTAACATCATGTGGTGAGGCCATAAATATTCTATATAGTTAAAAGTCCTACTATCAGGACATGATTGATGAATATGTAATGGGGAAGACATGCTAGGGATGACCCAAAACACTTTAAGGTGCTGAGTTCTGCCATGATGTTTCTAGGGCTCATGAGGATTGGAGTTTCTTTACTACAAAGAGGATATGCCTCTGGTTGGTAAGTCAAAGCCCTTATACATTGATAACATGTCCAAACAGAGGTGTACCCACTCTTTTCCAAGGGTTATGTAAGATTTTGGAGGTGGTATTGGTAGATAATAATAAAATATCATGGAAGCTGAGTCCATATGTATAGTTGGTGTATGGGTGGTGTAATTCATAACCCAAAAGTTTGAATTAATGAATATGGAATGGGGGTAGACATGTTTAGGATAACCCATAACACCCTAAGGTGTTGGGTTCTACCATGGTGTTTTCGGGGATCATGAGGATCAGAGTTCCTTTCCTACAAGAAGGATATGCCTCTAGTAGGTAGGTCGAATCCCTTATGCATGAGTCTATAGAGATTACATGCATGGTAAATTAAATGTGATCCCATATATTTTTAGGGGTCCATAAAAGATTTATAAAGACTCAAATGTCTTGAAAATGGAGTAGTTTATGGAGAAAAGAACTATCCAGGAAGGGCTCTGGCACCCTGGGGTAGTTTAACTTTTGTATGGGAAGATCGAGCCCTATGCCATGTGGTTTCAAGTCATGTTTTGTGGGCCATCAAAATATTAGGTAATGGAGTGTCACATTCCTTCTTTGAGAAAGGGTACAATACATAGTGATGTAATAATGAGAATATCAAATATTCTTGAATATTTTAGTTATGGGGATTGTAAATCATGGTCTAAAGTGCTTGGGTCATGAAGATGATATGGGACAATCATGCCAGGGATGGACTAGAACACCCTAAGGTGCTGAGTTCTGCCATAATGATGTTAGGCTCGCAAGGATCAGAAAGCCCTTTTTGAAAGATAATGACACATTTAGTTGATGGTTAGGATCTCATATATAGGATCCATAGGAATACATGCATAGTCAAACAAAGGGTTTCTTGAAGTCGAGTATCCACTTCCAAGGGACATGGAATATTTGTAGCGATATGAGGTTATCAAATAATGAAGTGTGATTTATGGGAAAAATAATATTCAAGAAGGTTTTGAGCACCCTAAAAGTTGTGTTTTTTGCTTAGTTAACATGTTATCATGGTGAGGATATGTGAAAAATCATTACTCTAACTTTTTTTGGGCTAGTGGGACCAATTAGAATGGATCATATTTCACCAGGGATATAAAGTGGGCCCTATTAGCTTTATGCCTCATTTATTTATGCTCTATTTTTTCCCAAACTCTAGAGATGAAGAGTTTAGTGATCAGAGACTTGACCTTTTCCTCAGGTTTACCTTTGTGGGTTTTCATCTTGACAAGTTTTATGTCACTTTTGTTAGTAGTTTAGGGTCTTTCAATTTAGACCACAAAGGGATAAAGTTTTAAGGACATACAAATTTTAACAAAGTGTATGCAATTTAATGTCATAAAGTACATGAAACTAGTATGAGGGGAATGTTATAAAACAACCTAATTATGATACCTAGGGTTAAGATCACTCCAACATCCTTTTGAGTGGGCAGTGAAAATGTTGTAAATCATTGCTCAAGGTTATCGGGTCATGATTAGTGATATGGGACAATCATTTTGGGGATGACCCAAAACACTCTAGGGTGATGAGTTCTGCCATAGTGACGTTAGGTATCGTGAGGATCAGACAACCCTTTTTGCAAGTTATGACACATTTGGTTAAAGACCATGGGCTCACATGTAGGAACCATGGTATGACATGCATAGCCAAATAAAGGGTCTCTTGAAGCTGGGTGTCCTTTTATAAGGTTCATCAAAGGTTGGCGACAACCCGAGGTGCTCAAGACATGAAGTGTGATTTACGGGTTGATGTTCTTAAAATATTAAGAGATCATCACATTCTCTGGTTGATTGGGGGTTAGGATCATGTGATCCTTTGATAAGGAATGATTATGGGTGATGGACTGGACCTTTTAAAATCATGTGGTAGAGATTTATTTTCTATGCATATTTAATATCATGTGACCAGGACGTTGTCCTTATAGTTTAACATTATGCAGTGAGGATGTTTTTCTTTACTTGTAGTTTAACATCATGCAGTAAGGACATAAATATAACATGATATTTAAAGTCTTTCTACTATTACATGCTACAAATTTACAATTAGGGGTGCATTTTTATCATCTTATATGTTGTGGATGGAAGTTCCCTATGCAGTTATGACCCGTACACAGAGACAGGGGACATTTTATGTATATATTATGGATGTACCCAAGATCAAAGATTCGAGAATCACTACATATATTATAATGTCAGGAATCAATCCACACATTGTTCTTGAATGAAAAACTCTCCACATAGGTCTGACCCATACGCAAAGGGGGGAATTGTTCCCGTTGATTGTTATAGCTGGACCTAGGATTGGAGATCTGGGCATCACTACATATCCTATGATAACAGGAATCAAGCCATACATAGTTCTTGAGAAACCATGTAGTTTAAATTCATACGATAAAGACATCATCCATGTGGTTTAACGTAATGTGGTAAGGATGAAGGTGACTTGATAGGAAAAAGAAGGCTTGGACATTATTGAAAAATTTGATGTATTGTGACTGGGATGGATATATTGTGGTTGGACCCAGAATTTTAGATCTAGGTGTCACTACATATCCTGTAATGGTAGGAATAAATCCATGTGTAGTTCTTGGATGGAGAATTCCCTATGTGTATATGACTCACACATAGGGACCAGGGCACTTCATTTCTCCTTTTTATAGATCTAACTTTTGTGTGATGAATCATCAGTGATATTATACTTCCTATGCAATTTAATGGAATTAAGTGAGGAAATATCATGCATTTTAACATTTAGAGACCATGATGTGAGATGTTGTGAAGTTTAAAGACTCTCTACCATGACCTCTTCCATACAATTTAATGTCATGTGGGTAGGACATGTAGTTTAGAGTCTTGCTACTAGGAATTATTCTGTACAGTTTAACATCATGTGTCCAGGACATGTTTGTGCAGTTTAACGTCTTGTGGCTAGGAACTCTTTTTTACAATTTAATTTCATGTTTTCAAGACATGTTGGTGCATTTTAACATCAAGAAACCAGGATGAAAATAATTCTTGATGGAAACAATGAAAATTATTTCTTAAGAAACCTCACATTGGAAAGGGTGATGTGTTCCCTATCCATTGTGCCTAACAAGTAAGCTCCATTGGAATAGACCTTATGTACAATATAAGTCCCTTCATATTTGAGATTTATCTTGTGATGATTCTTTCCTACTATCAGTGGGGTTATGAGAGCCAATACAGGTTCTCCTTGAATGAAAAAATGGAGATGAACCTTTTTATTGAAGGCTTGTGTGATTTGATTTTGATGGACTTTGAGTTTATGCAATATATGCAACCTTTTCTCATCAATCCTCTCCAATTCATCCAATCTCTTTTGTGATTTGTCATTATCCAAGAGTCACCCACAGATAGCTATCCAAAGTGAGGGCAATTGGACTTCTATTGGAAAAACTACCTCGGTTCAGTACACCAATGAATATGGAGTTTCTTGTACAGTAGTACATGTGGTGGTATAGTAGGCCCATAAAGCATGGAGAAGCTTTTATGGCTAGAAATTCTTGTCTTTATTCACCATATTTTGAATTATATTTTACAGAGTCTTATTGAAGGCCTCTATTTGTCTATTTTTTGCTGCATGTTAGCGGGATGAATGAATGGAATCAATGTTGTACTCATGGTACAATTTTTTCAACTCAATGTAACAAAAGTTGGTGCCATTGTCCATCAATACCATGTGAGGGACACCAAATATGGTGATGATATTGGACTTTAAAAAGCCGATGATGTTCTTTTTTCTGAATTCCTTGAGGGGTATTTCCTCAACCCACTTGGAAAAGAAGTCGATAATAGTAAGGATGTACTTAAACTGCTTATCCTTGGATAAGTGGTATGAAACCATAATATTCATTCCCCATACGATGAATGACCAGGAATATTTAGCTATATTTAGAAATTATAGTGGATGGAAGATGATTTTTTCATGAATTTGGCATGTATGAAATTTCCCAGTGAATTCCACACAGTCCTATATCATTGTTTTCCAATAGTATCTAAGACTTCCGATTTGGTGGGAGAGCCTGGTCCCGGACTGATGATCAACACATGAGATTTCACAAACTTCTTCTATAATGGCAGAAATCTATCTTTCTATTATGAATATGAGGAGGATTCCATAGAATCCTTTCTTGTAGAGGGTTTTTTCTCATTTGGCCCATCCCGACAGATAAATTTTGTTGCTTGGTGCTTAATTTGTTCCCTTTTGGCTCGGTATGTTATGTGGGTCTTGTTTTGGAGATAATAAAGTATGGGATCCATCCATCTAGGAGTGGATATAGGGGAAATTATTCCCTTTTAATGGAATATTCACCATTAATATGTTTTATCACTAACTTTTAATCTCATTTTATGTTTAGGTAGGCTATCTACAACTGTAGGTATAGTTACAAACCAGTGATAAGGCTTGGTATTCAGTCACATTATTCATGCAACCTTTAGATAGTGAGAAAGAGTATGTCAAAATTGATTTGTTTAGATAAACAAATACAACCCCTAAGACAACCTGATTGAGCCTAAGGTTTTCTAGAATCTTGCTAATAGGGATTTGGGAGGCACCATCAAAATACATATCCCATGTTTGGGGAGTTTTTTAGGCATAGAAAACCTCTTCGTTTGGAAGTTTGGTGTCCACTAGTGTACTTTATAGGGCAGGATGTGCTGTGAGGAAATCATCCCTGACCTACCCTTTCACTGAATTTTTTTATAAGAACTGGATGTCATACTATTGTAGAATAACTTCCCAAGCACCTTTTCAACATAGGATGACCAAAAACATACTTGAGTGGGTTGATATAAGATACCAAGTGGACTTCACGGTGTTACAAGTAACGCCCCAAATTTTTCACAAAAAATATGAGTGCGGGGAAGTTCTTCTCAACATCATAGTACCAGGTCTTAGTACCTAGAATTGTTCTGATAAGGTAATAAATATTTTTCTCATTCCCTACATCATTTTTTCTATGCGAGGAGAGCACCAAGTGACCGCTCCATGGCGAACACATATAAGATGAGTGTCTTTCCTTTCACCAGCGACATCAAGACTGGTGAGTGAAGTAGGTAATACTTGATACTATCAAAATCTCATTAGCATTCCTCATCCCATCGATAGGAAACTCTAATTTTCATTATCTTGGTGAAGGGGATGGATTTTCTAGCTAGGCTTGATATAAAATTCCGAATGTAACTAAGGTGCCCTTAGATCCCCCTCAGTTATTTGAGATTATAAGGGGGTAAAATTTCCATTATTTCACTAGTATTTTATAAGTATAAATCAATTTCATGGTGGATACTATAAAGCTAAGTAATTTATTTGGCATTACGCCGAAATCACACTTCATTGGATTCATCTTAGGACTGTGTTGCCACAACTTGTCAAAGATTTTTTGAAGACCCGTAATGTGATCACATAACTTTCAAGACTTGACTACCAAGTAATAAACATAGAATTCTTTTATTCATCCCAATAAGGGATTAAAGATATTATGCATGGTGCATTGATAAGTAGTGTCATCGTTATTTAATCTAAAGGGCATGACCTGATAGCAGAAGATCCCATGGGATTCTTTGAAGGCTGTGACTTCATCATCTTTAGGGTCCATTTTTATTTTTTTATACCCAGAATACTCATCCATAAAGGAAAGGGCTTAGAATCCATAAATTTCATCCATCAAGAGTTATGTGATAGGTAATGGTAAATCGTCCTTCGGGCAGTTCCAATTAAGGTATTTGAAATCAATGTAGACTCTAATATGACCATTCTTTTTATTAATAGGGATGATTTTGAAGATCCATTTTGGGTATTATAATTCCTATAAAAATTGTATTTGATCAATTTGTAAACTTTTGACTTTACATTAGTATCATAAGATGGGTGCATCTTTCTGGACACCTACTTGAAACCTTGATGGTCATCAGGTAATCCTAGATGGTGTGTGGCCACATCAGGGTTTAGTATGGTCATTTCTATGTAATTCCAAGAAAACACATATCGATGTTGCTTTAGAAATTCAATTTACATCGCTTTCTCCTTGAGAGGCATGGTAGAGCTAATCAATTTAAGCCAAGATCCTTCTTCTGTTCCTAGATTTACCTTCTTAATCTCATTAATAGTGGTTTATACACCTTCCTCAAACACGAGAGGGGTGTTCCTGAGGCCATCCTATTCTTCTTACACCTTTGAGTCTATGGAGGCATTTTCATACATGATAGATAACCCAGGGGTATCTTTGTAATTGTTAAGATGAGAGAGACTTGGGAAGATACATTACCATCCCCTACTGGTAGATTCATTGCAGAAGGATTCCAGAGCTGATTATTTTCTTATAAACTATCACTGGGGACTAAAGGAGCCTCGACATATAGGATTAAGTCCACTTCCTTGATCATATTTATGGGAAGCACATAATCATTTTCAATCATACTCTAAGGATTATTAAGTGCAGTCCCCAATCTATTTGGGGATAAAAATTTTATATTATCATCCACCATCAGTTGTTTTCCCTCCCTTTTATAGAAACTCGACTCATCATATGAGGCATTTCAAGTCTCAAATGTGACACTATCACCATGAAGTATGTTGACCTTCCCATCGATGAGTTATATCAATCATTGATGGAATATTTAAGGTAATTCCACATGGTTTTGAATCTAAGACCTTTCGAGTAGGAAATTATATACAGTGTCTTACTAGATAACCATGCACTCAACATTATATGTGAGATCCCCAAACCAATCTTTGAGATTAATCCTCCTAAGAGGTATTTCCTCAGTCTTATCATTCACTTGAATGGTTATATTTATAGTAGATAAATATATTTCACTATATCCCAAATGTTAAAGAGTCCAAATAGATATGTGGTTGATCCTGGAACCATTGAAAATAAAACCCCTTTGGATGTCAACATTTTCGAGCTTTCCTAAAACATATAGGGGTATGATGTGTCCCTGGATAACCTCTTATTGATCCTGCTTTGTGAATGAGATGGAAGCATGGAATTATGATTGCATAGTCTCCACTTGATAAACTTAGACTATAGTGACTTCTGTCTCAAACTCCTATGATATCTAGAGAGCTTCGATGAGTGACTCTATGAGTTCTTTTGAAAGATGGAGCACATCCAAGATTGAGAGCTTGGCAGGGACAACCACCGGTTGTTTCAAAATGACACACTTTTTTCTAGAGGTTGGTGCTTCCCAAGGTGGGGTTTATCCTTATTATTTGGTTAAAGATATGAGGTATTTTGAGTAGATGGGATTGGTGCTTGTGTATAGGTCAAGGGAGAATCAGCTGCTAGTGGCGTAGGTCATGTTGGCCTTCCCCATTATCTAGGCTGACCAGAAAATCGCACCCCTTCTAGATAGTCATGTAAGATGAATGG
The DNA here is from genome assembly GCA_963277665.1 of Viscum album. NCBI lineage: Eukaryota > Viridiplantae > Streptophyta > Magnoliopsida > Santalales > Viscaceae > Viscum > Viscum album. The sequence continues at coordinate 1,344,073,473 of OY728136.1, forward strand.
GTATAGATGATTGATGAAGGGTTATAGGGAACCTCCATGTCTCTGTTGGGCCCACTGGAGTTCTTTACTATGGGTCTTAGTTGCATATATGTCCTCTGTAGGGATGTGATTGAGATATTGAGTTTGACCACACCTGTGTTGTCCCCTGTATCCTCAGCTCCTTCTCCTGCGACCTCTGACTCCCCAGTTAGGTATGGGGAACTTATATTTGTAGGCATATTCATCATAAAAGAAGGATCCTTCCATGTTTATTACATTAACATAACCAAAGATTATCTCTTTTTTCTAACAAGGGTTCCATTCGGTGGGTGGTTCCCATTCTTAGTATGTTGTAGGAAAGAAGTATGCAAGAGTCAGAGCTTGCATAGGATCTGAATATGACCCTTCCTCTTCTATATATTCATGTTTATGATGACTATGTACACCTTTTGGAGGCATATTTGATTTCACCTCCCTAGGTGATGGTATTATCATGGGTTTAAAAAGCTATGCTCTTAGGATGGAAAGAGCTCCGTCAACTATCTTTTGAGTCATCCAGTTGTTAAATTTTTTCCCATGCCTGGTTGAATTTTTTTTCCAATCATCTTCTTCTCCTGACTGGGAAATAGTCACACAAGTCACCTGTTCTGGGGAGTTTTCCAACATCACATGTCTAGAATCATCCATGCTTTAGAGGACTTCTTTGATGAAAAAGACAATCCTTGATGTTGTGACCCATCCTTCTATGGAAAGGTAAATAGTTATGATGATAAATAAGGTTGACCTTGTTGGGTTTCCTAGGATATGAAAAATTGAGTATGTTATTTTCCATGGATTTAAGGAAATAAATGGGGACCTTCTCATTTCATAAGTAGTATTCTTTATTCATCTATTTCTCAAATCCTGGGCGACCCTGATCTATTTTCTCTTCTGGATAAGGGAGACTTTATTGTTGTTGCCGCTCAATAGGAGGTGCTAGATGATTTGGGGATTGATTATGTGTTTGAAGAGGAACTACTACTAGTTTTAGGGTAAAAATGATAGTCACTACCTTGCCAAGCCTTTTCCCATGAGAGAGAGGGAATGGGCCAAGATTTAGATCTGGTATACTGAAATTCATTGTCTAGATGTTGTGTCGTTTCTACAAATTCACAAAATCCATCTGGATATTTCATCAAGATTAGGGGTTTCTATAACTCATACCATAATTTTTCATTATAGGGTTCCAAAAATTTCTCATGTGAGAGAGGGATGCTGAGTTAATAGGTCAAACATTTCCATCTACCTATGAAGTCATACATCCTCTCATTTTCATGTTGCTTGTAGTTTTTCAAGTTAAAAATTGTCATTTTCCTTAGTATAAAGTTGAATTGATAAAGGAACTAATGTTAAAGGTCTTCCCATACAACAATAGATCCTTCTGGAAGGATACTATACCAAACAAAGGTTGGCCCTATCAGATTTTGTACAAAACACCTCATCTTGGTCACCTCCTGCTGTTCTCAAGGGTCCATAATTAGATCACATCGGGACATGAACCGAGTGAGGTGTTGTTCTAGATCTCCCATGCCATCAAATATGGAGAAGTTAGGATTTTTAAAATCTGGTGGGGGAAAAGTTACATCCACCCATTCAGGATATGGCTTCTTCTCAGGTTGTACAGGTGCGTATCACCCTTCCATGGATTCTATTTGAGTAGCCATAGTCTCAATAGAATTGAGCAGTTCTAGAGGTATTGTTGTCTGAGATTCATCTCATCTATAGGGAGTGGGTAGGGCTTTATTAGGTGGCCCCATTTTCATATCCCATTGATTATTTATTCATGATAAGATTTAGTGATCACCCCAGTGAGGGAGAGGCTGTCATTGTAATGGAGGGAAGTCACGATCATCTTTAACTTCCTCATTTATGTAGACCGGATGCCTTGATACAGAGATGGTATGATGCTTAGATGTCTCCCTTATAAGTATATAATATCTTTTCTAATGTTTTTGGGGAGGGATATTCATCTTATCCCAGAGACGATACTCATTGGAATTGTTTCCCCTGAGCATCTCCTTGTTTAGTTGTCTGAGACTTTGTATCTCATTCTCATATTATGTCAACTGCTCCTTCATAGAAATATTTTTAGATCTTCTAGGTGAAAATTGGTATATGACCACTTCTTTCCCTTTATCCTTGGAAGTGTTCCACTTTATAGGTGGAAAACCAATATTCAGAGGTGTCGGGTTTTGGATCCTCCTCTAGTTCTATGTGCGTGCAACCTTAGTTGTTTCATTCAAATCACCTTCCTCTTGAGGTATATTTTCCATATTACATACCTCTACATTTGTGTCTTGATCCACATTATCTGTTGTGTTTATAGTTAAAACATTCATAGAGTTATATAGGATAATGGTAGTCATCCCATTACTCTCAATGCAACAGGGTGATTATGCACTGCTTGCATCATGGTTGTTTCTTAAACCCTTTTCCATATTGTACCTTTTTTTCTTATGACCCCTATGGGGTTTGATTTCATTTTTCATATACTTATCTTATCTCGATCTATGAATAGTGACATTAAGGGAGTTTCTAGTTGTGTTTTCCAAATGGGCCCCGAATTGCATATTTTCATATTATCACAGGAGGAATGAATGAGATACCAACCGTTGATATTTACCTCCCAACTTGGAGAAGACCAATTCCCTATGTGGTGACGATAATGATGAAAATGCCTCCAGCCTTGTGGGATGGGGACTATTTAGGGCCACCATTGGAATTTTATGATCCTGTTTTTAAGAATTTAATGATTTTGGTCAAGGATTTGATGATTATTGGGATGGTCATTGAGATATAAATGCCCCCATCCCAGTGGTCTTGGGTTGATCTAGAACCATTGTTGATTTATTTAGGACCCTCTTAGGGTGTGATGAACCTGGTGATGGAAATTGAGATATAAATACTCTTAGCCCAATAAGCTAGGGTTGGTTTACAAATACTTCTAATATGTCATGAATCCTCTTAGGGATTGATGGCCTAGGGGTGGAGGTGATGGTAAATATTCCCCCAACCTAGGGGGATGGGTTTTCTTTTGGATGGTTATTATGGCTGCTTCTATTGTGATCCATTGGATTTAATGCAACTATGCTCGTGTATGAGCTGAATCTAATGGATTTACATGAGGGGACCGACCTAATAACATGTTTGTGACCATATCCCTCCATTTTTAGTGTTTTGGCACTGTTAAAGTGAGGTAATTCCATTGTAACGACCAACTAGATCATGCATTACCTAATCCCTTGATTTTTTCAAAGGATATGGCATTGTAGTATTCTATATCTGGGGGGATCTGGTATTATAGGGGTATGTTGAAGTGTAATTCTCCATAATTTCCCCATCCTCAAATACAAATACACAATGAGGATTTGATTGTAACATCCTCGACCCGGAATCCACTAAACTGGTGCTCCGAGCCGGGTGGTTACATGACCTTAAGCGCGCCTCCCCGTATGCCAAAGGCTGTCGACTAGTAGCGGGGGTTTATAGAGTCAAGTGGGGAGACTATACCTTCTTTTTATCAGAGTAAGCCACAACATAAATAAACCAAATAGCAGAAACAATAACCAATAAACAAGGAACATGTATAACAACCATTTACAACCATAAACATGCCATGTCATACTATAAGTGCAAGAGTGAACAAAACCCGAAATAAAGACAATGGCCAAAATCCCCAAAATGGTCCCGAATCTAAGTCCAGATCCTCCACCAAGTGATACCCATGTCCACTCGCTATCTATCAAGGACCCTTTCCCTTCTCCTGACCTGCAAACATGAAGTCTGCTCGGGTACCCAACGGCGACCCGAGCAGGGTGTGAGTACAACTCAGTAGGCCACCACCAACGGTGTCTACAAAATATCCAGTATAAACAAGTAGTGCATGAAAAAGTAATATGAATGATAATTACCAAGTAATTAATTAGGGTGCCATTAACAAGTTCAGGGCCAAATCCATTGCCACTTCCATTACCATTCATTACACACCAATTATCATCACTTACCAATTCATCACATTTCCATGGGTTAATCGCATACATTATGTTACATGGGTTTAAGTCTGACAATCACAAGAAAGAGGGTAAACACATCATTATCATATCTCACTAGGACTATCCCCCTTATGATAATCATATCCTCACCTCGAAGCCTCAGTCTGGGTGGATGCAACCGTTAGGAGAATAGATCCTCATTCCTCATTCCTAACCCGTGCATTTAGGGTGGAGTTCAGAGCATTAGTCTTTACTCGACCCGTGGGTGTAGATCCTCAAGTCATACCCCACACTACCAAGCCATGTGCACATGCTTATATATAAGTAACCATCAACCCACTATACCATTTCCCTTAGGCAAACACCATTCATAAAAAACCACATAGGAATTCACATTATGCCTTAACCCATTAACACCTTACCATTTCAAATAAGTTAACCATTCACCCAATTCCCATGTGTTATGATTATCTCACTAAGAATTCAACACTAAACCCATAATCCATCACATTATGGTCTTTATTCAGTTTACAAATTAACCCATTTAACCCGTTCATCATTCCCATGAATCAACCATTCAACCCATTCCATATAACCCTCAGGTTATTACCAAGTCTAGGTACATCACCTAACTTCTATTCCAAGTTCAACCAAACATTCCAACATATTCAACAAGGTCTCTACCTTTTATTACAACAAGGTCACTTGTTCAATCACATTCTCTAAGTCCGGGAAAAGCCAACACATCCCATGGATGGCCCCAATTAGGTCAAGTCATTCCCAACACATCCCATGGGGATCGTGAGAGTTTCCATTTACCATTTTAAACACAAATATTACCAAACATGCCAAGGTTATTCAAAAATTAACCAAGGGAAAGTAAGAGCACAACTAAACATGCACAAATACCCAAATAACTATGGGATATCACTTGTAGACCACCTACCTCGAAACCGCGGTTTAACGAACCCTCAATCGAGTCCTTAGACCTCAATCTGACTAGCCTTTGGATATTTAACCTAGAACTCACCCAAAAGATAGGGTTTTAGGGCTTTAGAACAAGAGGGAGAGAAGATACAAACCCTAAACCAAAAGGAGAAGCAAGGATGAGATTAGCCTTACCTGGAGCTTCGATCCACAACCAACGGTGCTCTAAACGGCCAAGAATCGAAGGAGAACCACCCTTGGGAATCTTGGGTTGTCCAAGTTCGTCACTAGGGTTGAGAGGGGATGAATGGAGGAAAATCCCGAGTTGGGGTTTAAAATACCGGAGTGAAAAACTTGTAATTTTTCCCAACTTTAAGAGGTCGCACGGTTTAGCCACACAGTTTGACAAACCGTGCGCAAAACGTGTGCATGCTACTGCCCGGAGGAGAAGGGTTGCACGGTTTACCTGGTCAAGCTGCACGGTTTTCCCTGGCCGTGCTCAGGTCATGCACCCTAGCCTGTCTTGCCCATCTTTCCTTTCTTCCATGCCCCAAGCCCCTGAAACACTCCCAAGGCCTCTCATACTTTCAAAAGACATCCCTTGAAACCCGAAACAAGGGATTCAACCAAAACATAATGAAAACTTACCCTTCCAAAAAACTAGGATCTTACATTGATGATCAATTGTCACAGAGTTGTGATGTAATGGTGGAAAGTGTGTTATAGATTTGTACTATGTTTTTCTGGTTTTGGGTACCAGGCTATAGAGATAACAGTATGATCTAACTGATAATAGATCATGTTTATGGTTTGAAGGTGACCCTCATATCCTAGATAAGGGAGGTGTCTATCCTTGAATTGCTGTTGATTTTCCCACATATTTTGACATAGGTAAGGCATGCAATCCTTCTCTAGCTCATATGTGATATCATAGTGAGAAGTGGTGAGGGGACATAACATGGTTGGGAGGTTTTTTCTAGATAACTCTCTCAATATATAAATATCATCTTACTCTTTATCATACTTAAATTCCTCCACTTGGTCCAACCATATATTCTACTTCTTGTGGTTGCCTGCTGACCGTGGTGAAAGGTTTCTAGTAGTTGATGCGGAACTATATATGGTTGACCCTGGTGTTTTGATCACCTATATATATGAAGGTGTCAATGTTTTAAGCACCAATTTATATGTATGTGTCCAATAAAGGAGAATATTTCCTTGTCCAAGGGAGATATCATAGTGGGGAGGTTGACCATGACAGATGTCAAGAGTAGAGTCACTGCGATCCATCTCCACACTACCACGGGGAGCACTATCAAGGTTATGAATTCCTTCTACTTTGGTTGAAGAGTCAAAAAACCCTTAGGGTGTTGAGAATGTGTCTCAAAAAACCTCAAGGAAATTGATATTGAGAAGATTAGGGATATGATCCTCATTCTATGTCATGACTAGAATACGCCGACCTGCCTTTTGGGATTGTATAAAGATATGATCCTATTGTATGATAGATGTTGTAATATGTTGATAATTGTATGGTGTTATAGGAATATGAGATTATTACTGAGAAGGTTCTAGAGTATACTGGTGACCTTCTATATTGTTGGTAGAAATATGATACTATATGTGGTTGGTTTCTAGAATATGTCGATCAACCTTGGCTGAAGTGGGGATATAGGCCCAATGAAAATATGCATTTCCTACTAAAATATGCCGATGGAACTCCAAAATGGTATAAGGGATATGAGCATCCTCCTATATAGCCTTTGAAGGATGCTAGTGCAGTCTTTCATCAGTAGAAGTAGGGATATGGTCCTGGATTCCGTGAGCTACGAGAATATTCCAAGTAGCTTCACTGACATGAATATGATATTGTCCCAAGGCATGTGTTTCTCTCACATGGTGATCCCTGGTTGGATTAGGGATATGTTCCTAATCACATGACTTTATAATATTCCACAGGTATTTTTTATAGGAATATCATCATTTTCAAAGGCATGTTTTTCTCACACCTAGTGAGCCCAAATTGGAACGGTAATATGACCCCGATATGATGGATTTGAAGTATTCCACCGGTATTTTTCAATAGAAATGTGTGCCTATCTTGAGGCATGTTTTGATCTCACTTGGTGATACCGGGTTGGAACAAGAATATGATTCCATTTTGATGCCTCATCCTTTACCAGAATATGTCGATAATACTCCTAGATGGGAGTAAGAATGTAATCTTACTTTGGAACAACCACTTGTTCATGATGATCAGAGTGTTGTGCTACCCTATATGTAGAGATATGAATATGAACATGTCCTTGTATCTATATTAGTGCCGGAATATTCAGATGGAGTTCTTCAGCTATTTCTAGAATGTAGTGACATTTTAGAAAAGTGTGCACTGGAATGTAGGCCTGCACATTTTTGTCTCCAATATATACTGGTATATATATTTAATTGAAGCATGGATATAATCCCATTTCTTTCCTACTTGCTCTATCGAAATATGCTTATGGGATTCATGCATGGAGGTAAAGATATGCACCCCCCATACTTGCTATAGGAATATGCTCGTAGACTTTCTCCAAGTGATCAGGGATATGAGCCTGTTCACTGGCTACCATCGTAATATATCGACAGATTTGTTAGTGGAAGCAAGAATATGATCCAAATCTTGGTCATCCAAGTATTTCTACACCCGATGTGTTTTCCTTGGTGCCTGCTCATGGGGGTTAGAGGTGGAAATGTGTCAAGTGGTGTCCTCAGTAGGTGATTGAGGGGAACTGGTGGGACAACGTTGGTAATGATGGTTGATAGGATCCCTCCTCAAAAGATCTTGAATTATATTGGAATCGTCGGTGAATTCTTGATCCACCTTAATTAGATACTAAAGTTGGCGATTTTCACACTCTAGGGACAAGTTTCCTAAGTAGTTGGAAATGGAAAAAGACACTATTGGTTTCACTACAACTTTCTTTGGATGATGCAGACTCATCAGTTTCAGCATCTAGAGACCCTTTAATGTGGCCTCAAGGGTTAGGATCATACCATATTGATAGTATTCTTGAACTATTTCATTCTCCACCTGACATTGAAGGTGTCAGGTGGGTGAGGTTGCTTTGCAACTCACAAGGGTTACAATCACAACTGATTTTCCAAAATAGTCGTTGGATGAAGACATGATCTCGGGTCAAGGTGTTATTTGTGAGAGTAGTTCTGAAATCATGAATACAATAAGGAAAAATGTCACCAGTCAGTAAATCATTGCAGTAATGATATGTGCTCAATCCTATATGCATAGGTAACACAATTTTCCTTTCTTATTCCCAGTTCACTCATCCTTCTAGTGTGGACTTGTCACAATAAGGATGAACTTATTTCATGACAACCCCGATTACATAGGATTTCACATCAGGCATGAAATTTTTCTTTTTGTAGGATGCACAAAATTAAATGGCCCGATGCATGGTCAACTAATCATTTTTATTATTTGAGAGTTTCACATCAGGTTCACTATTTTTGTTTTGGGGGAAATGAGGGTTTTAGAGATTCCCAACAATTTATTATGAGGGTGGTTGGATGTTTTGCACAATTCATCACATTGGGTTCACTGTGTTTGTATTTCATATAAAATCCCAATGGTTCCCACATATATAAATGAGTACGGACCTATTTTCCAAAGGCAGGCGATAAATTGGGGTTTTAGACCTAATGACACTTAATAAGTCATATTGGTCGAGAGGATGGGAGGTCGATCTCATCACATCCTTTTAGGGGTAATTTTTTCCTACCTTGACACTCTCTTATATATTTAAGATATGTTCGTGAATATCTTATTAATACCGATACGAGATCGATTACCCTAAAAAAATGATCAAGTGTTGAATCCTTCCATGTGTAAAGGGTGGTCTATTAATGAGTCCATTTGTATGTATCCAAGGTTCTTCGTCCATTTCATGTTAATGGTTAGATTTTTATACTTTGAATCCATATAACCAAGCACTTTGGAGTTTACTGGCATCCAAGGAGGCGATTAATATCTCGAGGATGGGATTAAACCTTTATGAGGCATCCTATGTATTCTGATTATAACAAGAATCAAAACCCATATAGTTTTTTGAATCCATGTATTTTAATGTCATGCAAAAAGGATATATACGAGGTAACTTAGGCACTGGGTATTAATCTTAAGCCTTGGGGAGGCATCCTACGTATCCTGGTTATGTCATGAATAAGAGTCATTGTAGTTCGATTGCTCCCTTGTGACTTACCCTAAGGTGTATGTCCATGCATGTAGGCTGTCATATTATGTCACTGAATGGGGCTTACACATAGATATTTCCCTGGCTAGTGGAGGTTCGTGATGTGAGTGAGATAATAATTTCAATTCCCTAAGTCCACATGATCCATGCTTTGTGTGAGAAACAGGGGTAACAAGTAACCAGTCTTGCTGCATATGGATGTGGTAATTATGCATTGGGGTAGCCATTGTGGGGTATTTTATATGAAGATCTGGCCTTAGGAAGGCATCCTACATATCCTGATTATGGTAGGAATTAGATTCATCACAGTTTAGTTGACTTCTCAATCCGCTGGTGGATGAGGAAGAATAATGCACCTGTAGGAGTGTTTGGGTCCCATAGGCTTGAATGTTAGATACATGGAGGGTCTTACACCGAGGTGGGTTCCCATTTGAGATCGGGACTTAGGTTGGTGTACTATATATTCTGTTTATAATAGGAATCCGAGTTCTCATAGTTTAGTTGGGGGTATGCCCAAATATGTCTGGTGGAAAAGGTGATCATGTCCCAGGATTCCTACCTAACATGTCTTGATTGATTGCTTGATATATACTGATTTTCTTCTTGACATGTCCTGGTTTCCTAACAGATACGTACAAATACAATCAAATAATCAAGTTGAATTGAGTGGCGTGTCTTGAGGACCACACATGATCAAGGCTATCATGTCTGAAGGGTGTCACATGACCTATATGACTTTTCTAGTGGACATAACATAACTAAGGATGGCATGTCTATAGGTTTCCACATGAATTGGTTGAATTTTCTAGAGTACATCACATGATCAAGTATGACATGTCTGGAGGGTGCCGCATGACATGGATGGCTTTTCTGGAGGACATTGTACGATCTATATGACATGCCCAGAGGACATCGCGAGATGTGTTTGACATGTCTGGAGGGTGTTTCATGACCTGGATGACTTGTCCAGAGGTCATCGAGAGACTTGGCTGACATGTCATGGTACAACCGTATAACTTGGCCAACATGTCTAGAGTACATCGTTAGATTTGGATGGAAAGCCTGAAGGATTTCACAAGACTTGGGTGGCATGCCCAGAGGGAGTCATATAACTTGATTGACATGTCCAAGGGGCATTGCATAATCCAAACAGTATGTTCAGAGATTATTGTATGACTTAGGTGACATGTCATGGTGTTGTTGCATGATCTGGGTAGGTCATGCGAAGCGCATGAAGATTATCATATCCTTATTTAAATAAGTATCCCATCTTTTTTACTATTTTATTAAATCATTTATTTCTTATGCACCTCAAGGTTTATCCAGTGTTAGCTTATTTTAGGTTTCATGTAGCTTAGTCAACATGGGGGACCTCCTTCACATAATCTGATTGACACGCCATAAGTCCTTTGCATGATCTATAAAGTGATCAGGTGAAGTTCATATTCATGTCATGTGATCCCTTAGGCTATTCACTAGATTTTATGTCTAGTACGTATTATCATAGACTAGGTCCCAATAGAGAGTGCTTTTTCATTTATGGTTTATTTACCGCATGATGGGTTTTTTCATGGATTGCTTCTCACATCTTTTCACATGCCTTCACATGATGGATTATGTGATGGATATGTGTTTAATTTCTTACATTATAGTATATGGATATTCCTTCCTATTTTATCACTTATAATTTTTATATTCCTATCTTTTTTTATATGAAAGGATTTTATGAAAAACCAAAGGAAAATTATTTATAGATGAGTTTGGATTTATGAAAATGGTTTGTAAAACTGTTTCCATTTTAAAATTTAGAACTACTTCATTCTTGATATTAGAACTTATATAGACTATGTGGTGGTATCCTACTGGGCTTTGTACTCACACCCTATTTTTTCCTTTGGATAGTTTTAGACGTTGTTTTATAGGACTCAGGTAAAGGGAAGGGAATTATGTAATATGCCAGTGTCTCTTTTCATTGTTTCCTTTATTGCGGTATAGTTTGGAGGTAATGGTTGGTCACATGAAGACTTGTTGGTCTTGTATTTTCATACTTTCTAGTTTATCCAGTTTGGCTTAGATTGTATAGATTTTGGATTCATCTCTTTCTTCCACATTGTACTCTGGTTTTATGTCTTGTTTTGGTTATATTCAAGACTTGTTTTCCATTATCCTATTCCACCTCACCACCATGACGAGATAGATTGGGTGGATTTTCTAGTTGACTTAGGTTGGTTTGTTACACACAATTTTGTCATGGATAAATATTTTCTCAGTTTCAAACTCCCTATTATTCATGCATATGCTTTGGGTCACAACAAACATTAATGACTTGGGTAGACAACCACATGTTGCAGAAATCATCCACCCGATCATTTTTACAAAATTACACTTGTTGTTTCAAACATTAGACATTTTTTTACCAGTTTATAGACCAAAATTCATCAGTAATGGCTTCATATAACCTACATATTTCATGCGGCATTTGGATTTAGCGGTTTAGGATGGAAATAATTTGTAGTCAATGAAAGATATTCTGGCATCATTATGAGATATTTCACCTTCTAGGGAGAGATTTGGTTTAAAACTTTTAGTAGTGAAGTCACTAATGCTTCTTGAAAAGGAGGAAAAGCTCTCACTTGAATCATGTGATGATGAAGAAGTTCAATCCCCAATACATTCACTATTTACCATGATTGAGGACCAATTTTATGGGAAAAGGGCTGGTTCTAGTCATGAAAAATTTACATCATCAGCTTCTATGTCGAAAGTGATCCATGGTTCTCTTCCCAAAAGCCTTATTGCCAGTCTTGTTGAAGCAATAAGAGGATTCAATACCCTAATAAAAATGGAATTATTCTATTGTATTTTTTTGTTTAACTGAGAAAACTTTGTACTGAAGGGCAACATGTACTTGGTATCCCTCTGAATGAAATTCTGGATTTATATTTATGTCTTTTTCATAAAAGGCTACAAGTTTTCAATTTTTAAGTATCCCGAAGAAGAAAACATGTTCTTTCAAGCAAAGAATTATAATTTTCTCCACATATTCAAGAACTATTTATTACTGATGGTGCAAGTCCTATTTTATTTTCAAGACTTAGCACTGGTGATCTTGTCATCCATTTGGGGGATGAACATCCTTGTGAGCTTTTAAACATGTTTAAAAATGATGGAATTGTATACTTCCCTATTACATAAGAAGCACCTTTATTTGAAGAATATATTCATAAGGAAACTTAAGAGTTTGTTTTTAAAATAGGGATTGTTGGTGCTGGTTGTTCTCAACTTCTAGCTAATATGCAGGTTTTCAAGGCTGAAAATCCTAGATATATTTTAGAAGTTTTTGTAATATGGAATTTCCCCCCAATTGGATATAAAATGGGTTGAGAAAAGAGGTGATAAATACCTTCCATGGCGTTGATTTATTGTTTTCAAGAGGCCAATTAAGTAGACAAATGTGGAAAAAGGTAGTTTATGGAAAGAACTATAGAATACAGTAAAACCTGTTTCAACTGTTAAGTTGGCACTTATTTATGATGAGGATCTAGAAGTGGAGGTGTCTTTAATGACCTGGAGAACATTCTACCATGTGCCCATTTTAAAGGAAAACTGTTCAAACAGTATGAAACAAATTCTTTTACCATTACCTAAAATTTTTAAGCCTTGATTGTTATTCAAGAGGCCCTGAGAATCTATTTCTTTGTGTAAATTCCTTGAATAATTTTTGAAGAAAGAGAAACTTGGACCTAAAGATATGTGGTGTTTTCTTCATCACATGGATCATCAATAATCCATCAATTTCTATATGATATACTATGGAGTACGAGTGCATTCAGAGTTTAATCTAGTTATTACCTTGAGGATAAGGTGATTTTTCAAGTGGGGGTAAATGTTAGGCATGGGTATTGGTGGGGATGATTGTATGGGCGTGAGTATTATACAACTACCAAGGGGTATTATTACAATATTGTATTTTTACAGTTGATATTTTGTTTTTTCCAACTATATCAAGTAGGGGTTGTTGGTTTGGTGAGTGGGGTAATAAATAGAAGAGATGTGTGTGGGGAAGAGGATAGAAATTCATTTACATTTATAGCTTAGCTATTGGGAGGTCCGAACTTGGGAGGTTTTGGCCTAGCCTTAGGAGAGTGGTCTTCTCTAGGGAGTTATATTTTTTTCTTCTTTATCTCCTTCTTATACTACTTCTCCTCCTTATTCTATTATAACTCTTCCTCTACTCCTACTGTAATTTTTTCACTATTATTATGTTGTGTAGTAATAATTCTTAAGTAGTTCTCTTTTTTCTATCTAATTTCTATCGTTCAATCATCAATAGGTTGGAGTCTTAATTATTGGTGCTTTATTGAGAGGCCTAACACAAGGTATGTTAGACCATTTGAGGTTATTAAAAGACTTGGAATCGTGGTATACTAGATGGTATTACTTTTCTAAATGACATGAATCATGACATGTTTGATGTCCTAGTTGAAGAAGTATCACCTTGGTTTCTCCCATTATCTTGATTAAATAATCTTAAAGCTAGAGTATGATAACTCTTTGGTAAAATAACTATTTCAAATTATCAATCATCATAATGATATGGTACAAGAGAAATTTTTCATTCAAAAAATGTCCTATAACATCATAATAATGGTCCTCCTCTAAGTTAGAGTGAAAATATTTAATGAAGTATCTATAAAATCATCTCTTATCAGGTCTATGATCATTAATAATTACTTTCTAAGGAAAAAAGTGATATATTTAGGAAAATTATGACACCTCTGATGTCTCTTTTGGGTAAGTACTCTGATGTATATTTGTTTTGCCTTTTGTTTTGAGATTTAGAGTGAAAATCTAGAACATTTTTGGGATTTTCCAGGTTTTACGGTTCAGGTGAACAATTATCATAACCGTGCATAAAAACCTTTCATGCTAAAAATATACTTTCAGGGGAAAAAGCATGATTGGTGCATAATTTTTCTAACCGTACACCCAAACCGCACACCCCTTTTAAACTTAAATAATTTCTTTTTCTAAAATAAAATTTAAATGAGGTTGGCCCCATTTCTTCCACTCTTACTTGACTATACACTAGGCATCAACCCCCCTTGGTTTCCCTCCATTCCTTACTACAACTTGGTGATTTTTTCATCAAATAGGTATGATTCTTCAAGATTAGTTTCTCGAAATCTCACCCACTCATCATTTATCTTCTTCTTCTTTTATGTTTTTCCCTAGAAATGTTATGGAAGCATAGATTTTACCTTAAAAATCTTTTCAATTAGTGTTTTTAAATTTTAGGTCTTCCAATAAATCTATAAGGAATATTACTCTCATCAATTTGTGGGATAACATCCGTTGGAAATTAATTCATCATTTTTTGGATGGTATATCTTTGTATTTTCCTTTTTTAACAAAACCATGAATGTTTGTATGTTTTAATTAATGTTTTAAGTAATATAAAAGTTATATGTTTAACCTATTATGATTCTAAAATAATTATGTTATTATTTTCTCTTGGTTTTAATTTTACACAAAGTATGGATTTATAAAAAGAAATAAATTCTGTTTTAGGATAAAAGATGCACATAAGGTGTTTGTAGAAATACCAAGCATGGGTTTTTATAAACTAAATAAGGGGTGTTATTAGAATGTTTTATTATTATTAATAAAGATAAAGTACTATGTTTTAGTGGGGTTTTCAAAGGATAAAGTAATATTTGGTTGCTTTAAAAGTGATTTTCTATATAATCTTTATTTGAATTATTGTTGCTACTTTCACTATTATGAGATGTTTTAGTCATGCCATAAAAGAAATATTTCATTATTTTCTTCTCATCTTTCCAAATATTATGTCTTATTTGATATGTCTTAAAATTTTATTGACATTGATTTCTTTTATAACCTTGAAGACATGCCCCTTGGTGTTGTCATGTAAGAATGGGAATATATTGTGATATGTGATATGGATGTGATACGTCAAGAGATCCCTCAGGAACTTGGAAGGTATATACTAGGAGGGGTAAAATGGTCTTGGAACTATCTCCATCAACCTAAGTAGTACCCACAATAATTTTTATGGGGATTCCCTTGGGTGGATTGTTAAAAGGCCGGGGTGATAGAAGGATCAAGGAGAGAAAAAAGATGTGACAGCTTTGGCTTGGGTGAGACTGAGAGAATAATCTCTTCCTGAAGGGTCTTCTCCTCCATTACCATCTCTTTTTATAAGTCACCTATAATTCTCTATTTTCATAACATAATATACCAAAGGGGTTTGCTCAGTGTTGCGGCTCTATCACTTTGGTCCGACTTTTCAAATACTTTGATAGGGGAGGTCATGATGACGGGGATGAGGCTCCAAGATCACCTTGAAGGGGTAGAACAATGCATGGTTCACATTGAAGTTGGGTTGGAATAGAATACGGGACAATTCAAAGCTAAAATTTTTAAACTAGCCGCGTCATATACTTTTTCGAAAGACATACATAATTTCATATCAACCTTGTTGCGACACACGAAGAAGATGTCAATGTAATGTAGGATGAATCACAACCATTGGACTTAGTAACATAATCTTGGACACTCTCATCCAATGTTGAGATCAAGGAAAAACCCCTTGGTGAGGCCAAAAGCCTAGTGATGGAGACTAACGCTACCCATGACCCACCCCATGCCAACTGTTTGGCGATTAGAATTCCCAATGTTTGACGGCAATTATCCTTGAAGTTAGATCATGCGAGAAAAATTGTTCTTCCAAATCCACCATACTCTTTAGGAGGAAAAAATATCACTCACACAAGCATTAAAGGAATCAAAACTCACTGGTTCTTGATTTTACGAGAAGTTCATTCATATGTAACATGGACCACTCTCAAATAAGAGCTTCTGGGGCACTTTAGAGAACTTGAGATTCAAAACTCATATGAGGAGTTGGTTGATATTTTCCAACACAGATCAGTCCAGGATTACATTTAATGGATTGGATATCTAGTTTCTATGTTACCTCACCAACCGAAGCTAGAGCGTTCCAGTTATTTTCTGCGTGGCTCACACGATGAGATTCATAATTGGGTACATATACATGATATGGAAACATAATTACAAGTAATGTGGTTGCCACACTATGTAGAGATTGCACTGACTAAAGGGGTGGTTATTCACACATGCGAAGGTGATCTACACATGAAACCTAGATGTGAGGGAAGTCCATGGTCGTAATCACTATGCCTAGGTATATAACTACACAGTCCACCCCCCCCCCCATTTCGACAAGACAGACAAGTTGGGCTAATATGGGAGGATCGAGCCAGGGGTACCGTGACAAGGAATCCTAGGATGATGGGGGGTACTACATCTATCGAACCATGAGTGGGAGGAAAGAAGAGTAGGGTGATGTATTTGGAAAGGTGGAAGATTCAAATTGAAAGAACCATCTAGAGATCCTTATTTCTTCAAATGGAGAAATGCAGGAAGAGTCCATAAAGATCATGGACTCAAATGAGGAGAAGGAAAAAATCTTAGAGAGGAAAATTTGAGGTTATTACAACAAAGAACAAATGTATTGGATATACAAAAAAGACCTAATTTTAGCACAAATCTTCAACGAAATAAAGATTAATGTGTAGGAATACATCCAAACATGGTATAAGCTTTTCAATCACTTTGAAGACCTTGTCAAAGATGATCTAGATAAAAGGGTCCATGCCCTTCATTGGGGGCTATACCGGGTAAGAAATTACAATATTTTTAGTCTCATTTTTAATGAATTTGTGATTTATTATTGAATTTAGACCTTTATTCCATGAAATTATATTGTTTCCCACTTTTCCTTAAAATTTCCTTTGGAAATAAATTTTTTCAATATTAGTAGCAATGCACAAATTCTGAGATTTAAAGATGAGATTACTACTCTTGGGTAAAGATGAAGTATGTCTGGACAAGAAAGAATAAGTGATGGCTAGGGTCATTGAACCAGATAAAGGGGTGTCTTAGGATGAGGTAGAATGTCAAGTTTTGAAGAATCATGGGAGAGACACCTACTATCAAGCCCAATATAGAGAATACTTATACTTGATGAAAGTGGAGGGTTGTGTGTATGACATCCCAATTTTAGTCCTAGTGGATAGTGGCGCAACTCACAATTTCATTTCACCTAGGTTGAATACTATTATAGGATTTTTCATCCTTGACACAAGCCAACAATTTATCAAGCTCGGGGATGGGCATAGAATGTGGTCTCATGGTATATTCCAACAATTTCGCTTAAACATGGGAGCTTATGATTTCTTGGTTGATGCCTAAGTCTTGGATTTAGGTGGACTTGATTTAATTCTATGAATTTCCAAGTTGTGAAATTTGGGATATGTCTAAATTAATTAGAAGACCATGAACATGAAATTCAATGTTGGGGGCCAAGCGTATACTTTTCAAGAAGTTTTTTAGAAAAAGTAGGTAGTCTCCTTACATGTTCTAACCAATCATATCAGCGGGGGGGGGGGGGGGGGGGTATTCAAAGGTAGTAGGAAAATATGAACTCTATGGGAACAAACTTCTATAGAAGAAACCACACAACATGGAAACCTCACTCAACAATGTTCAACAGCTTCAGCTACAAAACCTATCCATGAAACTACAAATAGTGTTTAGTGAACCCTGAGGCCTCCATCTATAGTGACAAAGCAACCATAAAATAAATTTGGTTTAGGGGAAAATCCCAGTATTGGTTAGACCCTATCGATACCCACATTCTCAAAAGAATAATATTGAAAGGTTAATACAGTAACTACTTCAATTAGGTACCATTCAAAATAGCACAAGTGTTTATTCTAGTCTGGTCTTATTAGTAAAAAAACAAGATGGTTTGTGGAGTATGTTCATGGACTACTGGGGCCTCAATAAGGTAACAAGCCTTGAAAAGTTCCCTATACCAATTGTCAAAGAATTATCAGATGAATTGCATAGGGTGACTTATTTCTATAAACTAGACCTTAAATTTAGCTATATTAGATCTGAATCTGTGATGAAGATGTGGAAAAGATAGTTTTCCACATGCACAATGGCCACCATGAATACTTGGTAATTCCATTTGGACTCACTAATGTACCATTTGTAAGAAACTGAATATTAATTTTAGGTATGGATATTTATTTTGGTGTTGTTTTTGAAGAAAAAAAGGACGAAATGATAATTTTCTAAGTACACGCCGTGTACTTATGAGTACATGTCGTGTAACCGGGTACCGCGTATAGCTGCTTACTAGCCATGTAATGGCTTAGTACATGGCTGTATAGGTAACCTGGAAGACTGCTTAAGGTGAGGGTCGATTAAGTATACTACATGATGTGTACATTTAATAAACACACCATGCAGTTTCCTTTTTATTTGATAAATTGGAGCGAGGTCATGTCTCATCTTTGTAAACACCTTCTTCTCCCCTTGGTTCATATGGGAGAGTGATGAATGACCAAAGAACTTCGAACCCCTCCCTATTCTCCATACAACCTCCAATTGAGATGTTGTTGGGTGTGTTGGAATCTCACTAGTGATTTCTCAGTCCCCTTAGAGCCACTATTCCTGATTCCTCCTCTCTCGTGAGTATTTCAAGTTTGAACGTTTTTCACCTTTTTGTGGATCTATGCTATTATAGGATGATTCAAGGGCTGAATTTCAAGAGTGTTTATTGTTGAAAGGCACTTTCATGGGTTCTCTCAAATGAAGTGTGATTGTTTGGGTACTTGGATGCAGCAGAGTGGCTGACCAAGGTCATCTCTCAAAAGAGGAAGTAAATTTAAAAAAACTTTTTAAAGGTATTATAAAAATAAAATAAAAGATAATAAAAACACTAATTTAAAGGATGGGGTTTGTTTATTGTTTATAAAACTAGAAGAAATTTTCTGGAAGAAGATTGCATTTTTTTTGTTTTTAATTTTGAAATGAATTTCGATTAAAAAGACGCAACAAGAAGATATTTTTTTAGAAAATATTTTAAAAGGAATAATCAATATAACTATACCTATTCACCCAATTATTTATCATTATCATTTAAATTAACATCCACTTAATTATAATCCCCTAATTTTTTGACCCTCAAACCCTACAGGAGTTAACTTAACCACAAATATGAAATTACTTAAACCCTAGGCTAGCTTCGGAACATGAAATCGTAGAACCCTACTTTAATTGATATTCTTAGGTTATATTATGTCCAATGGTTAATTAAAGAACATATACACTCTGGAAATTAGAATTAATTGAGTTTATATATTATATTTGAACTCTACAAATTTATCCTGTGTGGTCTTGTATTACCGACTACGATCGCACTCTCACAATTTACACAAACCTCGACCTCACGTGCTTTTGTGTCAATTGTTAAATTGATTTATTAGTTTAATTTATCTTGGAAACTCAATTAATATATAATATTAAGTGAATTACAGTATCTCATAGATTCAAAATAAATTAATAAAGAAGGTAAGAGATAGATCTATTACTAAAAAGAATACTCCTCTATGGGTGGTGTAATCATTGTAGAAGTGAATTTCATTTGCAATGGTTTATAATGGGTATAACCCAATCACTCTTCCACTCAAGAATTTAATAACAAATAGGAAGATAAAATAAGAATAAAATTGAGCAAAATAAAATAAATGGAAGATAAAATAAGAAGTTTATTGAAAGAACAAAAACATTACAACAAAGAAGAGGAAGAGAAGAGCATTTTGGAGGAGATCTTAGCTTGAAAGATTCTCTCCTCCAATGGTTAATTTAAATGGAAAATAACCAATTAAACTATGATCCAAATACTCTAAGGCACTTCCAACCCCTTAAAATTATAAAAACACCAATTTATAGAGTGAAGGGGAGGCTAGGTTCAAAGTGGTTTCAAGTGTGAATGGGGAATCTCAACCAAATATTTTAAGACAAATTTCACCACCCATTTGACCACAAAAAAGTGTTAATAATATCTCCTTTCAGAAGGTTTATTTGTGAAAAAATGAAATTTAGAGATCCTCTCAAAATTTGGTCCTAATCCAAGCATAGATGAAGAAGTTATGGCCCAAATACAGAACCCATGTCCATTTTGGCGAGTCCAGCCCAAATTTGACTTCATGACCCATTTTCACCAACCAAATGCATTATTTAGCTCCAATGTACTCAATTAAAGTTGTATCCCATTAAGTTGAGAACATATTTAAAAAAATTTAAGTTCAAATAATATATATAAATATATTTATGTCTGAAATGCTACAGTGAATTTTAAAGGGTAAAAATGGAATTTTCATCAAATTCCCAAATGAATGATCTAATCCCAAATATTTCACAAATGAACACATTTACCACAATGTGAGGAAATTATATCATTTATTATCAATAAAATATTCAATAAAAATGTGTTTTATAAATCGTACGACATTAAGGTAGGTGGTTTGTACCTTTTGTTGTTCATATTTGGATTATATATGCTTAAAGTGCTGCATACCCATGTTTGGGGTATTGCTTGATTTGAATTATAACCCTATTTATCACCTAATATGGTTTGATTGTTTGATAAAGGGTAGTTACTTATGCATAATGTTTTATAACTTTTTTATGGGACACACCATGGGTGCATTCCCTTGTTTGATTATTCATGGCCATTTGGTATGCCTATAGGCTTGCCTTGTTTCCATGCCTTGTTTTTTAGGATGGAGTTACTGATTATATGAAATGCCTATGATATGTATTGTGGAAGTGTGGCCAAGGGGAGTTTGATCGTGAGACCTTTCCAAGTTAGGGTCATTTATAAATGAATTGTTGTTATGTTCACCAATGGGTATTGACTGTGAGAGCTTCCAGGTGGTCGTCAACTCAGGGTTTTAGACTGTGAGAGCTTTCCCAGGTGGTTATTTATGATTGTTTGATAGTATATTAGACCAAGGGTTTAGACTTATATATCTTTCCCAGGTGGTTTTTTGTAAATTATTAGTGCTATGTTAGAACAGAGGGGTTAGACCGTGGGAGATACCCAGAGTGTTGTTACTAAATGAATTATTTTTATGTTAGAACAGAGAGATTAGACTATGAGAACTTTCCCAAAAAGGGTCATTATTGAATAATTGAATGATTGTGACGAGTCTTCCAAGCCAAAGTACAAGATTGGAATCGGTCTTACTTGTTTGTTTATATGGTTTTTTGAGACGTATGTTTTTACTATTACATAGAGGATACAGATCTTAGGCTATATTCAAAGGTTTACATGATTTAATTGATGAATAATAAATGTAAATGAATGTAGTTGAAAACTGTAAGATTGTTTAATTTTGAGTATTTTCCTAGTCTATTACATCATTTTTGCATATTACCTACTATATATATTCACTAATAGTTAGACACAGATCTTTCGATGCCTGCCTATTAGGATTTGTTTCACACCCTGTTTGGGTCATGCTTTTGGACCCAAACAGATTATATGATTGCAGGTATAGATAAGGGAAAGCACCCTTCTTCATTAAGTACTTGATTGCTGTTGGAGCTGGAGAGCATGAGAGAAATACGAGGCTTGCGATGCTATTGGATTTCCAGCATCGTGACTTGTTTGGATGCTTTCCTAGACACATGTGACATGCATCATTTATATATGCTCCAGTTTTTATATTACTACCAGTCTTCCACTGTTTAATTTTATTGTATGGTATTACTGCTAATGATATTGTTTAATATTTTATTTATACTGTGTATACTCTACCAATGAGGGTATAGTTTACCCATTATCACACAGTGTCCCTCACTGCTAGTCACTAACCTCTAGCATTTGGAGAAATGCGCTTGAGGTCATGTAACCAACCGGGTTTGGGGCACCTTTGGGCAGCACCCAGAATCGGACATTACAAAGTGGTATCAGAAGATTTATTTTCTAATTTTCCTTACTATTTTGAGACAATAGACTGGGATAAGAAGGAATAGGTAGTTGGTAATAAGTTTTTCTTAGGAGTAGCTAACCCGTGTACAGGGAAAAACCAAGTTACCTCGAATATTGAAATTTTTATGGGTTTTTCAATTGTTATAGTTGATTTGATTTCACCATTGGATGATTAACTTGTTTTTTGTTGTTATTGTTGATATTATTGAGTTTATATTATGTTTTAACTTGATGATATGAGGGTATTATATCTCATGCATTATATAGGCACTTTTTAGAGATCACATGTCATGCATTCTTGTCATGTCATTTAGGATGCATTATTGAATGAATGTTGTTGTGATGGATGTTGTGCTAGATATTCATGATATTGTGATAGATTTTGTGATAAAAAAATACCTTCTATTTTGATATGGTATTGGTAATTATAAAGTTTAATTTGGATGGATGCCAAGCTTTGATCCCTAAGGTGTTATGGTCCCTCTTGGATCGAAATTTGGTGGATCATGTTTGAACTTTAATTGAATTTTGTCAAGTTATGATGTGAAAAAGGATGAAAAACTTCGATTCACAAGGATTATGGGCTCCCACAGGTCAGAATTTTTCATGAATCGGACAAAATTTTAAGTTTTAAGGGTTTTAGAGAAGTTTCAGAGGCTTACTTTTTGGAAACCCAAACAACATGACGTGTGATGTTATGAACACATGCCATGTGTTCTTCTATTTTGGAAGAAACAACTTTTCTTAAGCACACACTGTGTATAGTATGTACATGCCATATAGTTTTTGACCATTTGACTAACTGTGTGAGCAGAGACACAAGGTTGATAAATGTTTCGTAGAACATGTCGTGTACTGGAAGTACATGCCGTGCTGTAGATACCATGTATCCAGCTGTGTGACTAATGACACAGGTGGATGAAATTCATGTAGTACACTCTGTATCTAGATTTTAAACACCATGTGGAAATCAACCATGTGTCTGGACGTGTGACTAATGATACAGGTGGATAGAACTAAAGTAGAACATGTCGTGTCTGGGGTGAACATGCCATGCAGTGTTACTCTAGGAGAGAACCGTGTAGTTCTAGCCGTGTAGAAGAACCTGGGAAGGAACAAAAATTCAAGTACATGCCATGTCATAAGATGAACACACCATTTGTATGGGGTGTTACATGAACAGGTTGTCATTGGTACACACCCATGTTAAAGCTTAAGGGAACACACCGTGTAGTGGTTCTACACATCATGTAACCCTAATTTGTAAAACTTGAATGCTTTCTTCTCCTGTTCCTTTCTTTCACTTCTAAGTTGTTTTCCTTGATAATATTGAACTGAGGTGTGCACTTGACTTTGTAGAGTCATGCCACCAAGACTTCCTCTAATTGTATGTCAGGTATAGGGCAACAATCAGACACAAAAAATGGTAGATCAGGGACTACCAGAAGATCCTCCCGGCATGCCTGTCTTGGCACCAATTATTATATCAGACACAGGTGCTGAGGCATAGTTCCCTAAAGGCTTCATGAGGATGATGCAGGATTTTCAGGGAGCACCGCATCTTGCCTCGACTATGGAGGAGTTGAAGATGGTGTTCCAACAGCAACAACATCCCACTTTTTCAGGGGATAGAGGACCACAAGCTACAGATTCATGGTTGGAGGATATTCTTGCTATCTTTGAGTATTTGGATATGCCTCCGGAGAGGAGGGTGAATCTTGAGACATACATGCTACGTGATTCCGCAAATATATGATGATATGTTATCTCACGGGCGGGATGTCATCAGGATATGGCTTGGGAAGAGTTTCAGAGGACCTTATATGATTACTTCTACCCTGAGACGTTGATGGCTGATCGAGCCTAAGAGTTTATACATTTGGAGTAGGGTGATATTTCAGTGATGGATTATGCTTCTCATTTTACAGAGCTTCAGTGCTTTGCACATGTTCTGGGAGGTGACGAGTTATCACTATATAGGCTATTTGAGGATGGTCTCAGGTATAACATCCTATCGCAGGTGAATGTTTTCAGAATGAATTCGGTGATTTCTATAGTGAATCGGGAACTAATTACTGAGTGAAATCTAAGGTATTTGGGAGCTACGAGCTAGGGTGGTTCGATATCCAGGGCTGGTACTCCTTCAATAGATTGTAGGAAGCGCCATAGGGAGCTTTCACATGATGTTTCTTTAGGTAGCTAGGTGTTATGCTAACAATGCGGGAAGAGTGAGCATATGAGACCACATTGCCCGAAGGACCCAGTCGAGTGCCGATCTTGTGATAAGATAGGCCATATTCAATGTTTTTGTCGGATTTTCTCACTAGCAGTGAGTGATGAGGGTTATTTTATGACTCCACATTCAGGAGAAGGACCACCAGTTTCTCATCAATCAGGGAACTAGAGTTCTTTAGGCCATTTAGGCTAAGGAGGAGGTCGTGGTCGTGGTAGCCAGATGATAGGTTTTCAGCAACATCAGGGTGGATCGGCTTAGGGTATTCAGATAGGGTCTTAGGATCGTAGTATAGGTCAGACTTTTGCAGTGGAGCAGATCCAGCAGGAGCAGGATCCCAGAACCTTTACGGTTAGAGGTAGAATTCTAGTTTCCTTAGTTTTATATTCTACTCCTTTTAATATAGGGGCTTCCCAAAGTTTTATATTTTTTCCCATTATGGATAGCCTTGGCCTATATATCTTTACGTACGATGATGTTATGATACTAGACACTCCGTTGGATATTAGGACGGATAGTGTACATTAGTGCAAGGAGTGCCCTCTTGAGGTTGGTGGGTGTCACTTCTTCTGAGATCTCTATGTCTTATAGATGACATGCTTTGATTTCATTATTGGAATGGACTGATAGGTCTTTTTCCAGGCCTTTATTGACTTCTATCACCATAGGGTGAGTTTCACGTCACCAGAGGGTGGGTCTTTTCTACACAAGGGTGAATGGGATGTACAGGAGAGCAGAGCTGGACCCGAGCATCATGGGTTGAGAAGAATTACATCCTAGATTGCTAGTTTTTATCTAGATGACCATGGGACTTCTCAGATTTAATTTCCTCCAGTGGTGGATCATTTCAGAGATGTATTTCCAGATTACTTTTTAAGTTTAACTTTGAAGATAGAGGTAGATTTCTCTATTGAGCTTGTTCCAGGAGAAACACCAGTGTTCATTCCTCCGTATAGGATGTACACACCAGAGTTACATGATCTCAATAAGTAGTTAGAGGAGTTCTAGGAAAAGGGTTTCATCTGAACCAGTACTTCTCCATGGGGTTTGTCTGCCCTTTTTGTGAATAAGGAGAATAATACCCTTATACTTTGCGTGGATTATCAGAATCTGAACCAATTGAAGGTCAAGAACTGATATCCTTTACTGAGGATTGATGATCTTTTTGATCAGCTTCGAAGAGACTAGGTGTTCTCAAAGATTTACTTGAGATCTGGTTATCATCATTTGCACATTAGACCATCAGATATACCTCTTATAGCCTTTCAGAGAAGGTATGGTCTATATGAGTATTTGGTTATGCCGTTCGGTCTCACGAACGCACCGACAGTTTTCACGGCACTGATTAACCGAGTGTTCCATCCTTACTTGGAATCTTTTGTGGTAGTCTTCTTGGATGATATCTTAGTGTACTCTCACACTCGACATGACCATTCCACCCATATTGAGATCGTATTGAGTACACTGAGAGAGCATCAATTATATGCTAAGCTCTCAAAATTCCACTTTTGGATGGACCAGATTCACTTCTCAGGTCATGTCATCTCAGCGACAGGAGTATCAATAGACCCAGAGAAAGTGGGTGCAGTAGTTTCCTGAGAGCAGCTGAAGAACATCTTTGAGGTACGGAGTTTTCTAGGGCTATATGGTCACTACAAAAATTTTATAAAATACTTTTCACACTTAGAAGCACCATTGAAAGGCCTGACTAAGAAGGGTGAAAAGTACTTGTGGACAAATTCTTGCGATTCAACCTTTCAGGAGCTTAAAGGGAGGTTAATTTTAGCACCACTACTGATTTTTATAGAGCCAGGAAAGAGTTACACTATTTAATATGACGCATCAGGTATCGTGCCAGGAGTAGTGATTATATAGGGGGAAGGATTCATTACATATGGGTCTCAATAGTTGAGGCCACATGAGAGGAATTACCCGATATATGATCTCGAGTTAGATGTAGTTGTGCATGCTTTACGCTATTGGAGACATTATCTTTTGGGAGAGAATTTTGTGGTATACAATAACCACAAAAGTCTCAAGTATATCTTTAATTAGAGATATATGAATTTGAGACAATGAAGGTGGGTTGAGTACCTTCAGTCTTTTGACTTTGAGATTGCCTACACACCTGGGAAAAGCAACGTAGTGGTTGATACATTGAGTAGGAGGACTCAGATACAGGCAATTTAGGAGGCCATTAGTGAGTGGTAGCTTATGGATCTGTTATCTAAGATGCATTTGGAGGTTCATGACAAATAAGGTAAGACTTTCCTTTCTTTAATTGATGTTACCTCTACTCTCATGGATCGAGTGCGAATGAGGCAGCTATCAGATTTTGAAGGCCTATTCCTATGGGAGAGTGTGTTAGGCAAGGACCCTACTCTTGGGTGGACCATATGCGACAATGAGGTATTGCATTTTCATGGATGAATATGGGTGTCAGCAAGCATACATGAGGAGTTTATATGAAATTTTCATGCCTCAGAATGGGCAATTCATCTTGGTGGCACCAAGATGTATCAAGATATATACCATCAGTATTGGTGGCTAGGTATGAAGAGGGATGTAGCTGGGTTTTTATGAGATGTTCCACCTATTAGCAGGTGAAGGCAGAGCATCAATGACCGATAGGGATTTTACAGTAGTTACCCATTCCCAAGTGTAAGTGGAATGATGTCGCGATGGATTTAGTGACAGGTTTACTGAGGTCACCTCGAGGGAATGATGCGGTTTGGGTTGTTGTTGATAGAATCAAAAAGTTCTCACATTTCTTACTAATTAAGGAAACCTTCAGTGTTTATGAGCTTGGAAGGTTGTACATATGAGAGATAGTATGTTTTCATGGGGTTTCGTACTCTATCGTTTCAGACAGGGATGTCGTTTCAGACAGGGATACCTGGTTTACTTCTCGTGTCTGGCAGGGACTACAAAGGTCTTTGGGTACACATGTACTTTTGAGTACAACTTACCATCCCCAGATAGATGTCTAGTTTAAGTGCATGATTCGGGTTTTGGAGGACATGATTCAAGCATGTGTCCTGAATTTCAGGGGTTCTTGGGAGAGACACATACCCATAGTGAAGTTTTCCTACAATAACGATTTCCAGGAAACAATTCAGATGACACCTTATAAGGCCTTGTATAGTAGGCCATGCCAATCACCCCTATATTGGCTGGAGTAAGGAGAGGCAGCTATGTTGGGACCTCGTCTTGTCCAGGAGACCACTGAGTAGGTGGAGTTGATTTGGAAGAGGATGGATACTGCACAGTTTTGGTATAAATCTTACGATGATCAATGGAGATGACCTCTGGAGTTTGAGGTTGGAGATCAGGTTTTATTACGTGTCACACCGAGGTTGGGACACAAGAGTATTAGGAGATAGGGGAAGCTTTTACTGAGATACATCGGGCTGTTTGAGGTTTTGGAGAGAGTCTGGCTGGTTTCCTATTGGTTGCTGTTACCTCAGAGGTATTAGACTACGCATGACGTCTTTTATGTTTCTTAGTTACAATGTTACTTTTCAGACCCGTCTCATGTTTTTCAACTTGAATAGGTTGAGTTGGAGGTGGATTCATCCTTTGAGGAGCACTTGATATGTATTGTGGATTATAGCATGAAGGTTATCTATGGTCGGTCTATCCCTTTGGTATGGGTGCTATGGTAGCACAGGTGAGCACATAACGAAACTTGGGAGAGGGAGGCCGACGTAGAATCACAATGTCCAGAGTTGTTTGAAGCTTCTTCTTCACCACCCTTGGAAGGGAAATTCAAGGACACATTTCTTTAAGGGGAAAGTTTGTAAGAACCCAGATCTTCATTTCAAGTATGGATATTTATTTAGGGTTGTTTTTGAGGAGAAAAAAGAAAAAAATGGGAATTTTCTAAGTACACATCATGTACTTATGAGTACACTCCGTGTACCCAGGTACTGCATACAACCACGTACTGTCCATGTAACGGCCGAGTACATGGCCGTGTAGGTGACCTGGAAGACCGCTTAAGGTGAGGGATGGTTAAGGCTACTACACGACGTGTACATTTAATGAACACACTGTGTAGTTTTCTTTTTTATTTGATAAATTAGAGTGGGATCATGTCTCATATTTGGAAACACCTTCTTCTCCCCTTGGTTCATACAGAAGAGCGATGAATAGTCGAAGAACTTCAAACCCCTCTCGATTTTCCATCCGAACTCCGATTGAGACGTCATCAGGTGTGTTGGAATCCCACCAATGAGTTCTCAATTCCCCTAGAGCCTATATTCCTGATTCCTCCTCTCTCGTGATTATTTCAAGGTTGAACATTTTTCACATTTTTATATAACTATGCTGTTCTAGGATGATTCAAGGGTCGATGTTAAAGAGTGTTGATCATACTACATCAAGGTAGGTGGTTTTTCCCTTTAGTTTTTCGTATTTGGATTATATATTCTTAAAGTGCCACATACCCATGTTTGGGGTATTGATTTATTTGGATTTTAACCCTGTTTATCACCTACTATGGTTTGATTCTTTGATAAAGGGTAGTTTATTATGCATAAGGTTGTATACCTTGTTTATGGGACACACCATGGGTGAGTTCCCTTGTTTGATTATTCATGATTGTTTAGTCTAGGATTCCTATAGGCTTTCCTTGTTTTCATGCCTTATTTTGTTTGGATAGAGTTGCTAATTATATGAAATGCCTATGATATGCATTTTGAAAGTGTGACCAAGGGGAATTTGACTGCGAGAGCTTCCCGAGGTAGGGTCATTTATAAATGAATTGTTGTTATGTTGACCAAGGGTTATTAACTATGAGAGCTTCTAGGTGGTTGTTGACCTAGGGGTTTATACTGTAAGAGATTTCCCTGGTGGTTGTTTATGATTTTTTGATAGTATATTAGACCAATGGGTTTAGATCATGAGATCTTGCTTAGGTGATCATTTGTAAATTATTAGTGCTATGTTAGACCGAAGGGGTTAGACTGTGAGAGATACCCAGAGGATCGTTACTAAATAAATTATTGTTATGTTAGAATAGAGGGATTAGACTGTGATAACTTTCCCAAAAAGGGTTGTTATTGAATAATTGAATGATTGTGACAAGTATTCCAAGACAAAGCACAAACTTAGACTTAGTCTTATTTGTTTAGATGGTTTTATTAGATGTTTGTTTTTAATATTACACGTGGTATACAGAGCTTAGTCTAGATCCCAAGGTTTACATGATTCAACTAATGAATAATAAATGTAAATTAATGTAATTGAAAAGCATAAGATTGTTTAATTTTTAGTATTTTCCTAGTTATTACTTCATTTATGCATATTACCTGCTATATATATTCACTAAAATTTAGGCACAGATCTTTCGGTGGTTTCCTACTAGGATTCGTATCACACCCTATTTGGGTCATGCTTTTGGACCCAATCATATTATATGATTGCAGTTATAGATAAGGGAAAACACCCTTCTTCATCAGGTACTTGATTATTATTGGATCTAGAGAGCATGAGACTAAGCTGAGGCTTACGATGCTATTGGAGTTTACTGATTTTCTGTAATTTGGTTTTAGTATTGTATTTCCAGTATTGTGAATTGTTTGTCTAATTTCCTAGACATATGTGACATGCATCATTTATATATGCTCTAGTTGTTATATTACTATCAGTCTTCCACTGTTTACTTTTGTTGTATGATATTACTGCTTTTCCTATTGTTTACTATTTGCTTTCCATTGTGCATACTCTACTAATGAGGTCATATCTTCTCCATTATCACACGGTGGCCCTCACTTATAGTTGGAAGCCTCTGGAATTTGGGGAAATTCTCTTAAGGTCATGTGACCAACCGGGTTCGGGGCACCTTTGGGTGGCACCTGAAACCAGGACGTGACCCCATCAACTTTCCAAGACACTATGAATGAAATATTTTGGACCTTACTCTAAAATTTTGTTCTTATATTTTTTGATGATATTTTAATTTATAGTTAGTAGTGGAACTCTCATTTACAACATTGGGAATACATATTATATATTTTTCAGGATTTCCATATCTTTTTTCAATCAAAATAAATGTTCATTTTCTCAATGTGAAGTTCCCTACATGGATCACATTATTTCACCGGAAAGAGTTTCCATGAACCCATATAAAATTCAAACAGTTTTGGAATGATTGATAAATGCTTTTTTCAAGGGTGTTTGTGGGTTTCTGGACCTCAGTGGGTATTACAGAAAGTTCATCTGGGGTTATGGAACCATTACTCAAACCCTTTTGATGTTGACTCGAAAGGACAAGTTCCATTGGATTAAGGATACAAGACAAGCCTTCAAGAACTTGTAGCATGCTATTAAAATTAACTCAGTTCTTAGTATACCCAAATTCTATAAAATGTTTGAGGTTGAGTGTGATGCATCTAGCTACATCATGGGTGTAGTGCTCATGCAAGACCACAAACCCATTAATTACTTCATCAAAGCCTTGTTTGAGCAAAATCGTTCCCTAGATTTTATTTCTAGTACATATTCCCATAGTATATGGACACATAGAGAGTTATTTTTCATTTAGAGTTTATTTATCACATGATCCCTTAGGTTATTCCCTGGATTTAGTTTCAGGTGCAGGTTATGCTCCCTTCTTCAATGATAAACTAACTTCTAAAGGACTTATATTGATATTTGTGTGTTTTCCACCCTGTTTCCACCAATATGTATTACTATATGAAATGGAAATTATGGTGGCCAAGTATGAGAAGAGAAATAATAGACTTGGTGTCTCGGTGTTACTCATGTTAGCAGGTAAATGTTTAACATTGAAAACCCTCTATCTGACTTCAATCTCTTCTTATTCATACCTGTAAATGGTATGTTGTGTCTATAGACTTAATTATCATATTACCTCATACCCCTCATAGATGAAACACTATTTATGTCATGATCGATAAACTAACTAAATCTACTCACTTCATACAGATCATAGATATGTCTAAGGTGGAGGATTTGGGCAGATTGTATGTGCAAGAAATTGTGAGGTTGTACAGTGTAGAAACCCAACCCCAGAAGCCAAGAGATGATGTCTACTATCGATTACATTGGAATTATTACAAGTGATCAAGACCTAAAGGACCAAGAGTTTAGTAGTCTTGGTAAACCAAATACATAAATGAGTCTTGTATTATAAATTAATACACTAATCACAACATAATTTTTTTCTTCTAAATAACTTTTGGGATAACTTTATTCCATCTAGTATATCCCTGCATATCTTTCATAGCATGCTTCTTGGATTCCTAAGGAAATAAAACATAACAAGGGTGATATCAAATGCTCAGTAAGGTTAAATTATAGAGGAATAAATAATGAATCAATGGGAATAATAATTATGGTATGGTAAATAATGGAACACACATACCATATAATCAAAAAATTGGGAAAATAATTCATAAGAAATATGTCAAGGTAATAAACTGAAAACACATGACATTTAATCAATAAACTGATAACGAAATGCATCCATAGATTTTATCATGTGAAAATATCATAGATAATAAATAATGAATCAAAATTAAGGAAATGCTTAATTATTGGATGTCATGTCTCAGACACATGAAAACCTATACTGTCAAGATCCATCCTCCAAACAGTTTAAACTATGGATAGAAACCAATTTAATTTATGTAACTTATTTTTATCATGATAACCTATCGATTAATCGAGGAGATATATAAATTCTTATCTCCACCCATCATTTTATGTCTAAAACATTATTCATATTGAGTAATAGATTTAATTAACAAATAATATGCCTTATCAAATATCTTTATTGAATAAAGAATATAGATTTATCAATATTTCCCCAAATAATCAAACAACTGTCAAAGTAAAAACCATATGTAAAGAGGTATATAGTTTAGGAAATAATAATATCCATGATAAATGAAATGGATAATTTAGAGGGAATTCAATGTTCAATGATCATAGGATACTGAATATTTAAATGAGACTAACAAATAAATAAATGAAGTGAATGTTAACACTATCCTTGGATAAATAAATCAAAAATAATCTAGAGGAATAAATACTATAGTATCAATACAATATATCCCAAGTGGAGTAAAAAAGGGTTTTTTTTCATTGATGAATAGAAATACTATAAAAAAATCTTTTAAAAACATTCTTGAGGAAAATATCCTTTTATTATGAAAAAACTTTTGAAAAACCTTTTATTTGAAAATAACTTTTGAAAATATTTTATTTAAAAATAACATTTTAAACATGAAAATTAAGATTCAAATAAACGATGGTGGGTAAATCTGTACAATCCATACGAGGTAAAAAAATATTCCTTTCACATGGTTAAAGGTTAGAAAAATGCCTTGTTATGAAAGTGACAAGAAGATTAATTTGAAAATAATAGTAAAAGGAAAAATGGTAAACATCTATTTACCAAATAATTTTAAAAAAAATTTAAAACATTTTAATAAAACATATTTTTTAGAAGAAAAAAGGTTCTCCGACTAAAGAGAGAAACAAAGTCGGGTTTTCTAAAAAACATTTTCTAAAATATTTTGAGTACCAAAGAGTGAAAAAATGGTACTATCACTTAATAAAGGTCATGAATAACCAGAGGATAAGAAAATTAAAGGTCTTATTACATAGTGATCAAATAATTTTGTCTGATGGAAATTTAAGTGTAAACAATCCCGAAAAAAATGATATTTTAAATTAAACCATTGAAAGGATTATAATGTTATTGTGAGAATCAATCAATGAGTAGATTATGTGTATCAAATATAAATACAAATTTAGAATAGAAAATACATATATAGATAGTCAAAGTCATTATACACATAATAATAGAATATTAATGACAATGAGGAAGTAATATAACCCAATGAAAAGAAATTGGGTTATGAAATCTCTTTTCCACTTGGTAACTTTTAACTCAAATCCCCTTAGATGAAATAATTCAAATTGAAACTCAAAGTATCATGAAGAATGAATGAATCATGAAATTATATGAAAGAGTGGTAGTATGTGCACCGTATATAATAAATTAGGTGCACAAAAATAAATTAATTGTTTCAAGATAAATTTAACAATCAAAAAAGGATGTGAGATTACAAAGATAATCATTAAAAATGTTCTTTAGGAGAATATTCCAAAGTGTCCCATACCACTTTGAAACATTTGATTCATAATGTTCATAAAGGAATAACATTAAATGAAACTTATAATATCATGAGAATAAATAGTTCCATGATATAACATTTCAAATGGTAATATATACACCATATAAAATAAACTAGGTGCATAACAACAAATAAGTATCAATGGAATGTAAATTGAGACGAAATCCATTACCTTGTATTTCCTTTTGGGTGAATGTCATTTAACTTACTTTATAATAAACTTATGTTAATTATATATTTTTTTAGAAACCTTTTCATTTTTATTATTAATTTTATTTCAATCATTACTATTTTTTATACAACTACTTAAACAATTAAGTTTACATCGGATGTTTTGACCAAATTCAGTTTATGTGTCAAAAAAAACTTTGGTAAGTCAACTATGGTCAAATGGGTCATTATATAACACATCCAGAATAACAATCATGATATAATTATTATATTTATACATAAATTATAATTTTAAAATCAATCATTAAATATGGTTATAAAAAATGAATCAACGTTACAATCATGGAGACGGTATGTCGTACGTACACATGAGTAACATTCTCATTTTTCAATGATCATTATGGAAAGAAGGTAAGTAGGATAATATATTTACAGAATGATAATTACATATTAAATACAATATTATTTATTCATATATAATTTTATATATAATTCTTGTGATGTAAAAGTAATCACATCGTG
This sequence comes from Viscum album, assembly GCA_963277665.1. NCBI lineage: Eukaryota > Viridiplantae > Streptophyta > Magnoliopsida > Santalales > Viscaceae > Viscum > Viscum album. Next base: position 1,344,107,654 of record OY728136.1, read on the forward strand.
TCGAGGAGGTGGTAGTCCACACCTCCATGAACGACGTTATCACTTTTTAAGTGTGTGTGAGAAGGTAATAAAGAAAATGATATATATTATATTTATAGAAAGGTAATTATGTCATGAATATCATATATAGTTTTTTTATTTCCCATATATTTAATTAAAACTATCCTTTATACGTTCCATGAATAGTGTGAACAAATATCATCGCTTTGAGGGGGCCATAGTCCACACTTCCTCAAACGATGTTATTGTTTTTACAAAAAATAGAAAGTATAAAGATATGTGTTGTAAAAGAATTAAAGAAGCTCTAATACATAATAAATATCATATATAACATATATAAATAAAGTTTCCATTATAATTTACACCATGGGTGGTGGTAAGGAAAAAATGAACAATCATCGTTTCGTGAGACATTAGTTCACCGTACACAGAAACAACATGTTCATTACCCATTAAATGGATATATGTGTGAGTGTAGGTTGAAAAATTATAATAAAAACATCCTGGTATATTGAGGATCATGGTGTTGTTATACAATCATGAAATAATAATACTTGAGGGATTAGAGAATTGAAATAAAACTAAAAAGATTGAGGAAGTTTGTTACCTATTATTCGGGTAACTCCTTTTGGTTTGAACCAAAGGCTTCCTTGGATTTCTTTCTACCCAAGGGGAGGCTTCTAGGATTATGGGAGGGATGTTGAGGATCTATTTGGTTAGATATTGTTCCAGCCAAAGTGGATTGAGAGGTGTGAGGAAGTGGGAGGATATATTGCCTTTTTATAGTGGAGGAGGAGTGACACTAACTACTACAAAATAAGGCTATAGCCAAGGTTTGAAACTATGGATATAGACCCTAAAACCATGGATATAGGTTATAGAAACAATTTAGAAAACTGTGGATCCTATTGGAATGGATATAGGGCTATATCCACGAATCTGGATGTGGAAATAGAGTTATTTCCATGGTTTAGAACAGTGGCGGTAGCTTCAACCATGCAAGTTTATAACCACGATTTATAATTGTGGCTATAGGCATATGAATTTCATTAAAAAAACACCCAACAACAAAAACTGCCTCATACCCAGCAGCCTATGCTACAGCCTCATACCCATCTGCTGCCTCATACCCAGATCCTACATTGTTGCTGTCTTAACTGCAAAACATCATTTTTTCTTAAGAAACTAAACAAGGGGGAGTGGAAGTTCAATCATTGAACACCATATATTAACATAATGAAATGTTATACATAATACATGTAATATAATTCATTGTTAAAAAACAAAATGTCATTAGGTAATTGAGGGAGATACATTTTAAGAGATAAGAAAACACATAATAAAGATTACCATGCATCATACCTGCCTGAAACATCTTTCCATCTAAGACAAAAACTCAAAAATAAAATAAACACCTTAAGAGAAAAAAACTGAAACTTCCAAGAGATACATGATAAATGGTGATATTATTGTCTTGAACATTCCATTTTGGCTATATGATTCTAGTTTTCTAGCATTAGAAGAAAAAATCAGTAATAACTGCCTTACTTAAAGCCTGCATATCCCATTCATAACACTTTATGACTATTTTAAACCATAAAACCCATCAAGTACAGTGAATCAGTCTAGAAAAAACACCAAGAAATCACTATCAGCATCCTATAAGTCCAAACATATGCCTTCTATTCAACACTTCCCTCACACAATGCTTAAATCTTTTTGGTACTCTAAGAAATTCAAAAAATAAAATATAACATGAAGACTGTTTGGTATTAAAGAATATTAGTCCCATTAAAAATGTCCAGAAGAAAACCTAAACTTTCATGGAGATGACCATCTGTAATGATTAAAACAAGATGCTCTAGAGGGTTTATTCTAGAGGGAATTTGTGCCTTTGAAACTACAGCATCCAACATGTTGTTCAAATAATTCAGAAGATCAACCATTGGTTCTTCCACAATGGTATTCTCTTTCTTAAATGTCAAATTGGAGATCACCCATTCCAACCAAGTAAAAATAGGGATTACAACACACACACACACACACATCTAAAGGTGAAGATATTGTAAATAAAACTCAACCTAAATGGAAATATAGGTTTTTTATTATATGATAATACCTTGACTCCATCCTCCATGGTAAATGGATGATCAAACTCATGAAGCAACTTTATGTTCCCTTTTCTTCCAAAGCTATAAACATCCAAATTTCTCACTTTAAGCTGAGACATGGCACAACACACTACCACCAAAGCCTTAACAGCAACATCCCTACAATTACTTTCAGATATGCTCTATGAATCATGGCATGAACCAGTAAGACCATTGTATTCATCAGTAAAGAGAGGAAACCAAACTCATCAGCAATCTGTCTATTCTGAGGTAGGAAGTGTCAAATCCCAAATATCATGCCAAAACACACTAAAACTCAAAGGAACTATCATCTCAAATGTGTAGTAAAAAACATCACTAAGATATCAATCTTCAAAATACTATTTAAGTAGATCCATTTTGAAATGTTTGAGTAGGGATTGATCAAACATATCCAATAAATCATATTGTTTATGTTATTACAAACAACATTTAAATATTTTTTATATGTTTATTTAGAAGTTTATTTGTTTAATAAAATTAACATATAAACTATATGGACTTTATGGTATGAAAATATTACCATATAAGAAAAAAAAATTCAATAAAATTAACATATAAACTCATATTTTCATGAAACAATTTAAAATAGAATCACTAAAACATCAATAACTAAAAAAAACGAAAGGATTCTCTTTGAATTAGTTTTTAATATAGAAGTAAATGACACATGAAATAATTTATTATATACTGTGTAGAAAACACACTCCTTAATAATCTATAAGATAGTAGATTAAGCTTCAAAATGTCGCTAGAAATCAACACTCAGCTATAGAGGCCACTTTCAATTACCTAAAACATAATGCATTCAATTTGTACACACAAATGGAGTTATTTATAGTGAGTGAGAATTAAATCCTTGGTAAATATCACAAAAACCTCTATTAACTCAAGTAAATAGTATGTGAATATATAAATAATAGTGTAATGCCAAAAAGGGACAATTGCCTTCAAGGCCAATTATGCCATACCATGGAATTTCATAAATCAGCTCACCGTAAGACACCTATAAGTGACCATTACCATATATAAAACATATAACAACACGATTAGTACTAAACATCTCATACATAACTAAAAATACAACATATTACATTATTTTTGTCCGATGAAAACTCATGTTGTCATTTTATCCCCCCTGCATAGCATGTGAAATCAAAATGGAAATAAAAATTATCTATGTTAAAGATCATAATTTATACAACCCAATACGCATAAAGAACCTATAATAAGATCTCAATATCCCATATTTCATGTCAAGGTTAATTACCCATCCATTACCCAATTACTCTTCTTATGTAACCATTTGAAGATTAATTTCCAGCTTCATTGCCTATAAATTCAACATATAACTCACACTATAACAAACCCGATTAAGGAACAACATCACATATTTTGGTTTAATTAACCAAAGTAGCCTTGACATGCTTATCCCTCTTGAATACTAATTTACACATGTGTAAATAACCATTTTAGTCATAGTTGTACCCCTTTAAACCACCAAGCTATATTTAACTTATCACCAGGACATAATGAAACTTAAAATTCCACCCCACCAACACCCCCACCCTCCAATACCCCCTCTTCACCTGCCCCCACCCTGCACCCCCTCTTCCCCCTGTACAACACCATCCCCCCATCCAATACCCCACCATCACCCCACACCCACCCTGCACCCCCTCTTCCCCCTACACAACACCAACCCCCCCCCCCTCCAACACCCCACCAGAACCCCCCCCTCCACCCCCCGCACAACACCATCACCCCCTCCTGCACCCCACCAGCACCCGCACCCACCCTGCACCCCCTCTGCCCCCACCCCTGCACAACACCAACACCACCCCCTCCAACACCCCACCAGAACCCCCTTCCCACCCTACACCCCCCACAACACCAACCCCCCCAACACCCCAACAACACCCCACCCTAAACCCCCCTTTGCCCCTCTCCCCTACACAACACTAGCACCACACCCCCTCCAACACCCCACCAACACCCCTTGCACAACACCAACCCCCCCTCAAAACCCCCTCCAACACCCCCACACCCACCCCACCCTGCACCCCCTCTGCCCCCCCCCCCCCCCCCGCACAACACCCCCCAACACCCCACCAATACCCCCTGCACAACACCCCCCCACACCCCACCCTATACCCCCCACTACCCCCCACACCCACCTTGCACCCCCTTTTCCCCCCTAAAACACTACCCCCCCTCCAACACCCCACCAGAACCCCCACTATGCACCCCCTCCCCACCTCCCCCCTACACAACACTAACACTAGCCCCTCTTCAACACCCCAACCCCCCTTCACGCAACACTAACCCCCCTACAACACCCCACCATCACCCCCACCCACCCCACCCTACACCCCCTCTACCCCTGCACAACACCATCCCCACTTCCAACACCCCACTAGCACCCCCACACCCACCCTGCACCCCCTCCAACACCCCACCAACACCGCCCCAAACACAACACCACCCCCTCCAACACCCCACCATCACCCCCACCCACCCCACCCTACACCCCCTATGCTCTCTACAAAACACCACCCCATTCAAACACCCCACTAGCACCCCCCACACCCACCCTGCACCCCTCTCTTTCCCCCTTACACAACACCAACACCCCCCTCTAACACCCCACCAGCACCCCCACCCCACCCTACATCACCAACACCCCATCACCTCTTCCTCTTTTCTCATATAAATAGATTGAATCATAAATTCTTTTTAATATTTAGATAATTTAAAATCAACTTGAACACCATCAAATTTATTCTTTATTTTGATCATAATTGATGATTTACAAATATTCCCATTTGAAAATCATATAAATATAGATTAATGGTTTTCATCTCATCTCATTATTCAAACTCAAACCAAGATTGGATAATGAAATCACATAGCTTCATGATATTTTTATATTTTTAGAATAGATCAAGTATCATATTAATATATTTCATAAGAATTAAATAATTATAGAACTCTAATCATTTATACTTTAAAATGTCTATTGAAATCTTCCTGTATCTTTGATCTTATTCAAATCAACATGAATATCATCTCCTCCAACATTCATATAATGTATCAAAATTTATTTTTGATGTTTTTATTCATGTAAAACAATCTAAGAAGCATCCAAAATAATTTATTATTTGGATATTCAATATAAAAATCTCATATTTTGGTATGCATTTTACTCATTTTTCCTAAGTGTTTCATGACACATAAACTGAGTAAATCACATGTACCCATAATTAATGACTAGATATCATGGTTTCCTTTGGTTGGTCTAATATTATTCTAGTATCCATTTCTATATAAAATATATTAACATGCACAATGATGATAAATATAAACATAATCAAATGGGAACAAAAAACATATATATTTATGACATGCCTGGGGGATATTCCAGTTGAGTTGGACAACTCTTTCATAGTTTTCTATTTCCTAGAAAATTAAAGAGGAATATAGATTATATAAAATTTATGTGAATTGAATCCAAATAACAAAATTCTTAAAACATCCAACATGTTTCCACAACTCTTCATCCTCTTTAGTATGACCACCCATTTTTTCTTGATCAGATATTTATATAGCCCAATTATAATAATTTTGGAAAAAAAAAGAGAATATTAGCATAGAAAAAAATATAGTTAAAAATCATCAATTAAACTAATTTATGGAATAAAAAAAATCTATTATATTTGACTTTAACCAAGCATAAAATTATATACTGTTCAATAGCTCCTTCCTCTTAATAGATAGAGAGCGGGGTCTATTTTTTATAATTTATAAATGTTCTCTACAGATATGGAAAATTTAAAATGTCAAAAGATATGAAGAAATCACACAATGAAAAAAATTCATATTTATTAGTTTAATTACTTAATATAATCATAAAGCATGCCATAATTGAATAATACTATACGATGAGCCATTTCACACTCTTCCCTGCTTAAAGTACACAATGAGTATGATCTTGATACCCCCCCTATTTCGGACAGTGAAGAAAATACAGGCTCAATGGGATAATATTTCTCATCTTTAGTTCTCATTATTCAATTAGACCTCATAGTGACATTATCCAAGTACAATGAACCTAAGTCCATGCATTCTTGTGCTAAATAGAATTTCACAATAAAGCCTTCATGATGATATTTATTCCTCACATAAGATTTCAATGTAAACATCATTATTTCTATAGGATATATCCAACGACTCAAAACAGAACCAACAAAAATAACTTCTGTTGGAATATGTATAGTCAGATGTTACATACATGTGAAAAATGACAATGGTAAAATTTTCTCCAAGTTGAAAATAATAATTGGTGAATCTATCTGCAATTTATGAACAACAATTATGCTTAGTATTTCGGCACAAAGGTCTCGATAAAATGACACAACTTAATCAAAACAAATAAAAAATTATGTGAAATTAAATGTTGAATGGAAATGGGAATCAAATCATGCAACAAGACATGGTAATAATGGGTTTTAATAGATTTTAGTTTCAAATATTGTGTATTCACCCTTTTTGAAATATTACTTGAATAACCATATAGAACCCTCAAACTTTATAATACCTAAAGAAAATTTTTATTCTTCAAATTTGTCATTGAATAACAAGAAAAATGGACTTTCCACTTATTTTGACCAATTAAATCAGGAAGAAGTCTTTCTATTATACCCCAATCCATCAAATCATGATGAAACCACAAATAATATTTTTTTTTGCCTTTGAAATTTAAAATATTATCAAGTAACATGTCACATTTTTTTCTTGATATGAATTACATCCAAACAATAACACAATAAATTCGATGAACAATACAACAACTCAAAAAATATACTTTTCTTTATTCAATTGCTATTGGAATTTGAATCAACATTGTAAGAACCCAGATCTTCTTTTCAGGTATTTTTTCCCTTTTGGTCGTTTTTGGAGAAAAGAGGAAATTCTAGAAATTTTCTAAGTACACGTCGTGTACTTCCTTGCTGCAGCAGGCCATGTGCTGGCCATGTAGTAGCCACACACACGACCGTGTGGGAGTGACTTAGAGGATTCCTAATGTGGAGTACAGAAACAGAAAGTACACGTCGTGTACTCCAAAATTACACGTCGTGTATTTTGTTTTTTTTTCATTAAACGCACTGGGGCTGCGTCTAACGGAAAGAACACACATCTTCTAGGTCTCGTTTGTCTGAGAGAGTCCGTACGAATTCGGATCTTCGACGATCCCCCGAGCCTCTATCCATAATTCGATTGGAACACCTTTTATTGTGTTGGAATCGCATCAGCGAGTTTTCTCTTCTCCTAGAGCATCATCTCCTGATTCCTCTTCTTTCCCAAGTTATCGTGGGTTGAACGTTTTATAGGTTTTATTAGATCTATGAAATTCCAAGGAGATTCAATATTCAAGGCTCAAGTATAGAAATATCCTAACCCCGAGGTGGGTGGTTTGTGTCTTTCTGTTCAAAGTCTTTGAGTATTATGTGCAAATTCCACCAATACCCTTGAACGGGGTATTGCGTGTGTACCATTTTACCCCTGTTGTTTTCCTGCCATGCTTGTATGCTAGTGTAGAGGTAATTTGGATATAAATTGGTATGATTTATATGATTTGGATTTATTTCCCTTTAATGTTCTATTTACGGCCGTTTGGTCCTGTTTAGCCAGTTTGGCTACCTTGCCTGTTTTCCATACCTGTTGCTGTAGGATGGAGAGTTTGTATTCTGACATGCTTGATATGCTGTAGATTGTTTAGCCAAGTAATTTTGTAGGTTTACTTTTTTCCATATTATACTTCTATGCTCATTGAAATACACAGGGTCATGCGAACCTGATGTAGTAGACTATAAGGGGAATTGACCTGGTGAGCTTCCTCAAAGAGTCTTTGAGCACTTTTGGCTATAAGGGGGATTGAATGAGTGAGCATCCTCAGAGAGCCTAGAACCACTTGGGGATATAAGGGGAATTGACCAAGTGAGATTCTTCATAGAGTCCTTGATTTATTTAGACTATAAGGGGACTAACCGCGTGATCTTCCTCAGAGAGTCTTTGTTTTACTTGAATTACCTTGATTACTTAGACTATAAGGGGAATTGACGGTGAGTGATTCCTCAGAGACTCTATGAAAGAACTGAGCTATAAGGGGAATTGAACGAGTGAGATTCCTCAGAGAGTCCTTGACCTTTGGTCTATAATAGGAATTGACCGCGTGAGATTCCTCAGAGTGTTCTTGACTACCCTAGACTATAAGGGGAATTGACTGTGAGTGCTTCCTTAGAGAGTCTTTATATACTGAACTAGAGGGGTTAGAATGAGATCACTTCCCATAGGTTTACTTGTAATTGATAGGTAGGACCAGAGGGGATGGCTGTGAGTACTTCCCAGAGGGTTACCTATTTGAGATTTAGCTGTTTGTTTCACTGCTGCTTGATATTGAACTGTGGATTGTTTACTACTGAGCACTTTCCTGTTTACTATTTTCTGTACTTTTACCTGTCATATATTCACTGAATGTTAGGCATAGATCTTAGAGTGGTTTACTACTAGGATTTATTCTCACACCCTATTTGGTTCATGCTTTTGGTCCCAAACAGATTATATTGTTGTAGGTATAGATAAGGGCAAGCACCCTTCTACTTCAGGTACTTGACTTGCTGTGGAGTTGGAGAGCATGGGACCAAGATATGGCTTGTGATGCTGAGGAGTTTATCTACTTTCTTTTGCACTTTGGTTTAGTACTATTGTATTCCAACATTTTGATTTGTTTGGATGTTTTCCTAGACATATGTATCATGCATCATTATATATATGTTCTCCAGTTTATACTTTCAGTTTCCTACTGCTACTGCTGTATGTCATTATTACTGCTTCCGCTTTTGTATGTATTTGTTTACTTCTATTGTGTACTCTGCCAATGAGGGAATAGTTTTACCACTGTCACACCCAAGGACCTTACTGCTAGTTGGAAACCTCTGACATTCGGGGAAATGCGCTTGAGGCCATGTGACCAACCAGGTACGGGGCGCCTCTGGGTGACTTTCGGAACTGGGACGTTACAAAGTTGTATCAAAGGATTTTTTTTCTCTTGACTTACTATTTGGATCCTATAGCCAGGGATAGGAAGGAATTGGTACTTGGTGTTAATCTGTGCCCGGGAGTAGCTAACTCGTGTACAGGGAAAAGCCAATCTACCTCGTTTAATTACAATTTTCTGGTTTTTCAATTGTTATAGTTGATTTGATTTCACCTTGAGTGACTCACATGATTTGTGCTATTATTTTTGATGTTATTACAGTTTTATTTCTGTTGCAACCCGATGAAATGAGGGTATGCCATCTCATGCATCATATATGCACTTGTTAGAAATCACATGTCATGCATTTTTTCCATGTCATCTAGGATGCATTAGTGATTGCATGTTATTGTGATCAATGATGTGTAAAATATGCATGATGTTGTGATATTTTCCTTGATAGAAATACCTGCTGTTTGATAGGGTATTGTTTGTGTAGATATTTTCTTGAATGAACGCCAAACTTTGGTTCTTGAGGTGTTATGTGCCCTCATGGACCGTAATTTGGTGGATCATTTCTTTGTTTTCCATGTTATAATGTGTATAAGATTCCAAGATTTGATTCACGGGGAGTATGGGACCCCACAGATCAGAATTTGACACTTTCTATGCTCGTTTCAGTGTTTTCTGGGTTCCGAAGTAGTTTCCGAGGCTTACTGTTCGGAAAAAACCAGAATACACGCCATGTAATGTTAAGTACATGCCGTGTGTTCTTCTGTTCGGGAAGAAACTATTTTTCTTAAGTACACATCATGTAGTCTCTAAACCGTGTCACAGACCGTGTGGGAAGAGGCATGGGATAGGAAGAATTTGGTGGGAACACATCGTGTACCAGTCGAACATGCTGTGTAGTGTCGACCCTGTGACCACCCATGTCACTAACAACACAGGTTGGCCGAGTCTTGTCTAATACATTCCATGTGCCACCTGAACACGCCATGTAGTCTGACCTAGGTACCCAGTCGTGTCATGAACAATACGGGTTGGTGTTACCCTTTCATGTACATTCCATGTCCACCTTGAACATGCTGTGTAGTCTGACCAGGTACCTGACTGTGTCACTAACAACAAGGGTTGGTGTTATCCCTTCTCATACATGCTGTGTCTGTCTGGAACATTCCATATAGTGTGAGTCGTGTGTCAGGATGTGTCACTAACAACACAGGCCAAGTGAAGCTTGTTTAGTACACGTCGTGTAAGGATTGTACACGCCGTGTGGTCTTGCCTTAGGAGAGCCGTGTTGCTTAATTGTGTAGAAGGACTCAGGAAGGGGAAGAGGATTCAAGTACACGCCGTGTTTCAAGACAAAATGCCATGTGTCTGGGGTGTTACGGGACTAGTTTAGGCAGGAGTACACACCCATGTAAATGACTTCAGGGAACACACCGTGTAGGAAATGTACACGCCGTGTAGTCATGTTTTGTAAAACTTGAGTTCTTTCTTTCTCCTGTTCCCTTATTACACTCCTTGTTTTCATTACCTGATAATCTTGATCTAAGGCGTGTGATTGACCTTGTAGAGTCATGCCACCAAGACGTTCTCTGGTTGTACGCCAGTTGTCAGGCGGTGATCAGACACCGGATATGGCTGTACAGGGGCTTCCCATAGCTTTATATCTGTTATTGTCATGGAGAGACTTGGTCTATCCATCTTTTCTTCTATTGATATCTTGACGCTAGACACTTGGTTGGGGACTAGAACAACTAGTGTATGTCAGTGCATAGAGTACCCACTAGAGGTTGGTGGATGTCACTTCTTATGGGACCTCTATGTCCTAGAGATGGCAGGCTATGATGTCATTCTCAGAATGGACTGGCTAGTTCTCTTCCAGTTAGTCGTCGACTATTATTGCCACAGGGTGAGTTTCATGTCACCAGAAGGTGTATCCTTTCTTCATAGGGGTGAATGGGATGTCCAGGCGAGCAGAGTGGGTCTAGAGCATCATGGGTTTGGAGGATTTACAGCCCAGATTTCTAGTCTATATCTAGATGACCAAGGGACTTCACATTTATACTTTCCTCTAGTGGTGGATCATTTCAGATATGTCTTTCCAGAGGACTTTTCAAGTTTTCCTCTGGAGCGTGAGGTATAATTCTTGATTGAGCTTGTGCCAGGAGCGGCATCGGTGTCCATTCCTCCTTATAGGATGGATACACCTAAGTTGTAGGAGCTCAAGAAGCAGTTGGAGGAGTTGTAGACAAAGGGTTTCATCCGACCTAGTACTTCTCCTTGGGGTTCTCCTGTCCTGTTTGTGAAGAAGGTAGATGGTACCCTCAGGCTTTGTGTGGACTATCAGAAGTTGAACCAGTTGACGTTCAAAAATCGATATCCCTTTCCTAGGATTGATGATCTCTTTGATCAGCTTCGAGGATCCCAGGTGTTCTTGAAGATTGAATTGAGATCTGGTTATCATCAGTTGCGCGTTAGACCATCAGATGTACCTCTTACAGCCTTACGGAGTAGGTATGGTCTATACGAGTACTTGGTCACGTCGTTCAGTCTCACGAATGCACCTACAATTTTCATGGAACTGATGAACCGAGTGTTCCATCCATACTTAGATTATTTTGTGGTGGTCTTCGTGGATGACCATGATACCCATCTTGAGATCATTTTGAGTACACTGAGGGAGAATCAGTTATACACTAAGCTCTCAAAGTTCCACTTTTGGATAGATCATATTCACTTCCTGGGTCATGTTATCTCAAAGGTATGAGTATCAGTAGACCTATAGAAAGTGAGGGATGTAGTTTCCTGGGAGCAGTAGAAGAACGTCTTTGAGGTGTGAAGCTTTCTAGGGATGGATGGATACTACAAAAATTTCATACAGGACTTTTCACACTTATCAGCACCGCTGACAGGTCTTACTAAGAAGGGTGCGAAGTTCATGTGGTCAGATTCTTGTGAGTCATCCTTTTAGGAGATGAAATAGAGGTTGACTTCAACACCAATACTAGTCTTTCCAGATCCAGGAAAGATCTACACTGTTTATTGTGATGCGTTAGGTATCAAGATGGGAGCTGTGCTTATGTAGAGAGATGGAGACGTTGCGTACAGGTCCCGGTAGTTGAGGTCACATGAGAGGAATTACCCGACGCACGATCTAGAGTTGGCAGCTGTTGTTCATGCCTTACAATTTTGGAGATATTATCTTTTGGGAGAGCACTTTGTGGTTTTCACCGACCATAAGAGTCTCAAGTACATATTCACTCAGTGTGATTTGAATTTGAGACAACGTAGGTGGGTTGAGTACCTTCAGTCCTTTGACTTTGATCTTGCCTATACGCTTGGGAAAGGCAATGCAGTGGTTGATGCGTTGAGCATGAGGACTCAGATACAGGTAGTTCAGGAGGCCAGAAGTGAGGGGAAACTTATGGATCTATTCTCTGAGATTCATTTGGAGGTGCACGACAATCAGGGGCAGACGTTTCTTTCTTCTGTACCTGTTACCTCTACTCTTCTGGATCGAGTTCGAATGAGGCAACTATTAGATTCTGAAGGCCTAGTCCTAAGGGAGAGTGTGTTAGAAGAGGACCCTATTCCTGGATGGACCATAGGTGAGGATGAGATCTTGCATTTCTAGGGGTGCATATGGGTGCCATCATACATACACGAGGAGATGATATGGGATTTTCATTCCTCAGTTTGGGCAGTTCATCCTGGCATCACCAAGATGTATCGTGATCTACACCGTCAGTATTGGTGGACAGGTATGAAGAGGGACATTGATGGTTTCTTCATGAGGTGTTCCACTTTTTAGCAAGTAAAGTCAGAACATAAATGAACAACAGGGCTTTTACAACATTTACCCATTCCCGAGTGGAAGTGGAATGATGTCGTGATGGACTTAGTGACTGGGTTGCTGAGGTCGCCTCGAGGGAATGATGTTGTTTGGGTTGTCATTAACAGACTCACAAAGGTTGCTCGCTTATTTCTGATCAAGGATACCTTCAGTGTTGATGAGATGGGATGGTTGCACATTTTAGAGATTGTACATCTTCACGGAGTTCCACACTCCATTGTTTCAGATAGGGATGCCCATTTTACTTCTTTGGTATGGCAGGGGCTTCAGAAAGCTTTGGGTAGATAGGTACTTTTGAGTACAACTTACCACCCCCAAACAGATGGCCAGTCTGAGCGTACGATTCAGGTGCTTGAGGACATGCTTCGAGCATGCATTATGAATTTTGGAGGTTCTTGGGAGAAGCATATACCTCTTGTGGAGTTTGCCTACAATAATAGTTTTCAAGTGACTATTCAGATGACACCTTATGAGGCTTTGTATGATAGGCCATGCCGATTACCCTTATGTTGGCTGGAGGCAGGAGAGACAGCTTTTCTAGGACCTCATCTTGTTCAGGAGAACACAGAGTAGATAGAGTTGATTCAGAAGAGGATGACTACTGCACAGTCTCGACAGAAGTATTATGCTGATCCGTAGAGACGACCTCTGGAGTTTGAGGTCGGGGATCAGATTTTCCTGCGTGTCATGCCGAGGTTGGGACACAAGAGGATTAGAAGACAGGGTAAGCTTTCACCGAGGCACATCAGGCTGTTTGAGGTGTTGGAGATAGTTGGTCCGGTTTCCTATCGGTTAAAGTTACCTCAGAGGTACCGGGATATGCATGAAGTCTTCCACGTTTCTCAACTCCGACGTTACTTTTCATACCCGTCTCATGTTTTTCAACCCGAGGAGGTTGAGATCGAAGTGGATGCGTCATTTGAATAAAATCCTATCCAGATTGTGGATCACAGTAAAAAGGTTCTCCATGGACGGTCTGTTCCTCTGGTACAAGTGTTATGGCAGCACAGATGAGTACATGATGAGACTTGGGAGAGGGAGGCCATTGTACGAGCACAGTGGCCGGAACTGTTCGGGGTTTCTTCTTCTACACCACGCTAGGAAATTCGAGGATGAATTTCTTTAAGGGGAGAAGTTTGTAAGAACCCGGATCTTCTTTTCAGGTATTTTTTTCCTTTTCTGGTCATTTTTGGAGAAAAGAGAAAATTCTGGAAATTTTCTAAGTACATGTCGTGTACTTTATAAGTACACGTCGTGTACTTCCTTGCCGCAACAGGCCGTGTACTGACCGTGTAGTAGCCACACACATGGCCGTGTGGGAGTGACTTGGAGACCACCTAATGTGGAGTACAGAAACATCAATTACACACTATGTACTCCAAAATTACACGCCGTGTATTTTTTTTTCATTAAACCCACCGGGGTCGCATCTGAAGGACAAAACACACATCTTCTAGGTCTCGTTCGTCCGAGAGAGTCCGTACAGCCACAAATCTTCAATGATCCCCTGATCCTACGTCCTTCCTCTGATTCAAACACTGTTGATTGAGTTGGAATCACATTGATGAGTTCTCTCTTCTCCTAGAGCATCATCTCCTGATTCCTCTTCTTTTTCAAGTTATCGTGGGTCGAACGTTTTATACATTTTTTTAGATCTACAATGTTCCAAGGAGATTAAAGCTTCTAGGTTCAATTATAGCAATCTCCTAACCCGAGTTAGGTGGTTTGTGCCTTTCCGTTCAAAGTCTTTGAGTATTATGTGCAAATTCCACCAATACCCTTGAATGGGGTATTGCGTGTGTACCGTTTTACCCCTATTGTTTTCCTGCCATGCTTGTATGATAATGTAGAGGTAATTTGGATATGAATTGGGATGATTGCTATTCTTTGGATGTATTTCCCTTTCATGTTCTGTTTAGGACCATTTGGTCCTATTTAGCCAGTTTGGCTACCTTGCCTGTTTTCCATGCCTGTTGCTGTAGGATGGAGAGTTTGTATTCTGACATGCTTGATATATTGTAGAATGTTTAGCCAAGTAATTCTATAGGTTTACTTTGGACATATTATACTGCTATGCTCATTGACCTACACAGGGCTATGAGAACCTGGTGTAGTAGACTATAAGGGGAATTGACCAGGTGAGCTTCCTCAGAGAGTCTTTGAGCACTTTTGGCTATAAGGGGGATTAACCGAGTGAGAATCCTGAGAGAGCCTAGAACCACTTGGGGATATAAGGGGAATTGACTGAGTTATCTTCCTTATAGAGTCCTTGATTGCTTTATACTATAAGGGGATTGACCGCGTGAGCTTCCTTAAAGAGTCTTTGTTTTACTTGAATTACCTTGATTACTTAGACTATAAGGGGAATTGACGGTGAGTGATTCCTCAGAGAGTCTATGAACGACCTGGTCTATAAGAGGAATTGACCGAGTGAGCTTCCTCAGAGAGTCCTTGAACTTGGGGCTATAAGAGGAATTGACCGTGTGATATTCCTTAGAGAGTTCCTGACTACCCTAGACTATAAGTAGAATTGATTGTGAGTGCTTCCTTAGAGAGTCTTTATATACTGAACTAGAGGGGTTAGGCTGAGAGCGCTGCCCAAAGGGTTGCTTGTAATCGATAGGTAGGACTAGAGGGGATGGCTGTGAGTACTTCCCATAGGGTTACCTATTTGAGATTTAACTGTTTGTTTCACTACTGCTTGATATTGAACTGTGGAGTGTTTACTACTGAGCACTTTCTTGTTTACTGTTTTCTGTACTTTTACCTGCCATATATTCACTGACTATTAGGCACAGATCTTCAGGTGGTTACCTACTAGGATTTTGTCTCACACCCTATTTGGTTCATGCTTTTGGGCCCAAATAGATTATATTGTTGCAGGTATAGATAAGGGCAAGCACTCTTCTACTTCAGGTACTTGACTTGCTGTGGAGCTGGAGAGCATGGGACCAAGCTATGGCTTGCAATGCTGAGGTGTTTATCTACTTTATTTTGCACTTTGGTTTAGTACTGTTGTATTCCAGCATTGTGATTTGTTTGGATGTTTTCTTAGACATATGTATCATGCATCATTATATATATGTTCTCTAGTTTATACTTTCAGTTTCCTACTATTACTGCTGTATGTCATTATTACTGCTTCTGCTTTTGTATGTATTTGTTTACTTTCGATGTGTAATCTTCCAATGAGGGAATAGTTTCCCCACTATCACACCCAAGGAACTCGCTGCTAGTTGGAAACCTATGGCATTCAGGGAAATGCGCTTGAGGCCATGTGACCAACCGGGTACGGGGCGCTTCTGGGTGACTTCTAGAACTGGGACGTTACAAACATGATTTCACTTTCTGATATTTGTTTGAATTTTTTCAAGGAAATAATAAAAATCATCAAGTTATTTAATAATATCATTACCTAACATTCATTGTGGTGTCTCATCTATCTCGATGAAATTATCAAATTGTCTCTAATTTTTTTTGTATGGATGATCCATCGGTAGAAATCATCGATTCCCTATGAAGATGAAAGTTTTTCAAAACATTAATCTTTAGGAACATGTATTTTTCCTAAAAATAGGGTGGGATAATTTCCCTTTAGTACTCCAACCACACATCATTCTGTAAGCAGGGAAATCATTTATCATCCATAATAAAGTTACAAGAAACATAAAGTACTCCTTCCTGAATACATCACACGCTTGTGCACCAATAATACAAAGCTCCTTTTACTCATATATTAATGTCTACATGTATATATCAATATAATTTCCAGGATCATTGGGTCCAGATATCAATATAATCCTGATAGTAAATTCATTCCTTATACACATTCATGAAGGAAAGTTGTAAATGTGAATGAAAATAGGCCAAGTACTTTGTGCATTATGATTTTAGAGAAATGGGTTGAAACCATCATAGGATAATCCCAATCTAACATTTCATGGTTCATTTTCAAAATCAAGATGTAACGTATCAAATTTCTTCCAAGCCAACCCATCCATAGGATGCACTATTTAATAATTATCCTTATTTCTTTCATATTCATTCCATCTCATATTCCTTGCCATTTTTTATAACATAAAAAGTTTTTGAAGCCTTGGAATTAAACGAAAGTGTCGCATCACTTTATTTGGTATGCGAGATTGAGTTCCATCTTTATTAGTCTTCCACCTTGATGTTCCACACTATTTGCGCTGACTCAACTCTGCATTTTCCTTCTAGAATAGACAATAATCTTTGTGTCAATAATGAATCTTAATAGATTAAAATAAAAAAATTTCAACCAAATTTGATGCCATGTAATCATTTTATGGAATACATGCATCATCAGGAAGTAAATACTTAATAAATGTAAAGATATAGTCGACCACAGTATTACTAAATCCATATATTGTTTTCCCATAATATAATCGCATTAAAAACTCAAGTTTTCTCATTTTTCCACATGATTGATATACTTGGGTATTCACATATTCCATTAGATTTCTAACAATCTCAACGTAATCATCCTGATTAATAGACTAAGACTATGTTCTAGTATTCATTTCCTATTTCATTGGTCTACATGAGTGGATGTCTTCAAAAACAAAAGGAAACCGATCAGAAGTAAGATTTTTCATACAAATCCTTTCTTCTGAATCGATTTCATTCACCACTTGATATTTTTCTCCATTATGATACTAAAAATGATATATTTTTTGGAAACCATGTTTAGTGATATGGTAACTCACTTACTCAGAAGTTAACTATGGTTTTCCAACATAATCAAAACACAATCATCGAATCAATCTACCATCTAAATCATTAGTGAATGCAAACTCCAAAAAATAGCATAACTCCTTCTAAAATTCATCAGTGATCTGATCAATGTTTTATATCTAGTATCTATTCATTCTAAGGCATATAAACATACATTAAATAAATAATCTAGAAAATTACTTAAAATGATATGTATTGTTTCATAAGATAATAAGTAATCATCAATAACATGTCCATAAAAAATCATAACAAATATATTAAAATTATGGTTAGGGAATTGATAAATGTTTTAAATTATAAAAAATCATGAATAATCACACATAAGTTCCAAGAATGAGGATTTATTATAGTAAAAAGAGTTTATATGAAATCTAAGAGATAATAATAATCAATTACCAAAAGTGTTTGGATGGATTCACAACGAGTTGTGATATTTTGTATTAATTCTACAAATATTTATTGAAATTTAGAGACATTTTTAAAATAAAAACCATATCATATACCATAGTGTGTATAAGGATTCTAATATACCATAGTGTGTTGAAGGATGTCATTCCATTATTGATTTTTAATCATGGAGTATAACACCGCATCATGGTGAAAATGGGAATGATATTGGATACCATTTGATCAATTTTTCTAATCTAATTATCTTGTGTTCTTCAATTTTCAACACATAAATTTGTAATGTGTTAAATAAAATAAAAATCTAATTTTTTTTGGAGTTTTGTTTAATCAAAGAAGTGTGTTCCAACATATGAATTTTATGTATGCGTTCTATAGAAAGGGTCATAATCTTTTCATAGTTTAGATACTAGAAATTATTCCCAACTAATAAAATACCTCTAAATTTTTCAATTATCTATTCTTCTGTGTGGATGATCTATAATACCATTTATATAAAATAAGTTCTACCAATAAATTAAGTGATTTCAGTGTCCTATGTATATCATCAATGGAAATAACACATAAACTAATTAAATACTCAAAGTAGCAATGTAAATGATACCAAGAATGGTTTTAGGAAAAGAATTAATGAATTATAACTCTTAAAGGGATATAATTTGATATTAATTGTTGATCCCAATTTAGAGGGAGGTAAGGTTAAAATATTGAGAAAAAAATAGAGATTGAGAAGATATCTTTATTTTGGAAAGAGAACCATGTATTGTTTTATTGATCATTTTTAATTCTTTAATGACTATATGAAGATCAATTTCTCAAGCCAGTTCCTGATTAATACACTATCACTATATTACGTTCAGAATAATTATTGTTTTATGATATCAATAGCTTCTTAGAGAATAGTTTTTGTGTCTTCATATTATGTAAAGAACAATGTTGTCATATATAGTTCTTACATAAAGTAATGTGATTTGAAAGAGAGTAATATAGAGATGAATCTCATGTTATTTGTTTGAATTTCATGAAATAAGTGATGTGATATACATTTACAGTAACCTAAAGTTTAAGTGTTATATTATAAAAATTATAAGGAATACTGGGCCAAATTTCATATGGTATTGTTAATTACATTCAGAGGCAGTCAGAGACTTATAGTGGTGTGCTGATGTGAGAAATTCTAGTGATCCATATAGAAGATTAGGACATGTGAACTACATATTGAAGGTGATAAATTCTGATTGTACTAAATTATAGAATATTAGTGAGTTAAAAATTGAATAAAAAATATAATATATCACTACATCAGAGTTTAGTGGAAGTTGAAGAGATATTTAGTGGTGGTTGGAAGACCATTTAAGGAATAGTGGGATGCTAGTATAATAAAATAATTTTTTAGAAGATAGATCCCACTATTAGGAGTCGGTATAAATAACATTGGAAGGATTCCAGTATAAATAACCCAATAGGAAACTTACCATTGTTATCATTTTTTTTCATGAATTTTAATAGATTTTCTATTGTAATCACTTTGTTTTACAAGTGAAGAATCAATGTCTTGAATATTGACATGAACCTATGTAAGACATAGTCACCCACCTTGGGAGTGAATAATGTAAAAATACTATACATTGTGCTTCATTTAGTTTATGTTTGTATGTGGTGCATGTGATAGGGTAATATAAATGTATATATTCATCCCAATATGTGAAAAAGGGTTGAAATAAAAGGGGTAATGGTATAAGTGATAATGAATTGGTAAATAGAGTTACACCTGATTTACCCCCCTCCCAGTGTGACCGTATGATCTAATGGGTACCTCAATTAGTATCAGAGTAAAAGGTTACCACTAACTATATCTACTTTTTATCTTAATTATATTAGATTTGTCCATTTATTCCTTAATTTGATTAATTTTTATATCCCAATGAATTTTATCAAAATATATGAAGTGAATATTTGAAGAGTTTACATGAGAGATTCAGATGGAGAATTTAGTTCCTAATCTAGTTGTAGCTAATGTGGAAGTATCAGTTAAAAAACTGAAAAATATAAAAAAGATAGAGAAAAAGAAATTGATAAAAATATAAAAAACTAAGAAAGATCAATCAATACTAGAAGTTGGTCAATGTGATAAGTATCAATGTAAAAATTCTTTTTATAGTGATACTCTTTAAGGGGATGTTCGAGTTATAGAGAGTCTGAGTAATATGATTCTATCAAAAATATTGAATAATTCTACATTCAAGTTAAATATTATTTGAAGAATTCACCTATTGAGGTAGTAACCAACATACATGGTTTTATGAAGGAACTATTTTATAAAAAACCATAGATAGAATAAGAGGATAAAGAAATGGAGAATGATTTGACCAAGAAGTTTTATAGATGTATGTCTTCACACAACATATGGAAGCTTAAGATAATAAATTAAAGATATACAGGAAAAAATCCACCCAGTTTAAAGATTTAAAGAATAAATCTATGTCACTTTGAAATAAAAATATTTAACTAATTGATGAAAAATTTAAAAGAATTCTATTTGATAAGGAAGTGGTTGAAAGAGTTTTTTCAAAATTTATCCATATGAAGTGTAAGAGCTATATGGAATCTCTATAAAGATCAATAATGATCAACTAGAAATTAAATTAAAATGGATAAAGAAACTTAAAACTTCCCTATTAGAGACAATAAATGTGTATTAACATTATATTTAAAAGTTGAATAGTGAATCTAAAGAAAGTTTGAAAACAATTGAAGTCTATAAGAGCTCTCTAAATTTGAAGTGTCTTGAGTTAAAGGTGAATTTGAGAAATCTAGAAAGAACCCATGTTGAATCTTTAAATGTTTTTGAGAAAAAGATCTATTAACTTGGAAGTTATTGAAAAGTGTCTTTTTTTACAAAAATAATCTAAAAATGAAATGAAGAGATTGATGTTATATTCTAAAAAACTACCAAAGGCTCGTCAAACAAGGTAATATTTTCTTCCAAATAAATATATTTGTACTAATGTAGTTTTATCTTCTAATGTAGGTTTCAAATCAAAATCAGGATATTTATGGGTGAATAAGGGTGATGATATACCCCCACATCATCAAAGGTGGACTTCAAGAATTATATAAATTCTTGTTCCCCACAACATTATCAAAATAATAAGAAAGGTTTCAAAAATAGCTATAAAATTACACATAAGAAGAAACCAAGATTTTTTTACTATTATTTCTGCTATAAAGTTTGGTATTATGCTTTAATTATTTTTATAATGTGTCAGTGAATGAAAACTATAAAAGACATATATTCTAGGGTATAATGATAAGGAATATTAGGCACCAAACATAGAAGATAAAACCCTAAATACCTTTGTGGGTAAAATTTTTTGGGATTTGTGACCAGCCGAGATCCTTAAGGAGGAGTATGGTCACCGGGAGGGGGGTGGTCGTGTTAGAGGTGTGCTGAAGAAGGAGGTGGGGAGGCCACCTAGGAGCAGCATCGACGGGGGTAGGTGAGGTGTCTACGTTCGTTGGTAGTGTTGGGAGAG
This sequence comes from Viscum album, assembly GCA_963277665.1. NCBI lineage: Eukaryota > Viridiplantae > Streptophyta > Magnoliopsida > Santalales > Viscaceae > Viscum > Viscum album. The sequence goes on from OY728136.1 coordinate 1,344,129,401, forward strand.
GAGGGTCGGAGATGAAAGATAATGGAGGGGTTGCCTCATTCAGTGGAAGCGAGGGGCAACGTTGTGAGGGTCACCATCACGAGGGGCACCATCAGGGGAGGAGGGTCAGGGAGAGAAGAGGTCGTGAGGGGCACTGTCGGGGAAGGAGGGTCGCGCGTAGAGGGTAATGTGATAGGGGGATGCAGAGAGGATGAAACCATCAGTTAATCAAAACCTACTATCACAAGTTTTAATTTAACTATGGTTATAAATTAACCTATATCGATAGACCTCTAAAACATTGGCTATAGGTCCATGGCTATAAGTCATTTTTCTAATAGTGACTCTTATAATATTTTGACAAAGGAATTGCATGCACGTTTTTCATATTTAAAGTGGATATAATAATGGTCCAAATTAGATTCAAAAGAGTATAGGGTATATATATTTCCATACAATATCTTTTGGACAAGTTTATAGGTCGTTTTGGGCCTTAAGGTTAAGGTTTTGTCCCTTAATAAGCTTAATTTAACCTTAATCATTATAAATAATTTTAATAACTTTCACTAATATTTTTGGTCGAACACAAAGTTGGAATTATTAGATATTATAAATTATTATGATTCAAAAAATGGAATCCAATTTTTAAAATTCCAATCACATAAGTGACATAAATTGATTTAAATTTAATCCCTCGTGTGGGATGACAATGCGGGGTTTTAAAGTAAAAATGTCTAAAAGTTTTCTATGTTTTTATAATCAATTTAAAATTTAAAATAATTAAAATTATATAAATTTTATTAATTGATAAAAATATTATCTAATTAAACTTTAAAACCAATGAAAAATATAATTTAACCTTATAAATAAATTAGATGAAAAAACAGTTTTGAACTAAAATTCAGTATTTTTAACTATTCATTAAAAAAATGAAATGTTTCGGAAAAATATCAAAAATTAACCCTAACCTAATTCCTATGTTTCTATTTCAAATATGAAGTTTATTTTTACATATTAAATTATTTAAAGTTTAAAAATTTGAAATTTAAAATTATTTCTCCATTAAAAGACGGTAAAACTGCCTTTATAAAAATATAGTTTTTTATTTGTAAAATAGAGTTTGTTCTTATTTTATGTCTATAAAAACTAATTTATGAATATAAAAAATATTTTATTGAATATATGATATATATATTACATTAATATCACTCACTAATTTTAATTAATTTAATCTATTAGTGTAAAACAACTTTTTAGCATAAAAATTGTTTTCTATAAAAATATTCACTTTATATTCAATTGCTTATTATATTCATTTATAATTAATTTTTAACCAATTAATTCATTCTATATTTTTATAAACCATAATTTCTGTAAATTAGTCATTACTATTCATAACTACTAATTTAATGGCTAGTTTATATCTTATTATATTTTAATAATATATTATTGTTCGATAAAACTTGGTCTTACATGTAACACAAGCCATCGGGGAAGGTCTCTCTTGCATGAAACACAAGATATTGAGGAAGGTATCTATTACATGTAACGCAATCTAAATCGATGTTTCATGCATTACAAGCTATAAAATATATTATATTTATTTGAGATAGTAAATATATTTTAATGTATTGGGTTAATATATTACCTTTTTACACTTGATGTTTTATGCCATACATTCTATTGAATACAAAGTTGTACTTTATAATTTCAGAGTGTTACATTCTCCCCACCTTAATTAAATTGCATCCTCATTATTTAAACTTGATCTTGGTGATATATTATTTGATATTTATTATGTTTAAATCCCACATCGTGAGAAGGGTTCGTAAAACATCCTCTAGGAAGGAGAGAATGGGAAGTGAAAAGTTCACATGAACTAACATATAACTAGGTATCTAAGTATTAGAACATTAATGGAAAGTAGAGATACATACTTGGTGTAAAAGAGTAAATATTTATAGGGAATGAATGATGTCATCAATCAAAGACAAGTTAATGATCAATAGAAAGTTGAGGGCCTCAAATCCATAAATATTTGATGATTTAGAAAACCATTAGTTAAATAGAAATTAAGGTATTAGGACAACATTTTATTTCTAAATCATTTTTCTAATGTTGGGTAATTCTTTTATTACCTAAGAATATAAGGAAATATTCTTACTTTATAGGTTTTAATTTCATATGAAAAATCCTAACTTTTGGTTGTGCTTCGATCAAATTATAACCCATTCCTTTACTACCAGAAATTAATTACCAATAATGAATTTTTTATGACTTAAGCACTAAATGAAACCTTTAAAGGATTATAAGGCCTATAAAAGAGTGACAATTATAACTATTTGTCTCTAACTATATTCCAAAAACAATATGTTTAATATATTAATCTGTAATCCTCAAAATTGATATTACTGGTTCATAATTAAGATTTATTCATCAAATTGTTTAACTAAAAACAATGAAAAATTAACCAGGAAATTGTGTAGGTCAGTGGTTGGTTTGAAACCCTTATCTTCCTTCAGTCATGGGTTCAAGACCCATGGCCTTGTAGGATTTAATTGGTTGTCACGTGGATTATAGGTTTTCCTTTTCTAAAACCATATTAATATAATTCAAAAAATAAATATGATTGACATCCTTGAAATTAGGTTAATCACTAAATATCCTTTTAACTACGAGTTTCAATACAACTTCAATACATAAATAATTCATCCATTTTATTTTAACACAAGTCCTTCCTTGGTATAATGTTTATCTATAATATCATATCTAGGATTTTTAAATCACGACTCCTTATTTTCAATCTAAAACACCTTAGGTTTAACCTAGAATATTCATTTTCATTATCTATTCAAATTCTTTATAATGGTTTGTTAATAAAATATGGATTATCCTAAGAATATCCCTAGAGGATGTTAAACCAGGTGTGCAGTAAGGCCCTTTGTCGTATACTAGATTACCCCGAGTCAGGCTTGGGACACCTTATCAGAGTTATTACTCCTAGGAATATCTATTCCAAAACCATATCCACTCTATAGTATTCATACAGGGATGTATTGATAGGAAACCTTACCAAAATTCTAGGATATTCTTATATACTTATCCTCAAATTCTACCTTAGGGTTATGTTCTTTAATCTATGTTTTCCTAAATCTAGTTCCCAAAGTTGCTACTAAACTTCCTTTGATACCAACTATAGAGAACTGACCCCAGAAGACCAGAGGCAATGTCTAATGTCGATTACATAGGAATGATTATAAGTAATCAAGCCCTAAAGGACTGAGAGTTTAGTAGTCTTGGTAAACCAGATACATAAATGAGTCTTGTATTACAAATTAATACACTAATTACAACATAATTTTTTTCTTCTAAATAACTTAGAGGATAACTTTATTCCATCTAGTATATCCCTTCATATCTTTCATAATATTCTTCTTGGATTCTTGGGGAAAGAAAACATAATAAGGGTGAGCTCAAACACTCAGTAAGGTTAAAGTATAGTGAAATCAATAGAGAATCAATGAGAATAATAATTATGGCATGGTAAATAATGGAACACACATACCATATAATCAACAAACTAGGAAAGTAGTGCATAAACAATATGTCAAGGTAATAAATTGAAAACACATTCCATTTAATCAATAATCTAAGAATGAAATGCATCCATATATTTTATCATGTGAAAATATCATGGATAAAAAATAATGAATCAAAATGAAGGCAATGATTAATTATTGAATGTCATGTCTCAGGCACATGAAAACCTATACTATCAATATCCATACTCCCGACAGTTTAAACCATGGATAAAAACCTGTTTAATTTGCACAACTTATTTTTCACATTAGAACCTATCAATGAATTGAGGAGCTATATAAAGTCTAAGCTCCACCCGTCATTGCATGTCCAAAGAATTCTTCATATTGAGTAATCGATTTAATTAATAAATAGTATGCCTTATAAAATATCTGTATTGAATAAAGAATAAAAATTTATCAATATTTCCCCAAATAAAAAAACAATTGTCAAATTAGATACCATATGTAAAGAGATATACAGTTTAGGCAATAGTAATATCCATGATAAATGAAATGGATAATTTAGGGTAAATTCAATGTTCAATGATCATAGAAGATTGAATATTTAAAGGAGACTATAAAATGAATCAAGGAAGTGAATTTTAATACTATACTTGGCCAAATAAATCAAAAATGATCTAGAGGAATAAATAGGATGGTATCATTACAACATATCCCAAGTGGAGTAAAAAAAGTGTTATTGTCGTTGATGAATAGAAATACTATAAAATGATATTTTAAAAATATTATTGCGGAAAATATCCTTTTATTATGATTTTTTTAAAAAAACCTTTCTTTGAAAATAAAATTTGAAAATATTTTCTTTAAAAGAAACCTTTTAAAAATTAAAAGGAAGCTTTAAAGAAATAATGGCGGATAAATCCATATAATCCATATGAGGTAAAAAGAACATTCCTTTTGCATGGTTAAAGTTTAGAAAAATTACTTGTTCAGAAAGAGACAAAAGGATTCATTTGAAAACATTGATAAAAGACAAAAAGGGTAAATTTATCTTTAAAAAATCATTTTAAAAACATTTTTGAAAACATTTTAATAAAATATGGTTTTTAGAAGAAAACAGGTTCTCCGACTAAAGAGGAAAACAAAATTGGGTTTTCTAAAAAACATTTTGAGTACCAAAGAGTGTAAAAATTATAATATCACTTAAGAAAGGTCATGAATAACCAAAGGAGAATAAAATTAAAGGTTTTATTATACAATGATCAAATAATTTCCTCTGTAATAAATTTAAGTGCAAACAATCCTGAACAAAATGATATTGTAAAGTAAACCCTTGAAAATATTATAACGTTGTAGTGAAAATCAATCAATGAGTAGATTATGTGTATCAAATATAAATCCACATTTAGAAGTGGAAATACATAAAAAGATAAGAAAATTCATTATACACATTATAATATAATATTAATGAAAATGATGAAGTAATATAACACAATGAAAATAAATTGGGTTATGAAATCTCTTTTTCACTTGGTAACTTTTAACTCAAATCCCCTTAGCTAAAATAATTAAAATTGAAACTCAAAGTGTCATGAATAATGAATGAATCATGATATTATATGATAAAGTGGAATTATGTGCACCGTATATAATAAATTAGGTGCACAACAATAAAGTTATTGTTTCAAGAGAAAGTTAACAATCACAAAAGTGAGATTACAAAGATAATCATTAAAAATGTTCTTGAGGAGAATAATATTTAAACATTCCAAAGTGTCCCATACCACTTTGAAACATTTGAGTCATAATATACATAAAGGAATAGCATTAAATAAAACTTATAATACAATTAAAATAAATATTTTCATGATATAACATTTCAAATGGAATTATATACTCCATATAAAAGAAACTCGGTGCATAACAAAAAATAAGTCTCAATGGAATGTAAATTGAGATGAAATCCCTTACCTTGTATTTCCTTTCAGGTGAATGTAATTTAACCTATTGTATATTAAACTTATGTTAATTATCTATTTTCTTGATAACCTTTTTCAGTTTTACCTTTAATTTATTTCATATATTACTATATTGTATACAACTACTTAAACAATTAAGTCTACATCAAGTGTTTTGACTAAATTCAGTTTATGTGTCAAAAACAACTTTGGTAGGTCAACTATGGTCAAATAGATCATTACATAAAATCTATAGAATAATAATAATGAAATAATTATTATATTTATACATCAATTTTACTTTTAAAATCAATCATTAAATATGGTTATGAAAAATGAATCAACGTTACAATCATGGAGAAGGTAGACCGTACGTATGCATGAGTAACATTCTCAGTTTTCAATGATCATTATAGAAAGAATATAAGTAGGATAATATATTTAAAAAATTATAATTATATAATAAATACCATATTTTTTATTCATATATACTTATATATATAAATCTTGTGGTGTAAAAGGAATCACATTGTGTCGAGGAGGCGGTGGGCTAAACATCCACGAACGACGTTATCACTTTTTAATTGCGTGTGAGAGGGTAATAAAGAAAATAATATATATTATATTTTCATAAATTTAATTATTTAATGAATATAATATTTTTTTTATGTACCATATTTTTAATTAAGTCTATCCTTCATACCTTCCATGTGTAGTGCGAACAAATCACATTGCTTTGAAGGGGTCGTAGTCCACACTTCTACAAAAGATGTTATCATTTTTACACAAAATGGAAAAAGTATATTGTTATGTGTTATAAAATAATTAAAGAAGCTTAAAGAAATAGTAAATATCATATATATATCATATATAAATATAGTTTCCATAATAATGGAAACCATGATAGGTGGTAAGTAAAAAATGAACAATCATCGTTTTGTGAGGCAGTAGTTCGCCGTAGACAGAAACAATATGTTCGTTACTCATTAGATGTATGTGTGTGTGAGTGTAGGTATAAAAATTAGCATAAAAACACAATAGTATATTGAGGATAATTTTTTTATATAATCATGAAATAATAATACTTTAGTTATTGGAGAATTGAAATAAAACTAAAAAGCTTGAAGAAGTTTGTTACCTCTTATTCGGGTAACTCCTTTTGGTTTGAACCAAAGGATTCCTTGGATTTATTTATTAAAAAGGGGATGATTTTAGGATTAGGGTAAGTATTTTTATGATATATGTTTTCATAACTTGGTAGATCCAAATTTTCCTGAGAGTTGTGAGTAAGTGGGAGGAGAGGAGGTCTTTTTATAATGAAGGAGGAGTGAGACTCTTGTAATATTTTGAAAAAGGAATTACATGCACATTTTTCATGTTAAAATTGGATATAATAATGGTAAAATTTAGATCCAAAATATTATATGGTCTATATATTTTCATCCAATATCTCTTGGACAAGTTTATTGGTCGTTTTGGGCCTTAAGGTTAAGGTTTTGTCCCTTAATAAGCTTAATTTAACCTTAATCATTGTAATTAATTTTAACCACTTTCACTAATATTTTTGGTCAAAAACAAAGTTTAAATTATTATACATTATAAACTATTCTTATTAAATATAAGAAATTCATTTTTACAAATTCCAACCATAGAAGTGGCATAAAATGATTTAAATTTAATCCCTAAGGCGAGATGACAATGTTGGTTTTTAAAGTAAAAATGTCTGAAAGTTTGCTATGTTTTTATAGTAAATTTCAAAGTGAAATTGATTAAAATGAAATAAATTGTATTAATTGATAAAAATAATATATAATTAATATTTAAAACCAATTTAAAATATAATCTAACCTTATAAATAAATTAGATGAAAAAACAGTTTTGAACTAAAATTCAGTATTTTTAATTATTCATTAAAAAATGAAATGTTTTGGAAAAATATCAAAAATTCACCCTAACCTAATTATTATGTTTTAATTTCAAAATTTAAGTTTTATTTTTACATATTAAAACAATTAAAGTGTCAAAATTCATATTTAAAATGGGTTCTCCATTAAAAGGTGATAAAATTGCCTTTATAAAAATATAGGTTTTTATGTGTAAAATAGAGTTTGTTATTATCTTATGTCTATAAAAACTAATGGATGAATATAAAAAATATTTTATTGAATTTATAATATATATATTAAATTAATACCACTCACTAATTTTAATTAATTTAATCTATTAGCGTAAAACAACTTTTTGAGCATAAAAATAGTTTTCTATAAAAATATTCACTTTATGTTAAATTGATTCTTATATTCATTTATAATTAATTTTTAACCAATTAATTCATTATATATTTTTATAAACCATAATTTTCATAAGTTATTTATTACTATTAATAACTACTAATTTAATGACTAGTTTATATCTTATTATATTTTAATAATATATTATTGTTTGATAAAACTCGGTCTTGCGTGTAACGCAAGCCATCGAGGAAGGTTGCTCTTGCGTGTAACGAAATCTATTAAGGAAGGTTTCTCTTGCATGTAACACAAGTAACTCAGCGTTGTGTTCATTACAAGATATATAATATATTATATTTATTTAATATAGTAAATATATTATAGTGTATTGGGTTACTATATTCCCTTTTTACACTTGGTGTTGCGTGTCATACATTCTATTGAAGACAAAGTTGTACTTTATAATTTTGGGGTGTTACAAACAGTGTTACCTTTTCCATCATATACGACTAGGTCCCCCATTTTAAATCCTGATTCTAGAAAGGCCTCAAAGAGGTAATGGCCATGCAGGTGAAGATGAGCACAACTTAACATCCCTAGAAAAATGGGCTAACATAACAGGACAATCAGATTCTGGGGGATATGATTTATAATTGTGAACTCAATTTTATTGTACCATGGGATACCCACCTAGGAATGTTCAACATTTATTATAATAAAATTTACCAATACTCTATTCATATGGAACCATTTAAGGCACTTTATGGTCAACCATGTCATTCTCTTTAATGTTAGATAGAGGTAGGTGAGACCCCTTTGGGAGGACTTAGTATCATCCAGGAGACCAAAAAATAACTATTACTATTATATAGTAATTTTTTTTTATTTTTGATAGTTTTCACAATTCATATGGATATTTTCAGCACCGTCCCTTGTAATTTTTGGTTGGTGACTGGGTATTTCTAAAGGTGTCACATCAGTTAGGTCACCAAAATGACTCAGAAATTAGGGAAAGCTTTACCTTGGGTATGTAGAACTATTTGGAATCACTGATAGAATTAGAAAATTTTTGTATTGATTGGAATTTCTCCCATTCTTGACATAATTTCATAACATGTTCTACATCTCACAACTAAAGAGATATAACCTAGATCCCTCTCATGTGCTAAATTGGGAAGAAATCAAATTGGAACCTGATACTTCCATGACTACACAGCCAGTAAAAATCATTAAACCTTAGGAGAATAACCCACATGAGAATATTTTTCAATTGGTTCATGTTTTATGGTACCCTATATTTTATTCAAATAAGACTTGGGAGTGGGAAGTTCATATGAAGGAGTAGTGGCCTCATCTTTTCCTTGATCAAGCTATAGTTTGACTTTATGGGGACAAAAAGTGGTATAGTAGGAAGTACTATCACAATCATAGTGTCAATTTTAGGTATTTTTATTCCTTTATTTATTTTATTTTTCATCCTCCCTTCATTCTAGGTCTTTCTATTTGATTTTTTTAGTTTTTTAAAAACCAGTAGGTGTAGAATAGTTTAGCGCATGATATGGAGTGACCATGCAACAACCGTGGATTATGCCACCTTAACTAACTATGTTGAAACTAGATTAAGGTCATGGTATTGTGGATGGGAGGAAACCCAACACCAGACCAAGGAAAGTAATTCTTATCTAGTGATTATATGTGGTTCCATAGCTGGGATACACCACACTGCTAAACCAAGGCATGACCTCCTTAGTGGTTTTCACACATGCATAGATGGAACATTAGATCACAAGTTGATACAGGAACCTAGAGTTCCCATAAACCTAGAATTACTTAGGACTATCCAATTTTTCATACATATGTAATTGGTTACATTCATGTTATTGGTTTTTTCATTAATAAATTTTTTAAGATCTTTCCTTGTTTTCTTACTTCTTAAAGTTAAATTATCATATTATTGTAGTGAAATTCAACTAGAATTATTGGTTTTATCCAACATGGTCTATAAATAAAACACTCAGTAGGATCATACTAGGATAGTGTTACTCACACCCTACATACACCCAATGGATGCATGCATACCTTTTTTGACAGAACCATGTAAATGAAATGTAATATATAGAGGCAGCAGATACTCTTTCTAGTGGAATTTAGGATAATGAAAGTCATATAGTGGGGACTTTATCCTCATGTCATATAGATATTGGTATCCTTTTTTTATTTTTAGTGCAACTCTTTAATTTATCTTATATATCCTATTTGATGTCCACCCCATTTCTCTTGTGCTCATGCGACTATTTTTTTGGACTATCTTATGGATGGTGTTTAGTTATGATATGGTTTGTTGTTTCTATTATGTATTTTTTTTATTGTTATGTTATAGGTTATTTATAAATTGTTAATTGGTCATACTACTTTGAGATATTTAATTTCCAAGTTATGTCATGGTCATGTTAGGTCCACGATATGAATCATTTGGTGTTTTAATTAGGAAAACCATTCCCAATGGAGTTCCATGATTCCCAAGAACTTTTTTACAACCCATGGGGATTGAGAATTACCTTTAGTCCTTATTGTAATCCCGTTCATATGTCTAGTTTAGGGGTGGCCTAAGTTGGTTCATGACACTCCCCCATTACCTATTAATGAATTCTTCTGTTAATATACACATATTCTACTCATTTCTTTATGAGTGTTTAATTATTTAATCAGTCAAAGGTTTATACTTATATTAATTTTTAAATTATTCCTCACTTATTCTTGGATTTTAACACACATGACACTTAGATTTACTTCACTACCTGTGGTGGTGAGCAGTGGGATTATATGAGAGTGATTCTAGATATCCAATCACTAGTGTAGGAAAGGTTAAGGAATATAGTGATTATTAAATATTTTTATTCAATCCAAAATAAAAAGGTGAGGTTGATCATTGATATCTCATTTTATTTGAGAGGGTGTAAGGGAAAACATTTTAATAATGACTTAATAGGAGTATGAGAGGATAATATAAGGTTACAAAACTATCTCTAAGACTTATTATAAACCAATCTAATTTTTGAATTCAAAAAATCAGGTCATCATTTCTTTTTACACACACCAAACCTACATCACAAATGAAAAACATACCCATAATACTTCCCTATTTGGAGACAACCTGAGTCCCTCTATTACTACATAAATTCAAGTTCAAAATATTTTTTGAGAGGAGTCTTGTGACATTAACCTCATCAAATCGATGTTGTTTCCAGGGAGGTCAATGTTGTGTTTTTATTTTTATTTTATTTTAATTTATTTTATTTGGATACATGACCAGGTATAGTTTAAATCACCTCATTGGTTTTGATATAGAGGCCAAAATAAATATTTTGGCAGGAATTGGAAACTTGAAAATCACTAAGGAAGCGGAGAGATATTTTCATGATTCCATTGAATTATTCTCAATATTCTCTTCTTATTTTACGAGATCCATCTTAGGAAGTGAAAATATGGATGACAATTTGGCTCAATTGAATAAGTAACTGAGAGATATTTATGCATCCAATTTTAATAATAATAACTGGTTGTTACTGATGGGTTTTGTTTGATCATATAACAATTATTGGTAGTTGAAAAAACCCCAAAAACAACCTAATATATCTCTAAGAAATAAAATGTGTGAATTATGATAAAAAAGTTCATCACAAAATAATTGATATTAATGTATAACAGTCGAATCCATCTTCATGTTTGAAGGATAATTCTCGATGACGATTGTAAGGAGCAGTTTAACAAAGCCTACTGACTATGAGGGATTGCACCATCTAGTGGATCCATAAATGTTTCATGAGTATTCCCAAGATCTCTAAGGTGTGATATCACCTTATTAAGAGAGATAAACAATAATTTAAAAATAATATAGTTTTATTATCTTTGCATGAAACTAATAATCAATAAAACATAAAATGAATGAAATCAACTCACACACACACAATAAAGAGAACTCATTATATTTATATAGAAAAATCATGACACTCCAATGCATATAATTAATTAATACTAATTGGGTGTAACATTCATTAAATGATTTAATGAATAAATTTAAATATTTAAGAAACCACCCTTTTTTTAAACTGATGAAACCATGTGGGTGATGCGAAAATTCACACACTGCATCACATGAAACTGTTTGAATATGCATCTCATGAATATATATATATATTTCATTTATTATACACGCATCACATGAAATTATTTTAATGGAAATTTCAATAATATATCACTTTCACCTAAAATCCACAAGGACTTCAGTTCCAAACTTCAAAACTTCTTGTGAATTCATCCAAACTCTTTTGGATATAGTTTAGTCAAAATATATTCATTTTTAAATAAAATTTATCCAAAACATTATCCTTATTCAAGGGCATAACTATGTGACCCTATTGAACTTAGTAGTTTAAAAAAAATATAAAATCCCTATTTCATAAATGTAAGAAAAGAACAACCTCTAGTAAAGATTCAATGCTACTTAAGTAACTAAGGGGTCTGGTGTGATATCCATCAAACATACTCATATCTATATTCAAACATTTAAACCACAAGATGTATCATATACATTATATATATACCTATATAATCCCATTTTCCCTGATATAGAGTGACCACTAGACATGGAACATGTCAATCTAGTATAGGACAACTCATCTATTTTTGATTTTCCAAAAAAGACTCACCAAGTCGATGAATACAACACATGTCATTCATCTTATAGATTAGAGAATCTCATTTATCTCATCTAAGTAGTTGAACACATCATATGTGACTCAAATAAGATTTTCCATGCATTTCCTCAACCAAATTCAATCAAGGTCCAAATTTCATTACTCATCATACAAGTAGAAAAATATCATATTGGTTGTGCTCCAACCAACAACATTATCAGTAACATACCCACCCACCCTTTTATTAGCTAAGTTATTTTCAAACATTCATAAGAAGGGTATCAAAGTATGAAGGTTATCATGTTATGTATCTCTCCAAACTTAAGTAATAAAGATTGATAATAAGTATACACCCTTAAGTACATCAATGGATGTATGAAATCATATGATATTGTTGGACTCCTCAGGTGTTAATCATGTTTTAATGATCACAAATCCTATACATTCTATAAATCTTATTAATCCTTTTTAATCTGTCTCAAATCATGTGTACAGATGGTTGGTTTCTTTATGCTTTAAATAAACCTATCCAAGATCTTAAGTGATATATTTGATTATTGTACACTATTTTTAATTTGTGTTATAATGGATAAATTATTAAGTCTAATCCATTCTACGAATATAACTATTTAAGTCTGTATATAGATATTTGGATAAGTCTGAGAAACCGTGAGTCTACCACCAGTTTTATTTTTCTAGAAAAGGACCTAGACACCATGACCCAGACACCATGACCAGACACTGAGACCAGACACTGTGACCCAGATACCGTGACCCAGTCACCGTGACCCAGACACCGTGACAAGACACCATGACCCAGGCACCGTGACCCAGCCACCGTGACCAGACACCAAGAACCAGACACAGTGAACAGACACCGTATCTGTGCTACTGAATCCTGATCTATATACAACTGTGCCATCATAACTATCTCACTAATCAAAAGGCAAAGAAAGAGACATAGTTTCATAGAGATACCGTTTCATGGATACACTATTTATAGACAGACTGTGACACAGTTCTTTAATCTGTTTTTTCATTTTTCAATTTAATTTCTAATGGTCATATTTGAGTCTTTTAAATGTACTGACATAATTAATATTTCTTTGTAGAAAAATCACCTGATAGTACAAGGTACAAGGTGCCGAATAAATGCATCATGTCAGCTCCAACACATGAACTCCAAGAACAAAAAGAGAAGTGTGGCCCAGAAACAAAGAGAGATCACACGATAACAAAGAAGCATGGGAATTCTTGAGAAAAGAACTGATGCATACAACTCAATACATTTGAAGAAAACATGAAGAATTATCGAATCCAAAAAACTAGGATACCGTAGATCAGATTCAAGAACATATCCTCATTACCAACTCTATGGAGAACACGAGCCAGATATAAATGGAAACCAGAGCATCAAACTTGTGATACTCTATTTCTTTCAAGAGGACTCAATTCTGACATTTTCTTCATCCTAGAAGTCCAGAGCTCCATAGACTAACACTCAGAGCACTTCTAACCTTATCTCATAATTTTTTTCTCCATTGTGTATTGTTTTTAGATTTCGAGCAGTGTATGAGTGTATGTATAAAAATACACACTGTATCCTACATTAAACTGTAGGATACAAGATATCCTTCCTCTCACATCCTTTTACACTTTTTTAATCCCATGGATAAGTGTGGAAGAGGTCACTGTGTGATCTGTTAGTTTATACCCATGAAGAACTGTTGAAGAGGTCGTGTGACCTAGATAGTCATGTGCACTGTTGTTTACCCCGATCCAGGGTGTGGATCAAGTTTGTTAATATAAACTTCTTGTTGGTAGGTGATCACCAAGTGGAGTGGATTAGGTCTTTTCTTGAGACTGAACCACTTGTTTTATATCTGCTGTGTTGTTTAATTTAGTTTTCTCCATTTTATTGTATAATTCAGAAATCACTAAATTTACTTTTATAGTTAATCTTGTAAAGAACTTATAATTGTCTTTACTTATTAGAATAACTTGAAAAGTAATAATAATAACTGATATTAAGATTATTGAGAATTAATCAATCTTCTGAGAAGTTATTTAAACAGTTAAACTTTCATAACCGTATTACTTTGATTAACTGGTCTATGTTTATTTTATTGAGGAAACTTTGAAGAATAATTTTCAAATGGAAATTTTCATAGACACTCAATTCACCCCCTTATTGAGTACTATACTCTGACCAACATTTGGTATCAGAGGAGTTTTTTATTCCTGTTAGGACTCTGTTTTTGAACCTATTCAATTGTGATTTTAGTTGTGCTTTAAAGATCTGTAAATTTCTGTTAATTCTAAATTTCTATATCTTTAAAAGAATTTCTTTATTATGGATAATATACTTGAAGGTTCTACAACAAACAAACCACCATTCTTTAATGAAACAAATTATACCCAATGGAAAATTAAAATGAAAATGAATTTAGAAAGTATGGGTTTTGAAATTTGTTATTCAATTATAGACGAGTATAAGATTCTTGCTATTGATATAATCACTTGGGATGAACCAATCAAGACTTCCTAAAATAAAAATTGCAAATTTTTGAATGCTTTGTATTTCTCTTTAGAAGATAAATAATTTAACAAAATTTCTGCATGTAAAACTACCGATGAAATTTGGGATACTTTGTCTGTTTCACATGAAGGAAATTATAGTGTGAAAGAAATGATACTTAATACTCATACTATTAAATATGATAACTTTAAAATAAAACCTGATGAGCCTATTTCTGACTTGTATCTCAGGTTCAATGAAATTTTCAACACAAGGATTTCTCTTGGAAGAGAAGTTATGACCAAAGAACAAATTATGAGGATTCTCAGATGCCTACCTAACAGATGGAGAGGAACCTCTTTCTCTATTAGAGAGTCATGAGACATAATAAAGTTACCTATAAAATAACTCATTGGTAAACTAATGATGTATGAATAGGAGCTGAAAGTCAACAAGGAAGAGGAGGATGAACCTAAAAGAAAATCTGTTGAATTTAAGACCACCACCTCTAAAAAAAAGTGAAAGGGAAATTGGAAGTCTCAGTAGAAAGTTCTAGTAGTGAACAATCATCACTTGACAGTGATGAAGAGATGGCTCAATTATCCAGAAGGTTTAAGAGATTTTACAAGAAGACGAGATTTTTCAGAAAACCTAACTTTAAGGGAAGATATGATCAAAAAGTAAGCTGGAAGAAAGATTAGAAAAGAAGTGACAAGTCTGATGAGATTGTATGATATGAATGTAAGAAAAAGAGACATATAAAAGACGACTATCCCAAGCTCAAGTACAAACAGAAATATAAGGAAAAATATATAAAGTATAAAAAGGAAATGAAAGAAATGTGGAGTGCCTCTGAGGATAGTTCAAGTGACTCAAAATCTTTACATGATGAATAGGTTAACAAAACCAATATGTGTTTTATGAAAAACATATATGAGGTAACACTAGAATCTCCTGTACACAATTCCTATTATTATGGAGATGATATTGACTCTAAAAATATGTCCAATGAAGAAATGTTTTAGTACTATAATATGCTTGAAGAGACATGTAATGAACTAAAATATAAATACAAATCTTTAAAGAAACATCATTCTCTTACCTCAACTGTTAAAACTAAACTTACTATAGAAAGGGAGAAAAATTCTCAATTACTCAAAGAAAACAATGAACTAAATATATCTAATTAGCAATTAAAAAATGATCTTGAAAGTTTTACTAATGGTAAAGATACTTTGGTAAAAATTCTAGGTAAACAGATTGCTCCTAAATATACTACTGGCATTGGTTATCAACCTGGTAAAAGAAATTTTGGAAGAACTGATTTTGTTTCTAAGTCTAGGACATACAGATTTACTCCTAGTTCTGGAAAACATTCAACTAGTTCAAGTTATAATACACTCTCTACTATTTCAAGATTTTATGGACCAAATAGCATTTATTTTTCAAGCACTTTATATAATGATTATAGGAAACCTATGAGGAAGATATGGGTTCCTAAAGCATTAGTCACTAATATTACTAGACCCAAACAAACATGGGTACCAAAATCTGTTTTTATTTGACTATTTTTGTAGGAAAGATGCTTAAAGATCTCATGTAAAAGCTTATGGTACTTGGATAGTGGGTGTTCAAGACACATGACAAGATACTATTCATTCTTCAAGAATTTAATAAAAATTTATGGTGAACATGTCACCTTTGGTGACAATGCTGAAGTAAATATCACTGACCTTTGACAAATCGGTAACTCTAACTTAGTTTTAATTTCCAAAGTACCTTTTTTTGATGGATTGAAATACAATATTCTTAGTATTTCACAACTATGTGATGATGGATTTCATGTTAAGTTTGAAAATGATGCTTGAAATGTTTTCAATTCTAAAAATGAATTATTTTTTTCTACATTAAGAAATGAAAATTTATACTATGTTAACTTAGATTCTTTAGTTTCTCAAAATGCTTCATGTTTAAGTGTATTTCACAAAAGAATCTTGGCTTTGTCATAGGAGACTAGGACACTGTAATATTCACTCTCTTAGAAAGTTAACTAGAAAAATATTAGTCAAAGACCTACCCAAACTTGGGTTTCCAAATGATAAAGTGTGTAATCCTTTTCAAAAGGTAAAGCAACACAAAATTTCCTTCAAACCAAAGAAAGAAGTTTCAACTTATCAACCTCTCTAATTAGTTCACATGGATTTGTTTGGACCATCAAGATTTTCGAGTTTAAATGGGAAGCACTATGTTTATGTTATTGTAGATGACTTTTATAGATATACTTGGACTTTATTTTTGGCTCAAAAAAGTGAAGCCTACTCTCATTTTACCAAATATGCCAAAACTGTAGAAAATCTTAGCAGAATTATAATTAAATCCTTAAGAAGTTATCATGGATGTGAGTTTGAAAATCAAGAGTTTGAATCATTTTGCTCACAAAATGGCTATAGTAATAATTTCTCTGCCTCTAGAACACATCAACAGAATGGAGTTGTAGAAAGAAGAAATAGAACCTTCTAAGAAATTTCTAGAACCATGCTTAGTAAATATGACTTACCTATTTAGTTTTGGGATGAAGCTGTAAATACATAATTCTATATGATCAATAAAATATTGATTAGACATATTCTTAAAATAACTCCATATGAATTATGGAACAACAGAAAACCCAAAGTTAGCTACTTCAAAGTTTTGGTTACAAAGTATATATCCTTAATACTAAGGAAAATCTTGAAAAATTCGCATCCAAGAGTGATGAAGGAATATTTCTAGGATATTCAATCTCTAGTAAATCCTATAGAGTGTTTAACAAAAGAACTAAATGTGTGAAAAAAATTTCCATGTCAAATTTGATGAAACATATCCACATGAGCCTAAGAATACTCTATAGAACCTGGAGGATGATGTATCAAATATGAACATCAATAAAAAATCCTCTAACCATCCTGTAAATGAATCTGTGAAAAATTCCAGTTATGGAAATTCTTTATATTTAAGTCATAGTGAACCCGAACCTGTTGAAGAACCTGAAATCACTAGTCCTTCTTTTTCTAGAGCCATTAGAACTCTTAAGAACCATCCTTTAGATGCAGTTGTAGGAGATTTAGATAAAGGAACTCAAACTAGAGATTCTCTTAGAAATCAGGTTGAACATAAAGTCTTTTTGTCACAACTTGAACCTAAACACATTAATGATGCTATCGATGATGAATTTTGGGTGATGGCTATTCAAGAATAGATTAATTAGTTTTAAAGGAACAAATTTTGGAAACTTGTCGATAGACCCAAAGACATATTCACCATAGGCACTAAGTGGGTGTTTAGAAATAAAGCAGATAAAGTTGATAACATAGTTAGAAACAAGGCTAGATTGGTTGCACAAGGCTATAATCAAGAAGAAGAAATTGACTATGAGGAAACCTTTGCACCAGTAGCTAGACTTGAATCCATTAGAATTCTACTTTCTTATGATACACATATGAATTTAAAACTATATTAAATGGATGTTAAAAGTGCATTCCTAAATGGGTATATATAGCTGAGGATTTCTTTGTTGAGAAACCCCCTGGTTTTAAAAATCCTCATTTTTTAAATCATGTTTTTAAATTATCAAAAGTTTTATATGGTTTAAAACAAGATCCAACAGCTTAGTATGATAGATTAAGTACTTTTCTTATTTCCAAAGGTTTTAAAAAGGAATATATGATCCTACCCTTTTTATAAAATGAATTTCCAATGATGTTTTAGTAGTTCAAATTTATGTAGATGATATTATCTTTGGATCTTCAAAAAATTATTTATGTATTTAATTTTCTAAAATTATGCAAAATGAATTTGAAATGAGTTTAATGGTGAACTAAAATTATTTCTTGGATTTCAAATCTTTCAAAATAATGATGGTATTATTTTAAATCAAAGAAAATATACTAGAGATATTCTAAAATGTTTTGGCTTGGATAGCACTAAAAGCAGTGACACTCCAACGAGTACTACATGTAAGTTGGATCTTGATGAAGATGGAAAATCTGTTGATTAAACCACTTATAGAGGAATGATTGTAATCTTACTCTAATTAATTTCTAGTTGACCTGACATTATGTTTAGTGTATATATGTTTGCTCGTTTTCAAGAAAACCCTAAGGAATATCATTTAAATACTATTAAGAGAATTTTCAAATACCTCAAGCATACACCCAATATAGGAATATTCTATCGTAGAGGACAATCATTTGAATTAGTTAGTTATTCTGATGCTGACTTCAGCGGTTTTAAGTTAGATAGAAAAAAAACTCTGGAACATGTCACTTTTTAGGCAAGTCACTGGTATCTGGGTGTAGTAAGAAACAAAAATCTGTTGCATTATCTACTGCCAAAGCTGAGTACATAGCTGCTGGTAGTTGTTGTGAACAAATTTTTTGGATGAAACACACATTACTAGATTATGTATATCAATTCAGGCATGTACCTATAAATTATGTCAATACAAGTTATATTAACATCTCAAAAAATCCTATTTCGCACTCTAGGACAAAACACATTGATGTAAGACATCACTTTTTGAGATATCATTATCAGAAAGGTGATATCACTTTGAAATTCATTGGATCTGAATATCAGCTTACTGATATATTCACTAAACCATTAAATTATGAAATAATAGATTACATCAAACATGAGTTGGGAATGGTAAATCTTAAGTAGTAAGTGTACTATTTCACAGTTTACGGTTTCACAACTCACTGTCTTAATATTACTATCTAACTCTAACATTTCTATAGTTTTACTATCTTAAAAGTTGTTGTTTCATGTTTACGGTCTCATAATTACTATTTCTTGGTTACTGTATAGCACTTACTATCTCAAAAAATATGATCACACAGTTTAGAAATCACACAGTTATGGTCTCACCATAAAATCCTGTTACGGTCTCACCGTGAAATCCAATTCCAGCCTCACCGTAAAATTCTGTTACAGTATCACTGTAAAGACGCTTTATTGTTTTATTTACAAATTATAACCCATATCTCAGTAATTAATTTTTTTTTTAATTTCCCATGCTTTTGATTTTGCGACACTTGATATCCCTAAATGATAAAAACGAAAGAAGTTTCACTCCTTTCTTCACTCGAGCCTCCTTCTCTCAAACCGTAACTCCTCCTTAAACCTTTTTCTCTCTCGAACCTTTTTTGAATGTCCAGAATGAAACTTCTATCCTCATCAACCCCTGAGAAGTAAAGATCAAAGAAGAAGATGAAAATAACACCGAAGATATCGCCCAAAGGTCCGTTAAATCCGAACCTAGTGAACATAACAGTGGTACCTGAAAAGGAAATTTGCACCAAGTGGCTACTATCAAGTATGTCTTTATTATTGAAAGTTCTAAAAGAGAAAGGGTGGATGGATTGGTTAAAAAATAATGATAGGCTGATATAACCAAAGCTAGTTGCACAGTTTTATCAGTTCGTTCAGTTTTATTTTGATACAGAAGATGGTTTTGTTCTAAAAAGCTAGATCAATAGGCAAATATGTACCTTTTCTTTGAGGTTATGGGCTGCATGCCTAAGGATAACTCATGAGGGTATTTTTTAGGACTACTAGAGAGGTCCTCCACCTCCAAGTGAGATCTTTGTTTTGGAAGAAGCCTTGAGAAGATTAAATAGAAATGAAACAAAGAGAAGAGCTATAACTCTTGATCTAGATGGGGAAACCAGACTTTTGTTTAAGTTTTTCCAGAATATGATTAGCCCTAGAAAAGGTGATTTTTCTACACTCAAGTATCAAGATATATTTTTTATACATCTTATGAAGAATGGACACAATATAAACCTATGAAAGTATGTTATCCTCCATATGTGTGAGTTGATAAAGACAACCTCCAAGTCAACCTCCTTGTTCTACTCAAGGTCAATCTCAGCTATGCTTCATGTAAAAGGGTTGGTTGGACCAGATGAAAAAGTCATTAAGGACTATGAATTTTTTATTTCAAAATTTACAATTAAGAGAATGAAAATCAGTTAGAATCCATGGAGAAAATCATGGGTGGAAGATAATGAGAGGATTTATGAAAATTTCAACCCAATTGAACGCCATTCAAGACCTAAGGACATTTCTGATCCTGGTTTAGAACCAGATGAGATTGCTGACTACTCTGAAGAGGAAGAAGAAGAAGAGGCTATTGCACCTATAGGGAAAACTATCCTAGATGAGGAAGATAATGAACCTGCTAATCAAGTATTAATTGATAAGGAAGTACCTATCCCTGAAGATATTTTTGATCAGGAAGAAGAACCTATCTATAAATAATAATATATTATTGTTGAAAGGGAAAAGGATGTTCTGGAAGAATGTTTAGAAGAAGATATTTCTCTTGTAAAAGAAGTTTCTTATGAGGAACATTTTGAGGAACAAGTTTTTCCTGAGGTTATCCCATCTGCTGAAGAGATAATGGAGCAAGCCTTTCAATTAGCTAGAAAGTAAATGGGTGAGGCTATTTGGGATGAAATCTTGGAATTAGATCAAGGACCTAAATCTCTTAGTCCTGAGAAAGATTCACATGTTGATGGGGAGCAGCACCCAAATCTGGAAAGTGTTGAAGTGCCTAATCTGGTTAATCCAAGATCTGTGGATACATGGTATAAATTACCTAGCTATTTTGATGTGAATGATTCCCAGTAAGACTTAGTTAAAGGTATAGATGTATCTACTATGTTTCAATTGAAACCAATATCTTCTCTTGATGTTATAGATGCAAAGAAACCTAATCATGTCTTAGCTACTATCCCTAAACCTTCGCAAGAACCTTTCACCTTGGTGAGTAAGGATGATTTGAAAGCATTTGGAGCTACCCTATTGACTGGGGTTGAAAATCTCATGAATACTCAACCTTCTCCCATGAAAAACTTGAGTGAATGAGATGTTGCAATGTTGTTAGAGAAGATTATTTGGTAGATTCAGCCAAAAATGCATCATGAAATTCAAAAAGTCAGAATTGAGAACAAACAGCTCAGTGATGAAGTGAAGTCTCTCAGAGGTATGGTTGAACAAATGCAGAGAGTGATGAACTCAAGACCAGAACCTATTGCTCATCCTATTGAGGATGTTAATGGTCAGATTACATAGGAATTAACCTCCTTAATTAAACCTAACCTTACTTCCTTAACTGACAAGGTGGCTGAAAGAAATAAGAAAATTGTTCAAGAGATATGTGAGCTTGTTATTGTTCTTAACAAGCTAACTGAGGAGTATAAAGACTGTCTCCAGAAATTTCTGAATCAACTGAAGTCTCTTAATTCAGCTATTACAACTTCTAGTGCATCTGGAAAATCATCTCAACCTTCCTTGTACAATGATATGCTCAGAACAGTTTTTAATAAAGAACTTCAGTCTGTGCTCAGTGGCTTTGACAAAGAGTCTCTATCTGTGGTTTTTAAGAACAGTGACAGAGTTCTTGATTTGGTGAGAATTCATTCTAAGATTGCCAATGATTATCAAGAAGAAATTACTAAGAAGGTGGACTTCTACTTAAATTGGATCTTCTCTAAGCATGATATGACAAACCATTTCAAGCACCTTTTAGAGAATCTAAAAACCCCTCATGTCACTCAAGCTTTCAAAAATCAGGTTCAAAAGATGAAGGATTTCACTCCTTTGTTGGAAAAGTTCACGGAGAACAAGGATAACATTAAGAAAGCGATGCAGTATGGTGGTGAGATTATTGCTGACTTCATCAAACTTTTGAGGCATTATCTTAATGTAAATAGCACTGCTATTATAGCTCCTGCAGCTGCACCCTTGAGACTTGGTTTGCCTACCTTCTCATTCTCTACCCTTGCCTCTACTTCTATGTCTGTATCTTAGGATCTGAGTCAGATCATACCTATTATACTTGGACAAAAATTTACTTGATCTTACACTACACCTACCTTGGCCCCCTCTATTTTTTAAGGACTCCCTCTACCTTCTCTGTCAGTTAGTTCACTTCCTTCTTCAACTTCTACCTCTGCTCCTATGATGTCTAGTGATGTTGCTGCCAAGGGAAAAGAGAAGACATCTGGTGCTGAATAAAAGTGAATACTATATTTTTATAGGGATACTTGTTGTATTTTTGTTTCTTACTATTTGTAATGACACTTTTTTATCCATCTAATGCATTGCGAACTCTTCTCTATTCTCTTATTTACTTTTGTACTCTTTTTGGTAATCCCAAAAGGGGGAGAGACATGCACACTAAGGGAGAGACACATTCAATAAGAATAGATATCTCACTCACATGATTTGTGATCATAAAAAGGGAGATATTGTTGAACTCCTCAGGTGTTAATCATGTTTTAATGATCACAAATCCTATACATTCTATAAATCTTGTTAATCCTATTTAATTTGTCTCAAATCATGTGTACATATGGTTGGTTTATTTATGATTTAAATAAGCCTATCCAAGATATTAAGTTCTATGTTTGATTATTTTAAACTATTTTTAATTTGTGTTATAATGGATAAATGATTATGTCTAATCCATTCTATGAATATAAATGTTTAAGTTTGTATACAGATATTTGGCTAAGTCTGAGAAACCATGAGTCAGCCACCAGTTATATTTTTCTAGAAAAGGACCCAGACACCGTGACCCAGACACCGTAACCAAACACCATGACTAGACACGGTGACCCAGACACTGTGACCTAGACACAGTGACCCAGAAATCGTGACTAGACACCGTGACCCAGACACCGTGACCAGACACCGAGAACCAGACACCGTAACCAGACACCACATATGTGCTACTGGTTCCTGATCTCTATACAATTGTGCCATCATAACTGTCCCACTACTCAAAAGTAAAATAAGGATACACAATTTCATGGAGACACCATTTCATGGATACACCGTTTCCAGACAGACTGTAACACCGTTCTTTAATCTGTTTTGTCGTTTTTCAATTTAATTTCTAATGGTCATATTTGAGTCTTTTAAATGCATTGAAATAATTAATATTTCTTTGTAGACATGTCACCCAACAGTATGAGGTATGAGGTACAAAATAAATGCATCATTTCAGCTCTAACACATGAACTCCAAGAATAAAAAGAGAAGTGTGGCCCAGAAACAAAGAGAGAGCACGCGATAACGAAGAATCACGAGCATTCTTGAGAAAAGAACCGACACATGAAACTCAATACATCTGAATAACACATGAAGCATTATAAAATCCAAAAATATGGGATACCATAGATCATAGTCAAGAACATATTCGCATTACCAACTCCACAAAGAACACGAGCCAGATCTAATTGGAAACCAGAGCATCAAACTTACGATACCCTGTTTCTCGCAAGAAAACTCGATTCTAACATCTGATTCATCCTAAAGTCCAGAGCTTCATAAACTATCACTCAGAGAACTTTTAACCTTATATCATCATTTTTTTCTCTGTTGTGTATTATTTTTATCTTTCAAGTAGTGTGTGAGTGTATGTATAAAAACACACAATGTCTCCTACATTAAACTAGAGAATAAAAGACATCATTCCTCTCACATCCTTTTACACTTGTTTACTCCCATAGATAATTATGGAAGAGGTCCCTGTGTGACCTATTAGTTTATACCCAAGAAGAACTGTGGAAGAGGTCGTGTGACCTGGACAGTCATGTGCACTGTTGTTTACCCCAATTTAGGGTGTGGATCAAGTTTATTAATATAAACTACTTGGTGGCAGGTGATCACCAAGTGGAGTGGATTAGGTCTCGGCTTGAGATTGAACCACTTGTTTTATATCCACTATGTTGTTTAATTTATTTTTCTCTGTTTTACTGTATAATTCAGAAATCATTAAATTTACTTTGATAGTTAATCTTGGAAATAAGTTATAATTATCTTGCCTTATTAGAATAACTTCAAAAGTAATAATAATAACTGATATTAAGATTACTAAGAATTAATCAATATTCTGAGAAGTTATTTAAACAGTCAAACTTTCATAACCGTATTACTTTTATTAACTGGGTTGTATTTATTTTATTGAGGAATATTTTAAGAATACTTTTTAAATAGAATTTTTTATAGATACTCAATTCACCCCCCTTCTTGAGTACTCTACTCCGACCAAAAGAGATATACTTTGGTGGGTCAGTCCATCTAATAATTCTCTTCTTATTACTTAATAAATCCACTCTTCATATCTCATATACAACTCTTTGAAATTAGTAAAAGATTATATTCATGTTAATCTTAACATATCATCACAACCCATAATACTCAGTGATGATCACCAATTAGGGATAACTCAAAGTCATAATTTGAGGAGATATTATCATTAAACCGTTCATGTAAAATAAATTATGACACACGCTACTAGAATTATATGCTATACCAACAAACCTATACAAATGTTTTTTTAAAACCTTTGGTATAAGGTTCCCCACAACACTAGTAGTGTAAGACCACACCCTTCCCATTGCGTGTTCGTATTCCCTTCAGAAATACTTTCCCTCCCCTCTAATTATATTGGTTATTCCTCCATTCCTTTTCATTTTTATAATGATATTTGAGTGGAATAATAAAGTTATGTTGTTTACTTTATCCATTCTATATTATTATGTTCTCTTATTTATGCATTTTCATACCTTATATTGCAATGGTTCCTGGGGTTTTATGTTGTGTGAATTTTATTGATTTTTTTATATTTAGAGTTTATAAATATAAATTAAAGTAACATTCTTTGTTTCTCTTAGTGGAATAACAATAGGAATCATTTTATACCCTTTTGTTTCAATAATGATGAATGGTTGAATTAATTTAACTATTTTCTTATTGGAGACTAAATGATCATGTGCTTTTTTTTATTATTTATGAATTATAATTTTATATTTAACTATGATAGCCTTTGAGATTAAATTATAATGTTAATTTTGTTATTATTTAGGAATTATAATTTTATATTAGTGTTTTAGGAAATATAAAGTTAATTTAGCTTAAATAATCAAGGTATGTTTATTTTGTTCTCATTTTCTATTATTTTATCCTCTCCATTTTGCATTTTCATACCCTAGATTGTGAATGACCTAAAATAGAATATAATCACCATGTTTTTGGTTATAAATCTATATAAATATTTGAAATATAATTTTGAACAAGGGAGATTTATGAAATATGTATTATTAAATTAATATTTTAGTTTTGATAAATTTATTTTAAGGAAAATTGTTATCAATTTACTATCTATATGGTATTTAAAAGACCATTTGGAAAATACTTAATTGTTTACATTACACAACATGATCGACATGTCACTTGTAAAATTATTTTACATGTAAAATTATTTTATATATTACATGAAAACTATAAATTCATTTTACATGTAATCAAATTTTAGTTAAAAAAGAGTAGTTTAAAACTAACTTCACACTTATCAATTTATTAAAAACATATATAATCATAAATTTTAAAAAAGTTTTAAATGAAAAGGTGAGATTTATAAATCATATTTTGTTAAAAAAATGTTAATGAGTAATGAATTACCTAAAAAAGTGTTATAAAAATAAATAATTCCAAATATATATGTGCTATAAAAAACCAAATTAATATTCATGTTCTATGAAAATAATAACTGAACACACAAAAAATCTAAAAAATAACCTTGAACAATGGGATATCTATACCATCTTCAAAATAATTAATTCCATATTTAATTTAAAATTTTTGATTTAAAAAAAATATATAATGGGATCAGGGTTTAGGTGAAAATTCAATTAAATATACACTTGAACCCGTTTGGGGTGTTACTTAATGGACTTAAATAATGATATAATGTGATATTTAAAATAATAATTTTCATGTAAACTAGATTCTTATCTAAACTAGATTTAATTAAATCTTTTTGGTTTACCCAAATTTTAATTGAATAAATCAAGAACTCCTTTCACTAGACTACTTCACTATATTCTACCTATTAATCTCTACAATTTTTTCATCTTTCATCCAATCCGGTATTAATTAAGGATGGTGTTCCTCCAGTTACTTGGAATTATATAGAGTAGTCTATTGAATGGAGTTATTGGTCATGTAGTATAGAACCTCCAAACATAGGTGATGGTCGAGTACAATGAAGTAGATCCACGCATTGGGGTGAACTGCTATGTTTAAGAATGATAAAACATAGGTGTTTTTCATATACAACTAAGTTTAATAAAAAAGTATGTATTAATTTTTTCCTATTCCATGTATTATACTTTATTTGGGTAACTAGTAGTATGAATCAATTATATAATATTATATCTCTTATAATATGCTTGTTTGGATACTATTATTCTTTGAATACTTTCATATCAGAATTGGTATTCATATTATATTATTGGATATGTTTTGTACACATGTGATATTGAATTATGTCATGCTAGAGTTATGACTATTTTCCTTGATAAAAATATATATATCAAATACATGACATTTCATGTTATTTAAAATATTTTTTTTTTGTTTTAAAATGATTTATTGGTGAACTATTTTTGTTTGAATTTGGAGTGTATACCCATGAAACACCTACACATGTGTTGACATTTCCTAGTATTTTCCTATTTTTAAAAATTTCCACCATGAAATTTCCAAAGAATTTTTAGGAACTAATACACATATATTAGAGACATATTTTAACCTTTAGAAAAAAATTTCAATGCATCTTCCACATTCCATAACTCACTCCATTAAGAAACATTAAGAGTTACATGGTATTTAATTTACTAAACATGTCATTTATATAACTCATGACTAAATAAATTAAACATAAATCCAATATTCCTATTTAGAAATATGCACATGGTTAAAACTTTAATGATAAATTTTGAATCCATGTGAAACCCAACCAAGTCTATTCCATCTAAATATCATAAAATCTACTAGAAACAATCAATTTGGAAATATATATACATCAACCAAACATTCCTTTAAACTAAAATTTCAATATCTATAAATGAAATTCAACCCAAATGTGATTTAAATTACAAAATTTTAAAAACTATTGAACCTTAATGCATTTTAATAATCAAAACCCTTTTAAATCATTTAAATCAACTCAAAAATATTTATAAAAATTAAAATCAAAATGCTTTTATGAAACTAATAGAAGATGAAAACTATAAATTACTTTAAAAAATATTTCTAGAAAATACATCACACCCAAACAAGCCCTTATGCCTTGAGACTGATTTCCCTTCAAAAACTTTCCACATAACAACTTAAACAAAACCTCTATTTCCAAAAACCCACTCATTTAAACCATAAATTTCAATTTAAAAAAACCATTTTAAACCTTTTTATCCCAAATATAACCACCCAACAATAATCAAAAATTAATTTTAACTATAAGTCTCTATATTAAATAAAATATAAATTTTTCAAGAAAAATTGGAATAAAATCCTATCTATGTGTGTGTTTATTTATTTAATGTAATTTATGATGTCCAAACAAGACCTTAATTTTGAAAAACCACAATTTTTTACCTGATCATCATTTTTATAAATAAACATAAATACCCAAAAACTTAAACCACTATATTAAAACAATAATTTACATGTTAGAGTCCATTAAATTAATGAATTTTGATGCCAAATTTATTTTAATTTAAAAATTTATATGAATATAATCCCATTAAAATATAGGATTAAACTTTCATATTAAATCCAAAATTCAATAATCATTAATCTAAATCAAATAATTTAAAAAGGGAACTAATTAATAATTAATATTTCAAGAAAACAATTCATTATTTCAAAATTTTAATTATAGAAATAAAAAAATGTTTATTTTATTATAAAACCAATAAAAAATACAAACCAATCATAAAATTAAAAATGACCTTAAAACATTCAAAATGAGTAGAATTTATTATCTTTCAAAAGTAGAATATTCCTTAAACCACCTTAAATCATTCAAAAAACTTATGGTTTCAAATCCCCCTTTCACATACTTAGAATGATTTAGTATCAAATCAATAATTCATTTAAAATAAAGTTTTAAAGTCATATATTCATAACATTTCAGAAAAAGAATTAAAATTAGATTCCAAGGAAGGTTCCTTTTAATAGAACTAGTTTAAACATGAAAACAATACTGCTTTTAATTATATCAAATAACTTTAAAAAATAGAAAATTACCATAAAAAATATTAATTAGAAATTAAATCAGTGAATATTATACTAACAAACATTAATTACATGATTTTTTAGACTTATAACATTCAATATTAATATAAATAATTCCCAATAACCCATAATATTAAATATTAACCTATCACTAATTAGGTCTCTAAATAAATGACTATTTAATAAAGGTTATGTGATTATCCCCATGAATTTTAAATTGATTTAGGATATATTATATTTTATGGAATCATACCATCCATGTGACACTCAAACACCCTCATATGTCACCACCACCATCCCCCCACAATGGTCCAATATTCTAATCACTATGAAAAATAGTACTCATTGGGAATACATTGGGTAATTTTTCAAAAACACCTTATGGGAAACCTTTATTAAATACATTTTAAATTTTTATTTATTAACCCATTAAGTATAAAAATTTAAAACCAAAAAATATATCAATAAATCAAACATCAATTGACCATGATTAATAATAACAATTTCTCAATTATTGGATTATGTTATTCCATCACTTATCCATTTTTTCTTGATAATTGGTGTGAATTAATAATTTCATGTCACCTCTTATGTGTTTTTTTACTCATAATTTATTAATTAATTTATAATTAAATTTATATTTATTTTTCAATGTAGGAAATAAAAAATATTAAAGAGATACAGAAGAAAAAAATGTTTGAAAATGATCCACGCATGAGATGATGATTCTTATGAGGATGTTCATTATGAGGGTAGTGATGGTGATGACTATGATGCACTAGGAAATGATGGTCCTAGTGTTGGTGGGGGCGATGAATTTCCTAGACATGTTATTGATTATGCTATTGAAGGTAATTATATTAGTGAGGATGTTCATGATGATGGTGATGATAGTGGTGAAAATGATGGTAGTGGTGGTCACGAGGGAGATATTGATCCCCACTATTTATGACTTAATATTTATGAAACAACTATGTGGATGGTGTTTGAAAATAAAAATTGAATATATATATGTGTGTGTGTGTGTGCGTGTTTTGAATTGATTTTTAAATTATCAACTAATTAGGTGTGAATTATATAATATATATTTTTGTATTTAATGTATATTCTGATTTGTTGAATATATATATTTTGTAATATGTAATATATTTCTTGAATGGTATTTGAGGTTATAGTGCAATATGGTTATTAGGTTGGTGTAGTGGGATCCTATTCCAATGGTTTGTAACCATTGGTAGAACAACATATACCAACGATTTACTAAATAATTAGTAAAAAGAAATTATGAATTTTCTATATTGACAGTTTCTAATAAATTGTTGGTATAGGGGTATCCCGATGACCAATGTCCTAATAGCTATGGGAACCATTTGTAGAATACTTTGTTCTGAACTAGACTAAAATACATAAGTTTTTGAACTCCTTCATTTACTAAACCGGTCTTTTTTAAAATCGAGATTCGAAACTTAATTCTGATAGTTGGATCACTTCTAAGTGATGTTTTTGGGCATGGGAGAAGTCCATAGAAGTTTACTGAGTGGCTCAAGAAGTTTTGGAATTTTCGAACCTGAAAAACTTCAAGTTTTAAATGATAGTAGAGGGTGCACGGTTTGTGCATGGTCTACGAAACCGTGCGGCCCACAAAAGTTAACCATGAGGCCCTTTTTAAAAAGGGGTAGTGGATTATCACATGGGCTGCCCATAGTTTCCTAAACTGTGTTCCTATCCCATGTGGGGTGCATCTTGGAGGTAGAAGACTCTGCACGGTTTGCGCACGGTTTGGAAAACCATGCGGGTCAAACTGTGTGCGACGCCCAATTTTTAGATTTTTATTTGTTTTAATTTAATTTAATTTAATTAAAATAAAAATAAAATAAAACTAAACCCTCATCACCACCCTCTCTCAAACGCGATGCACCAGCCCAAGGGAGATCTCCCCTTCGATGCACGACCCTCTCCTTCAGCCTCCTCTCAGATCAACGTTCATCCGCTGTTTCCTCTGTTTTCTTCTCTGATCCTCTAGGGTAAGGTTCTCTCCTCCCTTATCTCCTATTTTTTTAGCCTTTATTCGACCTAATCAGCACCCAGTTGGGTGTATCCAAACCCTAGGTTTTGGGGTTAATGTTTTTTTTGATTTTCTTCAATTCTTAGGTTGTGCAGATGGTCTCATGGGGCCTTAGGGTTTGAGTTCCGGCAACCGCAACCGAAGGTGAGATAGTTTGGGTGGTCTCGGTCAGCCGACAACATCTCAGGGTAAGGTTTATACCTTCTCCTATGTTTTTCACCTCTTGAATGAAGATATTTATGCATCCTTGACTCTCTTTTATTAAATTAGTATGGCGTTGAGTTGTTCCGGGTGGTTTCACTTATTTTTGGTTCATTGTCAAAGTGGACAGTTTGGTTCCACCTTGAGGTAGGGTCCCTTTCCAAGTCATCGATATTTATAAATTCATTAATAAAGTTTCTTACTGCACTTTTGTTATAAATTAATTCATAAAATTAAGTATTATTCTCAATGCCTCTTAAATGTGAATTTATCATATTTCCTGTTTTAAATGCTAAATATGATAAATGATTTGTTGATAAACAATATCATGTTTTTATAATAAAAGCCTTCCAATGGAGGTGCGCTGCCTTAAAGATAAAAAGTAGTGGTTAGACCTTTCTTGCTTGACTTTTCATGTTTATAATATTTATTCTTAACATTATGTTGAGATACGACATACTTAGCACATGGACCTAATGACATTAGAAACACAAAGTTTCCATTGTTAAAATGATTAAAGGATCGAAGCACCGTCTAAGTGTTTGGTCCAGTTTTGGATTGGAATGACCCATGAAGGTAATTTCCCTTTGTATGGATACATGGATCCCTTTAAATGAAATTTACATGTTTTGGTAAATGGAATGAGTTGAGTTAGATGAATGGTTAATGCTTAATGATCGACCCTTAAATGTAACACCCGAGACTTTTATGAGAAATATTTTGTTTTTATGTTATATAAATCATCAAAGGAATCTTTCACTGCACGCAATCGCGACCTTCCTCGATAGCGTGTGTAGTACGTAATACTGAGTTCCACTAAACAACGATATATTATTATAATATTATAAACTAGCCATTATGAATAGTATTAACAGAATTTTAAATTTTATAACATTATTATTCATCTTATACATTTTCTAGAACATGGTAAGAGAACAAAATATTTTTTTTGGTTAAAATAAGTATTTATCAAAAAATGCAGTTTTGCCGCCTTTTGATGGCGTACCCACATTAAATCTAGTTTTTGACACATTTATAAGTTCAATTTGACAAAATAAAATTCTTCTTTTGAATCAGGATATAAAAATTTACTTTGGATAAATTTTTGATATTTTTCTGATAACTTTCAAATTTTGATGAATAGTAAAAATACGCTAATTTTTAATTAAAAATAACTTTTTTCATTGAGATAATTTATATGGTTAAATTATAATATTGAATGATTTTAAAGTATAGATAGAATATATTTTTACCATTTAATATAATGTATGTCATTAGCATTAATTTCACATTGAATTCATAGGTAAAAACATTTCAATCTTTGGCAATGTTTTAACTTCTAAAACCTGTTTTCTTAACAACGAGATTTATTTTAAATTAATTACTTAAACTTATATGTTTTGAATTTTGAAAAATGGATTCCATATTAAGAATCAGTGGGTCCAAATTATGTTAATAGGCTACTTTTTATTTTTGGGCATTATGAATAGTAACTACGGTAAATTTTATTTACCATAGTTAAAGGTAAATCAGGTAATTAAGGGTAAATATAAGATTATAAAATTACCCTAACACCTGAAAAAATCCTATTGGATGACTAAAAGTCGACCCATATCACCTAAGGGTCAGATTAGATTCATTTAATAGACTTTTTTCCATGAAAATAATTTAATTATAATTAAAACCAAAGAATGTGACAACATGTCACTTTCTTAAATCTTATAAGTATAATAATTTTAATTTAGTCATAAACTTAATGAAAATTTGAACCTTAATAGTCTCAAAAAAGATAATACAATTATCTACATCATAGGAATTTATTTAGAATTTTTAGGGATTAAATAATTATCATTAATTATGACACAATAGTGATGTTGAAATTATTTTATTAAATAAAATATCAAATAAATGGTTTTAAAATATTAAAATAATTATTATATGCACTATTTAATGTGATACACTAATTTTATAGACACATATGACATTTTATTAATCTATTAAAACTTTTAGTTCGAACATATCCTCTGTATATATTTTATTTAAATTCAAATAAATGAATAGTGTCAAAATTGACACTATTGTTATTTTATAAAAATAACATATTATAAAATTGTTTAAAAATCACAAAAATATTTAAAAATTATAAATTAAAATTTATATGGTCTAAAATGTCATAAAGTGTCAAATTATGGAAAATTCACAACACATATGTAATTATTAATAATAATTTAAAATTTAGAATATTATTACCACAAATAAAATTAAATTGATAAATAAGGATAAATCAAGTTGGTAATGTTTAAAATAATTTCCTAACATGTCTAAATTTTATTGGTTGATGATATTACAACACTATATCATCTAATATTTGGATATGAGTCATTTTGGAAGTTTTTAAGTGGGGTTGGGATTTAATATAAACTAATATTTCTTATATTTCCAAAGGTGCCCCTCTCCTCCCTTATAAAAAGGCACCTCCTCCCTCTCCTCCTCACACCAATTTGAGCCTTCAAGCTTGGCCAAACCCTGACCATTTCACTTACCCACTTCCCTAGAATCATCCTAGAGGTTCTGGTCTTCTTCAAAGACCAACCCTAGTGCCCTAAGAGGAGGTTAAGAAGAGGCGCGTCAAAAAGAGGTAATATCCATTACCGATCCTTTCCAAATTATTTCTTCTTCAACATATTATTATTTAGTTGTTTCATTATGAAGTAATAACATTAGTATCACTAATATACTGATATGTTATTATAAGTATGAAACAACCCTATTTCAACATCTATCCATCCTATGGAAAATGAAATCAGCGCGTGTGCGTACGTACGGAATACCGTCTCCACGCCGTGGTGTAATCTATTTTCCCCCACCACCTTACTTGGATGAGTATAATGGTGTAAATAATTACTATATATGATTATTGTAAAGTGATATTGATTCTGAAATAGTATACATACACTCCAATACAATTCCACGATCATGGGAACGATATCATCGCTCGTGCGTACGTACGAAATACCATCTCCACGATGTGATGCGATTCGTTCTACATGATATTCATTGCATAATGATTATATAAATGAATTGAATGAATAAATATGATATATAGTACATTAATACCATTCTGGAAATGATGTATCTATAACCTAAAGAGAAGAATAAGAATTTATTCGACAAAACACGCATAAGAACAAAAAGTTATAAACACCCGAATAACAAGTAGCAATGAAATATTACTACTAAGAAGCTAAGAATATGACCATATATGATATCATAACAATAATTATGATTCTGGAATAAGTCAATAACATTATTTAAATCATTATACAGGAGGTTCAGACACTTACGAGGCAAATCGGACCTAAGGTAAGGGAAAATATCACAATCTCATTTTTATCCGAGATTATGTATACTTTGGTATTTACTTCGGTGTATTTTATCATACACATCCATGTTTCCTCAATATGTAATATTATTTCCATCCACCTACAATTGTTTAAATCCAATTTTACCCTTCGGTGAGTTTTTAGTAAAATATATGAAAGGAATCTTTTGTCGTTTTTCGTACGAGGTACTTTTTGACTTTTACGACAAAAGTACGAGAATAATGTTTTTTTAACTTATATGGAATGAATGGATTTTTAAAACATTATTTCCAAGAAGATTACTTTACAAGTTTTCAAGTTTATTTTTAATCAACTTCTTTTAGTTTAAAATTGTATGACATGTTGAGAAAGGAAAATGTTTTTGAAGTAGAAAGGATATTTTCCTCAAGAATGGAGATCAAGAGTTTTATCAAAATTATTTTCCATCTAAGATAATATAGGGTTCTATTTCTATACCTATTATTACATGGATATGATTATGTTGTGATGGAAATATTTTTATGTATTCCTTTATCTTATATGAATTGTTTTATGATGTCACGATGTTTAAGATTCCCATTTTTATTACATGGGTTATGCTATGATGTATGTTTTATGATTTTGTGGCACACATAAGAATGGTATCATTATGAGATGGGTGGGACCTATATCTCCCTCCAATGCATTGGGTAAAGATTTTATATCTCATGAGATAGACATGGCTGGAACGACAGGTTAAACCGGTTCAGTAAAACAGGACTGAAACGAGGAGTGAACTCGGTTTAGAAATGGACTTTGTCCACTAAGATAGTCTTGGCAATGAGTATTGACTAACAAGAAATTATTCTCTATGATTATGTGTGTATGCCACAAAGTTTCATGTTTAAAGTTATGATTATTGGGATTAAATTTCACTACTATGATTTATCCCATGTTATGAAATTATGATTTCTTTTGCAGGTTAAGATTTCCAAAAGTTATGTTCTTATGTATATGATGTGATTGATATTTATTTTGTTTACCCTTACTGAGCATTTGAGCTCACCCTTTTGTATGTTTTATTTCCCCAGGTCAGGAAGAAGGTTATTAAGTAGGATATTCCAAAAAGGGACTCTAGATATGATGAAATAAATGGGAGGAAAAGTAGATGCTTTATGAACCAGTTGTTTATGTTTCCCAGTTTCTAAAGACTCTATAACTATACGGTCCTTTCCTGGTTTTGTTATATGTTGTAATAAGTGTGCTTAAATTCTGAAGTAATGAAAATGTATGTAAAGTACGGGTCGTTATAGTTGGTATCAGAGGAAAGGTATAGTCAACCTTTGGAAACTAGGATGTGAAAGCCTTAGTAAGAATCCTAAGGATAAGTCTAAGCATAGAACACAATCTTAGTATTTTAGAAATGGCTATGAACAACCTATGATAAGACCTTAAGTGTGAAATTTTATTCTTGATTATGTGGTTTTCCTATTATAATTAGTGTTTCTCACACTATTCTTCTTGGTTTTAGTCAATGGATGGAACCCGAAGGAACCGTGTTAATGCAGAATGCGACAGGCAATGCAATGATTGTCCCCCTGAGCAACCAAACGTTATGGGAGCTGGAATGAAAAATATTGTATCCATGCTCACACAACTTTATCAAGCTATGAATCATGCAGGACTTCCAAACGAGCAAAGGAGGGAGCAACATTCTGTTGAATCCTTTATGAGGCAGCTTCCACCTTCTTTCAGCGGGTCTACTGATCCATTAGTTGCTGAACAATGGATTAGTACTACTGAAAAGATATTTCCAGTTCTTCAATGTTCTGAACATGATAAAGTCATCCTATCAGTGTATCGTTTGGAAGGAGATGATGATCAATGGTGGAATCTTATTAAGAATACGAGGCAAAGGGATAAAATTGAGTCCATGGAATGGGATGAGTTCAAGAACTTATTTTTCAATAAGTACTTCCCTCGTATTCTCCGAACAAAGATGGAGAAAGAGTTTCTTGAACTGAAGCAAAAGGATGATGAATCTGTTGGTACTTATGAAGAAAATTTTACAAGACTTTCAAGGTACTCTTCTGGTATTATTATCCAACCTGAGAGTAAGATCGATCGATTCTTTAGTGTCTTAAAAACCAAGTCTTCGAAGGGCGTTAGCAATAAGGGACTTCAATAGCTAAGAGGAAATCGTTCGATGTGCTCTCAAAGTCGAGATGGAGATTAGAGTAACCCATCAGTCATATGGGTTTGATAAGAAGAGGAAAATGGAATTCAAAGGAAAATATAAAGAGCACACTAAAAAGAAGATGAGCTTTCCCTTATGCTCAAAGTGTGGAAAGAAACATGGAGGGAGTTGTATTAAAGGGACAAGTAAATGTTTCAAATGTGGAAAGGAAGGTCATCGGGCATTTGAATGCCGCAATGATGGGAAGAAGATGTCTAATGATGCAAACAAAGGAAGGGACACACAGAATGAACCTACTACACTTCAATGTTTCAAGTGCAAGGAGATGGGGAATTATTCCAATCAATGCCCAAATCCAAGGGTTGATGATGATGGTCTACGTCAACAAACTCTTAAGGCTAAAGACAAAGGAAAGTCACATGAAATTTCTATCAGCGATGTGGAGTACGATAACGATGTGGTGAAAGGTACACTTACCATCCACTCTAAAGTAGCAAATGTTTTATTTGATTCTGGATCCACCCACTCCTTTATTTCTGAAGAATTTTCTAAGGATATCACCGTATTACCTCAAAAGTTAGATGTTGAGTTAGCTATGACAACCCATAATGGCACAACAGTCGCATCAAAAGTTTATAATTATTCTCCGATTGAAGTTTGTGGGAAAGTGCTTCCTGAAAATCTTGTGATCCTTCCTATAGTGGAATTTGATGTGATTCTTGTCATGGATTGGCTTTCTCTACATGGAGATCATATCAATTTCCAAAGAAGGGAAGCCACATTTCATATTTCAGATCAATCTATGATCGTCTATCGATGCAAGGATGAACATAACCTTCCAGTGGAAATTTATTCCATTTTATGGGTATTGATTCCACTAAATGAAGGTTATTTATCTCAAATGGTTGGTGAGAAAATCATGATTAAGAATATGCCCATTATACGGGAGTTTGATGATGTCTTTCTGGAGGAATTACTGGGTCTCCCACCAAACCTTGAAGTTGAGTTTTCAATAGAACTCGTACCATGTGCTTTGTCTATTTCAAAGAAACCTTATAGAATGGCTCCAATTGAGTTGTAGGAATTGAAGAAGCAACTCCAAGAGAATCTTGATAAGGGGTTCATACGCCCTAGTGCGTCACCTTGGGGAGCACCTGTTCTGTTTGTTAAGAAGAAATATGGATCAATGAGACTCTGCATTGATTATCGAGAACTTAACAAGATCACTATCAAGAACAAATATCCTCTCCCATGCATTGATGACTTATTTGACCAACTACGAGGAGCTCAATACTTTTCCAAGATTGATCTTCGTTCAGGGTATCACCAATTAAGGGTCAAAAGGGAGGATATACCAAAGACGGCTTTCCGTACAAGGTATGGACACTATGAATTTATAGTGATGCCATTTGGTCTTACTAATGCCTCTGCTATCTTCATGGATCTGATGAATAGAGTCTTTAGATACTATCTTGATCAGTTTGTGGTAGTCTTTATAGACGATATTCTTGTATATTCAAAGAGCAAGGAAGAACATGAAGATCACTTGAGAATTATATCGAAGACCCTGAGAAAGGAGAAGCTTTATGCCAAATTTACCAAGTGTGAATTTTGGCTTCAAAGAGTTTCATTTTTGGGTCACATAATCTCAAAAGAGGGGATATATGTGGATCCAGCAAAAACAGAGGTTATCGAAAGATGGTCGAGACCAACAACAGGGACTGAGATTCGAAGTTTTCTTGGTTTGGCTAGATATTATCGACGTTTTGTGAAATATTTTTCACGATTATCTAGTCCACTCACCAAGTTGACTTGGAAAGGAGTTAAGTTTGTTTGGACGGAGGAATGTGAAGAGAATTTCAAGGAGTTGGAAAGAAGGTTATCCAGTGCACCTGTGCTCACACTGCCTTATAGTGGAGAAAGGTTTGTGATCTACAGTGATGCATCCAAGAAGGGTTTGGGGTGTGTTCTTATGAAAAATTATATGGTGATATCTTATGCCACACGAAAGTTGAAAATACATGAGAAAAATTACCCAACTCATGATTTGGATTTAGCTGCGGTAATCTTTGCATTAAAGATTTGGAGGCATTAACTTTATGGTGAAAGGTGTGATATTTATACTGATCATAAAAGTTTAAAGTATATTTTCACACAAAAGGAGATGAATATGCGCCAAAGAAGATGGTTGGAGCTGATTAAGGATTACGACTGCTCAATTCATTACCACCCTGGGAAAGAAAAAAAGGTGGCAGATGCATTAAGTCGACAAGACCATGCCAGTTTATCCATGATGAGGATCAAAAAAGATCCAATATTTATGGATTTACAAAGGATAGATCTTGGAATTATAATGAAAGGGGAAAAATCGTATCTTTCTCAAATGAATGTTCAACCATCTATACATGTGAAGATTAAAGAGGCACAGAAAGAAGATGCCGAGTTACAAAAGAAGGTGAGAAATGTTCCTGAATTCAACCTTGATTGTGATGGGCTAATAAAGTTCAGGAATCGGGTTTGTGTTCCTCCCATCCCCGAATTAAAGAAGGAGATGCTGGATGAGGCTCATAGTTCTTCATTCTCTATTCATCCTAGAAGCACGAAGATGTATAGGGACCTGAAAGAGTACTTCTGGTGGGATGGCATGAAAAGAGATGTTGCTGAATATGTCTCTCAATGCTTGGTTTGTCAGCAAGTTAAAGCTGAGAGACATAAGTCTAAGGGGATGTTACAACCATTACCCATACCTGAATGGAAATGGGAAAACATCACTATGGACTTTGTCACAGGACTTCCTAAAACATCCAAAGGCAATAATGCTATCTGGGTCATAGTTGATCGCCTTACAAATTCTGCACACTTCATCGCTATTAGAGAGGATTTCTCTCTAGATCAGCTTTCCAGGATATATGTGAAGGAAGTGGTAAGATTGCATGGAGTACCACTTTCTATTATATCTGATCGGGATCCGAGGTTTACCTCAAAGTTTTGGCGAAGTCTTCAGCATACTCTGGATACAGAGTTGAGTTTCAGCACTACTTATCATCCTCAGACAGACGGTCAGTCTGAGAGAACAATTCAAACTCTAGAAGATATGTTGAGAGCTTGCTCTATGGATTTCAAAGGTGGTTGGGATCAACACCTACCTTTGGTGGAATTTTCTTATAATAATATCTTTCACTCCAGTATTCAGATGGCTTCTTATAAATCTCTCTATAGAAATAAATGTAGGACTCCAACTTGCTGGGATGAAGTTGGGGAAAGAAAGCTATTAGGACCTGATATTGTTGATGAGATGGTAGAAAATGTCCGATCTATTCAACAACACATAAGAGAAGCTCAGAGTCGAAAGAAAAGTTATGCCGACAACCGAAGAAAAGACCTAGAGTTTGAAGTGGGTGATAAAGTGTTCTTACGAATATCTCCTTGGAAGAGGGTCATGAGATTTGGAAAGAAGGGGAAGTTGAGCCCTAGATATATCAGTCCTTTCGAAATACTGGATCATTTTGGGAAGTTAGCTTACCGATTGGCGCTTCCACCGAATCTCTCTCAAGTTCATGATGTGTTCCATGTATCTCTCCTGAGAAAGTACATACCTGATCCTTCAAATGTACTCAACTCAGAAGTTGTACCACTGGAGTAAGATCTTTCTTATGAAGAACAACCGATAGAGATTCTGGATCGAAGTGAAAAATTCCTACGAAACAAGACCACTCGCTTGGTGAAAGTTTTATGGAGGAACCACCAATTAGAAGAAGCTACATGGGAGCTTGAGGATATGATGAGGGAGAGGTATCCTCATCTATTTGTTACAAAGTGACAAATTTCGAGGGAGAAATTCATTTTAAGGGGGGTAGAATGTAACACCCGAGACTTTTATGAGAAATATTTTTTTTATGTTATATAAATCATCAAAGGAATCTTTCGCTGCACGCAATCGCGACCTTCCTCGATAGCGTGTGTAGTACGCAATACCGAGTTCCACTAAACAACGATATATTATTATAATATTATAAACTAGCCGTTATGAATAGTATTAAATGAATTTTAAATTTTATAACATTATTATTCATCTTACACATTTTCTAGAACATGGTAAGAGAACAAAATAATTTTTTTTGGGTAAAATAAGTATTTATAAAAAAATGCAGTTTTGCCGCCTTTTGATGGCGCACCCACATTAAATATAGTTTTTGACACATTTATAAGTTCAATTTGACAAAATAAAACTCTTCTTTTGAATCAGGATATAAAAATTTACTTTGGATAAATTTTTGATATTTTTATGATAACTTTCATATTTTGATGAATAGTAAAAATACGCTAATTTTTTATTAAAAAAAACTTTTTTCATTGAGATAATTTATATGGTTAAATTATAATATTAAATGGTTTTAAAGTATATATAGAATATATTTTTACCATTTAATATAATTTATGTCATTATCATTAATTTCACATTGAATTCATAGGTAAAAACATTTCAATCTTTGACAATGTTTTAACTTCTAAAACCCGTTTTCTTAACAATGGGATTTATTTTAAATTAATTACTGAAACTTATATGTTTTGAATTTTGAAAAATTGATTCCATATTCAGAATCAGTGGGTCCAAATTATGTTAATAGGATACTTTTTATTTTTGGGCATTATGAATAGTAACTACGGTAAATTTTATTTACCATAGTTAAAGGTAAATCAGGTAATTAAGGGTAAATATAAGATTATAAAATTACCCTAATACCTACCAAAATCCTATTGGATGACTAAAAGTCGAACCATATCACCTAAGGGTCGGATTAGATTCATTTAATAGATTTTTTTCCATGAAAATAATTTAATTATTATTAAAACCAAAGAATGTGACAACATGTCACTTTCTTAAATATTATAAGTATAATAATTTTAATTTGGGGATAAACTTAATGAAACTTCAAACATGAATAGTCTCCAGAAAGCTAATACAATTATCTACATCATAGGAATTTATTTAGAATTTTTAAGGATTAAATAATTATCATTAAATATGACACAATAGTGATGTTGAAATTATTTTATTAATTAAAATATCAAATAAATGGTTTTAAAATATTAAAATAATTATTATATGCACTATTTAATGTTCTCCACTAATTTTATAGATACATATGACATTTTATTAATCTATTAAAGCTTTTATTTCGAACATATCCTCTGTATATATTTTATTTAAATTCAAATAAATGAATAGTGTCAAAATTGACACTATTGTTATTTTATAAAAATAACATATTATAAAATTGTTTAAAAATAACAAAAATATTTAAAAATTATAAATTAAAATTTATATGGTCTAAAATGTTATAAAGTGTCAAATTATGTAAAATTCACAACACATATGTAATTATTAATAATAATTTAAAATTTAGAATATTATTACCACAAATAAAATTAAATTGATAAATAAGGATAAATCAAGTTGGTAATGTGTAAAATAAATTCCTAACATGTCTAAATTTTATTGGTTGGTGATATTACAACCCTATATCATCTAATCTTTGGATATGAGTCATTTTTGAAGTTTTTAAGTGGGTTTGGGATTTAATATAAACTAATATTTCTTATATTTCCAAAGGTTCCCCTCTCCTCCCTTATAAAAGGGCACCTCCTCCCTCTCCTCCTCACACCAATTTGAGCCTTCAATCTCGGAAAAACCCTACCCATTTCACTTCCCCACTTCCCTAGAATCATCCTAGAGGTTCTGGTCTTCTTCAAAGACCAACCCTAGTGCCCTAAGAGGAGGTTAA
The DNA here is from genome assembly GCA_963277665.1 of Viscum album. Taxonomy (NCBI): domain Eukaryota; kingdom Viridiplantae; phylum Streptophyta; class Magnoliopsida; order Santalales; family Viscaceae; genus Viscum; species Viscum album. Next base: position 1,344,172,052 of record OY728136.1, read on the forward strand.
GAAGAGGCGCGTCAAAAAGAGGTAATATCCATTACCGATCCTTTCCAAATTCTTTCTTATTCAAAATCTTCTTCTTTAGTTGTTTCATTATGAAGTAATAACATAAGTATCACTCATATACTGATATGTTATTATAAGTATGAAACAACCCTATTTCAACATCTATCCATCCTATGGAAAACGAAATCACCGCGCGTGCGTACGTACGGAATACCGTCTCCACGCCGTGGTGTAATCTATTTTCCCCCACCACCTTACTCGGATGGGTATAATGGTGTAAATAATTACTATATATGATTATTGTAAAGTGATATTGATTCTGAAATAGTATACATACACTCCAATACAATTCCACGATCAGGGGAATGATTTCGTCGCTCGTGCGTACGTACGGAATACCGTCTCCACGATGTGATGCGATTCGTTCTACATGATCTTCATTGCATAATGATTATATAAATGAATTTAATGAATAAATATGATATATAGTACATTAATACCATTCTGGAAATGATGTATTTATAACCTAAAGAGAATAATAAGAATTTATTCGACAAAACACGCATAAGAACAAAAAGTTATAAACACCCGAATAACAAGTAGCAATGAAATATTACTACTAAGAAGCTAAGAATATGACCATATATGATATAATAACAATAATTATGATTCTATAATAAGTCAATAAAATTATTTAAATCATTATACAGGAGGTTCAGACACTTACGAGGCAAATCAGACCTAAAGTAAGGGAAAATATCACAATCTCATTTTTATCTGAGATTGTGTATACTTTGGTATTTACTGAGGTGTATTTTATCATCCACATCCATGTTTCCTCAATATGTAATATTATTTCCATACACCTACAATTTTGTAAATCCAATTTTACCCTTTGGTGAGTTTTTAGTAAAAGATATGAAAGGAATCTTTTGTCGTTTTTCGTATGAGGTACTTTTTGACTTTTCTGACAAAAGTACGAGAAGAATGTTTTTTTTAACTTATACGGAATGAATGGATTTTTAAAACATTATTTCCAAGAAGCTTCATTTACAAGTTTTCAAGTTTATTTTTAATCAACTTCTTTTAGTTTAAAATTGTATGACATGTTGAGAAAGGAAAATGTTTTTAAAGTAGAAAGGATATTTTCCTCAAGAATGGAGATCAAGAGTTTTATCAAAATTATTTCCCATATAAGATAATATAGGGTTCTATTTCTATCCCTATTATTACATGGATTTGATTATTTTGTGATGGAAATATTTTTATGTATTCCTTTATCTTATATGAATTGTTTTATGATGTCACGATGTTTAAGATTCCCATTTTTATTACATGGGTTATGCTATGATGTATGTTTTATGATTTTGTGGCACACATAAGAATGGTATCATTATGAGATGGGTGAGACCTATATCTCCCTCCAATGAATTGGGTAAAGATTTTGTATCTCATGAGATAGACATGGCTGGAACGACAGGTTAAACCGGTTCAGTAAAACAGGACTGAAACGAGGAGTGAACTCGGTTCAGAAATGGACTTTGTCCACTAAGATAGTCTTGGCAATGAGTCTTGACTAACAAGAAATGATTCTCTATGATTATGTGTGTATGCCAAAAAGTTTCATGTTTAAAGTTATGATTATTGGGATTACATTTCACTACTATGATTTATCCCATGTTATGAAATTATGATTTCTTTTAAAGGTTAAGATTTCCAAAAGTTATGTTCTTATGTATATGATGTGATTGATATTTCTTTTGTTTACCCTTACTGAGAATTTGAGCTCACCCTTTTGTATGTTTTATTTCCCCAGGTCAGGAAGAAGGTTATTAAGTAGGATATGCCAAAAAGGGACTCTAGATATGATGAAATAAATGGGAGGCAAAGTAGATTCTTTATGAACCGGTTGTTTATGTTTCCTGGTTTCTAAAGACTCTATACCTATACGGTCCTTTCCTGGTTTTGTTATATGTTGTAATAAGTGTGCTTAAATTCTGAAGTAATGACAATGTATGTAAAGTATGGGTTGTTATATTAAAACAAGTTACCAAATTATTTTCAAATGTTCTGAATACTAATAAAACCTTGGGTGACATGTGGGTTCCCAAGTAGGAATTATATGATGGACTCAATGGGTTTTCATGATCATAACTTGGGAGATACATGGATTCCCATGTAGGAATTCCATGGACGAACCCGAGTTCATGAAACAAGGATTTGTTCCACATCTGTGGCAACCCTTACCATGCTAAGGGAAGGTAGTGGTGTGGAACTTTCCCTTTGAAAATGCCTTAATTGTTTTTACTAAAAGGTTTCAATGCTACTTGACCTTTACAAACTAATGGAAGGCAAGTCTTGAACCAATCAATGAATGGTTTCAATGCTACTTGTTCTATCCACACTAATGGAAGACAAGGCTTGGACTAATAAATAAATGGTTACATCTCTACTTGACCTATCCAAACTAGTGGAAGGAAAGACTTGAACCAAATGAATTATTATGATTACAATATCAAATAGGAATGGACTGACTCGAGATCGCCTTGGATTCTGAGAGGATAATACCTTGGGTCTTGGGAACCCAATTCCAATTCAAGGATACAGTTTGCTTAGGTTAATACCCACCTAGACTCTAGTTCTTGTCTATTCCTTGGATGCCCAGTATACTACCATTGGGTCTCTTCTTCTTACAGGATACCTTAGATACACTCCTTGGACCCAACATTGACTAGTAGGTGCCATGGTTAAATCCCATTAGGACCTGTCTTTGCTTATCACCATTTTACCTTGGTCGATCATCTTGGAATCTGTAGGTGACTTATTGTGGAATGCCTTGGATTATACTCCTTGTATTACACTCTTACCCCTTAGCTAGACTCAGATACTATTGAGTTAGATTTCCGTGATGTTACCTTGGTTTTTACCTTGGAACACACTCACTGGATATCTTTTCCAGGTTTACTTGTTACATCTTGGAACCTTCACTACTTATACTATTACAGGATGCCTTGGATACACTCCTTGAGTCCAACATTGACATGTAGGTGCCATGGTTAAAGCCCATCGGGCCTGATCATTTCTTAGCCCCGTTTTACCTTGGAGGAAACTCCATGGACTTAGTAGGCGACTTACTCACATGTGACTTATAAATAAAATGGTAATACTTAATTAATGAGCTGGTTACATGTTCGGACACCAGCCCAGGGCTGAAGCATGTACTTGGATATTTTGTTACGTTGTACTTCTTACTTTATTTAAGCATGCTTTCACCCTGTTTAATTTATATTATACTGTCAGAATTGGGTTAGACACCAGGGTTGCTGACCTACTGAGATTTATATCTCACACCCTACTCATGTCGCCATTGCACTGGGGTACCTGAGTAGACCTTTCTTGTTCGAAGGGCCTTGGACCTTGTTTGTTGCTGTTTTCTTGTACTTGGAGTAGGAGCAAAAGACCGAGCTAGAGCCCGAGATGCTCATAGAGATCGCCTTTGATCTTTTTGTTCTTTTCTATACTTGAGTTCTACATTTAATTGTATTGAAAATACTATTGTACTATTTAATACTTTCCATCATGTATCAATGCCATATCATGCACTCGTCTATTGTATAAACTAGCATTGGCTATTTTTGTTCAATAATATAAAAATATATCTTTTGCTGCTTTATTATTTCTATTACTGCTTCTGCTGTTGAATGTTATTTACTCTGTAATACCATTGCACAACTCTGATAAGAGGGTACAGTCTTCCCAATGACTAACCTTACACCCTCGCTACTAGTCAGCAGACTCTGGCATACGGGGAGGCGCACCTGAGGTCATGCGGTGACCGGTCCAGCCACCATATTAGTGGTGAGCCGGGTCGGGACATTAAAAAGTGGTATCAAAGGTGGTTTTCCTTTTGTATTACTATTTTGGATTGGTAGACAGGAGACTAGGAAATTTTCAGCACTTGGTTAATAGTCGTTCTTGGGAATGATCACCCCACGTATGAGGAATGACCAAGTGGCTTGGGTTGGGATTGCTATTTATGTTGTTCGCTATTATAATTGATATGATTTCACCTAGAGTGATTGGTGTAATTTCCTTTTCTTATGATTTATGGAATTATGAATATTAACCTTATCCTGTTATAGCAAGTATGAAACATACATGCATCATATTAGGCACTTAGAAATTCACATTCCATGCATATATGCCATGCCATGTAGTTGCATTAGTAGGTTGTATGCTAAGTATGATTCGATGCCTTATAAATATGTCATTATTAGATTTATACTTATTTAGGTAATACATTATCATGCCTTATAATCTTACCGCTTGTTATAGCATGCTCCTGTGATTAAATTTCCATACTTCTGTGATTTTAGCTTGTTGCTCCGTGTTAGCTACTTGTAGTGACATGCTAGCTTACTTTAATACTTATAAATGGTTTCATGGGATAATTTTATTGGTTGTAGTTATGATGGGAGCCAGTTTTCAGTTTTAAGGTGTATAGGCACCTTATAGCTGGGAAAAGGTAACCCATGTAATTGAACCATTGTAAAAGGCTACTAAATTCAATTTCCAAAGTAAGTTAGTTTTGACTGAAGGGAGCCAAATTCCAAACTATAAAGTGTATGGGCGCCTTTTAGTTTGTTAGATAGCCACCCATATAATTTGGACCATTATGTTTGACCATGTTAAATTCTAAATTGACATTGGTACCAATCAATGGGAGACAATTTTCAATCAATGGAGTGTATGGGTGCTTCATGAATTGGGAAATGGAAACCCGTATTAAATGAAATGGCACGATGCCTTGTAAAATGCTTATAAATATGAAATATGTTTAGTGTTGATCTGAAATAAAAATGGTTATATTTTAAAATGCAACTAGACCCAATTAGGTCAGTTGGGGAATGTTTTTGTGAGATGAGCCGTTTGGGTGTTTAAATTTTAATAATGGTATGTTCACTATTGGTTTTCTTTATAGAGAACCCGGGTTGGTTAAAATGGTACCCTCGTAGGTCGCCTCATTTTCCTTAAATGAATTTATTTTGATAAGTTTCAAAAATAACAAGATGTAAACTGATGTAAAATATTCTAAAAAGGGAGTTTTATAAAACTTACCTATTTTTTCCTTGGGGCGTTGGTTAAAATCAGTACCTTGTGTTGTTTTGAAAATGGTAATTTGATGTTTTGATTAAATCTTTGATGATTAAAAGACTAAATGTGATTAAATTTAAGAGGCTTAGAAATGGAACCTATAGTGGTGCCCACTGTTTAAAAACCACAGTGTAAGGGTAGTTCGGACTTCTCTTGAGTGCCTTGGAACGGAAGCGTGAGTACTTTCCATATGCATTATTTTCTTTATCAATGGCCTTATGATTGGATTTTGAGCCTAATGAATTTTTTGACGTGACCCGTTGTTAGGGTTGACACTTGTTCTTTGTAAGGGGATAACCTGTGGTAGGTAGCGCCCTCAGAACTTAAATTCCTTTCTAGTGTTGTGGCTTTTCTCACCTCTTGGTGTCGTTGGGTTCCAGTATCCCTAGTAGGGCTCTCAATTTTTAAGTGATACCCTTGTTAGGACAGATGTTCATGCGTTTCTTGACCTTGTTATGGGCTTGAGCATCAAGTAATTCTCATTTTTAGCTGGTTAGACGTGCCTCGGGCATGGTCGGCCGCTTTGTAGGTCATCTGACTCCTCCTTCTTAGTGATGGATGACTTGGTATGGCATCGTCTAGGAAAATGGTCGTATGAGGAAATATGACTCTGAAATAAATCTTACGGTACTATTGAGTATGGTCTCAGTTCATCTCCAAGTAGAGTTACTTGAGAATTAAAGAATCAGTTCATTCCAATACTTGGGATGGTTTTTGAAAAACTCAGGTGTTTTGACACGCCGATCTCGTTATTATAATCTATCATGATTTTGAGCGGTTGGATTTATTTTCCTTAGACTAGAACACCCCTAAGGTGGGTAGTGTCATGTTGATATGGTTAATGTTACCTTCCAATTAGAAGGAACACCTAAGGGGACCGTTGGGAAATGGTCGGGTTGCTTGAATGCCCTTGAGGCTTGCAAGTCTTAAATCGTGTCGGTGCTTGCTTTGCAGCACGACCTTGATCTAGTTTAACTATTTTGCCTTTCAGTTTCTGGGTGTGTTTGACTGGAAACTCCATCTTAAATCCTCTTAGTGTACTCTTCTTAAGAGACGAGTGTGTCCCCTATCTTGACGTAATCCTTGATGCACTAAGAGAGCGTCCGTCTTACACTGCGCTAAATCTTTAAAAGCTATTGAGATTGTAGGATGATATTTGTCAGTGTTACACACTAAAGCGTAGTTCTCCTCAAGGATTGGTAAGTCCTAAGTGATTCCTGGGTTCCCATGTAGGAACACCTTGTTCAGACTCATGGACTCTAGCCATTTCTTCTGAATTGCTTCGGCTGCCTAAGCCAAACTTCTTCGAGATACGTCTACCAAATGGCTCAACTCATTCTATTATTTTCATGTTTACAGTTATATGGGTCCATTTTAAATCATGTTCCCCAGTGAAGTAAAGTGTGGTATAAAGTTCAATAACGCCTTCTAAGAAAGCTTGCTTGACCAGTTCTGTTAGGTCAATCAGAATTCAACCATTTCCTTTTTATAAAATTATGCCAGGAGTGTCGTAAGAACACTTAGAGTTATGCCTTAAACCAAAATTCCAATGGTGGAGGTACTGTGGCTTGTAATTTTACACTTCTTAAGTTAAGACCTATGGTGGGAAGTACCATCTATCGAGTGTTGCTGAGACTTTTATGTGATCTTTTATCTATCTAAACGGGCTCATGTAAGCTCTGTTTCTGTGTTTTAGTTGAACTTTGAGCATTGGATCGAGTTGTAAAGGTAAAAGTGTGGAATGCTTAAGATATGATTAAAGGTGCATCAAGCATTGGTAATGCAATGAAACCATTGGAATGAAACTTCATGAACCTTGTAGGTCAGGTGGTGTTTACATTTTTTTGAAGGTTTATTAGGGACGAGAAATTTTTAAGGTGGGTAGATTGTAGAATCCTGTGCTCTGAACCGGACTGAAATACAAAAGTTTTTGAACTCCTTCATTTAATAAACCAGTATTTTTTAAAACCGATCTTCAAAACTTAATTATGAGAGTTGGATCACTCCTAAGTGATGTTTTTGGGAATGAGAGAAGGATCGAGAAGTTTTATGAGTGGATCTAGAAGTTTCAATAGTTTCAGACCTGAAAAACTTCAAGTTTTAAATGATAGTAGAGGGCATGTAGTTTGTGCACGGTCTGCGAAACCGTGTGGCCCTTTTTAAAAAGGGGCAGTGGCTTAGTGCACAGGCTGCGTACGGTTTCCTAAACCATGCTCCTAGCCTATGTAGGGTGTGTCTTAGATGCAGAAGACTCTGCACAGTTTGTGCATGGTTTGGAAAACCGTGCGGGTCAAACCATGTGTGACGACCAATTTTTAGATTTTGATTTGTTTTAATTAAATTAAATTAAATTAAATTAAAAATAAAATGAAACTAAACCCTTATCCTCACCCTATCTCAATTGTGATGCACCAGCCCAAGGGGGATATCCCCTTCGACGTACGACCCGCTCCTTCGGCCTCCTCTCGAATCAATGTTCGTCTGTCGTTCCTCTATTTTCTTCTCTAATCCTCTAGGGTAATGTTCTCTGCTACCTTCTCTCCCCTTTTTCTAGCCTCACCTCGACCTAATCGGTGCCCGGTGAGGTGCGGCCAAAACCTAGGTTTTGGGGTTAATTTTTTTTCTAGTTTTATTCAGTTCTTAGGTTGTGCGGATGGTCGGGGCCTTAGGGTTTGTGTTTCGGCAACCACCGCCGAAGGCGAGGCGGTTCGGGTGGTCTCGGTTCACCGACAATGTCTCATCCACTACCACAAAACTGGGCAAGGCCGGCGCTAGCCTTTATCAGCACTAATGAAAAAGCGCTGATAAAGGGGGGGTATGTTTATCAGTGCTAAAAAAAGCGCTGATAAAAGTACCCCTTTATCAGTGCTTTTTTAGCACTGTTAAAGGTACCCCCTTTAACAGCGCTTTTTTAGCGCTGTTAAAGGGTACCCCTTTATCAACATTTTTTTAGTAGCACTGATAAAGGGGGGTCTTTATCAGCGCTTTTTTTAAAAGCACTGATAAAGGGTCTGCTTCAAAAAAAAATTCATTAAAAAATATATATTAATATTTAAATATATAGATATAGTTATATTGATATAAATATAATATATATTTTTTAAATATAATTTTAAATGTATTTTAGATAAGTATAAATATATAGTTATACTTAATATATAAGATATTTAGTGAAAATGGATTATAAAAAATTAAAAAAATATTTTTAATTAATAATTTGCTAATTATTATGGAGTAATAGTCATTTAATAACAATTTGAAGACTAAAAAAATAAAAAAAATTAAAAAAAGATCCAAAATATTGATATATTCGTATTTTAAATATATAGGTATATAAATATTGATATATTGGTATTTTAAATAAAATGGATATTAGTTATTATTTAGATAAATCTAATATATGTTATATGTAAATATGTTTAATTATTTATTTAAAAAATTAATTTTTATGTGTAAATATATAAAAAATATGTATATATTGTTATATATTTGATTATAAATAGCAGTTCATTATAAAAAACGATAAAATTTCAAAGACATAATATCAATATGAATGTAATACCTTGGAATAAATTCAGTCCCCACCAAAAAAATCCAATAATACCCCCTTAAATGAGGCTGAAAATCCACAAAATCTTAAAAAATCGGGGTACCCCGACTAAAAACTCAGTTTTGGAGGCCTTATGGGCCTCTTTTGGCCTTTAAAAAACCATGACCAAGGTCTTCCGGGTCACAACGATGTAGAGCTCTCCGCATGCTTCGATTTGATATGTGGTAGAGCTCAAACGGACACGCGGATCAAAAGTTATGACCGTTTGAAGTTCGAGTTGCGTTTTCAACATATTTTGGATCTTTTTTTAATTTTTTTTAATTTTTTTAGTCTTAAAATTGTTATTAAATGACTATTACTCCATAATAATTATCAAATTATTAATTAAAAATATTTTTTTAATTTTTTTATAAGCCATTTTCACTAAATATCTTATATATTAAGTGTAACTGTATATTTATACTTATCTAAAATACATTTAAAATTATATTTAAAAAATAAATATTATATTTTTATCAGTATAACTATATCTATATATTTAAATATTAATATATATTTTTTAATGATTTTTTTGGAAGCAGACCCTTTATCAGCGCTTTTAAAAAAAGTGCTGATAAAGACCCCCCTTTATTAGCGCTGCTAAAAAAGCGCTGATAAAGGGGTACCCTTTAACAGTGCTACAAAAAAGCGCTATTAAAGGGGGTACCTTTAACAGCGCTAAAAAAAGCGCTGATAAAGGGGTACTTTTATCAGTGTTTTTTTAGCGCTGATAAAGGTACCCTTTATCATCGCTTTTTTTAGCGTTGGTAAACATACCCCCCTTTATCAGTGCTTTTTCGTTAGCATTGATAAAGGCTAGCGCTGGCCTTGCCTAGTTTTGTGGTAGTGCAGGGTAAGTTTTATACCTTCTCCTTTGTTTTAACCTCTTTAATGAAGATATTTATGTTTCCTTGACTCACTTTTATTAAATTGGTAGGGTGTTGAGTTGTTCCGGGTGGTTTCACTTCGTTTTGGTTCATCACTAAAGTGGACGACTTGGTTCCACCTTGAGGTAGGGTCCCTTTCCAAGTCATCAATCTTTATAAATGCATTAATAAAGTTTCTTACTTCACTTTTGTTATAAATTAAGTCATACAATGAAGTATTATCCTCAATGCCTCTTAAATGTGAATTTAGCATGTTTCATGTTTTAAATTCTAAAGATGATAAATGATTTGTTGATAAAAAATGTCATGTTTTTATAATAAAATCCCTCTAATGGAGGTGTGTTGCGTTTAAGTTAAAAAGTAGTGGTTAGACCTTGCTTTCTTGACTTGTCATGTTTATAATATTTACGCTTGATGTTATGTTGAGATAAGGCATGCTTAGCACATGGCCCTAATGACATTAGAAACACTAAGTTTCCCTTATTAAAATGATTAAAGGTCCGAAGAACCATCTAAGTGTTTGGTCCATTTTTGGATTGGAATTACCCATTTAGGTAATTTCCCTTTGTATGGATACTTGGAGCCCTTTAAATGAAATTGACATGTTCTGGTAACTGGAATGAGTTGAGTTAAATGAATGGTTAATTATTAATCATTGAACCTCAAAAAAAGTTACCAAATTATTTTCAAATGTTTTTTATACTAATAAAACCTTGGGGGACATGTGGGTTCCCAAGTAGGAATTCCATGATGGACTTAATGAGGTTTCATGCTCATACCTTAGGAGATACATGGATTCCCATGTAGGAATTCCATGGATAAACCCGGGTTCATAAGACAAGGATTTGTTCCACGTCCATGGAAAACCTTATCATGCTAAGGGAAGGTAGCGGTGTGGACCTTTCCCTTTGAAAATTCCTTAATGGTTTTTACTAAAAGGTTGAAATGCTACTTGATATTTCCAAACTAATGGAAGGTAAGTCTTGAACCAATCAATGAATGGTTTCAATGCTACTTGGACTATCCAAACTAAGGGAAGACAAGGCTTGGACCAATAAATAAATGGTTGCAACTCTAATTGACCTATCCAAACTAATGGAAGGAAAGACTTGAACAAAAATAAATTATTATGATTACAATATCAAATAGGAATGGATTGACTCAAGCTCGACTTGGATTCTGAGAGGAGAATACCTTGGGTATTAGGAACCCCATTCCGATTCAAGGATATAGTTTGCTTAAGTTGATACCCACATAGAATCTGGTTCTTGTCTATTCCTTGGATGCCCGATATACTACCGTTGGGTCCCTTCTTCTTACAAGATACCTCAGATACACTCCTTGGATCCATCATTGACTAGTAGGTGCCATGGTTAAAGCCCATCGGGCCCTATCTTTGCTTAGACTCATTTTACCTTGATCGATCACCTTAGAATCGGTAGTTGACTTATTGTGTAATACCTTGGATTACTCTCCTTCGATTACACTCTTACCCCATAGCTATACTCAGATACTACTGAGTTAACTTTCTGTGAGTTTATGTTACCTTGGTATTTACCCTGGAACTCCCTCACTGGATATCTTTCCTAGGTTGTCTTGTTACGTCTTAGAACCTTCACTACTTATTCTATCACATGATTCCTTGGATACACTCCTTGGCTCCAACATTGACAAGTAGGTTCCATGGTTAAATCCCATCAGTCCTAGTCACTGCTTAGCCCCATTTTATCTTGGAGTAAACTCCTTGGACTCAGTAGGTGACTTACTCGCATGTGAATTATAAATAAAATGGTAATAATCAATTAATGAACTGGTTACATGTTCATACACCAGTCGAGGGATGAAGTAGGTACTTGGGTATTTAGTTACATTGTAATGCTTACTTTATTTACACATGATTTCACCCTATTTAATTTATATTACACTGTCAAAATTTGGTTATACACCGGTGGTGCTGGCCTACTGAGATTTATATCTCACACCCTACTCGGGCTACCATTTCAATGGGGGTACCTGAGTAGACCTTTTTTGTTCGTAGGGCCTTGAACCTTGTTTGTTGTCGTTTGATTGTACCTAGAGTAGGAGCAAATGACCGAGATAGATCTCAGGATGCTCATGGAGATCGCCTTTGAGTTTTTTGTTCTTTTCTTTACTTGATTCCTACATTGTATTGTATTGAAAATCATGTCGTACTATTTATTGCTTTCCATCGTGTATTAATACAATATCATGCATTTATCTATTATATAAACGAGCATTGGCCGCTTTTGTTCAATAATAAAAAAATCTATCTTCCGATGATTTATTATGGCTATTACTACTTCTGCTGTTGAATGTTATTTACTCTGTAATACTGTTTCATAACTATTATAAGAGGGTATAGTCTCCCCACTGACTAACCTTACACCCTCGCTACTAGTCAACATCTTCTGGTGTATGGGGAGGCGCGCCTGAGGTCATGTGGCGATCGGTTCGACCACCATCTTGGTGGTGAGCCGGGTCGGGATGTTACACCATTGGTATGGGCTATACCAATGGTTATTAAGCCTATAACAATAGATTAAAACCATTATTATAGGTTAATTTTATAATAGTGACACATTAATTAATGATAATTAGAGATTAAATTTATTATAATAATAACATGATACATTTTATAACCATTAAAATTAATCACTCGTGTGTCTCACACCCATAGATTCTACATGAACCTCATGTTATTTATATAACAAGGGTTTCATCAATGGATCTACAACATTCTCCTCTGTAGCCACCCAGATGATCTTTACATCACTCCTCTCAATGATCTCCTATATGATATGATATTTCTATAGGATTTTTTTGTTCCTTTGGAGAGACTAGGGTTCTTTAGCCTAAGAAGAAACCCCATTATTTTCACAATATAGCTTAATTTATCTAATTATGTTAGGAACCACTACAAGTTCATTAATAAACTTCTTGATCCAAACAACTTCCTTCATATCATTTGGTGTAGCAATGTAATTTTCCTCTGTTAATGAGTCTAATATAGTGTCTTGTTTGGAACTCTTATAACTAATAGATATACCATTTTGGAAAAACAAAAATCCATATTGAGATCTCAAATATTATTTTTCAAATTGGAAACTAGAATTTTTGTAACCCTTTACAAAAAGTTTATTCTCTCCTCTAAAGACCAAGAATATATCCTTAGTCCTTATTAATTACTTAAGAATGTTCTTTACAGTAATCCAATAACACTCACTAGGATTATATTGGTATCTAATAGTTATGTTCAAAGTATAAGAGATATCAGGTTGAGTATATAACATGTCATACATGATAGATCCTATAGAGGAAACATAATAAATATTACCCATCCTATCTAACTCTTTAGAAGGATCTTGAATATTTCTAATATTTATGCCATGAAACATAAATAAAGACCCATTTTGGAGTTCTACATGATAAAATGATTTATAAATATACCAATATATGTGTTTTTACTTGGTTTAAGAAACCTCTTAGATATATCTCTCTAGATATTCATACCCAGTATATTAGCTACTTTACCCATGTATTTCATTGAGAAACATTTACCTAGCCACACCTTCAAATAATGAAGTGTCAATATGTCATTTCTGATAATCAGTATGAAATCAATATACAATATTATAAATACCATTATACTTCCACTAAAACACTTATATACAAAAGAATAATTTTCATTCTTGATGAAACCAAACTCTTTGATTGTATTATCAAACTGAATATTCCAACTATGAGAATCTTTCTTCAATACATAAATGGATTGATGCAACTTTCATACCTTATAAATATCATTTGAAACATCAAAAACTCCAGGATGTTTCATATACACGTCCTAAATTTAATTCCCATTAAGTAAAATGGCTATGACACCCATTAGATATATATTATAATCATAATGAGTTGTTATGATAATAAAAATCTGAATGGACTTTATCATTTCAATAGGTTAAAAGATTTATTCATAGTCAATGCCATTAATTTTTTCATAAACCTTTTCTACCAAGCATTCTTTATAGGTAGACACTCTTCCATCCATGAAAGTTTTATTATGTAAAATCCACTTTCACCTTATGGGTATTACCCCTTCTAGTTCATCTACCAAGTTCTAAACCTATTTAGTGTATATTGAGTCCATCTTAGATTCCATGGATTTTAACCACTTTTTAGAATCAGAACTCTTAATAGATTCTTGCAAGGAAGTTGGTTCATATCCTATGAACATTACTTATCATAATTGGATATTATAAATCCATATATCTCAGGTTCATGATAAATCCTACCATAACTTTGGGGTTCTTTTATAACTTGAGTTTGTTATTATTCCATAACTCTTTGTAAAAACTAACTCAAACTATATCTCATGAACACTTCTAGTTTTTTGTTATTGAACTTATACAAGTTATAAATTCATCCCAATGACTCTTCAATTGATAAATTCATTATTAAGGAATGTAGAAAATTGGTTCACAAACACTGTGTGCTCAGTAGGGTGATAGAAATAACATCCCTTAGTTTACTTAGGATAACCAATAAATAATAATTTGTTAGACCTACGGTCAAGTTTATCAGAATCCAAATGTCATACACATTCTTCACAACCCTAAATACTTATAAAATAAATATTTGGACATTTCCTAGTCCATATATTATATGAAGTCTTTATCTCTTCTTTATATGGAACACAATTTAGTAAGAATGCAATAATTTTTAGAGTATTACCCCAGAATGAAATGGGAAGGTCACATAGACTCATAATTGATCAAACCATGTCCAATGAGGTATTATTACTTCTATTAGATACACCATTCTATCATGGTGTTTCAAGAGGAGTGTGTTGCGGAATAATTCCATAATTCCTCAGATGACCAATAAATTCCTAGCTCAAGTATTCACCACCCCGATCTAATCAGAGAATCTTAATACATTTTTACAATTAATTTTGCACTTCATTTTGAAAATCCTTCAACTTTTCAAAAGAATCAAACTTACATTTCACTAGAAACACATAACCATGCCAACTAAAGTCATCGATAAATTTAATTAAGTACCTATAACCACCTATTTCTTGAGTACTCATTTGTCCACATACATCATATGTATGAGATCTAGTAGTCCACTAACCCTTTCATCTTTTATCTTAAAAGGTTCCTTGGACATTTTTTTCAGTAAAAAAGATTTACATGTATCAAAATATTCATAATCTAATGAGTCCAATAATATATCTCTATGGAGTATTTGAATTCATTTCTTGATTATATATTCAAGGAAACAATTCCAAAGGTAGGTGGAATTAGAATCAACTATGTAATTATTATTCTAGAAGTTATAAATAGTATTGTCCACATCTATAATATATAAACCCTTTATTATATTCTAAACACCATAAAAAATTTCATTATTTTATATAAAAAAAATATTTTTCTTACTAATGAATTGAAATACAATATTTTTCAAACAAGATACATAAATAAAATTGTTGTTTATGGTGGAAATATAACAATAGTTTTTTCAATTCTAGTTTTAATCCACTAGGTAGACTTAGATCATAATTGTCAATTTCTAATGCAGAAATTTTTTCTCTATTACTAACATGCATATCTACTTATCACTTTATCAATTACCTATTATATTTAAGTCTGTGTTTGTTAGAAAAAATGCGTGACACACACTTTTTATCTAATACCCATGAGTCAATGTTTTTGGAATTAATCTCTATAACATTCACCTTTAGATGCTCATAATTTTTTTTATTTTAGAACACTTATCAACAATAGATAACAATATTTAACTATTTTATGGGTCATACCTATAAATGATCTTGAGATTATTATCATTAAGTATTAAATAATATAAAAGAAGAAAAAATAGTGGGTGAGTATCATGTATTATTTCTTTTCATAAAGTATTTTTAATGAAAGTTTGACTATAGGAAAATGGGTAGATAGAGGCAACATGTACAATCATTACTAAATAAAATTGCCTTTATTTTTTTGTGGTTTTTTAAAAAACTATATAAAATATTCAAAATAAATAAATAAATACACTCCCCCTAATCCCTCCCTTCCCTAAGCCCAACCTTTATCCTTTCACTCAAATCCCTCCCTTTCCCCTAGTTTTAGGTGGTTTCATGAGCATGGTGTAACCACGTGGGAGCTCTCTATCGAGGTGTGGCCATTCCAGTGGTAAGAGAGCCCTCCCTTTTTCCTTTCCATCTTCCCTTGATCCCTCCCTTCCCACACTCCCATGATACCTCCCTTCCCCCTGATGATGCTTGATCGATGAGGTGTATACTATCTGATGGTGTGCAAGCCCTTTAACAATCGGTGATCATCCCAATAGTGAGTGAGGTTCCAAGAGATGTGTTATACATGTGTAATTTGAAGATATAATCAGTTTTTAGAGATATATGCCTAATTTTATTATTTTTTCTTTGATAATTTCAAAATTAAAATCCAAGTACTTATATATTCATACTTGAAATGTTTTTTCCAACTATTTGACAACATTCAATATTTTTGAAAGTAATCTATGTTGATGCTTTGGTTGCAGGATCTAGTATGAAACTTTATTAATAGGTAAACATAATGTATTATTAGCCTTGGATAATCACAAACCTACTTTAACTTTCTTTACTAGTGATGTGTGGGATCCCCTAATACTTTTTTGTTTTTACTATAAATTAGAATTTGAAATTTGAAAATTTATTTTAAAAAATTATTTCATACATTTATTGAAAGCTAATTATTTTTTATTTTATGTCAATGTGAGGGTTAAATTTAGACCAAACATGACTTTTAAATTTTTAAAATGGTTATTTATTATTTCTAATATACCTCAATATGGGTTAATGGTGGTGTAACTAGTAATAATAGGGATTCTAGAATGGCTTGGAGAGACTAATCAATGTTGAGTTTGGTTTTTTTGTTTTCTTTTATAGTTTTTTTGGAACATGCTTCATGTATCAGGTATCTGATGGTTTTGAGTGTTTATTTATTTCGGATGATCATATTTAAATTTCTTTTTATGGATGGATTGTTTGATTTTGAAAAACTAAATGTTATACTTATTTTAAAATATATGTTTTGAATTCGTTTTTACTTTTTTAAATGATGATCATTCTGGGGAAAAAATGATTCAGTGACAAGAGTTTATTAACACCAAATGATCCCCCCATCATCAAAACATCATTGACTTTTCCTGATCATCCCTCACATATTATATCTATCATTCCCTCTGGCTCCCTCCCGATGATATCTGGAATTCCCTCTAGATCCCTCCTGAAGAAATATGGCAATCCTTCTATCTACATAATGGAAAAATTTGGCATAGTTCCTACATATTCATTAGGTTTTTCATGTAATGTTCATGCACTGAGGGAGAAGGTGGTTACTCCAGTTACCTCAGGAGGATATTGGAGGATCGAGATTATAGGTATAAATTTTAATGTGAAAATAATTTTTGTATTTATGTATACCTTTAGCTTATTAATTTATAAAAATATAAAAAATAATGTTAGAGATTCAAACATTTACAATTAATAAGTGTGTAATATGAATAAAATAAAAATAGTTGTACCATTTGATAGTTTTTGGGTCCTGACATAGGATTTTTCTTGATTATTTGGTTAGATATTGGGATAGTTGGCTTGTGAACCAGTGAACATACCCATTACATATTTAGATTAGAGATATATGAATTTTTCTTAGAAGAATGAGGAAATTTTATTTTCATATGATGGAAATTTTAATACATCATCCATTGCAGATTAATTTGAATGACATTATTTTATTAAATTCTAATAATTTGAATGAATGTTTTTTCCAAATTTTCTTTAAATTTACTATGGATTATGATACCGTACATCAATGGAAATTAGAAAATTTGGGTAATAAATGCAAGGATTTTAAATAGAGATTTTTTAATGAGTTTAATGACATGTCATTAGCTATTCAATAGATATATGATAAGGTAATTGAAGGTGTACCTCGACAGCAGTGGAATGGTTTTGTCAATAGTCATCACCAAGACAAGAAAATGGTATTGAATAAAATATTTTTATATTAATATAATTTTTTATATATATTTATAAAACTATTATTAAATTACCTACTATTTATTTTAGGAAGTTTACATGAAAAATTCATTGAGCAGAGCAAAACAGATCTTCCCTCACATATCACGTTCAAAGTTTTTTTCAAGAAATAGATCTACTATGGTAATAATTAAAACAATTAATATATTTATATGATAATTTTATGTGTTTCATATATTAAAACATTTATTTATCTCTTTTTTATATAGATGAAGAAGTTAGGGTGACACTTTACTCAGATTAATGTTTTGTTAGATGTCCATACCAAACCCAATGCCACTTATGTGAACGAGACTACTAAATATATTGGGGTATAAATTTATATTTCTCACTAATTTTTCATTCCATAAAATATGTTATATAATAACATATTTTAGATTCTTATTCATATTCCCTATAACCTAAATATGTTTCTCTTTGTGATAGTGTTTGTAACATTTCTCCATTAAGCATCATTATTGTGTATAACCAATTGATCTAAGGTATACACTAATTTTTATTATTATTGAGTAAAATATTTAACCTAGGGGTGTAACCCAAGTGATATCATTCCCTTTGATGTACTTAGTTACAACCCCTAATAATTTTACATTTTTTACTATTTAGTTTTGGAAATGAGGGTTATTGGTCAAAATGATATCTTGACATGGGTTAATTTGAGTTCTATTTTTTTACTATAAGGATAAAAGTTTTTAGGTTGTAAAAATCATATGGTTGGGTGTTTTATTACCATTAATTTTTAAATTCACTTTTGGGTATTTTGTTTAAAACTATTTAAAACTATTTTTAATACTTGTTATTAATCATTTGAAATTATTTATGAGATATATAAATCAATTATCTTCTATTTTTTATTAATTTTTATTACTTTAAATTTGAATGATATTTTATTTATAGGTAAAAATAAAAATAATTGTCGGATGGAAACCCCACAAACTCATTCTTGGTCTCCTAGGATGATATTATTGGTTAGGTCATTAGGAAGGAGAATCATGGTCATGTTTTTGGTATCGGTTTTGGACCATTACCATTTCTGGAATTTAGCAAGTGATTAGTGTCATTTTTTATGCCTACATCTATTTCAGGTTGTAGTTCTTCTCTCCCTCCAAAATCTCAAAAGGAATTTATTGTGATGAAAAACACAATTCAAGAGTAAGGAAAAATTATCCAAGAATGGGGGATTCATATAAAAATTTATGATTTGAAGGTCTTCATTCTACAAAATTCATTAGTTGAGTTATACTAGAAGATGAACGAATATGTCAACAGTGGGATTGCATCGATGGTTGGAAAAATTCAGTAGTTAAATTGAAAATTTTCATAATCATTTAGAATAAAAAGTATTTATTTATTTTATGTTGAAATATAAATATAAACAATAGTTTAATTTAAAAAAATTATAATATAGGTGTTGAAATAAGGGATCCATGATAGAGATAGACATAGAGATGAAGGTGGTCATGGGGATTGATTTTGAACTCCATCCCAGTGATGTTTTATAACAAAACTCAATAAATGTAACTTATTGTGTTTAATTAAACATCTATTTATGTTATTATATATTGTTTATCAAATTAATGGATGTAAATGTTATTGTTATTATGTTTGTCAGTGTATAAAAGTAAAAGGAACCCTCCCATTGATAACTTTTTAATTGAATATTTATCTTCCATATCTATGTTATTATATCCCATTTATGTATATAAAATATTTTTATGCAATTTTATTTAAATACATAATATTTAATTTCAAATTTCATTGAATTTAATTTTTTTAGATATTTCAGATATAATGAAATTATTTAAAATAGGATTTCCTCTAAATTTTTATATAATTTCTATTATTCATATTGGAGATTGATCTTCTTTTACATGAGTTATTTTATCTTCCCTACTAATTATTCATCATTAAAAAATTATTTATGAAAATATTCTTATGCTTATGTCAATTAATGAAAATGAAATCTAAAATACTCTTTTCCTTATTATTGAATGTTTCAATGTTGTGGAAAAACCTAGAGAACATTCTTCAAAAATATTCTACAATTTCATAAATAATTTTAAAGGGATTTTTTATCTATGTAAATATAATTTTATATTACACCCTATAGATATCACTTGTGTTATATTTTCCTACTTTCACTAGAGATATACAATCATTTTATAACCCAAATTCTTTATTTGAATGATTTTTTACCTT
The DNA here is from genome assembly GCA_963277665.1 of Viscum album. Lineage (NCBI taxonomy): Eukaryota > Viridiplantae > Streptophyta > Magnoliopsida > Santalales > Viscaceae > Viscum > Viscum album. The sequence goes on from OY728136.1 coordinate 1,344,192,003, forward strand.
GAGAACATTTTTATATAACACATTTTATTTTCATTGGTTAATCATTCTATGAAATTTGATAGATATGTGATTTTTCTTCTTCTTTATCTATCACAAAAATATATAGATGTAGTATTATGTGATGGGTTGTCTTGAAATTATATAAACCTATATTACATTAAGCTAATAATTATATCTTATGATATTATTATATATGGGACTTAGGAAATTATCCCAATCTATCATGTTATGATTGTAGTGGTGGTTATCATTAACTCATAATCATGATTGTAATATCTTTAATTTTAAGTGATAGTAAAAAATCCACTTTGTTAATAAATTATGATTAGTTTTATGTAAAAAAGTTAATTTTCCAATAAAAAATCATATTTTAAATGTTTTATTTTTAAGTGACTTCATGTATGGGTAAAATCACTATTAACACATTGTAATATTCCATACAATATTTTTAGAGTGAAACACTAAGTTATCATAGGATTTTAGGGCATGTAGAGGCTCAACACAGATAGAATAAAAATATTAAATATATTATATCATGTGCACACTATTTTAATATTTTTTATATTATTTTTACAAAAAATTATCAAGGGGTAATTAGAAGAAATTTTAGGAAGCTAAAAATAAATAATTTTCCAGAGATAATTAGACCAAATTATCAAAAAATAATCTATTAAAATTATTAATTGATAATTTTATGAAATTATCAAGGAATAAATGTAAAGAATCATTAATCGATAATTTCATTGATTTATTGAAGGATAATTTATCAAAATTATCAAAAGATAAAATATCGAATTATAAAAGGATAATCTATTAAAATTATCAAATGAAAATTTTATGAAATTATCAAGGTATTAATATAAAGAATAATTAATCAATAATTTCATTGAGTTATCGAAGGATAATTTATCAAAATTATCAAAAGATAAAATATCGAATTATCAAAGGATAATTTATGAAAAATTATCATGAAATAATTATCAAGGGATAATTTTATCAAGAACCATAAAAGGATAATTACATGAATTATCAAAAATAATTATCAATAATTATTAAACAATAATTGTATCAAATTATCAAAGGATAATTTGTGGAAAAAATTATCATAATATAATTGTGAAAGGATAATTTTTAAGGAAAATTATTAAAATATAATTATACGAATTATCCAAGGATAATTATAAGGGAATTATCATGTGACAAAGATATCAAATTATCATAGGATAATTATCTAATTTCCAAGTATAATTATATGGTTTTATTAAATAATAATTATAAGGAATACAACATGTGTTCTCAAATTAATTTATAGATATAAATTATTGAAAATGGTTTTATAATTATTCTTGTGGAGAATATTACGAGTGCATGTCTTGACCTAAATGATAATATGGAAATTATCTAGGAGAGAGAAAGTATCATCGCATGTGATATTTTTTAAATTAAATAACTATTTTAGGTTCTAGTAACCCTTGGTGAACCTCGGGTGTTGATGTGTTGACAACTTCAATAATAAGGCCTGTGAGGAGGTGTTGTTTCCTATTGAGGCTTCCACTCTAGCTTTCGAACCACACAGGGTGGTTTATTCATTTTTTTGACATGGATGAATTTGAGGTAGGAAGTTCCTTGCCTCTTGGGATTTTGTTACACATTTTTTCTTAATATGATTTATGTGTAGGCATATTTGATGATCATGTTATATTATGATTGCATGTGGGTGTTTACGTAGCCCATAGAACCTTATATGACACTTGTTTCCATGATTACTTTGTATCTTATTATTTTCATTTGATATTGATAATATGTATTGTATATTCTATAATTTACTTATGATGATGTGTTATGCTTTCTTGTGTATCCTACCATGTTATATGTGCTTTTATGGTATTGTTATTGGATCCCAAGGTAGGTAGAATGTAATAACATGTTTATCCCTTAGGGGGAGAGTGCACACGACTTGCGATGATGATGATGAGAGATTTATTCATAGGGTAGGGATATGAAGATTCCTCATGGATACCATGAGATGTAATTGATGTCTAGTGAATTCCAAGGGGTTTGTTACTCGATTCTTAGTGAATATCGAGTAGCTCTCGATTCCTAGTGGATGTTGAGAACATGAATTCCTAAATGCCTAGTGTATGGTGAGTTTTATAATCATGCGATGCTAGGTATAATGATTAATTATCCACATGTCTAGTATTTGATTACTTTTTAATCCTTGATTATCCTTTCAGCATGGAGCCAAAGCATCTGTGATCGGGGGTTGTGTCATCTTGGTTAGTGCATAACCACTAAATTTTGGATTGTGTTTTATTATTCTTGTTATACATTTATTATTATTATGAAATACACTTGTATACTTGAGAAAATCAGGTTAAGGACACATTGGTGGTGTCCTGCCAAGTCTTTTACTCACACCCTACTCCGAAATTTTAGTGTGATTATAGATTTCATGAATAGAGATTCAGAAAAGGGAAAGGTCCCTATGGTAGATGACTGCGCATAGTAGTATGGAGTTACTAGCGGACCAGGACAGACTCTGGAGGACCCTACTGATTATTTATTTATTTATTTGAATTTATTTACTATAGTTGTCTTTCCACTTTTGGAGTTATTTTAGTACTTGTGTGACATGTATGTAATCCTTTTAGTATATATTATGATTATTTATTATATTGTTTTTATTATTGTTTTTTGTCCTATGTCATGATACTAAGGGTGTAGTCTCCCCACTAACAGACTTAAACCCTCATTAATAGTCAAAAGACTCCTTTATATGAGGAGGTGTGAATGAGGTCATGTGACATTTTGGATCAGACCTAGTGGTATAGGTTTGGATGATACAAAAATGGCATCAAATCACCAAGAATCACTAACTTGTTTCTTCTATTTGCCTTGATTTGGGATTGGGTACATAGGATATATGACGGTTGGGACTCGAGAAGATAACTATGGTAGTTTCTTTCCAACACTGTATAGTGGACCTTCAAGTTTCCATAAAGTGGGGGAAATTATTTTTTTTCATTACCATTTATTAAATTCACTTTGGGAAATGCACATGATGTTATATGTGATTTATGAGATTTTAGGTGTGTTCATGCATCATGACTAGGAATATGGGTTCACATGACATATATATACTTGTTTTTGTGTTGTATAATATTTTTTTAATAAAATTACTTAATTTATGCTATTTTTTAGGATATTTTTCTCTATTGTGTGATATATCTATGTTTCCATGTTGTTAGGATATATCTTTATTGGAATTAATTGGTTGGACTGAGCATGTTATTGTGTTAGTGTATATATATAATGATCGTGACTAATATGTATGGATGTAAACCAAGGCTAGTGATAGGAGGGTTATACCTTGGGTTAAGGACATACTCCTAGGATAACCTTATGTGATCCAATATATAGAATAGGGTCCATTTATATTCCTAATGTTATCCTTGTTTTATAGATTCCACCTCAGAGACATTTGATGAGACCACCTATCATGGCAACCTAAGATGATCCCATGCCACTGTCTATGGTGCAAGGGGATAATACTCCAACATGCTCATATACCAGCATGGGTGAACCATGCTACATATCCTATTCATATAGGGTTCTTTTAGATAGTTCCTGTCCAAGGTAGAGCCACTTAGAGGGCCATGATCGATGTTTCTCAATATTTCTAGCTCCAGCACCCACAAGAATTCTTGGGTACTGGTGGCCCACATGATATAAATTATTGGATAGAATTTATTGAGATAATACTTGGTCTATTATATAATCCTTAGTAGGTGTGTGTGATCCCAGTGACCTTCATGTTCTAGGGACCCTCCAGGAGATGGTGGACTTCCATGATTCAGCCTTGGAGATGAAAGGGTATTGGGTGTCCTTCAAGGAGCAATTTATTGAGAAATATTTTCCTAAAATGATGAAGCTAAACCATTACCATTATTTCATGGAATTACAGTAGGGTTTCATGATTTTATCTACACATTCTTCTTGGTTTATGAGGTTACTTCGTTTTTCTCCTTTATTAACTGGGAATGAGGTTCATAAGGCTTAAAAGTTTGAGATATGCCTTCGACCGGAGCTTAGACGTCAAGTTAGGGATTTTAACTGAAAACCTATACATATTTTCTTTTAAAGGCCTTGGGATTTGAGAATATACTGGAGGAGGAAAGGGAAACAGGCTTGCTCCTAGCCTATGGCGGGCCAATGATTGAGCTTCCTATCACTACCACTAGAGTTTCTTCTTTCTATAGGAAGAGGAAGAATAGAGACATGTAGAAACACACCAACATGTTTCTATAACATAGCGTAGCTTCATAAAACCCCTCAAGAGGCGTTTCATAGTGTTTCAACTATGTAAAGGCTATAAAATATCATAGGTTTTGTTCATCACCTCATAGAATGTGTCAGTAGTGTGGAAAGATGGGGCATTTTCAACATTTTTTCACTTAAAATGTGAGGCCAAGATTCTATAGAGGGTCAAGGAAGACACAATCATGAAATTAGGTATCCGGATGGGGTTCTCAATAATGGTATCAGATAGGTCATACACTTTAGGGATAGGGTCATGGAACTGAGGCAGGTCATGTATCATTACATCAGACTATAAAAATTGTGTAGAGGGTTCATATACTGTTCAAGGAATAGTTTTGATCACCACTAATTTTCTACTACCTTATTCGATATTAGTTCTTCCCATTATTTCATATCTACACAAGTAGTTACCAGAATTTACTTACCAATCAAGTTATCATCTAATTTTTCTCCCTTAATACACCTTTGGGAAAGAGAGTATACCTCATTAAATGATTCCCATAGTGTCCTTTGGTCATCTCTAGCTATGGAAATCAATGGGAATTAATGATTTTAGATATGGAAAGTTTCAATGCGATTCTTGACATGTAATGGCATAACATCTTCTAAGATCACATGGATTTCTATCTTAGATGGGTGTCTTTTACTTCACTAAAGGGAGAGAGATATGTGATGAACAAAGAGTGGGAACTGGGAGCATGCGGAGTGGGGATAGAATTGAGTCAGCTCAGGACGATCACAACATAGATAATGGGATTTTCTATTTTAGTAGGATTAATGGAATCCCTCTTATCTTTTCCAATGGTCAGGATCTCTATCAGGCTGTCTTCCCTAAGACATCATATGAACCCCTTTTGACTGAGGAGTTAACTTTGAATTAGAGATCATACTAGGTGCACAACCCATTTCAATACCCCCATACTATATAGTTCCAATTGATATAATGGATATCAATGTTCAAATAGAATACTTGGAGTGGAATGGATTTATCAGACCTAGTACTTCACCATGTGGTGCACTTATTTTGATCACCAAGAAGGTATATGGTAGTCTTTAGCACTGAGTTGATTACCGAAAATTGAACTAGGTGATAGTGAAGAACTGATATCCATTACCTAATACCAACAATATTTTTGATCAATTACAAGGATCCCATTGGTTCTATAATACTGATCTATGATCAAGATATCACTAGTTTTGAGTTAGATATGATGAGTAAATTCCAAATATGGAGTTTTAGAGAAGGTATGGGATGTATGAGTACTTGGTGATGTTGTTCGGGTTGAAGAATATGTTGGAAGTTTTTATGGATCTCATGAAAAATATCTTCCACCCCTACCTAGAATTTTTTATTATAGTGTTCATAAACAACATTATAATCTACTCAAAAACACATGAGTAGCATGATAGGAACCTAGATATAGTCTTGAATATGCTTTGATCATATAGTATTTACTCTATGTTATCAAAGTGTGACTTATGGATTAGAGATGTGAGGTTCCTAGGATATGTGGTGCCTGAGAATAGTATATCCATGCATCCTAAGAAAGTTGAGGAAGTCATGTCCTGGACATGTCTCTAGAATATGTTTGAGATCAGAATATTTTTGGGTTTAAAAGGATATTACTGGTAGTTTATCCAATATTTTTCCTGACCATCATCACCCATGATAGTACTGAAAAATAAGGGATTGAGATTTAAGTGGTTATATCTGTGTAAAGAGGCATTCCTTGATCTAAATAGAAGATTTATGATAGCTCCAGTACTAAAACTCTCTGAGCCTGATATTGGTTATCCAGTGTACTATGATTCATCTAGAATTAGTCTAGGAGCAGTACTGATGCAGAGAGAGAATGTAGTATCCTATGGATCACATCATCTATGAACCCATGAGTAGAACTACCCGACACATGATCTAGAGAATGAACACGTGTTCCATTCTCTAAAGTATTAGTGACACTATCTCTTTGGTGAGATATTTTTTTTACATGAACTGCAAAAGCATTTAATATATCTTCACAAAGAAGGACATGAACCTAAGATAGAGGCATTGGGTTGAGTATCTGAAAACATTCAACTTTGATATAGTGTATGCACCTAGGAAAGGTAAAGTCATTGAGGATGATCTTATCCATATGACATGGGATAAATAGGAGGTTGGTGACTTTCAGAGGAGTAGTGGAACTTGATGAGATTATTAGATAACTAGAGGGAGAATGATTTGGAGGATCAGGGATCTATGATGTTTTAACCTTTAGTGGTTATGTATTATCTTTTGGAATGGGTGAAGACTAGCCAGGAGTCATACCCAAAGTGTGTTGTGATGAGGGGACAACTAGATGGGGTTGACCCGATACTCGGGTGGACCTTGGGCGATGACAATTTGATCATGGTACATGGAAAAGTAGTGTTACATGATTCTATCAGAGAGGATATGATGAGAGATTACCATAACTCTAGGCGTTAATTACATCCTAGTGTGACCAAGATGTATCATGACTTTATATTCCAGTTTTGGTGGTAGAGGATGAAGATGTATATTATTGGTTTCATCTCTAGATGCCTTACATTTTATAGGTTGAATTCCAAGCACTAGAGACCTGGTGGGTCTCTCCAAAAACTCCTTATACCCATGTATAAGTGTGAGTATGTCATGATTAACTTTTTATGTGGTTACCTAAGACCCCTAGGAGTCGTGAAACAATTTGGGTAATTTTTGATCAGTTTACAAAGACTTATCACTTCTTAAAGATCATAGAGACTCACTCAGTGGAGGAGTTGAGAAATATCTATGTCCATGAGATCGTGAACTTGAATGGAGTTCCCTTGATAATTGTTTCAGATAAAAATGCATGTTTTATGTTTCATTTTTGGTAAGGATTGCAGAAGTCCCTAGGGTATCAGTTGATATTGAGCATAACGTACCATCCTCAGACAGACATACAATTTGAGAAGATGATTTGCATATTGGAGTATTTTCTTAGATCTTGTGTTCTAGACTTAGTTGGAGAATGAGATTATCATATATACTTGGTTGATTATTCATATAATAATAGTTATCAGGCTTTAATTTATATGGCACCTTATGAGTCTCTTTATGGGAAACTAGTTCATTCACCTCTTTTTTGGTATGAGGTAGGTGAGGTAATAGTTGTGGGGCTTAGTTTAGTTCAAGAGACCTCTGAGTGAGTGTAGATTATTCAGAAGAGATTGATCACTACTCATAGAAGGAAGAGATAATATTTAAACCATATGAGGTGACATTTGGAGTTTGTTGTGGGTAATTGGGTTTTCTTGAGAGTGACTCCTAGTTTAGGCCACTGATATTTGAGGAAGTAAGGAGAGATGGCACTATGACTTGTGGGACCCTTCGTGATCACTAAATGAGTTGGGACAATGCCATATTTTCTAGATCTTCCTTCTCACTATCAATATATGCATGGTGTGTTTTCCTTGTCATATCTCCAAAGATGCATGGTTGATCCTATTCATGTCATCAACCATGGGGATATGAATTTGGAATCTAATGCATCTTACAAGGAGTGTTCGTTATGTATTATTGAATGGAGTGGGAATTTTCTATAAGGGAAGATGGTACCACTTGTCTAGATTCAGTGGCAGCATGGACTCATCTAGGAGGAGATGTGGGATCATGAGTATGATGTTCAAGATTAGTGGCCAGAGTTGTTTGAGAAATACTTCTAGAGTTACTTCTTGAGGATGATAAGTCAGTATAGGGGGAGAATTGTGATATCCTCAATTTTAGTGATAATAAAAAACCTATTTGTTAAAAAATTCTGAGTATTTTTATGTGAAAAATGAAAATTTTCAATAAAAAACCACCTTATAAATTTTTTCTTTTGAAATGAATTCATGTAAGGGTAAAATTCATGTTAACACCTTAGAATGTTCTATAAAATACTTTCAGAGTGAGGCACTGAGTTAGAATGGGATTCTGGGGCTCATATAGGCTCAGTGCAAATAGAATAAAAATATTAAATATATTATATCAAGCACACACTATTTTCCCAAAATAATGGAATATCTCTTGAATGGTGTCTACTATGGGAAATTTGAGACCACCATTAGGTTTGGGTTGTGAAGTTTACCCTAGGTGTTACATAATTTTTGTGCACGTTGGGTATTTGGTAACATCACACATAGGGGTAATTTATTTAATATTTTTATTATATTTTTTTTACAAAAAATTAAAGTATCTCTCAAATAGTGTATCATATGAGAAATCTGAGACCACAGCTAGGTCCAAGATGTAGGGTTTACCCTAAACGTGATATAACATTTGTGTGCGTCAGGTGTTTGGTAACATCACACGCGATGGTAACCTTTTTTAATATTTTTATTATATTAATATTATTAATTTAATTATTAAATTAGTTTTTTACTTCATATCTCCCTTGTATACCATAGGTCCATATTCTTCACATGGGTTCAATATGGAAGTCTTTAAATCACCTGTTTCTGACCCATTAAAATTAGCAACGCCTTAATGGGGAGAAATTAAAGGGTCTACATTTAAGTTTTGGTAGAATTTTGGATTAAATTGGGGTATTGAATTTTAGGTTTTGGAATGGAATTCATATGTAGTTGGTATCCATATATCTAAAAATTTTGGAATATGATTTTTGGTTTATCATTTTGAGTTCAACCGACCTTAGATCTTCCTTTCACATGTTTAGTGAAGTTAGTCGATCCAACCCTAGTTCCCAAAATCAAGTCCAGTCAGCGCATGACCTTCGTATGGTTTCTTTTTTACACTATATCTGGGGCGAAGGGTTGTAAGTTGGTTTTATTTATTATTTTATTATTTATTAATATTCTAACTCCTTTATTCATAAATTTTCTTTGGGGGGGAAAGAAATATAAAAATGGGTTTTTACAACAAATTAACAAGGGGAAATTAGGTGATTTTTTCATAAGATAAAAATAAATAATTTTCCAAAGATAATTAGACCAAATTATCAAAGGATAATTTATTAAAATTATTAATTGATAATTTTTTGAAATTATAAAGGCATAAATATAAAGAATAATTAATCTATAATTGTATTGATTTATCAAAGGATAATTTATCAAAATAATCAAAAGATAAAATATTTAATTATCAAAGGATAATCTATTAAAATTATCAAATGATAATTTTGAAAAATTATCAAGACATAAATTTAAATAATAATTAATCAATAATTATATTGATTTATCGAAGGATAATTTTTCAAAATTATAAAAAGATAAAACATAGAATTATTAGAGGATAATTTATGAAAAATTATCAAGGGATAATTTTAGTTGGAATTATCAAAGGAAAATTACATAAATTATCACAAATAATTATAAAGAATTATTAAAGGATAATTGCAAAAAATTATCAAATGATAATTTTTGGAAAAAAATTATCATAAGATAATTATGAAAGAATAATTTGAAAGTAAAATTATTATAATATAATTATACAAATTATACAAGGATAATTATAATGGAATTATCATGTGACAAAGATATAAAATTATCAGAGGATAATTATGTAGTTGTCAAGGATAATTATATAGTTTTATTAAATAATAATTATAAGTAATACCACATGTTCTCTCAAATTAATTTAGATATATAAATTATGGAATGTTGTTTTATAATTATTCTTGTTGATAATATTGTGATTGTATGTGTTGACCTAAACCATAATTTGGAAATTATCTAGGAGAGAGAAAGTATCATCGCATGTGATATTTTATTTAATTTTTAAATAAAATAGGTGGTTTCGGTAATAGGAATCCTTAGATAACCTCGAGTATTGATGTTTCAAAGACTACAACAATAAGGCTAGTGAGGAGGTGTTCTTGACTGTTGAGGTTTACACTCCAGCTTTTAAACCACACAAGGTGTTTTATTATTACCATTAGCATCGATGACTTTGAGGTAGGAAGTTCCTTACCTATTGTTCTTTTATATACATGTTTCATTAATACGATTTATGTGTAGGAATATTTTATAAATTTACTAGATTATGATCGTATGTGGGTGTATTCATAGCCTTGGGAACCTTATATGACACTTATTTCCATAAGTACTTCATATCTTATTGTTCATGTTTGATTTTGATCACATGTATTGCATGTGTGATACTTTACTTATGATGATGTGCTATGATTTCTCATGTATCTTACCATGTTATATGTTCTTTTTTGGTATTGTTCTTGGAGCCCAAGGCAGGTGGACCATTGTGATATGTTTTTCCCTTAGAGGGGGAGTGCACACGACTTGCAATGATTGAAACAAGGGACCTATGCATAGGGTAGGGATACAATGATGCCTCATGGATGTCATGTTATGTACTCAGTGCTAAGTGGATGCCATGGTGCATGTTACTAAATGCATAGAGAAGTTTGAGTAGCTCTCGATGCCTAGTGGATGTCAAGAACATTAATTCCTTAATGCCTAGTGTATTCTGAGTTTCATGATCACATGATGCTAGACATCATGATTAATTAGCCTCACATATAGTCCTTGATTACTTACAACACCTTTATCATCCTTCCACATAGAGATGAAGTAGGTATGACCAGGGGTTATGGCATCTCGGTTATCGCACGACCACTCAATTTTGGATTGTGTGCTATTATACATGTTATGCATTTATTGTTATTGTGGAAAACACTTGTATACTTGATCACATTAGGTTAAGGATGTGTTGGTGGTGTCCTACTGAGTCTTATACTCACCCTAATTAGGCGTTTCAGTTGCCTTGTAGATTTCATGATTAGAGATCCAATGAAGGGAAAATAACCTATGGTGGATGGATGAGTAGAGGAGTATGGAGCTACTAGAATATAGGGATAGACTCTCAAGAATGTTTATTATTATTTATTTATTTATCTACATTTATTTAATATAGTTGTCTTGACACTTTGGAAACCATTTTTTCATGTGTGTGACATGTATTATATCCTTTCATTTTCTACTTATATTCTAATTATTTATTATATTACTATTATTATTACTTTTATCCCGTGACATGATACTAAGGGTATTGTCTCCCCACTGATGAAATTATAACCTTACTACTAGTTAGTAGCCTCTTACGTACAGGGAGGTACACACGAGGTAATGTGACCTTCCAGCTTAGACCCAATAGTTTGGGTTGAGATGTTACAATAATATACTATTATTATGTATGTGCTACACCCCTATAATATGTAATTATGGTTCATGATCATTTTATTTCCATGTTTTTATGTCTTTCATCATGTTCATGTTCTTATATCTACCTGTTTCTAATATATCCATTATATTATGTATTACCTTTTGATCATTCAGGTATATGATAGAGTAATTGATCTTGTTTTCCTCTTAATTAGTTGTTTATATCACATATTTCCTTGTTTATATATCTATCCATTAAACTTCATGAAGTGATGTGTATAAGTGGAAATAAAGTGTGATGATTTTTTTGATGAAATGTATGATATTTTTTTGATAATATAATTGTTGTTTTTATTATGTTTACTAGTGTATATTTGTAGTTGTGATATATTTTATTCTTTTTGTTTGTGTTTAGGTCTACAATATGAATTTAATTTTTGTTTTTACTATAATAAATAACGACGGGTTAAACCACTACCAAATAAAAGTAACAATTCAATGGTGGTTTAAACTGTTAATAAATACCATTATATATTTAGATTTAGTTTAAACCATTGTTATCTGAGATGAAAAAATTAAACCCAAAATCGCTGCTAAATATATAAAAAAACTGTTGTGAAAAGGAAGTGTCGTGAAATTTGAATATAACTTCTATAAAATTAGAAAAAACACCATAAAATATTTATCAATTACTCATTCAGTGATGGTTTCTTAAAATCTCCATGAGACACAAAATACCTAACACTATCAACCCATTTTCCTATATTTTTCACCCACTAAAAATGATAACCCCATACATCATATCCATTTAGTGACCCAAGATCCATATTTCACTAAGTAATGATTCTACTTTGGAATTCCTCCCACCACCAAGTTATTTAGGTATGGAATCATCCTAATAAAAGCACTTATTATTTTTGGATATCTGAGTGGATAAATATTTATGAAAACTATCATATAGATATACTCAAATTTATTCCTCTGGTATCCTTCCTAAGGGTTCCCCATATAAGTGTAACCCAAATAAAATTCTAAAAATGGTATAAAAAAGAAAATCCAGAGGCACCCTGATTTGGAGGAACCTACACAAGGATGATCTAGTGCCATTTATTACTTTATTACCTTATAAAATATATCCATGGGAACTCTACTTTGGTATAACCTACCCAGTTGAATGATCGAGGTATTGAAAAGTGTCTCTTTGGAAGGAATATCACACTTATTATTTAATAGAATTTTAAAGATATAACCAATTTAATATACATCATATGAATATTAAATTCATAACTATTTCATCTTATTCAATATTTATTTTCTCGTGTTTTATTCCAACCACTAAATTAATGTGTTCACACCACATTGATGTGTAACTCTTTACACAACCCACAAGTTTGTGTTACTTATCCAAAAATAGAAACCAAGTATATTCATATATATTTTAATGTATCATGTGAATAAGGAACATGAAATTTTAATTTAAAGTCATAGAGTGATATGAGATTGAAAATCTGCACATGAGTAATCTTAGACCGATAGATAACCAAACCAATTCACCTTTCTAGACAAGGCATAACCTCTAGGTCAGTAGGCAATCCTACCCCAAGTCCCTATACCTAAGGAGAATTTACTCAAGATAGAATTCAATTCATGATATCTCCAATAACTAATATGCATAAACTATATTAAACAAATATTCTTAACCTTATAACTCGAATTATAAAATGAGGTCAAGGAAGATGAAAACTAAATTTTATGGAGTCATGACTAGAATGTAATGCAGTTTTTTAACTCATAGAAGAAAATTTATAGTTAAACTAAATCATACAAAATATTCATATTTTGTAAATAATTTACTAAACATGAATAAAACATGGAATAAACTTAAAAAAAATAAAAAAATAAAATATTTAATCTGGTGATAAAATTTTATGAAAAAATCACAAATAAAAGGTAACTATAAACAATTAATAAATTTTATTAACATTATGGATATTTCATGATCATGAATATAAACATTTTATATTCATTTTAATATAAACTCTTTCATATTTTGCATTATATGCTATTTATATATGATATTTCATGAATTAAATTTTATAATTAAATTTCTATTATCCAAACCTTTTACATAATCTAAATATCATATTCATTTTTTAATTATTTAAACCTTTGAACAATTTTTTTTGATGTGGTGTAAATAATATCCAAATAAGGCCCCCTTTAATTTGAACACTTCAAATTTAATTAATTATAAACATTTCATAATTATAAATTTCAAACCCTTTTTATATTTTGAAATATTTTTTAATTTATAAACACTTTATAAATTAATCATTATGATTTATAAACGAACCCTTTTATTTTTAAATCAGAAGGAATGCCATACAATTTTGGTAAAATGTATTTTAATATTAACATTCAATATTTGGGGAAATTTTTTCATAAACATTAATTTAATTAATTATAAACCCTTTATAATTAATTAATTAATTCCTTATAAATTAAAATATTCCAAATATACCTTTTACCATGATTTATAAACATTTTATAAACCATTTAAATCAATTAAATGTAATTTTTTTTTTAAACATTTTATGTTTACCTTTATGTAGGTAATACTACCTATGTGAAGGTAACTTTTGGTTACCTTTATGTATACCTTATATATAAAATTAATTAGCGACCACCTCTATATAGACCTTACATGTAAAGGTATCTAGGAATTTGTTTACACCATGTAAAAGTAATGTCGAGACTAGCTTTACGCAATGGATCGATTAACTTTACGTGGAACTTCTATGTAAAGTTTTCTAGAAATTCTCAATGTTGCATAAAGGTAACTTTGTGGTTACCTTTACACAAAACCTCTATGTAAAGGTAGTGTATGATGAACTTTACGATATGTAAAAGTATATAAAACTACACACACACATGCACATATATATATATTAAAATACATTGTTCTTCATTTTATAATTCTTATATTCATCAAAATTAGTGATTCAAACACATTTAAATCTTGAAGATACTCATTGTGATACAAATTATGGGTTTTATTTGACCATCTAATGATAATTGGTAGCAGAAACAATCCCAAACATGATCTAGTCTATCACCAATAAATCAAACATGTAAATCATCATAAAAATATAGTATAGTAAAAAATAGGGTATTCATGTACAACAACAAAATCTATATGTGTGTTCAAAGGAGAATGCCTGATGAGGACCATGAGGAGCAGTTGAACAAATCCTACTACCTCTAATGGATCACACCAACCAATGGATCCACAATTTTTTTGTGAGTATTCTCAAACTCTTGAAGGGGTGATAACCACTACTTGAGAGAGATAAATGAGACTTCCATAAGAAGATAGTTTTATCATCTTTACATGAAACTAATGATCACAAAAACATTGAACGAATATGACCATCTCACACACAAAAACAATAACAAAGAGAACTCATTCTATTTATATAGGCAATGTCTAATTCTCTAATGTATCTCATGTTTTCCTAACCATTGAGTTTAGTATTAATTGAATGCTTCAACTAATAAATGAAAATATTAAATGAACCAAAACTTTGGTTATAAACTGATGAAACTATGTGGGTGAATTAGAAGTGCACATGTTGCATCAAATGAAAATGTTTGGATATGAATCTCATGTATATTTAATATATATATATATATATTACAGTTATTATACATGAATCACATGAAAGTATTTTAAGTGAACTTTTCATAGTTACAATTGAATAACCAACAATACCATGATCTTAGAACTAAAATGATTCAATTAGTTCCTAAATTTCATGGTTTATCAAGAGAGGATCCAAACTATAAATTGAGAGAGTCTGAGGATGTTTTAATTATTTTCAACCCTAGATAAGTCTTAGAAGATCATATTAGCTAAATGGGTTTTCCCTTCTCCCTTGAAGTATCACATAAAGAGTGGCTATAAAACTAAAAACCTAAATAAATCACCACATGGGATAAAATTTAGAAGTATTTTCCCCATAAATTCTTTTAAAAGTTAATATTATTATAACTGAGAAAATATATTTATGGGATCAATAAATAAAATTTATAAAATATCTATGAGTTTTAAGATATATTCAATTAGTTGGCATCATCCTACCCACATCAGGATTTTGAAGACCATCATTTCCTAGATTTATTTGACCAAGGATTGATATAAAATGACTAGAACCTACTGGATGCTTCCTCTAGAGGAGCACATATCAAGAAGTCACCCGCTGAAGTTAACGAGATGATAAAGATTATTTCCCATAATTCATAGAAATTTGGAACAGGATCCACAACTAGAGGAGTGTTCATGGTAAAAATTTATAACTCTACTTTTATTTAAAATAAAATTAAAGAACTAACTTCACTTTTGAGATAGTTAGTATTGAACAAAGTCCAGTAAATATCACCCACTTCACCCCCAAGAGTGCGCTATCTTTTCTATTCCATGGAATACTACACAGATGGTTATCCTCAAGTTTTATAAAATTAAAGTTGTGAATTTTTATACCAAAGGAAGTCCCATAAAAAACCAATCAGTAACCAAGGATTCATGGAGTACCTCACTTGTCAGTATGGTGTTAGAAACCATTAATCTTAGAGGACACCTTTATAGAAGGCTTTTCAACATACTTTATGGTCCCCAACCTTTAAAATGAATGCTTCTAAACTTCTTTTAGATATCAATAAAGGTAAGTTTAAAAACCCACAATATAGGACCCACTGAAACAATTTGTTGAGTCTCAAACCAACCATAAAACTTCTCACATCACTCATGGTTTATATTTTAAGGAGATTAAAGGAAAACTAATTTATATTATATTTAGCCTAAATTAATTGAAAACCAAGGTTCAAGTAAAATACCTTTCTATTCAATTCCTAACCCCAAGGTGAATGTCAGTTCTATATCTTTAAGGAGTGTAAATGAGGTGAAAACCACTGAAGAATCACCAAGGCATGTTGAATCTGTAAGTAGAAATCCCGAAGAACAAATTGAACCATCCTCTGTATAACCTGAAGATGAAGTGCCTATGGAGACATAACCAGTGAAGAAAGATAAGTTAAAAGAAAATATGGAGGACCTAAATCAACCTAAACCACCTTTCTATATAATAATAAAACCATCCAAAACAAACTAGTGAAAAATCATTGCAACAAAAGGTCTTGAAGACATTCAAAATAGTGGATATCAATATACCTTTATTGGATTACATCCAACAAATCCCAAGGTATGTAAGGTTTCTCTAAGATATGTTCAAAGAGATAAGGAAACTTATAGGACATGAAAAAGTATGTTTAGATAGAAATGTCTCTTCCCTTATAACCCCATAACTACCTAAGAAATTTCAAAATCTAGGTACATTCACTATCCATTACACCATATGGGAGATCAATTTTACAAATTCATTGTGTTATTTGGGAGAATAAATCAATTTAATGACTTAAAATTTTTATTTTTCCCTACAGATAGGAGAGCTCAAGCCAACTAGAGTGGTTGTACAACTTGATAACCAAACCACTACCTACCCAGTTGCAGTTCTAGAATATGTTTTAGTAAGAGTGAAAGGACTACTATTACCTATTGATTTTTATATCCTAAAAAAGGAATAATAAAGAGGTAAAACTCATTCCCATATCATTTTAGGTAGCCCCTTGTCCTATCCTACAACCATGAAGTTTTCTAGAGTACTAAATAGTGGCTTTAGTAGGGTATGAATACGACTCAATAATCCACCAATAATGGAATATAAAATCACATCCAGTATGAGTATACAATGAATACTGATGTTCATAATAAAATAAATGCACAATGTAAATAAATAAATAAAATCACCATCGATCCTCAAGTTTCATAGTGACACTCAGACTTAGCTATACATGCTTCAATGTAAGTCGGATGACTCTAATAACAATATCTTATCATGTGTAATCACTATTTCCAAGGGTTACACCCTAGAAAATCACAATGTTAGGCATCATAATTGAACACAAGGGAATATACCCCATGATATTCCAAAGTAGTAGGTTCCATCACTGAACCCATGGAGAATCTATCCCAATGCCTTCCAAAGTAGTAGGCATCATCGTCAAACCCAAGGTTAAATCTATCCCAAGGTGTTACAAATGATTATGAATCATTTCTAAACCTAAGGGGAATCTACCCCATGGAATTCCAAAGAAGAATGTGTCATCATAGAACCTAATGGTAATCCAGTGCATGGAATTCCAAAGTTGTATGAGTCATCACTGAATCCAAGGGAAAATATATCCTAGGGTGTTCCAAAGAATTAGGAATCATCATTAATCCCAAGGGTAAATCCATCCCAGGGAATTATAAAGGAGCATTAATATCTCCAAACCCAAGGGGAATCCACCCCATGGAATTCCAAAGTAGTAGGGTTCATTGCTAAAACCAAGGGGAAATCCATCCCAAGGCATTCCAAAGGAGTAGGAGTCATCATCAAAACCAAGGGGGATCTTCCACAAGTTGTTATAAAGAAAAAATTATCACCACCAAACCAAAGGGGAAATCCAGACTAAGGTGTTCCAATGGAGCATGAGTTATTTCAAACCTAAGGGGAATATGACCCATGGCCTTCCAACCCAATATTAATAACTCAAGTACAAAAGAAATTCAATGATAAATTTATTTAATTAAAATACATCAATACTCACATAATAAACATGTATCTTGGATCCCAAATCATGTATAAGTAATACCTAACCACATGACCTATCAATTACTTAAGTCACAAAACCTTGAAGTTCATCCCTTTAAATTTACCAATTTATGTCCTAAGTCAAACACACCTTAAGTGGTGGCTAAAGTCATGATATAATCACTAATATATTGTATGTGTTTTTTAGATAACCTCAATGTAATGTTTTAAGTTTACAAAACATTTAATTATTAATTTAGATCAAGCACGTGATATTTTGGCATGAATGCACATCATACGCACAACAAAACTAGTGATACTTTTAAGGTATAAATTCAAGACCACATACCTTATTCTCATATAAATACACTCATCCAAAATTTTCCTTTATTTTGAGCTAGAATATTAGAAATTGAGAAATCGTAAGAATACCCTAGAAATAGGGAATAATAGTTGAAAATGGTCTGAGATCACTTGACAATAAAAGAAACCAATAAAAAGAAGAGACAAAAGGCTATAATTACCTTTAGATTTCAATTGAAATGAATGATGGTTGAATCCATAGATAAACAAGGGGGAAATACACCTTAAAGAGGAATAACGACAATAAGGGAGGGGATGCATCACACGAACTATCCAGGGAAAGAACCCTATTCTAATTTAAAACACAAAATGATTAATTAATAAAATAAAACTAAAAAACTATCACATGTTGGGTTCACAATTTAATTTTTTTATACTATGAATTAATCAAGACAAGGGGACCTCACCTCTACCCAAGCCTTTTATACCATGACACATGGGAGTCATGTTGTGAATCAGTTGAGGTAGGGGACCTCCCCTTCACCCAATCCTTTCATATTGTGACACATAGTTTTTATGCTATGAATGGCTGAAGTCTACACTAAAAAACTCTATAAAGTCATTATAAACCCCCCAAAAATTTATAACTAGGTAAAATACATGGGTTTCAGTAAAATTTTAAAGGAATCCATGCCTAGAAAGGGCTGGTTTTTTACTGAAGGGTTTTGAACGAGTCTAACAACAATTATTAGAACTTGTGGAAGTAATTTAAACCCTTGTGTGAGGATATCCCATGGAAGATAAATGAAATTTCTTATAAAAATAACTTGAATAAATACCATAAAACATACTATTAACTGAATATTCTTATTCTCCCCTTGATCTTTGTTTGATATATTTGATGTAGAGTACTAAAGTGGCATACAAAATCTTACCACCTCCGTAGTGTATCTACTAGCTAAACTAAATATCTCATCAAATGAGAGGGATTATTATTCTCCCATATTGTGCTAGGAACTCAATGTAATATGGAATAACAAGAAAAGAGCTTTGGTTTTTTGGGAGTTTTTTCCAAGCATGAATCAATCATGCATACCACCATCACATAGTAGTGGTTTATAATATAAATCAAGGGTGATCCTTAATTTTTATCTCATTTATTCATATGTTATAATGTATGAATAAATGTTATTTCCAATATATTCATTCGTCGTATGAATGCATAACCTCATAAATATTTCATCTTATGAAATAATTTTTGAATAAATTATAGCTTAGGTGGAAGAAGGATTGGGTATTTGGCCAATACTACCAATATAGAAAGTATAGAACAATATGCCTCAATATTCATGCAAATAACAATTTACATGTAAGACCCAATATCATATATATACATATATAGGTATTTAGGGCATAAATATCCTTCAATATCACACTTTCACTAAATTCTAATATACTTTTTTCTATTTCACATTATATTTTATTATATAAAATAACTTGTAAAACCATATCCATAAATAATTTTGGATATCTTCCAAAATATTTTTGGAAAGATTTCATTAACATCACCTTGTATCACATCATATTCAATACCTTGTGAATACTCACCCAAAACACTTTTGTATTAACTCTAAAACGTTTTTAGAGTACCTCTCTCAGTTAAAATCAATCTTCATTCAGTCAACTAAAAAGTGTGACCCCATGGGCCTTTATAACGTTGAAAAAAAATAAAAATATCTAGATGCATTTAAGTAATAAAAGAGAGTCCTCAAGAAAAAATCAATGCTACTCAAGCTATAAATGGATATGGCATGATCTCTATCAAACACATGTATCTCTATACTTATATCCACCAGTCTACATCATATACAAATGTGGATTCTCATATTTTCCCTTTGTCCAATACATTGAGTGACCATGGGACATGAAGCATGTCAATCCCATATAGAAAACTCATCTATTCTCGATTCTCATAGAAAATACTGATATAATCAACGAATACATCACATTTCATTCATCCTTATGAATAATCACATTGCATGTACCTTATCCAGATAGGTATATAATATCTAGTTGTGGTTGTACACTCTCAAAATCTATCTCGATCAAGGGACTAGATTTCATACTCGTTATATGAGAGGAAAAATACCATATCGGTTAATCTCCAATCGATGATATAATCAAAAACATACTCAACCACCCCCGCATTATCTAATTTAGTATGTAGACTTGTGTAAGTAGGGTATCAAAGTATGAAGGTTCTCATGTTAGGTATCTCACCAACCTTAGGTAATGGGGACTCAAATATGATCCATACACCCCTAGTATACCAAATACATATATATGAAACTCTATATGGTATAATTAGTAGGTCATATAGTGAAAATAAAGAATCATATTCTTTATTTTGTGCCTCATGAGAATATTTTGTATCTCTGTAGAAGAATCCTACTTGAAATAACCTTAACATTTCATTATAAACTATAATACTCCATGATGAACATCAATTAGGTATAACTCAAATCCATAATTTGAGGGGTAAATTATCATTAAAGTTAATTAAATATATATCTATATATACATTTATGTAGCTAAAGTGAAATAACGATAAAGTGAATATTTCATATAATATGTTGCACTTTAAAATTCTTAAACACTTTAAAAATATTTAACAAACCCAACATAAAAATTAGTTTATCATATCATATATGATAAACTTCCAAATCATCCTTATGTTTGTTTCAACTTATGATTTTTTTAAATCATTACATAATATTCAATTCCTGACACATCTCTATGTGCCCGTCTGATAAAACCCTCCCTCTAAATATTTAGTGAAAAATATCTATGAAGTAATCTAGTTTAAATAGTGGTGAGACTTAGGAATCACATTCTTAATTATTAAACTACTTGAACATATTCAAGGCTCTTAACATAATAACATCAAATGCTATGATGTCAATTTTTTTATCTACTTAGAACTCTTTATAAGTTCATCATTATCATTCTTGAAACCCTAATCTATCAAAAATTTTCCTTGAAATAATGTAACTACTTACATTATTGTTTACTAATACATTCTAAACTCTTTTAGGATATTAAGTAAAATCCAATTTAAACTTAGCATGGTATAACATTTTATTTGTTAACTTTGAACTTATCTAAGTAAAGATATATCCCCACTAGCCTCTTAAAAATTATATTATTTTCAGAATATTTTTTTAAGATTCAACACAAACTACTTTGTGTTTAGGAAATTACACTTATTTCCTTTGAATAGGAAAATTTGAAAAAATAAACTATTATTTCCATAAAATATATGGTATTCTATGTGTTTGGAACATTTTATTTTGAAAAGATAACTTCATAAAAATATTCTATTGATGGGTGGAAGGAACACGTTCCATTATATTTTTGAAAAATTTTTAGATAAATTTTTTATCCTAGATAAAACATTTTTATCCATATCTTATTCTCAAAACATGTTATATAAATTGATGAATCATAAAACTTTTGTATAATTTTAAGCATCTCATACTTGTTCACAACAACTCTTTATTATAAAAAAAATAATCATATCCTATAAGATAAATAAGATGAATATACATATCATTTTTATTAAGACTCATCTGAGCTTAACACATTTCTTTAGATGAAAACTTTTGATGCAACAACTCTTTTCTTAATAAATGTAAACTACAAATATCAAACAATTATTCCTTTGATTTTGAACTCCTATAAATTTGAAACCCTTGTAAAATATACATTTATTATCACATACCCTTCAAAATTGAATAATTGATCTCTATGACACCTGTATCTAACATGGAAATTCCATGGAGTTTCGTAAAATTCTTCAAGTGTCTAGAATAACCCTATCATATGAAATTATTACTCTTACTTTATGAAAACCCTAGATTTATATGACCTTAACTAACCTTTTTGAAGAAACATTGTTACAATTTTAAACCAAATTTTTTTCTTTTGGTTTGAACTTTTACCCACCAGCACTATCTATATAGTACTTTACAACCTAGACATCATATGCCTGATTAACTTATTCTCAAAATTTTGAAAATATAGGGTAATCTTTTTTTGGAATTCATTCTTCTTGTAATTTTTTTCCATAAATAGAAATAAGATTAATTCCATAACCACAATAAGCTATTATAAGTCTCTTTAAATCATGTTAT
This sequence comes from Viscum album, assembly GCA_963277665.1. Lineage (NCBI taxonomy): Eukaryota > Viridiplantae > Streptophyta > Magnoliopsida > Santalales > Viscaceae > Viscum > Viscum album. The sequence continues at coordinate 1,344,214,669 of OY728136.1, forward strand.
AGAATCAAACAAATAATAACTATGTGTATCAAAATCCATCTCATTTAATTAAAACAATTCTTTTTTTAAGTTATTCTCAAGATAAAAATGAAAAAATATACATATTATTAAATATTAATCCGAGATTGATATGAATTCTATAACATTATACATAGAATGAATTCTATAACAATACCTCTTCTTTATCACTTGGAAATCAACTTCAATATTGTTTATTCATTTATTTATTTTTCTTTTACTTTTATTATCCTATGTATTTAAAACAATTGTAAAATATATAATTACCATAACACACCATTCAGATAAAAGAAATGAATTCTATAACACATAAAGTGGAAACTCCATGTGGCTTCTTACATCCCTTCAGGTAATCCAAACAATTTCTTATCCAATGGATAATTTTTACACAATGAAAACATTTTCCATCCTTTTACTTAATCAGTTTAACAGACAATGTGAACTTTACATGACCTATTTTCTTCACTTTTTGCCCATAATCTTTACCCATATCATTCTATACCATCAAAATGGTACTTGATCCTGGACTGACCATGCATTTTTCATAAATCCTCAACATATTTAGGAGATTAGGTAAAGTTTTTCAAAGTTTATTCATATTTTAATTCATAAAAAACTATCACAACCTTTCTGTAAGTGGCTGTAGAGTGAAATCTGTTGTTGAATCAAGATTTATAGGTTAACCTAGACTCTACAAGTCATTGATATATCCAATAATATTGAATATGTGTGTGTTGAGTACAATTCCTTCTATCATCTTGTAATGAAAAATAACTTTAGATACTTCATATCATTCATGTATTTTTTTCTCTTAAGAGTGCCTTTTCATGTTATCTATTATTTGAAAGGCATTAAGGGTCTCATGTTTCCTTTTTAATTTTGACTTTACAGTTACCAACATTAGTATAGATACTTATTATGAATTCTTTTGATTTTTATCATAGCTATCCATATAATTTTATTGAACCACTTCACCAATTGTTTTATCAGGAAGTGGTTGTACTAACACATAGAATTTTCCTTCATATTTTAGAATGATTATAAAATTCATATTCTAATCGAGGAATTTTCTACCATTATGTTTTTATTTTTCAAGGATTTATCGTAAATTCGAGATTTATGGTATTTCTATTTATCTACAATATAATATTTTATCATATGAGTATCATGTTTTATAACCATTCGATAAGGACTTTTATTAAATGGGATCCCAATAAAATTATGACCCTTTTTTAAATTCATTGTATAAATTAGTGGGTAAATATCCATATTTCATCATGACATACACTAGGTATCATGTAAATAATCCATTACTATAACTTGTAGATAAAAATTATCAATCATATCATATATGAATCTTGGATATTTGAGTGAAAAACTCTTTGTTAAATCCATCATATAGATAATCCCAAATCTATTCATCTATTATACTAATCGTTAGGGTCTCCCAGCTAAGTGTCACCCAAAGAAAGTGCCAAGAATAAGCTAATAAAGAACAATTGAGGCATACTCAGCTGAGCTCAAAAATACTTGACAAGATAATCTAGAGCCGCTTATAACTATATTTCCTTACAAAAGATAATACAAGGGTACTAATGTTTAGCTTGACAATACCTGATTGAATGATTGAGGTCTTGATAAGTAATGCTTTGGAAGAAATATAACACTTTTTATTTTAAGGGGATTTAATCTCACCATTTTATCTAATTTTATTACCTTTATGTATGAATGCTTCTGGTGATTTAGTTTGGAATCCTATTCTCTTCACCAAACCAATATGTTCAAACCATACTGCCATGTAACTCTTTACACAACCCATAAGTTTGTTCTACTCGCCCAAAATAGAATTCAAATATATTCTTACATATTTAAATGAATCATATGCATACAGGATATAAAACTCTTCATATAAAGGTTTATAATTATATTATATTGAAAATATTTACATGATTAATCCCAAAGCGATAGACAACCAACATTTTCCACTTTACTAGATAAGGAATGAGCCTCCAGGTAAGTAGGTAGTTCGACCATAAGTCCCACTACCCAGGGATATTTTACTCAAGATAGAATCTAATTCATCATAACTCTAACATATACTATGTATAAACTATATTCAACTACTAAATTCCAGCTAATAACTTTAATTAAAAACTTATGTCAAGGTAGATGAAAAACTAAATTCATTATAGAGTTATTCCGAGCATGAAATATAAGGCTCTAACTTATAAGTAGTTTAACATTTTAAACTAAATCATATATCATGCATCATATAAATCATTTATAACTATGAATAAAAAATGTAATAACCTTTAAATAAATGAACAACTAAAATATTTAAATATGAAATAAATATTTTTGAACAATTCATTAGTAAAAGAAAATTAGAAATATTTTATAATATTCAGCTTTAACATTTTGAACATTACATAATCCCAAATATAAAACATTTATATTCATTTTAATCTGAAATCTTTCATATTATCCATTATATGGCACATTAATTTTAAATATATGGAATTTTTTGAATTATAAAAAAATTAAAATCCAATTTTATATTATGTAAACATTTTACATAATCTAAATATCATATAATTAATCATTTTTTAAACCTTTATCATATCATTCATCATAAAACTTTTTTATGTATCTTAAATAATATCCAAATAAAGCCCCCTCTTATTTTGAATAATTCAAAATAATTAATTATGAACAATTTATAATTTAAATATAAATATTTTATATTTTGGAATTATTTCATAATTTATAACCCTTTATAAATCATCACTTATGATTTTTAAATAATAATTTCATTTCTAGTTAATAATTCATTCCATTTAATTTGTTTAAAAATCATTTAAATATTAACATTTAATATTTGGGAATAAAATGTTTTATAAACATTTATTTAATTAATTATAAACCATTTATAAATAATTAATTTATTTATAAATTAAATATTCACAAAATACCCTTTAATGTGATTTATAAATATTTTATAAACCATTAAAACAATTTATATTCTAAAAACATTTTTTGAATAATTTTTAAAACTATTCTTTTTATCCTTACATAGAAGGGGTTGCCTACACAAAGGTAAATTCCATTACCTTTACATAGCATCCTTTATGTAAAGGCAACACATGAGTTATATCTTTCATAAAGGTAATACAAAAAATACCTTTATATAAGTCCTTTACATATAGGTATAACATTTATATATGCCCTGTTGTGTAAAGGTGATAAATGATGACCTTTACGCAAGTCTTAAGAACTTGGTACTACATTTACACAATTTAGCTGAAACCCATTTTGTAAAGGTAGATAGGGTGACCCATTATATAGAACTATTATATGTAAATATAACCTTAAAATTCCTTATGTTACATAATGGTGGATCATAGTAAACTTTACGTAATATTTTTTTCTTAAATTACATTACCTTTACGTGAAATCCCTCACATAGAGTTAATCCCTTGGTTACCTTTACATAGCCTTAAGAAAACATTATCTACCTTTACATAGCCACTCTAATATAAGTAAAACATTGATTACCTTTATGAAACCTATCTGCATAAAGTTAACACCTTAGTTGGATTTACGTATCCCTACTATGTAATGGTAAACTGTTTTTTCAGATTTCCAAAAAACCAAAAACAAAAAAATGCTATATTATTCACAATTTATTCATTTAAAGCAATATTTCATAAATATAAATCATTGTATCCATTTGATACCACTTAATGGTTTTAAAAAAGGCTATAAATGATTATTAGAACATGACTAAGAGATTTAAACCCTTTGTTCAAGGATATACCATGCATGGTAATTGCAACTATTTATAAAACTTAAATACAGAAAAACTGTAAAACATGCCATTCAATAAATATGCATATGCTCCCCTTGATCTTGGTTTTATATGTTTGATATAGATTATTAAAGTATCAAACAAAATCTTCCCACCTATATAGTGTATCCATAGTCCAAAATGAATCTCTCATCATATGAGAGGGATTCTCCTTCACCCATGGTGTGCAATCACCTTGACGTGCTAAGGAAGAAAAGGAAGAGAACTTTGGATCTTTGGGAGTTTTGGGAAATCATGAAGCAATTGTGCATACTATCATCACATGAAAGTGGTTTATATAGGAAATCAAGGATGATTCATAATTATTTCCTCATTTATTCATATGTTACAACTTATGAATAAATGTTATGGACAATATATGCATCCATCATATGAATGTATAAACTCCTATAAGTTTCATCTTATGAAAAAATTTATGAATAAATGATATATTAGGTGGAATAAGGCTCGATTATCTATCCAATACTTCCAATATCAGCATTATAGAATAATATACCTCAATATGCATGCAAATCACAATTTGTATGCAAGACCCAATATCACACACACACACACACAAAAACACACATATATATGTAAGAACTTAGGGAATATATATCCTTCTTTTAAAACCTCCCTTTCATATAGTATTTTGTCCTTAAGACGCCCTCCTATACATCACCGGTCCTTTTCAGCAGACAACTCTAGCCACTGGGCCCATATATAGAACTTTCACTCCCATGTATCCTCCTAGATACTTTTGTGTTTTCACTATACATGCACCAGAGGAATTGTCTTTCCATAAAGAGCCTTTTCACTATAATCAACTATAAAAACTGTATGAACTTCAAAGGAAACATTATCCTCAACCTCAACATCATCGGTATTGAGCACGTGAGATAGATTAGGATAATAAAAATAAAGGTGTGACATGTGGAACACATCATGACTGAAAATTCATTTTTTTTATTTTCAAAAACACTTTTTGGCTAAGTGAGAACCGAACAAGAAAAACAAGATGAGGAAGTGTGTCCAAGGGGATCCACCATTGAAGACACCATCCAGACAAGACAAAACAAACACAAACAAAAAAACACAATAGGAAGAAGATGAACATCATTGGAGCCTTCAAATGAGGATGGCCGATGGTGGGGGCTTCATCGATAGAACTCTGGAAAGAGGAACCACGAGACGGATGAGCTACCAGGGACAATGAAATCAAACAGAATCACCTGAAGAGTTCCACCTTCAAAGCCACCAACACCATCCAAAACATCATGAAATCTGTCAAACATGACCAAATTGGAGTCGTGCGTGAAGGAGCCTGATGTAATGGCAGAGGAAACCAAGAACATACAAAATAATCCAGGAACAGGAACCATGACAACTACTAACACCACATACTGATCCAGGGAGAACAACCATCATCTGTGAATGTGCCTGCGAGTGATCAAAACTGCAGCTTCCCAGAAAAGAAAGGCATCAATCCTGTGAAATAGAGGGTGCCAAGAAAAACAGGGGAGAACAAGAAATGTGGAACACATCATGCATCATACTAAAACATTACAGAAGAGCTAGTTGATACGTTATTTGACTGATCCTCTATGCTATTTTAAATGAACCCATATACCTGGGTGAAAATTTGCCCTAACTTAAAAAAAGGTGGTGTCCTAACCTCAACAACACTCATAAGAGCACTCGACCACCCACCTCAAACTAAAGAGGACAATGTCGTCAATCTGCATATGACCTATTCCTACTCTGGGTTGTTTCCATCCATTTATAGATTAACAAAATCTTACCCTATGTCTCTTGCATGATACTTAATCTAATCATCACTATCTCATTATCCCCAAACCAATACAAAGGTGATCAACATGGATTACTGTATAAAACCTCATAAGGTTACATCTATATCATCGCCTGATAGCTACTATTGTAGGAAAAATTCACTAAATCCATGAGGTTATCCTAGGAACCATTAAAGTATAAGATGCATGCTCTCAAAATGTTCCCCAAAATCTTAATAGTCTTCTCAGACATCCTGTCTACCTATGGATGATAGGTAGTGCTCAAGTGAACCTGCGTACCAATTGATTTTTGAAACCCTGACAGAAACGCGATATGAATGGGTGTCCTAGTATGATAAAATACTCTAGGATATCTTATGTAAGTGTACTATCTCCTAAATGTATATCTTATCTATCTCATCAATTGAAAAAGTCTCCTATATTGGTAGAAAATATTCCACCTTTGTTAGTCAATCCATGACCCCCCATAAAACGTCATTTCCTCAAGGTGTCCTAGGTAATCCCATCACAAAATCCATAGCAAAATTATCCTATTTTCACTCTAAAATGAGTAAGGATATAGGAGACCAGTGGTTCATTGGTGCTTAGCCTTAAACCGCTAACAAGTGGAGCACCATGTAATAAAAACCACCATATCCTTTTTCATCCCCAACCACCAATACTACTGGAACATGTCATGATACATTTTGTTCAAACCTAGGTGTACCATCTACTTTAAGGTGTGATATTCCCACATCTTCTCTTCATGCATTTCCATGGGAACAAAAACATGATCATGGGCATGTAGAATCTCATCATTGTAAAAAGTTCATTCTAGTGGCATCTTCACACCATATATATTATCCATCAAAGAAAAACACTATAGATCTGATAAATTACTTCTCTTTATCATGTTGATAAGTGAAGGTGAAATAAAAAAATATTCAAGGGTATCTCAACCTTGGTACTCCTAAACACCCAAATGCATATCAACAAAGAGGGTCATCAACTAACACTCACTACTAGACTCCTGAACCACATGGGTTTGTGTATTTCAACTCAACGCATCTATAACCACATTACCCTTTCCAATATTGTAAGCCATATCAAAGTTAAAGTACTGTAGATACTCAATATTCCTTCATTGTTAAAGGTTCAACTACCATTATGATAAGATTTATTTCAAGATTTTTTGCTCGGTATACAAAAAAATTCTCTCCCAATAAGTAATGCCTCCAGAACCTCAGGTCATGTACCACTACTTCCAACTATAGGTAATGTGTAGAGTAATTTCACTCATATGTCCCTAGATTCCTAGACCTATACATAACTGAATAACCTCCCCGCATCAAGAATACACCTAGCTCGACCCCTAATGTGTCAAAATACATTTTGTACTCCCTACTCAGCTTGGGTAGGGTTGGGATCAGCATTATGGTCAATCATTCCTTCAACTCCTAAAAATCATCCTCACAAGCATCATAGCAAATGAACTTCACTCTATTTTTGTTCATGCCTATAATCGATGATTCTAAATGGGTTAAGTCTTGGATAAACCTATAATAATGATTTATTAAGCCTATAAAGTTATGTATATTAAAAATATTCTTGGTTTTATCCCAAGAAAAAACTACTCTAACCTTATCGAGGTCGATAGATACACTGGTATCAGATAAAAAATACCCCAAAAAGTAAATCTAGGTAATCCAAAAATGACGCTTTGAGATATTGATGTAAAGTTGATGCTCTTTAAGTGTTATCAATATTATCTCCAAGTGTTTCATGTGTTTCTCCCCTGACTTGGAGTACATGATAATTTCATCTATGATGATGACCATGAAGGTTCCTAGATATGGGTGGAAAATTGATTCATCAAGGCCATAAATATTTTCAATGAGTTTTTTAACCCGAACAATATCACCAAATACTGATATTGAACATACCTTCTCTTAATAGTAGTATGAGGTATGTATGAAGGTATCACCCTCAACTAGTGAAAACCCAATCTCAATCGATCTTAAAGAATACTTGGGAACCTATTAACTAATAAAAAAATCATTTATACATGGAAGTATGTATCAGTTTTTAATTGTGAACTGATTTAGTTTTTGGTAGTCCACACACAACCTCAAGGAACCACCTACCTTCTTAGAAAAAACAAATATAGAACCCTAAGGATAGGTACTCGACTAAATGAATCCTTTGGCCTCCAGGTCCTCTAATTGATCCTTAAGCTCCCAAAACTCTATTGGGGCCATCCTGTAGGACAAAATAACAACATTCTTTATTTCCAATAAGAGCTCAATGGTAAACTCAAATTCTATCTCAGGTGGAATCCCTGATAATTCACTAAGTAATACATCCCAAAATTGATCCAAAACAGGTGAAAAAACATCATACTGCACATCCCCATAATCTAACATGAGGCTAGAAACCTGAGCTGAAATCCCACCCACTAGCCGATGATCAGGTCCCACATGACCTGGTTGAATATCCTATTCTCTAGAATGTATATACTCACCACCTTTAGGAGATATAAAGGATATATGTTGATGGTAAAAGTCAATGTTTTCTAATTAAAGTTTAACTAGTACATACCAAGAATCATATAAAAACTGTTCATCTATAAAACAAAGAAATCCCATAGGAATCAATGTCCACCAATCACTAAGGCACATTCACTACAGTGGTGAATTCCCTCTGATCACACTTCAAACAACATGTCATTGAAAATAAACCCATAAAGATACTATATAGTGAGTCTTAGTCCATCCATAAACTAAGTAGACATAAAATAATGTGAATCCTTGGTATCAAATAAAGAACATATAAAAGTATAATTTACTAAGATCTTACCTCAAACCATAGAAGGTTCTACATCTTGAACTATGGGAGTAGGATACAAAACATGCAGCTGACCAAAACTATATCCCTGTATCCCTTTATAAGATCTGAAATGGGGTCGTTGGACTCATGAAAATGAATTATTTATAACTCTACTTACAATTATTCTAGTGTTGAGAATAGGTTGATCCATAGGGAATGACTCATAGTGTGCTACCAAGTAGACAAACATAACAAAAATAAAATAAAAACAACATAAGAAGATGATGAAAATTGGAAAAAAATATGAGATCATGATGAGAATAAATATTTATGTGAGTGTGAGTGTGATAAATCAATAGGAAGGACAAAAGAAAACAAAAAATAAAGAATCGGAAAAACTAGTGAGAACAATCAATTGATGAAATAGGGGGAGGGGAAGTTCCTTGTAGATAGTCTGGTTGAATTCCCTAAGACCTTCGGGTCATGTAATCTCCTAAGCCTACAATATATGTAATCTCTAAGCCTACAGGCCTTGTAAGGGTTCCCCCTCATCCCTTGGAAGGGGGTTATCAAAAAATAAATAAAAATGAAGGCCTTTGGGCCATTCGAGTATAAAATAGGGGGAAATTGATTGGATGGTCCTTATAATTATTTTCTTTCATTCATGAATTTTAATTTAAATTTATGGAACTGATTAAATAAGGATAACTAGATTTTTTGTTACATCAACCTATGGATGAATGGACTCTATATATTTTCAACTACAAAATTCACTTGTTCGCTGAGTGAGAAAAAATCAGTTATTACTAAGTTCAATTCATAAATTGAACTCGGTATGATACTCTCTCTTGATCTTGATTTACTTTTTAGTTAAATCATTAGATATAAGATAATTTTAATTTAATCATGATCAAGATCATTTTCCACTGATACTTGATGTTTTGTAAAAAAATATTATCGGAAGAGAAATAGAGTGAAGCATCCAGTTAAGAAAATGCATGAACAAAGTAAAATCGATCAACCATCAAAAAATATTCCACCAGAAGTGTTTAGATAAAAATAATGATTTCATTAAAAATAATAAAATATTTTAATGTAGAAGAGTTCATGCATAAATAAATAAAGAAATAGATGAAAATAGAGAAGAGTCTTCTCTCCCCCACAACTCCTACTCGATTCCCATTAGCTCTCGATCTCTCTTTGTTTTTTTCCTATGATCCATATTCTTCCTACTGTGTGTATCTCCCAGGGTATTGTAATGGCCCGGACCTCTCTGGACCATTCCTTTGTTGAAAAGAGGGTCATGAAGTGTTCTGGAGGGTAGAATGGACTTTTCCCACACTTTTCAGAATTTTGTAACTACACGTCGTGTAGTGTGAGTACACGCCATGTACCACCTTTTCGGGTATACCCCGTGTTGAATTCGTGTCCTTTCCGTGTGAAATAAATGAGTACACACCATGTAGCCCATACTACATGTCGTGTAGTGCCTCCCCGCGTATGCATTACCCTAAAACCGTGTGTTGACCAGTCAACGGACGTCTGCCATGTTGAGGTCGTGTCCTTGCCATGTGAAATAAATGAGTACAAACCGTGTAGCCCATACTACACACCGTATATTCCCTCCCCGCGTACGCATTACCCTCAAACCATGTGTTGACCAGTCAATGACCGTGTTCCGCATTGAAGGTCGTGTTGGAAGCCGCGTGGTGACCGTGTGAAATGACCGAGTACACGCCGTGTACTAGAAAGTACACGCTGTGTACTTTAATTTTTATCACCTATAAAAGGAGGGGGTCTCTCCTCCTTTTCAAATCACTCTTCTCCTCCCCATTCCCTCGAGCAGAGCTCTCCCGAGAGAGACTCCAAAGCTCATTTCTTCCATAACTTCTTCGTCTGAGCTCTAATTGACGATCCATTAGCGGCCATGAGATCATAACGACGAGGTGGAACTTCTTAGCTTGGATCTGTTATCTTCCCTTTGACCTTTCCTTCCTAGATTCCACCCGAGGAGGTTTTTTTGGGATTTGATAGAAGCGACGGACGCCGACGAACGTCTTCTAAAGTTGACCCGGGGGAGCGTTGTGATCAGAACCTGTGGAGGTAGGGATCTTATCTTTGTCTCTCTAATTTGTGCATCAAGCGGGGTGGGTGTCCTCTTGTTTACGTGAAACACATTTTGAACCGGTTTAATAAAGATAATAACTGTCTCAAAGAATGGGGATGGGGAAAGTTGTTATGTTTATATTTGTTTATCATATTGTTATGTTGTGAATTGAATAGGCTTATGCCTACTGAAAATCACGGTCGTTGGGGGCCTTTGCTTGCGCAATTAAATGTTTCCCTATCTTTCTAGACCATTTTTTGGATGGAACTTTGTGGAATGTGGAATTTGGTTAATCACGTAAAGTTGGCTGATTTAAAATCCGGAACCCTTGTGTGATCACCCCGGTTGAATAAAATAGAATAATGAACATGTGGGTGTTGGTTGGTTACGTGGTGTGTGAAAGGGGGGGGATCTTGAGTTGTTACGAATAGGATGGGTAGCGGGGCTGCAGTAAATGTTGTTAAATGGGAGACGATGTGGCATGAGCCTTGTTTTGTGATACAGTTGTGGAGATGTGGTTATAGTGGTAGCAGGGCTGCAATAATGGGTTGTGTTATTAAAAAGAAGTGGGAAGTTGATAAATGAACTGTGGGGAAAGATAATGGATCAAACACGGGAATAATCAATGGGGTTTGATTGATGATAAAAGGTTGGGTTGTGTTGCTTGTGTTTTATCTAACTTGATTTGTGGTTGGCAGGGATTTTGTTCTACGAAATGCTTGATCCGGTTTAATAGTTTCCCAATAGTTAAGGAACTAATAAACTATTACTGATGAAACATGAAAACTTAAATGGGGTTGGTACTGTTTGTTGTATACATGCTTCGTAGTATCAGTGCCGAGGCACGTGCTCAGTTTCTCTGTTTAGAAGCCATAGGTTGGGCTATGTGTTTGGTATACATATATATATATATATCTGTATCTTTGTGTTTTGTCGCACCCCACCCAGGTTGCGCACTTAGTGCCGAACACTACCATTTCATGGGAGAGGGTGTTTTTCCCTTAGTTACTAGCTCCTTCCTGATCCTTCTTCCATAGGCTGTGATGGCTTTAGGTGACCTTACACCCAAGACTCTTTGGGTAGGTTTTGATTGGGGTGGTTTTAGCCCAAGACCCTTTGGGCAGGTATACTGTTCCCAAGAATCTTCGGGATGAGGCCCAGGTGTGTGCGGGCGGGATATGTGGTTTGTGAGGCCCAAGTGTGTGCGGGCGGGGTATGTGTTTTGTGAGGCCCAAGTGTGTGCGGGCGGGATATGTGGTTCTTGAGGCCCAGGTGTGTGCGGGCGAGAAGAGTGTGGTAGCGTCAGGACCTTCACCGTTAGGAAGAGCAGCTAGCTAGTGGGAAATGGTGAGGGGTACCCAATAATCTTGTTCTTATATACTACTACCTGTTGTTTTGTGTTTTTGGTGAGTGTGGCTGGTGAGGTTGGGAGGATAGATTTTCCTTTCTAGGCTTTGGTTTCTTCTGTTGTTCTCACGGGACATTAGGATGTCTCCCCCACCTGTGCACGAGAGCTTTAGGTTTATCTACTGATTATACTTGTATGCTCACCCTACGTCTACTTTCAGGTTTCCAGGAGGACTGCCAGGGCCGTGCGGGACCCTACTAGTCGGGACAGTTGGATTTGTTTCAGTTGCTGTACTCTTGTTTCTTTTGGTATTGTACTTTCGAGTTTTCTTGTACTTGTACCTTGTTTCAGAATTGTTTAAACATGCATGTGGGATTGGTTTGGGTTTATTTCCATTTACTTGTTCCTTTTTCTTTTGGTGTTTGACTCATCTTATTTCCAGATCTTAAATAATAAAAGGGTAATGCCTCCCATAATTGTGAAAACTCATACCCTTGGTTCTAGTCGCCACCCCGGGGCCTACTGGAGGCAGGACTCGGGGGTCATTATCTCCCTTTCACCATTTCCAGCTCAGGAGGGTCATTTTTGATGAAAGGGGTTCGTGACAGAATGGTATCAGAGGAGGTTGAGAGATAGGATGGAGTCTGGAGTTAGGAATAGTGAGGATTGCATGGGATGTTAGGGCGACAATGTTGGCTGATATTGGTGCGTGACATAGGCCAGGGAAGACCAGCTAGGACACGGGATTTTAGGGCCCCCCATGATCCGATGCAAGGACTCTAAGACTACCGAATGACCAAGTGAGACTATATTGATTGCAGGGTAGAGACCCTAGGGAAGGTACATGCATCATCATGATTGTGTTTTACTTGATTTGGGTGTTCTGGGAAAGAAATAAAATGATAAAATGAAACTTTGAGAAATTTCCTTGCTAATTGGGCTTAGGTGATCTTTGTTTACTGTACATCTATGGAACCTGGACGTCATCCCTGGGTGGCTCAGACAGCCGAGGCCCAGCAGATTCAGGCGGTCGATCAGTTGAGGATTGACCGAGAGGAGGAAGATAGCCAGTGGCAGAAGACTCTCCGTTCTTTCCAGCGACAAACCCTCAAGAAGTAAAAAGGTAGTACTTCGGATATGGAGACAAAGGGGTTACTTAAGGAGCTAGGGATCACTTTTACTTTGATTCGTGCTCCAAGGGAATACTGGTTTCCCCTAGCAGTCAGTCAACTGATAGGTGCGACACGTTAGTGGTGGATGCTCTACCTCGGAGAGAGGATAGAGACAGAGGTTCCGTGGGCTGACTTTGAGAAGGAATTCCGAGAGGAATTCCTTTCTTCCATGATCAAGGAAGAGAAGCGGTAGGAGTTACTCTCCCTTCAGCATGGGAGTATGTTAGTACGAGAGTTGGGGATCAAGTTCAAGGATCTCATACGCTTTGCTCCAGATCTCTTTCCGGATGAGGAGTCTCGGGCGAGACGTTTGGAGGAGGCGCTTTGTCCTTCACTCCAGTATGTTGTCACCCCCTTCACCCTTCCGATGTACTTGGAATTACAGAAGAAGGCATAGGTTGTAGAGAGGATGCACTCGTAGGGAGGTTTACCACGAGAGGGGATCCAGCCGGGTTCGTCGAAGGGGAAGGCAGTCAGCAGCAGGTCTCCTGCGACAGGACCTTCTAGATTCAGGCCAGTGGGGAGCATTCCCTAGCAGTTCTAGTTCATATCTTCAGGTCCTAGTCCCTTTTTCATGATCCCAGGACTGAATTGTTTCTATTGTGGAGGTTTCAGGCACATACAGAGTTGGTGCCCAACCCGAGCTCAGTACGGTGGAGGTGGGCAGGTTCAGCGCCCGCCACAGCAGCACCAGTTGCCGGCGAGGCCCTTCCAGCAGCAGCAGGACCCTGCTCCTCCGAGGGCAGACTTTGCAGGAGGAGGCCGACCTCAGGGTGCTACTCAGGGACCTCAACCAGGGCGTGATCGGGGAGGTGGTCAACATTAGAGAGGCATAGGAGCTGAGCGTGCACATTTTCACGCAGCAGAGTTGGCAGCTCCAGTAGGACCAGAGGTGGTGCAAGGTACGATTTGTTTGTTCAGCACTCTCATTTCTACTTTTTTCAATTTGGGAGCTTCACAATCCTTTGTTGCACCCAGCCTAGCCCATGCTTTGGGTCTAGACATAGAGAGAATTTCCGTACCCCTGGTGTTGAGTACACTAGTTGGAGGTCAGACCAGCATATCTTGTGTTTTTCGGGGATGTGGGATGACGTTGAGACAACATCGATCTAGTGGGAATATTCTTTTTCTACAGATGTAGCCATATGATGTAATCCTAGGCATCGACTGGCTGTTTTCTGTTAATTCCGTTATCGACTGCTTCCGAAGAAGAGTTGTGTTCTCTGACGTGGATGGGCAGCGTGTAGATTTTGTTGGCGAGAGGAGCTATCAGGTGGGAAGCCGACATGTGAAGCCTCTCCTTTCCTTGTTAGGAAGGTTATCAGTGGTTCCAGCTGATACAGAGATGATGGATGTTCCAGAGGTTGTTGGGGAGTTCCTCGATGTTTTTCCTGAGGAGGTTATGACTCTACCCCCCCCCCCCCCCCGACGTGACGTTGAGTTCGAGATAAACTTACAGCCTGGTGCCCGTCCGATTTCGATAGCCCCTTATCGGATGGCACCTTCGGAGTTGCGGGAGTTGCGGATTCAGATTGACGATATGATGGAGAAGGTTTTTGTTCGACCCAGCGTGTCGCCATGGGGTGCTCCAGTTTTTTTTGTGAAGAAGGCAGATGATGGTCTCAGGCTATGCATATACTACCAAAGGTTGAATCAGGTAACGGTCAAGAACTGTTACCCCCTTACAAGGATAGATGATCTCTTTGACCAGCTGAGGGGAGCATGTTGGTTTTCTAAGATTGATCTGTGATCTGGATATCATCAGCTGAGGTTAAAGGACAATGAAATCTCGAAGACAGCTTTCAGGTGCAGGTATGGGCACTTTGAGTTTGTAGTGATGCCGTTTGGAGTTACGAATGCACCAGCTGTGTTCATGGGACTTATGAACTTTGTCTTCTGAGAGTTTCTGGATCGGTTCGTCGTTGTGTTTATTGATGACATCCTGATCTACTCAAGATCAGAGGAGGAGCACGTTGAGCATCTCAGGGTAGTCTTGGAAGTCCTTTGACACCACCAGCTTTATGGGAAATTATCTAAGTGTAAGTTCTTGATGCAATAAGTACACTTCCTTGGGAATGTGGTGTCTCAGCATGGAGTATCAGTGGACCCGTTGAAGGTGGAGGCAGTTGTTTCTTGGGTGGAACCCAAGAGCATGGAGGAAGTTCGTAGTTTCCTGGGATTGGAAGGTTATTATCGGAGGTTCGTTTTGGACTTCTCTCGAGTTGCTGCTCCATTGACAGCTTTGACTAGGAAGAACCAGGTCTTCCTATGGAGCGAGTAGTGCCTGGAAGCTTTTGAATACCTGAAAGAGAAGTTGGTCAGTGCTCCAGTACTTAGGTTTCTAGAGGAAGGGTTGTTGTATGAGGTGTTCTGTGATGCTTTAGGCCTTGGTTTGGGGTGCGTATTGATGTAGAAGAAGGGTGTGATCTTTTATAGGTCTAGGCAGTTGCGCCCTCACGAGGGTAACTATGCCACCCATTACCTAGAGCTTGCAGAAGTAGTGTTCGCACTAAAGTTGTGGCGACATTACCTCTTTGGGGAGCGCTTTGTGGTCTTCTCAGATCACAAGAGCTTACATTATATCTTCTCCCAGCGTGAACTGAACTTACGACAATGGAGATGGGTCGAGTTTCTCCAAGACTATGACTTTGATATCTCTTATACTGAAGGTAAGGGCAACGTTGTGGCTGATTCCCTGAGCAGGAAGTCACATAAGGAAGTGGTTCGGGAATCCGCTGATGCTTGGAAAGCGATGAGAGAGTTGGCTGCCTTGCACTTGGATGCAAGGGTAGAGGGTGTTAGAGGCTGTTTGTTTCAGATGATGGTGCAATCCTCCTTGTTGCAGCAGGTGGAAGAGTCTCAGTGGGGAGACTCTGAGGTGGAAGTAATTTGGGATCGTATCGATTAGGGAAACGCTCCAGAAGGATGGTCAGAGGATAGCCGACATGAGATGCTTTTTCATGGAAGGTTGTTTGTTCTGGAGGCGATGCGTGAGGGAGTTCTCCGTGAGTTCCATATCTCATCCTTGGCGGTGCATCTGGGAGTTTCAAAAAAGTACCGAGGCTTGAGGGAACAGTTTTGGTGGCCCAGGGTGAAACGGGCAATGGCGGAGTTTGTGGCTAAGTGCCTAGTGTGTCAGCAAGTAAAGGTTGAACACCGTGTTCCCAGTGGTTTGTTGTATCCTTTAGATATCCCCGAGTATAAATGGGATAACATCTCAATGGACTTGGTCACAGGACTACCCAGAGCTCATGGTGGTTATGATGCTATCTGGGTAGTGGTGGATCGGCTGACGAAATCAGCTCACTTCTTAGCAATTAAGGAGTCGGGACCGGTGAGTACCTTAGCACAGAGGTACGTAGAAGAGTTAGTGCATTTTCATGGAGTTCCAAATACTATTGTCTCAGATTGGAATACTCGGTTTACCTCACGAGTCTGGAGGGGGTTACAACATGCTTTTGGCACCTAGCTATGCCTTAGCACTGCTTTCCACCCCCAGACCGATGGGCATACAGAGCAAACTATCCAGATGTTAGAGGACATGCTGCGAGCATGAGTTCTAGATTTCGGGGGATCATGGGTGAAACACTTGCCTTTAGTAGAGTTTGACTACAACAACAGCTTCCACTATACTATTGGCATGGAGCCGTTTGAGGCTCTGTATGGAAGACCATGTCATTCACCCATTTTCTGGGCAGAGGTTGGTGAGACAGGTGCTCTTGGGCCAGTGGTAGTACAGAGCACCACAGAGAAAGTTCAACTTGTGCGTGAGAGGATGAAAGTGGCTCAGGACCGACATAAGTCTTATACTGATTTTTGGAGGAGGCCCTTGGAGTTCGAGGTGGGAGATCATGTGTTCTTGAAGGTTTTCCCTCGACGGGGGTAGCGGAGGTTTGGGAAGGGGAGTAAGCTCTCCCCTAGGTTCATCAGACCTTTCGAGGTGTTGAGGTGAGTCGGCGAGGTGGCATATCAGCTGGCCCTACCACCTCAGTTGGATATGGTTCATGACGTCTTCCACGTCTCCCAGCTTCGTCGGTACTTACATGATGACTCTCACATTATCAACTGGGGAGAGTTAGATATGGGAGATGACGCGACCTTCAAGGAATGACCAGTCAGAATCAAGGATCATAAAGAGAAGGTGCTTCATGGACGGACCATCGCCTTGGTTCGTGTGTTGTGGAGGCATGGCGGCCTCGATGAGAGCACTTGGGAGTGGGAGGCCCAGATGCACACTCCGTTCCCGGAGTTGTTTTGACTTGTGTTTTTCTTTGTTCTTCTGAGCTTTGTTTTGATGTTATACTCTGTACCTTTGATATATGGAATTCTTGTCTTGTTGGTTGTGAGATTTTTTGTTTCCTTGTTCTCTGGAAGTGTGGGGAAAGGAAAAAACCTGATCCTTAATTAAGACGTATTAATGCAGATGCGATTGAACCCATGCGGGTGAGTCAGTGCTGCCCAAAGCGGATAATATCTCGACATGGGAGAAGGAATTCCCCAAGCCATGTGTTCGGACAGTGTGTTGGTTGTACGGTGTTGGGGGCAGTGTAAGTTGAAAAATCCTAATATATGTAAGTGGGAAGACCCAATTCTTAATCGAGACGCATTAATGCGGATGCAATTAAACCTGTGCAGGCGAGTCAGTACCACCTAAAGCGGATAATATCTCGACATAGGAGAAGGAATTCCTAACACGAATGATTAGGGTTGTTGGTTGGGTTCCTGTTATAACAAGAGCCCTAAGAGGTGTCTTTTTGGGTTCCTATGGGTTGGTTTTTGAATTCTCGGGGATGAGAATGTTTTAAGAGGTATCTGATGTAATGGCCCAGACCTCTCTAGCCCATTCCTTTGTCTAAAAGAGGGTCATGAAGTGTTCTAGAGGGTAGAATGGACTTTTCCCACACTTTTTAGAATTTTGTAACTACACGCTGTGTAGTGTGAGTACACGCCATGTACCACCTTGCTGGGTATACCCCGTGTTGAAGCCGTGTCCTTGCCGTGTGAAATAAATGAGTACACGTCGTGTAGTCCCTCCCTGCATACGCGTTACCCTCAAACCGTGTGTTGACTAGTCAATGGTCGTGTGCCATGTTGAGGTTGTGTCCTTGCCGTGTGAAATAAATGAGTACACACTGTGTAGCCCATACTGCACGCCATGTAGTCCCTCCCCGCATACGTGTTACCCTCAAACCATGTGTTGACTAGTCAATGACCGTGTTCCGTGTTGAAGGCCGTGTTGGAAGCCGCATGACGACCGTGTGAAATGGCCGAGTACACGCCGTGTACTAGAAAGTACACGTTGTGTAATTTAGTTTTTCTCGCCTATAAAAGGAGGGGGTCTCTCCTCCTTTTCAAATCACTCCTCTCCTCCCCATTCCCTCGAGCAGAGCTCTCTCAAGAGATACTCGAAAGCTCCTTTCTTCCATAACTTCTTCGTCCGAGCTCCGATTGACGATCCGTCAACGGAAATGGGATTGTAACGACAAGGAAGAACTTCTGAGCTTAGATCTGTTGTCTTCCCTTTGGCCTTTCCTTCCCATCTTCCATCTGAGGAGGTTTTTCTAGGATTTGACAGAAGTGACGGACGCCGACGAACGTCTTCTAAAGTTGACCCAGGGGAACATTGTGATCAGAACCTATGGAGGTAGGGATCTTGCCTTCGTCTCTCTAATTTTTGAATCAATCGGGGTGGGTGTCCTCTTGTTTACGTTAAACACATTTTGAACCGGTTTAATAAAGATAATAACTGGCTTAAAGAACGGGGATGGGGAAAGTTGTTATGTTTATCTTTGTTTATCCTATTGTTATGTTGTGAATTGAATAGGCTTAAGCCTACTGAAAATCACGGTCATTGGGGGACTTTTATTGAGCAATTAAATGTCACCCTATCTTTCTAGACCGTTTTGTGGATGGAACTTTGTGGAATGTGGAATTTGGTTAATCACGTAAAGTTGGCTGATTTAAAATCCGGAACCCTTGTGTGATCACCCCGATTGAACAAAATGGAATAATGAACATGTGGCTGTTGGTTGGTTACGTGGTGTGTGAAAGGGGGGGATCCTGAGTTGTTACGAATAGGATGGGCAGTGGGGCTGCGGTAAATGTTGTTAAAGGGGAGACGATGTGGCATGAGCCTTGTTTTGTGATACGGTTGTGGAGATATGGTTATAGTGGAAGCAGGGCTGCAGTAATGGGTTGTGTTATTAAAAGGAAGTGGGAAGTTGATAAATGAACTGTGGGGAAAGATAATGGATTAAACGCAGGAACAATCAATGGGGTTTGATTGATGATAAAAGTTTGGGTTGTGTTGCTTGTGTTTTATCTAACTTGATTTGTGGTTGGCAGGGATTTTGTTCTACGAAACGCTTGATCTGGTTTGATAGTTTCCCAGTAGTTAAGGAACTAATAAACTATTACTGATGAAACATGAAAACTTAAATGGGGTTGGGACTATTTCTTGTATGCATGCTTCATAGTAGTAGTGCCGAGGCACGTGCTCAGTTTCTCTGTTTAGAAGCCATAGGTTGGGCTGTGTGTTTGGTATATATATATATATATCTATATCTTTGTGTTTTGTCGCATCCCACCCATGTTGAGAACTTAGTGTCGAACACTCCCATTTCATGGGAGAGGGTGTTTTCCCTTAGTTACTAGCTCCTTCATGCTCCTTCTTCCATAGGCTGTGATGGCTTGAGGCGACCTTACACCCAAGACTCTTCGGGTAGGTTTCGATTGGGGTGGTTTCAGACCAAGACCCTTCGGGCAGGTGTACTATTCCCAAGAATCTTCGGGATGAATTCCTATGGTTAGTCCTTTCAATTTTCTACAAGGTTAATAAAATAGACATAAGAATAAAAAAATTAAAATTTAATAACATTTTCAACCAAATATTGAGTTTACAAGGTTTTATCCATATGATGTAGTGTATTTCTCCCTTTGTCCTTAAAAACTATTGAAATTACACATAATTCAGTACCAAGAAGATCAACTAGAGTAAGATTTCATGGGATCACATACTAGAGAATCAATAGCGTGGGTTATTTTTATTTAAAAAGAGAAATAAAAAGAAAACAAAACAATAAAAATGGGTTAGTTCTCATGAAACACTAATTTATAGTCTTCATTTAGACTCAAGACATAATCATATTTCAAGTAAAGAGATGACATCCATTCCCTTGGGTTTCCCTTCAAATAAGTGTTTTATTCTCTATCCATTGACCAAAAAAGGTTTTTTTCCTCTTCAACTAGCTCTACATCTCCATTAACAGGCACTCAAAATGTTGAAGGGTCTTAACCACTTGGTTTTCAATTTTTATGGGAAAAGTTTTAGCCTAGAATTGAATAGAAGAACCCTTTAAACAAAATTGAAATATCTATTATGAATGATTAAGTTATGAAAGGATTTTGTTTTATCTTTGTAAATTTCATCATTTTCAAATGAATCCCTCCTAATTTCCTCCATCTCGCTCAGCTCCAACAACCTACTCTCACTACAAGACTTGAAGTCAAAGTTTAGGTCCTTCACTACCCAAAATAATTTTGATGTAGTTCCACAGGTTGATGGAATGTCTTTCCAAAGATAAGCCTATACAGGTACATCCCTATGTGTAACTCCCCGACCCCAGAAGCCTGGATCCAGTGCATTACTTTATTAAATTATCATGATTACAAGGCATCAAAGTTTTAAGGACCAAAATTTTAGTATTTTTTGAAAACTAGATTACATACATGATACACATTTTATATTGGTAAATAGAAAATAAAAAATAATACATAACAAAATCTAATAAACTGAATCCTTGAAAACTCATTCAAATATATTTTCTTCATAACATGAGGAAATAAAAAAATAATGGTGAGCTCAAATTCTCAGTAAGGGTATGTAAAGTGGAAGTAATAATGAATCAATGAGAATAAATCAAAATGTAAAGGTAAATGTTATGAACCATCCTGGGTACCCTTGTAACCCAATAACTGAGCCGGTCCTAACATAGCCCAAAGGACGTTCCCAATCCCCATGGGTCAACGACTAGCACCTGGCATCATAGAAATTGAAAGTGGGAACAATTTTTTCCCTAAAAATTGTGGAAGTAAAAGAAAAAAGATAATATGAATATCAAAAGAAACTCCACTGGGAGTAATGTACCAGATGTAAACAAGAAAATAAATCCAAAAGTACAATAACCAAAGTACCAAAACTAGGAAAACAACCCAAGTCCAAAAGGACACAACCCACCAAGTCGAAGGTTCAATAACTAGATCCACCTCCAATAGACCCCTTTCCCTTGCCCGAATCTAGAAGGAGATAATATACAAACACCTAAAGGAAGAAGTAGGGTGTGAGCCAAATCCTAAAAGGATTTTATCCAAGGATTCCATAACAAGATTCCAATATCAAATTAACCAAGAAAGTGCTATCAATTTTTAGATAAATAGGTTTGGCGTTCACAAAAGTATATTTAAAAAAACCATGATTTATAATATAATATATATAAATGCATTAGAAATTAATGATTCACATTTCAGATGATGGAAATACATTTCACATGTTGAAAATTTCCTTTAAACAAAGGGTGCTTTCTAAAAATGGAACTTTTCAAAAACCATATTAAATAAAAACATTTATATAAAATAGTTTATATAAATTTACAAGGCAAGTAAAGAAGTTTATAACAATGGAATATAAATTTTAAATAAAAACAAGTGAGCAACATGGTCATGTTCCAAATAGGTATGGAAGTTCTGGGCTATAGGGAACCAACACTATGAAATGAAAAGTATGTACATACACCCCTTTGGGCCTAAGGAAAAGGGGATTCATCACCATCACCTAAGGAATGGTATGTACTGATATAAAGTTTTATACTATTGTAAATTGTAAAGTGTTGTCCAAATAACAAACTAACTACCTAATTCTTTCATGCTATCAAGTACAAAAAATTATGGGAAATTTATTTCAATACTACTTAAAACACAATTAAATACCATCCCCCTCATTTCAAATATACCAATTTCCCTTTAAAAATCATAACAGTTTTTTAATAAAAACATGCCTTTTTATGATGAAACCATTGGGTTTCCACCAAAACCATTTTAATCCATTTTTCATAAATAAGTATTTGAAACTAATTCATGAAATTTCACAATTCATTTCACAATTTAAATTCAAAAATTTAATTTTCAAACAATTCCATCACAAACCCCAAATTCACTGGAATTGGGGTTTTTCACAATTTTTCGTCAAATAAACTTTCCAAAATTTAATTAGAACATTTAATTTTTCAAAAAAATTCCATCCATTCCACAAACACACCCCAATTCACTAGAATTGGGTGTTTTCCCAATTTCATGCCAAAGCAAACCAAAACCCCAATTCGCTGGAATTAGGTTTTTAATAAAACAATTAAAAGAAAGTTATTAAATTTAAGAAATTTCATTTTAAATCAAACTAAATTTAAATCAAGTAATTAAAGTTTAATTAAATTAGAAACCAAAGACGGAATCACCTACCTTCCTTACGAAAACACGATGTCCGCAACAAAACCCGCCAATAAGAACGAAGGTGCAGAATATCTAGGAAATCAACATAGAAATGATATTAAAAAACATGGGGCTTAGATACATAAAACTCAAGATGATCCATAAAAGTACAAGGAAGTAATAGAGAAATAGATTAAGAGGCATGAAGAACGCTTACCTGTAAAGACACACTGTGATCTCCACAATGATCAATCACCGAATGAAAAGGTCCAGAGGGGTTGGAGGCTCCCAAAATCACCTGGGGAAGGCTCTAGGTTGAGAGTAAGGAAGTATGGAGGAAGAAAAAAAGATAAATAAGCCAGATTCCTATTTAAAAAACAAGTCTCGGGATTTTACATGGCGTGTAACTCAGTTATTTGTCGTGTAATTGGTAATTCTCATATCCGCCAAAAAACCCATCGCCTTTTTCTAAAAATGAATTATTTTCATTTTAGGATTTACATGGCATGTAGCCATATTACACAACGTTTAATTCTTCATCAGGATATATAAGTGATCAGTTAAAGCTGAGAATCTAACAAATCTATGACTTCACCATTATATGTATCCTCCCAATACCTTCGCAACCATACCCATATAATAAAAAAATACAATAATGTTTAGAACATACCTAATATAAAGGTAATGGGATGTCACAACCTCCACACCATAAAAACTATCAGTCCACAGAAAACCTATGAAGAATCTTCCATGCCAAAAAGATGATTCCAATACTCTCTCGCCAGTGCTTTGTGTTCCCATGTCTCAGGAAAATACGAATTGTGCTGCCATAACACTCAAACCAAAGGTATCATCTTCCTAGAAAGTACCCTGGTTTCAAAGTCAACTATCATAACTGGTCATTCAGTCAAAGATAAATCAGGTTCAATATCAAGATCACTCTAGCTCAAAATGTGAGATGGATCAGAAAGATACTCACTACTAGAAAATGGAGCAGTTGTTCCCCTTGTAACGGGCGACCGCCATAGGCAGTCACTGAGTTTAATTAAAAAAACTCACCAAATCATGCCCCCACCTCACAACCCTAACCCTCCTCATGCCTAACATCCCTCGCTGTTGCCTCCCTCTCCCTGGAAAAACCTCAGGTCGACATTGTCGTCGCCGCATCACTGCCGCCATCTTCCTCGTCCACCCTCACCTCGACTGTCACCCTTTTCCAATGTCCTCTACCTCACGTAGCCTCAACTCACCCGTCTCTACCACCTTATCCTTCATACAGCCTCACATTACTCGTTCATCGTACCCTCTACTAGAGGAACCGCCTCTCCTCTCTACCACCACCCCCAATCCGGTCGCCGCCTACGGTCGTCGCCGTCCCCTCAAGAAATCCCTAATTTCAGATTTGTCGCACTATCCGCTAATCCTTAATTTTTGTTTTAGTGTTTTTATTTTGGTCACCATTACTTAGATTTCATAAATCACTTACTTTTAGGTGTATTGTTTATATACTGGCAATAAAAAGTGCAATGTTTATATACTAGAAACAAGAAAATATCAGTAGCACTGTTTATAGGTTTTATATTTGTAACTTTTTCATTTTGACCATATTAAATACATGTTGTTTCTATTATAAATAGATAAAGATCATATTTATTAACCATATACATTTTTTTACTAAATTATTTCATCCCCCTCAACAAACTAAAGAAGACTTTCTCTAGATGCGTTTTAAATTATTCTTTACATTCAACTATTTTTTTCCTTTCAAATGAAGATATTTCAAATAAATCCTACCAATGTTCTTGAATTATCAACATGTTTTTCATATAAAATCTATTATAAAGTTTCTTAATATGTGATGGATACTAAATTAGTATGCTTAATGTTGCACGTGTTTGCTAATGTTTTCATGTGTTTACTAATGTTGCATGTGTTTGTAGTGCATTTTTTTTGCTCTTTACTTGCTATTCCTTTGGCCATCATTTGATGTTGTACTAGATGATCAAGTATGTTTTAATTCCATTATTTAAAATCAAAATTTCATAAAAGGTAATTCACGGTTTATAATTATTGTTTAAGAATTTACAATTCCATGTACAATTTTGGTGTCATCCATTTTTTTAGTTCTTAGGTTGAATTATACTATCATTTTCCAGAAATGTTGTTAGCTCAACACACATCTTATATTAAGAGGATGTATCAAAAAGCCATCAAATTTATAAAAGAGATCACAATAGGTTGGGTTTTATATTTTTATGTTTCTTCCTAGAAGCCAGTGTGCATAGATGGTGATGGAATTTTGCATTCAAATTATAGGGAATGACATATTTAATTTTTATTAATATAAAATTGACTACTTCTAAATTTTCAAATGCATTCAAGCTCCTGTTTTCATAGGGAATCCAAAAAACTCCTCTCTATCCAATAGTCAATATGGAGCAGTTTAATGAACCTTCTTCTTTCAAGTAACATACATGCTTGCATCTTCTTTTGTGTTCTATTTAGTTGTATGTCTGGAATTTAAGTCCCATCTATAAATGTTTTTTAAACCATAATTTTTTGGGAATACTTACTTCTAAATTTTACTTTTGTGTTTTTTACACATAGTTTGGATTTTTTTCCATCAATCGATTTGAAAGAAAAAAGGATATGTAGTTGTTTTTTTCATCATTTTCCATTCTACACAACCTTGAAGGGGAGGATCTTAAAGGAAAAAAAATTTAACCTTGACTGTTGGCATGGCGGTTGAGCCTTTTTTCTTCCCAATAAAAATGTGAAATAATTCCATATGCCTAGTTTATTTTTTTGTTCTACTAGTTAGCTCTTCCCTTCCCATCCTTGATTCTAAGTATGGACCCAAAGTAGGTAGTATAGGTATGGACCCTAAAAATATAGATATAACTGTTTGAATTTGTTATGATTATATATATTTCTTTACGATTGATATTTTACTCTTGAATTTTGTTAAAATACTATTTCTCTACTTATTTACTGTGAAATTATATTGTTTTTATTTAAATGTTTATAAATGTACATTAATACACCAATGTTTTTAATATTGAGTTGATATACTACTATTATTTCCATACTGAGATGGACATAAAACTTTTCTTTTACTAATTTTTAGGTACATATAGGGACACTCAAAATTGTTAGGTCTCTATAGAAAAGAGGTCATTTTTGTTATGGAATCTAGAATGGTTCCCAATACAAAACTGATGTAGTTGGGGATGGTTATAGATTGTGTTTTGAATATAACTGATTAATCATGGTATATTATTTTTCTCGGGCCTTTTTTTGGTCTGACATTTATTCTAGCCTATTTATATAATTTATGGTCCAGGTCATTCATTTTAATGTGAACTCATATAGAGAGTTATAGTGCATTATGATTCTAATTTACTCATTTATGTGTTCATTATATATTCATGATTTTCCTAAATCTTCATAATACTCGATCACCCTACAAGTAATTTTTTCATTCTAAACATATTATTTATGGAAATAACAAAATATCATCCTCTTCTTATTTTAATGTGGTCAAACAATGCCTTATTGTTTTCTTCTTTTATAAGTTCCTATAATTCTATTTTTTTTGTATCATTTCAATAATATGGAAGAGGAAATGAATCTTTCTTTACAGATCTAGGAAAGGTACCATCACAATTAATTGGCATGATGGTTGAGGTTTTTTCTTATCCCTAGGTTTGATTTATAGTGTCTATTTAGTATCAATTTCTATATATTAATTCCATGAGATAAATGGAAGGGGTGTGTTTTTCATTATAAAATAAAAGAAACATGTTTATGCTTTTTTTAATTGGGAAAACATTTGTAGTGGCATTGTAGTATGTTTGATGATTGTTTCATTTCTTTCATATCATCCAAATCTTATCCTTAAGCTGTTCAAAATGATAAAAGATATTAGGAAATAATCATATATTGGAAAATTCAAAGTTCATGGACCTGGATATGATGCAGGTTAAAGTGGGTTCTCTCTTTATAGTTTTAGGTTGTATCATATAAGGCATTAACATGGTGATGTTCCTTTCATTGATTGAAGTAGTGATATAGTAAGAGGTATTTAATAATACTATTATTAATTATGTTGTGTATTTCCTTTCTATGATTTGGACTTTAAGAGGTTGAATTCGGTGTTGTAGGGGGCAGACTAAAAGAGGGAAGCTACTGCCTACCATTATGGAGATTCAATGGACATACATTTAATATACGAGTGACATAGAAAGTGGTAAGAGTCACTCCAATGATATGTTTATTGGTCTATTTTTAAGTCCCTTTCCTTTGTGTTAACTTCATCATTGTGAAATGATATTGAAGAAGGTGGATGTTGAAATTTCATGTTGAAGGAAGTAATTTTTTATTGGAGATGGGTCTGACTGTAACGCCCCAACCCTAGTTACCCAGAGTCGGTGCATTATTTTAATACATTGGCATGATTACAAGGAATCAAGTCCCGAAGGACCGATCAGTTTAGAAGTCTTGGAAAATAGATTACATACATAAATGTTACATTACACTTCATAACATACAAAACAACATAAATAATCCTTTATGAACACCATTATTACCTTGTCTTAACCCCACATATCAATCACAATACACTTCTTGGAATCCTGGAAAAAATAAAACATAGAAAGGGGTGAGCTCAGATTCTCAGTAAGGATAATAATATAGCGAAAACTTTCATAAATAAACATAAACATTTAAGGCAATGTATAACTAAAACAAAAGCCTTTTAAACTTGAAATTCAGCATAATATGGAAAACATAAAATGAAATAATGTCATTTACTTATTCACATGGATATTCTACTAGTCGAATAATCACATGCAATATCAATAACCAATTTCATAACGATGGAATGAATAATTCTAGACTATCATAACCACGTAGCCAAGGCCTCGTGCCAAGACTACAAATAAGATTTTGTCAAGGCCTCGTGCCAAGACACTAGTTTGTCTCATGAGACCTACCGATGCATCGAGGAGCTATAGCGATCTCCACCCGTCACTTACTAAGTCCAATGCATTCCTAATATGAAAAGGTCTAAACATAACATAAACATTCATATTAAAACTAGCATACTAAATGTCAATACTTTACCCATAAACCATGAATGGTATAAAAATAACACATCCACAGTAAAACATATCACAAAACCTTCAACACAATATGGAAGATTTGTATCATAATAAATCAAATTCAAAACAATTTTAAAATCCATTAAAGGATGTTGACATATATGAAAATTATTTGTAAAACTCTTTGAGAGAAATACCCCTTTTTCATGAAAACATTTAAAAGTCACACAATTTGGAAAAGAAGTCATTTAAATACATTTTTGAATCAAAGTGTCCCATAACACTTTGAAACTTTTGAAAGGAATTAACATTTTAAAAACATTCATGTCCATATAAATAAATCCTTAAAAACCATTTTGAAGACATGGACATTAATGAAAAAGATTTAGAAGAATAAATATTTAAAACATTTGAAATGATTTTTTAGTAAAAAGTCCCTTAAAAGAATCCCTTTGAAAACTCTTTCATAAAACATGGAAATTGATAATAAATATGTCCCAGTAGATACTTACATAAAAACAACCTCAGATAATAAAGATATTGTGAAATTAACCCTTACCAATTTGGTAACTTACGAAACATACACCCCATGAAAGAGGTGTCATACAATGAATATGTAAATACACATAAATTAAAGTGTATTACATAAAGAATACAATTATGGGAAGTACATACACCACACAAAAGGTAATAGTGACAATATGGAATGAATCTCATGGGAATAAGGAGTGAGATGAAAACCCCTTACCTTGAACTTTTCTTTAGTCGAGGGTACGTTTAGCCTCCTTGCACTTTCCTTTAGTCGAGGGTACGTTTAGCCTCCTCTTCTTTGGGTTCTTCCTTTTGATTTGATCGAAAGGGATCCTTAGGTTGGATTTATGATCAAACTAAGACCTCTAGGTTGAAGGGAGGATAGTTGAGAGGGTATTTGTGTAGGGTTTGGCCGAGCCAAAAGGCTTAGAAGGTGTGAATTAGAGAGAAGGGGGAGTGCCCTTTTATAAGAGGGGTGGGGGCACCTTAGAAAAAATTTAAAATATTATTTTATAATAAATTCATATTCAGTTTCTAATGGCTCCAAAGTTGATTATTTAAATTCTAAGGTGGGTATAGGTCGAAAAAAAACTCAACCAATAGGTTTTATACAAGTTTAGATTACCATTTTAACCTTATCATTTAGATTTAACTCTAAGTTAAATAATTTAACTTTTACCGTGTCTTCTTGTATTCTTACACTATATGGTTACTAAACTTACTATATACTACCAATCAAACCCCAATTGGTTCATTAATGTCATATATATTATTATATAAGTCTTTTGGAAAAACCTTAGATTTTTAGGACCATTAAATCAATTAATAATATAATATTTGTTTTAAAAACTATTTTATGTCAATTTTGACACTATTTGGTATTTGTTTTTTGTTAAAATAATAACAACATGATTACTTCAAAAAAAATACATTGAATCAATCCGAACATGTCATATTCACCTAGAAAATTCGTGGATGTCATAAAAACATTGAAATTTTATTTATTTTAATATTTATAATACCATTTATTTGATTCTTTCATGAATAAGGTAATTACTACATCATCATTGTGTCATAAATAAATTTATTTATTTAATGTTTAAAAATTATAAATAAAATACCATGATTCATGAAATCTTTTTATATTTCTAATGAATATTTATAATCCAATTTATCTTATGTAAAACCCTATATTAAAAATGTTTTAGTTATTAAACTTTGATTTTAACTCTTTTAACTCTTCTTTGAATTAAATAATAATAAATGTCCTAATCTAATTAAAGTGGACCTAAATGATAATATTTTATTCCTAAGGTTATTTTTGGTTGAGATACACTTTTCCAATAGAATTAGGACATGTGTTAGGGTAATATTAATATCATTTTACCCTTAATTACCCTATTTACTTTTAACCATGGTAAATAAAAGTAAAAAGTTACTATTCACCAAAAATTATTTTTATCTTATTGAACCACATTTTACTCCTTGATATTAACCGTGTCTCTCGGATTTTCAAAATTCCACTCACAGAAGCGGTAAAATTAAGTTTTATGTAAATTTCTAAATTCTCCTAGGAGGTGGGTAAAAGACGGTGAAAAGTTCAATAAAATTTTTATATATCTAAAATTATTTTAAACTAACTTCAATGAATTACATTTAAATTATATAGGTATTATGTATATATTTTGACCTTAATTAAATTTAAATAAAATAAATAATTATTTAAATAAAAATTCGGTTTTAAACTATAACTCAGTATTTTTCACTATTCATCAAAAATTGAAAGTTTTCAGAAAAATACCAAAAATTCGGCCGAAGCTATATTTGAAATTATGAATTAAAAAATTATGTCTATTTTACCAAATTCAAAACATATAAGTTGCATTAATTAATTTAAAAATTAATTCCCGTTGTCAAAATAAATAGCATGTTTTTAAGAAATAATAACTATCAAAAGATTGACACTTGTTTATGTCTGGTTTAAATGTGAAATTACGTCCAATGAAAAAAATTGTATTAAATGATAAAAATATATTCTAAATATACTTTAAAACCACTCAAATTCATAATTTATCATTATTAATTATTTTGATTAAAAAATTTGTTTTTAATTAAAATTTAGTAATTTTCACTATTCATCAAAATATGAATGTTATCCGAAAAGCACCAAAATTTCACCCTAAGATAATTTTGATATTCAGAATCCAAAAATGAAGTCCATTTTGAAAGATAAAATTTATAAAATTTCAAAAAGTGGGTATTACTATTCATAATGGCTAGTTTGATTGGTTGTGGTGTGTTATAACTCAAAGTTGCGTACAACACATGCTACTGTATTATTCAAAGTGAAGTGTACCGTGGAAGCTTGGGGTGTTACATTATACCCTCCTTCAATAAATTGTGTCCTCTCAATTTGAAATTTTTCTTCTAAAATAAAAGGTTGAAAATAGAAAATATCTTTGTGGGAAAACCCACATCGGAAATTGGGTTAATAAAATTTAGTCTTAATAAGAGGAAAAGAGAAATGAAAGGGTCACCACCAAATTATGATCTCAATTAGAAGAACATTGGTGGAAATTAGAGACACTTAATTGGAGGAAAAATTTAAATATTTATAGGTAGTGATTGAGGTCATCAATCACAAACAATTGTAGAATTGTGGGCCTCAAAGCCACCAATTTATGATGATTTAAAATACCATCGGTTCAACAAAACGTAAGGTATTAGGATAACACATTTTTGGTTTTAAGATCCTTTCCCTAAAGTTTATTAATTAATTTATCCATAAAATAAGAGGAAATATATATATATGTGTGTGTGTGTGTGTGTGTATTTATATATACTTGAAAAGTAGAGTTTCATCCTTGAACTAATTCCTACTACAAACTCATCTTTCACTCTAAAAGATTTAATATATATATATATATATTCTATTTATCCTAATCATATAGGGTTACAAAAATAATGAATTTATAATTCACATATCATACCCTTTAAAAAAACTACATTATTCAATCCAGGACATCACGTGGGCTAGTGGTAGGTGATACACCCTTGTCGCCCTTCGGTTGTGGGTTCAAGTCTTGCGGCCTTGTCGAACGCGACGGGTTACCGCCCAACATCTGGGTTGTCCTTTTTATGGAAATCCAAAAATAATCTCAAACTAGACTTATCCAAAATACTTCTACCCAAACTCACAGTCCAAAATTTATAAGGTAGGTAAACACAATGAAGATCCTTTTTTTCACGTAATAGCACGTGAACACCTTCATCATGTATTCTTTTAAAATATGGTAACACCCTGGATTATCATAAAACTTTATTGATTACTTTAATTATCCCTTATTCCTTATAGAATATTAGATATATTCCTTATATCCAAAAACTTTGAATATTCCAACAATGATGAAATAAAAAAACCATTAATCAGTGCCAAGGTAGTCAAGAATATCCAATATAATTCATCCAAATCAACCATCTCTTATTCCAAAATTACTACCTTAGTATCAAGACCATATTAAGGATTATATTTCCTTCAACCATGTATTTTTTTTAAAAGTTTAACTTGCTGTTGAGTCACTTTTCATAGTACCATAATATCTCAAATCCTCAATGAAATAGTACTGCAGTACAATCCTTATTTATCTCCATAATTCATATAACCAGTACATTGTTGATACAACACTAAAATGAAATAATTCTTTAATAACAACATAAGAACACTAGTCATTCCTCTTCATCTGTGGTAGTATCATAACTTTATTATTATCCAATAGTATCATTTGGTACATACTCTGATGATTTGGACATTGGTTTGCGTAGTGTCCCAACTCCTTGCAGATGAAACATTGTACATTTGAAAACTTTTTCTTAACCTTGCAATCACGTACTTGGTGTCCTTTTTCTCCACACTTATAAAAACTCACATTCCCTTCAATAATTTACCAAGGTGATTCATTCCACATTTATCACATATTAGAAAATCCTCCCTCTATCCATATTTCTTTCTACCATCCTTTTCTTCTCTGGCTTCCCTTCAAAGCCATAGAATTCAGAGAGTTCTTTACTGATCTTTTGATACTATTTATTCATATGATGATAATACGTGGGAGACTATTTCATTTATAAATGTTGTCTTAATATCATGAATGATATGACCCTTCTTACTCTTTGGATAATATGTATTGATAGAGTTATCATTCCTTCTACTGGGCGCCATTTCTAAACAATGGCATACACTAAGTCAGTTTATAAATCACAATTCATAATTCCAAACATGTAAAATACCTAACATAAATTGAATAGTTTATGGATATAATCCATAATCACAAAAATGTTTTCTTTGAGGAGGTATATACTCATAAACCCTTCATAGCGGTTTGTAAAGAAAATGAGAATTATCCTAAGCATATCCCCCAGGAGTGTCGTAACCAAGAGTGCAGCAATGCCCATTGTTGTGCACCAGTTCCCGTTCGAGTCTAGCTCAAAGCGGTGTTTTTGGGTTTTACCCCTAGGTACATCTATGCCAGAGCCTCCTCTAACTGCTCGTATCCATACATGGATGTATTGATCGGAAAACTCACAAAATCTCTACAATACCAAAATTTTAGGAAGTTCTTCTATAATAATCCTCAAAGTCTATCGTAGGGTAATGTGCTCTAATCAGAGTTTATCTAAATCTATTTTCCAAGGTTATTTCTAAACTTCCTCTGATACCAACTGTAACGCCCCGACCCCAGTTACCCAGAGTCGGTGCATTATTTTAATACATTGACATGATTACAAGGAATCAAGTCCCGAAGGACCGATCGGTTTAGCAGTCTTGGAAAATAGATTACATACATGAATGTTACATTACACTTCATAACATACAAAAAAACATAAATAATCCTTTATAAACTCCATTATTCCCTTGTCTTAACCCTGCATATCAATCACAATACACTTCTAGGAATCCTGGGAAAAATAAAACATAGAAATGGGTAAGCTTCGATGCTCAGTAAGGATAAAAATATAGGGAAAACTTTCATAAATAAACATAAACATTTAAGGCAATGTATAACTAAAACAAAATCCTTTTAAACTTGAACTTCAACATAATACGGCAAACATAAAATGAAATAATTCCATTTACTTATTCCCATGGATATTCTACTAGTCGAATAATCACATGAAATATCAATAACCACTTTCAAAACGATGGAATGCATAATGCTAGACTATCATAACCACGTATCCAAGGCCTCATGCCAAGACTACAAATAATATTTTGTTAAGGCCTCGTGCCAAGACACTAGTTTGTCTCATGAGACCTACCGATGCATCGAGGAGCTATAGCGGGCTCCACCCGTCACTTACTAAGTCCAATGCATTCCTCATATGAAAAGTTCTAAACATAACATAAACATTCGTATTAAAACTAGCATACGAAATGTCAATACTTTACCCATAAACCATGAATGGTATAAAAATAACACATCCACAGTAAAACATATCACAAAACCATCAACACAATATGGAAGATTTGTATCATGATAAATCAACTTAAAAACAAGTTTAAAATCCATTAAATGATGTTGACATAGATGAAAATTAGTTGTAAAACTCTTTGAGATAAATACCCTTTTTTCATGAAAACATTTAAAAGTCACACAATTTGGAAAATAAGTCATTTAAAGACATTTTTGAATCTAAGTGTCCCATACCACTTTGAAACTTTTGAAAGGAATTAAAATTTTAAAAACATTCATGTCCATATAAATAAATCCTTAAAAACCATTTTGAAGACATGGACATTAATGAGAAAGATTTAGAAGAATGAATATTTAAAACATTTGAAATGATTTTTTAGTAAAAAGTCCCTTAAAAGAATCCCTTTGAAAACTCTTTCATAAAACATGGAAATTGATAATAAATATGTCCCAGTAGATACTTACGTAAAAAAAACTCGGATAATAAAGAGATTATGAAATTAACCCTTACCAATTTGGTAACTTACGAAACATACACCCCATGAAAGAGGTGTCATACAATAAATATGTAAATACACATAAATTAAAGTGTATTACATAAAGAATACAATTATGGGCAGTACATACACCACACAAAAGGTAATAGTGACAATATGGCATGAATCTCACAGGAATAAGGAGTGAGATGAAAACCCCTTACCTTGCACTTTCCTTTATTCGAGGGTACGTTTAGCCTCCTTGCACTTTCCTTTAGTCAAGGGTACATTTAGCCTCCTCTTCTTTGGGTTCTTCCTTTTGATTTGATTGAAAGGGATCCTTAGGTTGTCTTTCTGATCAAACTAAGGCCTCTAGGTTGAAGGGAGGATAGTTGATAGGGTATTTGGGTAGAGGTTGGTTGAGCCAAAAGGCTTAGAAGGTGTGAATTAGAGAGAAGGGGTAGTACCCTTTTATAAGAGGGGTGGGGGCACCTTAGAAAAAACATAAAATATTATTTTATAATAAATTCATATTCAGTTTTTAATGGCTCCAAAGTTGATTATTTAAATTATAAGGTGGGTATAGGTTGAAAAAAAAACTCAACCAATAGGTTTTATACAAGTTTATGTTACCATTTTAACCTTATCATTTAGATTTAACTCTAAGTTAAATAATTTAACTTTTACCATGTCTTCTTGTATTCTTACACTATATGGTTACTAAACTTACTATATACTGCCATTCAAACCCCAATTGGTTCATTAATGTCATATATATTATTATATAAGTCTTTTGAAAAAACATTATATTTTTAGGACCATTAAATCAATTAATAATATAATATTTGTCTTAAAAACTATTTTATGTCAATTTTGACACTATTTGGTATTTGTTTTTTGTTAAAATAATAACAACATGATTACTTCAAAAAAAATACATTGAATCAATACGAACATGTCATATTCACCTAGAAAATTGGTGGATGTCATAAAAACTTTGAAATTATATTTATTTTAATATTTATAATACCATTTATTTGATTCTTTCATGAATAAGGTAATTACTGCATCATCATTGTGTTATAAATAAATTTATTTATTTAATGTTTAAAAATTATAAATAAAATACCATGATGTAGGAAATATTTTTATATTTCTAATGAATATTTATAATCGAATTTATCTTATGTAAAACCCTATATTAAAAATGCTTTAGTTATTAAACTTTTATTTTAACTCTTTTAACTCTTCTTTGAATTAAATAATAATAAATGTCCTAATCTAATCCAAGTGGACATAAATGATAGTATTTTATTCCTAAGGTTCTTTTTGGTCGAGATACACTTGTCCAATAGAATTAGGACGTGTGTTAGTTGAGCGCCACAAGGGTTATCCCACTGCCATCGTCACCGGAGGGGTTCGGGATCAATGCTGCATCACTTTCTATGTGAAATTCGGAAAATTTGGCCACAAGGGTTTTTTTAATGGGTTTAGGGTGAAATTAATTAGGGTAATGGGTCAGTTGAGCGCCACTTCATGTAGAGATCAATATTTTGGGTGGCTAGCACCACTTCAAGTGGCACTTTTCCACCCTTTTTTTGTTTTGCACCCCTCCCTTTTATTGTTTTTTTTGTTTTGTTTTTTTTGCACCCCAGCCCTTTTTAAATAAATAATTACAAAATAAATAATTAAAATTTTTAAAATATACTTATAAATATGTATTTAAAAATGTTAACTTTTTTATAATTATATTTATAAATATATTTATAATTATATAATTATAAATTTATAGTTATATAGTTATAAACCTTATTTAATTATATAATAAATTAATGAAATAAACCTTATATATAATTATTTATATAAATTTATAAATTTATATATAATTTTGTAAATAAAAAATATGTATTAAATTAAAAATATATGGTTTATTTATATTTATATAGTTATATTATATAAAATATAAGGGTTTTTTTTTTCTGATTTGTGTGTTTTATTTATATATTTACATATAAATATTATAATTATTATAATTATAAATAGTCATATATATATGTGTGTGTATAAATATAATTATGTATATATATAATTAAAAATAAATATTTATAAATATAAATCTATTTATATATATTTTTTAAATAAAAAATATATTTGTAATTATATAATTATAAACTAATATTTATAAATAAATATTTATAATTATATAAATATGAATATACTTATAAATACATAATTATGAAAATATTGTTACATATATATTTAAAATTTATTTATAAATATATTTAATATTCATATATAAATATATAAATATATATATATATATATGTATAATTATATTTATAATTATATTTATAATTATATTGTAATTATATTTATACTTATATATTTATAATTATATATTTGTACATATATATATAATTTTAAATCTATAATTACTAATCTATGTTTATATAGTTATAAGTAATTATTTATAAATAAATTTGAAATATTGTTAAATATATAATAAATTGGTAATAACAACAGTATTATTAATGACTATAAAATTTAAACTATATGACCAATATAAATGAAACTTAAAATATGGATTAAACATATACTAAATAGATGGAATTAAAAAAATTACGTAAACAATGTCGATAAAAAATATTTTACAGTCTTTAAAAACCACATACTTGAAACTTTTAAATGTTTCAAGTATGTGGCTTTGAAAGCCTATAAAATATAAACTATATGACCAATATAAATGAGACTTAAAACATGTATTAAACATATACTAAATAGATGAAATTAAAAAAATTACATAAACAATGTCGATAAAAAATATTTTATAAGCTTTTAAAACCACCTAGTTAAAACATAAAAATGTTTCAAGTATGTGATATTGAAAGCCTATAAAATATAATCTATGTGAACAATATTAATGAAACTTAAAACATGAATTAAACATATACTAAATAGATGAAATTAAAAAAATTACGTAAAAAATGTCGATAAAATATAATTTATATTCTTTCAAAACCACCTAGTTGAAACTTAAAAATGTTTCAAGTATGTGACTTTGAAAGCCTATAAAATATAAACTATATTACCAATATAAATTAAACTTAAAAATGGATTAAACATATAATAAATAGATGAAAATAAAAAAATTACGTAAAAAATGTCGATAAAAAATAATTTATAGTCTTTCAAAACCACCTACTTGAAACTTAAAAATGTTTCAAGTATGTGAATTTGAAAGCCTATAAAATATAAACTATATGAAAAATATAAATGAAACTTAAAACATGGATTAAACATATACTAAATAGATGAAAATAAAAAAATTACCTAAAAAATGTCGATAAAAATAATTTATAGTCTTTCAAAACCACCTACTTGAAACTTAAAAATGTTTCAAGTATGTGACTTTGAAATCCTATAAAATATAAACTATATGAACAATATAAATGAAACTTAAAAAATGGATTAAACATATACTAAATAGATGAAATTAAAAAAATTACGTAAACAATATCGATATAAATTAATTTATAGTCTTTAAAAACCACATAGTTGAAACTTAAAAATGTTTCAAGTATGTGACTTTGAAAGCCTATAAAATATAAACTATATGACAAATATGAATGAAACTTAAAACATGGATTAAACATATACTAAATAGATGAAAATAAAAAAATTACGTAAAAAATGTTGATAAAAAATAATTTATAGTCTTTAAAAACCACCCACTTGAAACTTAAAAATGTTTCAAGTATGTGACTTTGAAAGCCTATAAAATATAAACTATATGACCAATATAAATTAAACTTAAAACAAGGATTAAAAATATACTAAATAGATAAAAATAAAAAAAATTACATAAAAAATGTCGATATAAAATAATTTATAGTCTTTCAAAACCACCTACTTGAAACTTAAAAATGTTTCAAGTATGTGACTTTGAAAGCCTATAAAATATAAACTATATGACCAATATAAATGAAACTTAAAACATGGATTAAACATATACTAAATATATGAAATTAAAAAAATTACGTAAACAATGTCGATATAAAATAATTTATAGTCTTTCAAAACCACATAGTTGAAACTTAAAAATGTTTCAAGTATGTGTCTTTGAAATCCTATAAAATATAAACTATATGACCAATATCAATGAAACTTAAAACATGGATTAAACATATACAAAATAGATGAAAATAAAAAAAATTACGTAAAAAATGTCGATAAAAAATAATTTATAGTCTTTCAAAACCACCTACTTGAAACTTAAAAATGTTTCAAGTATGTGAATTTGAAATCCTATAAAATATAAACTATATGACCAATATAAATGAAACTTAAAATATGGATTAAACATATACTAAATAGATGAAATTAAAAAAATTACGTAAAAAATGTCGATATAAAATAATTTATAGTCTTTCAAAACCACATAGTTGAAACTTAAAAATGTTTCAAGTATGTGACTTTGAAAGCCTATAAAATATAAACTATATGACCAATATGAATGAAACTTAAAACATGGATTAAACATATACTAAATAGATGAAAATAAAAAAATTACGTAAAAAATGTCGATAAAAAATAATTTATAGTCTTTCAAAACCACCTACTTCAAACTTAAAAATGTTTCAAGTATGTGACTTTGAAAGCCTATAAAATATAAACTATATGACCATTATAAATTAAACTTAAAACATGGATTAAACATATACTAAATAGATGAAAATATAAAAATTACATAAAAAATGTCGATAAAAAATAATTTATAGTCTTTCAAAACCACCTACTTGAAACTTAAAAATGTTTCAAGTATGTGACTTTGAAAGCCTATAAAATATAAACTATATGACTTATAAAAATGAAACATAAAACATGGATTAAAAATATACTAAATAGATGAAATTAAAAAAATTACGTAAACAATGTTGATAAAAAATATTTTATAGTCTTTCAAAACCAACTAGTTGAAACTTAAAAATGTTTCAAGTATATGACTTTGAAAGCCTATAAAATATAATTATTAAATATAAAATAATTAATTAGTTAGTAATATAATTATTAATTATTATTCGTCATTATAATTATTAATTATTAATGGTTAATTATTAATTAATTAATTACTAATTAGTAATTTAAATTTATAAATATATTTATTTTTATATAATTATAAATGTAATGTTTTTAAATATTTAAGTAGTCATGTAAAATATTTTTTGTTTACTATATGTATGTTTTTATTTTCATTTTTCAACAAATTATCAAATGTTTAGTCTGTGTGACAATTTTTTTTATATTGTACTTGTACTTTATAATTTAATAGTTAATTTAAATCAGTTTGTATTTACTATATTTTTGATTTTCTTGTTATTTGTCTTAAACAACAATTACTTATCATAGTAAATAAGTTTTTTAATATATACAATATGACATCCAAAAACATCAATGACGATGCCCCCCGGTACCACAACGCGGCGTCTGAATCTCACGTCCTCTCCGCATCTGATGTTTGTGTCGCTCCGGTGTCCTATCTGTGGGTTCTTCCTCTTTCGGTGCTTCTGGTGCCTCCCCATGGTGTTGTGTAGAGGACTGACCAAAACCATGTGAGGAGGATGCCCCAAAATCATATGGGGTGCCATATGGCTCCGAAGCTCCTATAAATGGTAGAAATGGGGTACTGAAGAAGGCCTTGTTGGGAGGAGAGGGGGCCGCCATAATAGTAGCTCTTCTGAGTAACATATATACAAATATTCGTATTTACCTGTGATAGGTAGTTTTCGAACTCCCTTGAAAACTCCATTTATACATTCTATGATGTTGGTCGTCATATGACCATATCTCCTCCCATTATCATATGTCAACGACCATTTCTGCTTTGGAATTTACATCATGTAATCATACACTTCTGGATTCACTATGTGAATATATTGAAGACGCTCCTCCATCCTTTGTTGTTGAGGCTCATATGATATCATAAAAGCAGTCATCTGAACAGTTATGAAAATAAATATGACAAAAAAATTTAAAACAGAAAAGGATGTTCATACCAATTTTTAAGATTGTCGTCTTCATCGACTCATTCTTGAACTTCTTTCAAAAAATTCCTGGCAATGTGTCGAATACAGTATCGATGATGGGCATAGGGTGGTCTCCACGAAAGACCCTCAGACTGTATCACCTCCTTGATTACACGGTGGCGATCGAAAATAAGACAAATCCCTTTTGCATCTGTAACAAACTCTCGGAGACATGTCAGAAACCAGCTCCATGATGAGAAGTTATCTTTCTCCACAATTGCAAATGCTATAGGTAGAGGGGATCAATTTCCATCTTGTGTGGCAGAAATCAATAAAGTTCTTGTATACTTTCCATACATAAATGTGCCATCAATATTTATGAACTGCTTGCAATGTCTAAAATCCGCCACACATGGTAAAAATGTCCAAAATAATCTATCAAACACAACCATTGAGCGGTCAAGTTGGTTCTGTTGGTTAACATATTCAACAGTATGTAACTGATAGACTATTTGATTATTGTGGAATAGAAGATCCAATATTTGTGGTAAAACTCGATAAGATTCATCCCAATCACCATACACTTTCACAATAGCCTTTTTTCGTGCTTCCCATGCCTTCTAGTAAGAGATTTGATACCCAAAAAGTTGTTTGATTCTCTCAATGACCAGAACCACAGGAATGTCTTGACATGCTCTAATTATTTCAACAATAATAGTTGAAACAAACTCAACATCCAATGAAGAGTGTTCCTGTGACAATCTTGAGTTCACACAGGTGTGTGGAGTAAATCTAGTGATGCGCCAGCTGTGAAAAGTGTTATCAATAATAGCTCGTAGATGCATTTGATAGTTCGATTCATATTTTTCACAACGGATCAAATAGTAAGACCTCTTTGACTCTTCTACAAAATATGAGTAATGTATTTCAATGTGATATTGTTTTATCACATTTTTTATTGCTTCTTTAATCTCAAACTCTCTACCAATATACAGAACACCGTTATTTGACACTCGATTTGTGCCACCAATGATTCCTGAAAATTCTGAACTGGGAGTAATAACTGAATAATCAAATTCTGGCAAGTGATTCATGCCTTCAGTCGACCATGAAGCCAATAGTGGAGGATGGTTCAATGGTCGGTTGAACCTCACATGAGTTGGCACAAACTGATCTTCCGCATGCTCTTCTTCTTCTTCAACTTCCTCTTCATCTTCTTCTTCGAAATTGTCATCATCCTCAAATTCATCGACCAATGCATCTAAAGTATGTAGAGGACTATCCATTGAAACTGTGGCCAATGGAAATGATGAAATAACTACTGATGATGATGTAACTTCTTGATGTGAAGGATCATATGACATAGTCTCATGAATTTGAGATGGGTCAACTTCCAATGTTGATGGAACCTCCATTGTAGCTATAGTGACATACAACTCTATATTTTGATTCTCAGGTATATACTTAACCAATGAAAGTATATATTCCCAATCATCATCATCATTTACCGAATAGGGAACATGCTAAAACCTATCTATAAATTGGAGATGTCTAAATGTGATGGACTCTATCACTTGATTCCTCGCTAGTTTTAACTTCCGATGAATTTTTCTTTGCACAGCTTCTAAAGTAGTACATCTTCCAAGCATCACAACAGCTTCTGGATGTATACTATAACTACATCCTTGTTCTGTCTCAATTATTTGACCGTTGCAATAAATATAGGCGGCAGCCATATTTTTTATCTAAAAGAAACCATCGTTATTAATTAAATCTGATTAAATAATCAATTTATGTATGCATGCTTCTAGTAATTTAGGTTGGAATCCTAATCCCTCCACCAAATCAATATGTTAAAACCATATTGATGTGTAACTATTTACACAACCCACAAGTTTGTGTTACTTACCCAAAAATAGAAGTCAAACATATTCATACATATCCACATGAATTATATGCATAAGGTACATGAACACATCATATAAAAGCATAGAGTTATATAAAATTGAAAATCTCCACATGAGTAAGCCCGTAGCGACAAATAGCCAACCCCATTCACTTTCCTAGACAAGGCAAGCCTCCAGGAATGTAGGTGGTCCAACCCAAAGCCCCTCTACCCGGGGATACTTTACTCAAGAGAGCAATCATTTCATGACAAATCTAACACTTAATATAAAAAAAAAATATTCAACTACTAAATTAAAGTTCATAACTTCAATTACAAACCAAGGTCAAGGTAGATTGCAAACTAAATTCATTATCATACCTAGAATGTAATGTAAAGGTATATTCTAGAAGCAATTTACAACTACTTCACTAATTAATATAACTAATTCGCTAATTAATATAACTACTTCGCTGATTAATATAACTACTTCATTGATTAATATAACTACTTCGCTGATTAATATAACTACTTTGTTGATTAATATAACTACTTCACTGATTAATATAACTAATTATAATTAATTAATAACCTAATTATAATTAATTAATTACCTAATTAGAATTAATCAATTACCTAATTAGAATTAATTAATTACCTAATTATAATTAATTAATTACCTAATTATAATTAATTAATTACATAATTATAATTAATCAATTAACTAATTAGAATTAATTAATTACCTAATTATAATTAATTATTAACCAAATTAAAAATAATTATTAACCTAATTATAATTAATTAATTACCTAATTATAATTAATTAATTACCTAATTAGAATTAATTAATTACCTAATTAGAACTAATTAATTACCTTATTAGAATAAATTAATTACCTAATTAGAATTAATTACTAACCTAATTATAATTAATTATTAACTTAATTATAATTAATTATTAACCTAAAAATAATTAATTATTAACCTAATTATAATTAATTAATTACCTAATTATAATTAATTAATTACCTAATTAGAATTAATTATTAACCTAATTAGAATTAATTATTAACCTAATTATAATTAATTATTAACCTAATTATAATTAATTATTAACCTAAATATAATTAATTAATTACCTAATTAGAAGTGATTATTAACCTAATTATAATTAATTATTAACCTAATTAGAATTAATTATTAACCTAATTAGAATTAATTAATTATCTAATTAGAATTAATTAATTATCTAATTATAATTAATTGATAACCTAATTATAATTAATTAATAACCTAATTATAATCAATTAATTACATAATTATAATTAATTAATAACCTAATTATAATTAATTAATTACCTAATTAGAATTAATTAATTACCTAATTAGAATTAATTAATTACCTAATTAGAATTAATTAATTACCTAATTAGAACTAATTATTAACCTAATTAGAATTAATTATTAACCTAATTATAATTAATTATTAACCTAATTAGAATTAATTATTAACCTAATTAGAATTAATTATTAACCTAATTAGAATTAATTAATTACCTAATTAGAATTAATTAGTTACCTAATTATAATTAATTAATTACCTAATTATAATTAATTAATTACCTACTTATAATTAATTAGTTACCTAATTATAATTAATTAATTACCTAATTATAATTACTTAATTAATTAACTAACTATAATCATTTCATTTCCTAATTACATTTAAAAAAACTATACTATTTATATAATACAAATATTATAAACTAATTCTATAAATTAAACAACTAAATTATTAAATCAAAATATTAAATAAATTTAAAGAAAGATTTACCTCAAATTTGTGGAGACGTAGCTACGCAGGCAGAGCAACCGGAGAGGCAAAGCGCAGAGCAACCGAAAATTTTTAGAGAGATAATAACTTTGAGAGAGGGGGGGAGTGAGGAGGTGGGAAATGGGGAGGGCGAGCGGCCTTATTTATAGGAAGGGGGAAGGTTTCGGCACCACTTGAAGTAGCACTGAATGGAGAGGGAACGAAGGAGCAACACCACTTCAAGTGGCGCTGCTCGTTGGTAGTATATTCCTTCAGCGCCACTTG
Source organism: Viscum album (assembly GCA_963277665.1). NCBI lineage: Eukaryota > Viridiplantae > Streptophyta > Magnoliopsida > Santalales > Viscaceae > Viscum > Viscum album. The sequence continues at coordinate 1,344,258,846 of OY728136.1, forward strand.
AAGTGGTGTTGAAGAGTTGGTTGGCCGAAATGGCCGAGCACCACTTGAAGTGGCACTCTGCCTCCTCATCCTTTGAGCACCACTTCATGTGGCACCCAAATGCCCCATTTCCCTAATTTTTTTCACCCTAAACCCATTAAAATAAAAAAACACCCCTCATGCCAAATTATCTAGGAAATTCAAATAATTTCGGATCAAGGTCAGTAAAGAAGGTTTATTTTTCTAAAATGGGGCAAAAGGCCGGTTCAGTGTTAGAGGGTGTCGCGGTGCCTGGTTGGCGGCCATTGGGTTCAGAGGAGGGGTCGTCGACGGATTTGAATCCAGGCTCGTTTGAAGTGTCTCCTCCGGTGGCATCCTCCCTTTCTTCCAAAGGGAAAGATGATATGTTCACGGAGTCTCTACCCTGCATTCCTAGGAGGTTATCTCCGCCCTTTCCAGAGGTGTGTATTTCTTCGATGTTGTCTCCAGGCTAGCTGAAGATGACTTTGTTAGAGAAAGAAATTGTGGTGGCCCGCAAGTCACCTCTGAGACTGTTACCGGTTTCTTTGGCTCGGGAGAAGGATCCTCCTTCGAATCCCCTCATGTTGTTGGGGAACCGGTTCTCTCTATTGGAGGAAGAGGATAGCCTGATGAAGAAGAAGGTTCTAGTGACGAAGAGAGGATGCTCCTCAGAGGGGCCTTATCGTCCGGAGACACGGTCGATGTCAAAGGAGGGTTGTTTCAAGGATTTTTTCGTTCTAAGACAAGGTAATAGTAGCCGAGGGGAAAGTAGTTTTCCTCATTAATGTCTTCTGTGATTATCTAGAACACTCGGGGTCTAGGGGGTTGGGCGAAATGTGCTTTTCCGGCTTCTGAATCAAAGAGATGTGGTGCTTCGATGGTGGTGGTTCTTGAACCAAAACAGGATCCGAGCAAGATCAATTTTTTTTCAAAGAGTTTGGGGTTTAGGTTTCACTTTCATGGGCATCTGGTTAATAATAATATTTGGGTTTTTTGGAAGAGGTTTGTTCAAATGGAGATCATTCAGGTTTTTGAGAAATGTATTTTAGTGAAAATCAGGTTCGGAGGTTTGGAAATTTTGTTTTCCTTCATGTATGCCAGTACTGACTTTATGGAAAGATGTAGCTTGTGGGAGTATCTGGGTTCCTTTGAGGTGACAGGTTTGTCATGGTTTATAGGTGGTGAATTAAACTCTCTTATTGACATCTCGAAAAAGAAGGGTGGGACAATGTCCTATAACCATGGTATGCTAGATTTCAGTAACCTCATCGCCAATAAGGGGCTCCTGGATCTGGGTTTTTAGGGGAGAAAATGTACATGGTGTAATAATCGAAGTGGCGATAGTCGGATATGGTGTAGACTGGATAGGGGCCTGGCCAACATTCAGGGCCTAGAATCTTTCTCAATAACCTCATTTTCACATCTGTCTCAGGAGATATCGAATCATTCTCCCTTACTCGTGGAACTAAAGGTTGGTAGTGGGGATAGTAAGGCTTTTTTGTACTCTGTGAATTGGCATGGTAGGGAGTGGTTCATGAAAATTATGGAAAATTCCTAGGAATAGGCAATTGAGGGAAGAGCGTGGGTGGGGTAGTCAAGATGACTGAAGAGGCTCAAGAATGATATTATTAGATGGTCTAGGACTGCTACTTCTTCAGATGAATCATTAGAGGCTCTACAGGAGGATATTGACCGATTAGAAGTGATGCTTCAACAAAATTGGGATGATTCTATCTTCTTATGACTATGTGACAAGCGGGCCATTCTAGTCCAAATATTATTGGAGGTAGATAGCGGGCTCAGGAAGAGAGCTGGGGTGAGGTGGCTCAAGGAAGGTGATAGGAATAACCAGTTATTCCATGCTTGTTTGAAGGAGTGGAAAAACTCAAAGGTAAATATCAGGCTGGAAGATGGATCCTTCTCCTCTAATGTAGATTTTTCTGGTAGGATTGTGCTAGAACACTTCTAATTTCTACTGGCAGGTGTTTGGGTAGTGACCTCAGGAGAGGTTGGCTCTAATGGTGATCAAGAGGATTTTTTACAGAATATTTCTAGGAGTATTGATAGGGGGAATAATGAGATGTCGAAGTCTATTCTGACTGGTGAGGAGGTGTGGGAGGTGGTTTGAAGCTTGTCTCTGAAGAGTTCTCCCAGACCGGACGGGTTCCCAGGGACCTTCTATGTGGCTTCTTGGGGATTTTTAGGGTAGACAGTAATCGAGGTAGCTCAGGATTTCTTTAGGGGGGGTTCCCTCAACATGGGTATGTGTGCTTCCAGAGTGGTGCTTGTGCCTAAAGATAAAGATCCAACATCTATTTTCCAGTATAGAACAATTTGTCTATGAAACGTTTCATATAAGATATTGGCAAATCTACTGGCGAGGAGGCTAAATATGGTAATACCGTGTATCATCTCCCAAGAACAACATGGGTTTGTCCAAGGTAGAGGTATCTAAGGGGTGGTGGGAGTGGCTCAAGAGTTGTTAGAGGATTTGAAAAAGAAGGTGGTGGGGTCAAATGTTATTTTTAGGTGGATATGGAGATGTCTTATGATAATCTTGAATGAAGTTTTATAATTCGAGTCATGAGGGAGCTTGGATTCCATGAATGGGTTTCTGATCTATGTTTCTGTTGTTTCTCTTCTCCTCGGATCTCTATTTCTCTTCTAGGGAAGGGGTTTGGATTTTTCAAGAATGTGTGAGGTTTGAGGCAAAGGGACCCCCTTTCCCCCACCATGTTTCTCATTTCTCAGGAGGCTCTATCTCAAAACCTTCGCATAGGGATGATGGATCGAAATCTTATGCCTTATATCTCATAGGACTCAGATGGATCCTATTCCCACCTGATGTTTTCTGATGATATTATTATTTTTCTAAATGGTAGGAGGTCATATTTGGTTAATTTCATGCAGATAAAGGGGATCTATCATAGTCTGAGTGGTCAATATATTAATGGAGGGAATACAAACGTCTTTATATCTTCTAAATTCTCAAGGAGGAGGGCCCGGAGCATCTAGGAAATTCTGGGGGTTCAAAAGAAACAGCTGCCAATGTTTTATCTCGGGGCTCCCATATATAATGGTAGGGTGAAAAAATCCCTCTTTGAGGATCTAATTAATAGAATGTCTAGGAGAATTTATAACTAGAAAAACGGGTTTCTATCCTTTGGGGGCTAGGTGGCGTTGATAAATAGTGTGGTCTCTTCGATTTTTATGCATGTATTATCTATCATCACTCCTCCTAAGGGGATTATTTCTACCATGGAGATGATTATGAACAGATTTCTGTGGGACTCCAATGATATAGGAAGGGATCATTGGGCCTTGTGGACTCAGTTGGAGAAACTAGTTGAGGAAGGAGGTGTGGGTCTTAGAGAATTAAGTGTAGTCATGAAATCCATGCAGGCTCGGCTGGCTTGGGATTTTCTTGTGGGGAAGTTTATGTGGGCTAAAACTCTGAGAATAAAATATGGAAAGAATTGGGAGGATTGAGATAGAAGGAAACTGTCTAGGTTGGGGAAAACATTGGTGTATCATTTGGATATCTTACATGATTCTTCTCATTGGTTGCTTGGACCGGGGGATGTGAACCTATGGAGGGATAATTGGCTTAGAGAGAAGTTGTTTTTCTTGGGGTGTCCTGGACTAGATATGTTAGTAAGGGAGGCTTGGCAGCATCCTAGGTTGATAGAGGCCATAACCATCTCGAAGTAGAAGAAGCTATTCAAAGAAATTGTTCTCTCGAAGGATGAAGACCGCTTATGCTTTACTGAAGCTCTCTTTGGGTCTTTTAATATTCATGAATACCGTAGTCTGATTTGATAGGGAGGGATTCAGGATGAATGGGGTTATTGGTTGTGGTGTAAGGAGGTCCCATCGAAGATGAGTTTTCTATTTTGGAGAGTGAGATATCAGGATTTTCCTATAGAGGAAAACATCCAGAAAAAGGGTATATAAATGGCGTCCCGGTGTTACTGTTGCATTAATCCATAGGCGGAATCGATAGTCCATTTATTCATTAAGAGTGAATGGTCACGATATCTCTAGTCTAGCTTGGATAGATGGAGTAATTATAGTGCTTCATGAAACTCCCTTAAGGAGTTTTTTGAAGGGTGGTTTTTGGGAGTGGAGTAGAATGGGATGGAGATCAAGGTTTGCAACACCATTATAATCTCAATTTTCTAGACAATATGGGAGGTGAGGAATAAAGAAATATGGGAGGTTCAGCCTTTAGATTCTCTTCTTCATTTGAGAATGAAAGGGTTTCTGTATGAGTTAGGTTCTCTATTAAAGGGGGGCCGAATTATACTGTGGTCTCTAGTTCTATTAACAGACCCATGGCTCATCCGAGGGTATAGGGAGGCTGGGTAAGATGGAATCCTCCAGTTAATTACCTTAAACTTAATGTGGGTGGTTATTTTACGAATAGGATGATGCGT